>CM073123.1:44703294-45303294 GCA_037039145.1 Fundulus diaphanus | reverse complement strand
ATTCCTCCAGACGGAGAGTCTGAGCTGATGTCCTACCGCATCAACACGCATGTATGACACGCTTCAGCATATATGTAGCAAGTACTTGTTACTTGTGTTCATTGGGCTACGTAGCCAAACATAAACTGCAGGAAAGTTGTAGCTTTGTTTTGTCAAACACTATTTTTGTCTTGCAGGTGAAACCCCTGATATGGATTGAGTCGGTCATTGAGAAATTCTCTCACAGCAGAGTTGAGATCATGGTTAAGGTATTATACAAAGGGCTGTGCCTTTCTTTTTTTATTATTTATGTTTCGCCACATTACATCCATAGGCTGTTGTGTTTTATTGGGATTTTCTCTGGATCAGCACAAAGTTGTCCCCGAAGGCAAAGTGGAAGGGAATTGATATATTATTTATGTTTCTTTTTTTTACTAATGCAAAAACAGGAAGTGTGTGGTGTATCGTTCATGCCCCTTGACTCTGATACCCGTAAATAAAATTCTGTGAAATCGGTTGCCTGGAGCCTAATTGGCCGATAGAGGATACTTGGAATTTAATCTTCATATAATTTCTGTGAAAGCTGCTGTTTGTTAGACCACAAACAGTATCAAGAAGACCAAGTAACACACCACACAGATTAAGGATAAGGTTCAAGAGAAGTTTAAAGTAGTGTTATGTTAACCTCTTAAGACCCGATAATTGTATAAACAAAGGCTTTTTGATGCCTGAAAATTATCAGTTAAACTTCAAACAAATATCTTTCTTTCCGTCAGATCTGTAAATGAGGTTGACATTTGATCAAACATATGCATCTGAAGAGGAACTATCTTTTTTCAGAAGTCTAAAAGCCTATGTTTGGACCAAAATGGTCTTAGGAGGCTAAATAAAAAATGCTGCAAACATGAGATGTAATAAAAAAAAAAAAGGCTGCAAGAAATGCATGCATTTTAGAAAACACCCGTTTTTTTCATTGAACACATGTTGCTGTGAGGATGAGTTGGATTCCAAGATGTCCCCATTGGTTTGTGTGCCGAATATAAATGCTTATTTGTAAATCTTTCTAAATATTTTCCCCATTCCACTTAACAGTTGTATCATGTCCATCTAATTTCCCAGTGTGTGCTACTTTATGTGGTCTGTCATATGCAATCCCAATAAAATGTGTTTGTTTTGGTTGTAATGTGACAAAATGTGAATAAGTTTAGGGGCTTTGTATATTTTGAAAGGTGCTGTAATTGTTATTCTTTATTTGCTCTAATTTCAGTTCTTTTTTGAATAAATTATTCTATCCACTGCCCAGGAATGGAAATGCATATAGTAACCCCCCCAAGAAATAAATGAATACAATAAAATTAAAAATATCATGTAATAAATAGTTTTAATGAGTTTGTATCCTCACACACCCTACACAAATGTACCAGGCACAGTTTTCCTTTTGACCAAAGTCACGGTTCTTCACGGCGCATTTTTTCTTTGTCGTTCTGTTTCAGGCGAAAGGACAGTTTAAAAAGCAATCTGTGGCCAATAATGTGGAGGTGAGGGTCCCTGTCCCCAGTGATGCTGATTCACCCAAGTTCAAAACCAGCACAGGCAGTGCTAAATATGTACCCGAGAAGAACCTGGTGGTGTGGAGCATCAAGTCGTTCCCTGTAAGCGAATCGCTACAGAGTGCTTCCTGTTAAAGCTGCCAGTGCCTCTGTCCCTTTGATTTCTTTCTCTGTGCGCATCTGTCAATGCAGGGAGGAAAAGAGTTTCTCATGAGAGCTCACTTTGGTCTGCCCAGTGTGGAGAAAGACGAGGCAGAGGGGAAACCACCCATTACCGTTAAATTTGAAATCCCCTACTTCACGGTCTCAGGCATTCAGGTATGTGTGAACAGGGGTCCATGTTTTTCTAATGAGATAAGAAAACAGCATGTCAACCTATAGGCATCCAGTTAATCTGGAGGTGGAGTATGCTGTGGATCTTTTGTTCCACGGGGTGTTGCTTTAATTTTAAGATGCTGGCACTCAGTTTTTTCTTTTCCTTCTAGGCATTTTATACTGAACATATTTTAAGAGTCAAGTCAGGTCATGTACTGGCTCACGTTGGACTCAATTCATGGGTTTTCATGATGCACGCTGCTCTTGTCTCAGCATGCTGTAACTCTCCTTTGTGCTAGGTTCGGTATATGAAGATCATTGAAAAAAGCGGGTACCAAGCGTTACCCTGGGTGCGCTACATCACACAGAGTGGAGGTAGAGTTGTAACTTTTCTTATAGTGCTCTCCAATCTTTACTACATGAACAAGTCATGTGCTGTTTGGGATACATTTGGTATCGTTTTTAATGTTTTAAACGGCCCTTATGTGTGTTTTTCTTCATATTCAGATTACCAGCTGAGGACCAATGTGTAAAGATGGAGGGATGCTCTTCTGTATCCCCCAGGACTTCCAAAGGAGCAAAAGATCATTCAAATGCACTGGAAAAAAAAAACATCTTTTAAAACTTCCCCTGCTCTGCTAATTTTCTGTTTTTAAGAAGTTTTTATGAAAATGTTTGAACTGACTTTAATGTGTATTCTGTATTATTGCATTAAAATTATTTAAATCATACTTCTTTAAAGCAGTGTGTGAGTGGTTATATAATGGTTTTTCTCTTCCTTTTGCCTGTGCTCACTGCTGTTTAGCGCTTGACATTTCTCTCACACCTGCAGGCACGCATTTCGCAATCACGGTCGATAAATTCCGCCCAAAAATTACAAACTGGCACCTGACCCGCCTTTTTTCCTCACTCCGAGCTGCAGGCGTACAAGCGAGGGCTGGAAAGCTGAATGAAGACGCCAACGTTTACAAATCGCCCGCTTTCTTCGCTTCGGCCTCTGATTGGTCCGATGCCGATGTTGCCACTGCGACAGCGTAGTAACAATGTTAAAGCACCTCCTCTTTGACCATATATGGACGAACTACGCCTACTGGGCGAGTTGTGATTGGCCAGCGTATTTTCTCCCCAATGTTTGTAAATTGTAGACCGGAGAGGCCGCTATTCTGGAGCTCAGCGCGCAAATGTATTTTTTAAAGGTTGATAAACTCTTCTCGTTTGAATTGTATCTGAAAATAACTGGGCACTAGAAACCACGGACTGGAAAACCTCCACGACGCCTGGGGATATCGACGGACTCAACAAGGTAGGCGTAAAAGCTGCGGCCGATGACCCGTTAGCTCTTTTAGCTCGGAAGCTACTTATTAACATTGAGTATGTGTGAGTTATCTCTGTCGAGACGGCAGCCATTCCTCTACATCTGAGCGGTTTAGCCGCAGGTTTGGTTAAACATGCCGGCAGAGCAGCTGGGGCGGACCAGCCCAGTAACATGGCGTCAGCGGAGAAGCGCTGTTTACGTTAGCCGGATGCTGTAGTAACGTTAGCTAGGTGTAGCCGACATGGCTGTGCCGGCTCGTCGAGCTACGCTTCGTTTCCTCCGCCCCGACGAAATGTTTCGGCGGTGAGGGGCTGATGCATCTGGGCTCCGTGTGTTGTCAAGCAGCAGAGACGCAGAGCACCATGGTCCTGAGCCAGATGGACGCGGGGAAAGCGCTGACGGCGGCAGCGGCCAGAGGGAATGCCGACGAGGTGCAGCGGCTCCTGGAGGAATGCAGGGTGCATCCCGATACGCCCAACGAGTTCGGCCGAACTGCGCTGCAGGTGAGCTCCCCGGTCCATTATCTGCTCACAGCACTATTTGTCTTCACAGCCGTGGGGGAGCTTATTTAGTCGCTGTGTTCAGGAGGTTCTCTACCGATGTCCGCCCTGTTATCCTGGCGATAATAATTACATAATCCCTTCTTCACGTTTTTTTTTCATTTTGAGTAGGCTCTTTATTAGTAATGTCGTTTTCCTTCGTTTAGATGTACTATCTAACATTTATAGAATTATTGCGCTGCTCGTGCCTTTTGTAATTTGGGTTGTTTGGTATCAGACATGTTCGGCCTGTTGCTGGAAGGAAACACTTTCCACGGAGCTAAAGCTGAGCCGGCTGTTCTCCCTGGCCGAGCCCCCCCTGTCTTTTATTTATATATATATATATATATATATATATATATATATATCTATATATATATATATATATATATATATATCTATATATATATATATATATATATATATATATATATATATATATATATATATATATATATATATATATATATATATCTATATATATATATATATATATATATATATATATATATATATATATATATATCTATATATATATCTATATATATATATATATATCTATATATATATATATATATATATATATATATATATATCTATATATATATATATATATCTATATATATATATATATATATATATATATATATATCTATATATATATATATATATATATATATATATATATATATATATATATATATATATATATATATATCTATATATATATATATATATATCTATATATCCGTTTGACCAGGTTTCCAGGACTTCCCAAATTAATGGCAGTGAATTGCAATTTTTGTTTCAGATAGTTTTGTCATTCATTACGATTCTTAACTAAAAATACACTAATTAGCAATAGTTTGAGTACACGAGTAATACATGTGTTGCTTCCAGGTAGAAAATGAAAGAAGGAAGGGACTAAATGGAAACACGTGGGGTGTGACTTGGGATTACAAAATTGCGTAGGGGTGAAATTATCTGGAGATTTTGGGATCTTTTCATTATTGTTAGTAGAAGTTGTAGAATTTCAGCTGATGTCTTTAGATAAGAAAATACATTCCAATGAAATAAATTTTCTACGTTTAACCATCACCCTCAGGGAGCAGTGGGCAGCTTACAGCGCACAGGGAGCATTCTGGGGTTGGGGATCTTGCTCAGGGACCCATAGTGGCAGTCTGCGGGATTTGAACCGGGCACTTTTAGCCTTCTCACAACGCAAGAGCGCTGTTCTAGTCACTAGGCTACCACTCCCCTCCCTTAGATTTCCCAAACTCAAAAGCTTTAGAGATTTTTCTATTATTATTATTATTATTGGGGAAACATCTGGACATTTAAAATACTTCAACCACCACAAATGTAGTTTAACATAAGCCTCGCTTATAAGGCTGCCAGGATTTTTATTGTTTTCTGTTGAGATATAAATGTAATAAAAAAAAAAATGTAGAAATCGTATTTAACATTTTGAAAAGTTCTGGAAACAAGACATAGGTTAATTATTTGTCTTGTATTCAATGGACGGAATAGAGTTGGATTCCTTACAGATGTCTCTGATATAAAGCTGACAAAAGAAGAAGTTTTGGTTTAGATCTTGCCAGTTTAGACAGACTGGGGAGCTCTTTATTCATCTCGTTTAATCTCTCCTATCAGGTGATGATGATGGGGAACTCCAAAGTAGCAGGGCTGTTGCTGGAAAAGGGAGCCGAGCCCAACGTCCAGGACAAATACGGTATAGCGCCTGTCCACGACGCAGCACGGACGGGCTTTCTGGAGACTCTGCAGGTCCTGGTGGAGCACGGGGCTTCAGTAAACCTCCAGGACCAGAACGGCGCCCTCCCCATCCACATCGCCATACGAGAAGGCCACCGAGAGGTGGTGGAGTTCCTGGCTCCACTATCTGACCTGAAACAGGCCAACGTCAGCGGTCAGACAGCAATAGACATGGCCCGAGCTCTGGGGGAGCTGGACATGATGAACTCGCTTTTTGCTCACATTCACAGTTAAGAAGAAGAAATAATCCTCTGCCAAACTCAAACCTCACTTTTTATTTTTTATTTTTTTTGCTTTTTACCTGGTGACTTGAATACATGAATCTGTTTTTGGTGGCTGAGCATTAAAATGTGACGGGACGTGTTGTCTTGGCAGCTTCATTTCAGTGGATTGGTGGCTATATACTGTAGACACCTTTTGCACAGTGCAGTTTAGGCACCTTATATTTTTTCTTTCCCTATTAATTGGGAGTGCACATTTGTAGATAGTTTTCCTCCAGTGTTATGTGATTTTTACATCATTTCTATTGTATGTGTGTGTGTGTGTATGAATTGTAACATTTCCTACACAGGTATTTTTTGCTTTGTTTTTAAATTTGCAAAAAAAAAAAAAAGTGCACCCTGATTGCTTTGCATAGTTGTGTTTCTCTTAATTAGATGTTCTTAGACTTTGAATTTGCTCTTATTTATTGTTGGAAGAAGAAATTATCTTGTGACTTTGTAAAACGACAACTTTTAATGTGATTTGTTGAAATGTTATTTATATAAATGCTTTTAAGACAAAAGTGAGATTATTCACTGTAATATTTGATGAAGAAAACACAAAATAAAGTCTTGAACTTAAGTCTCGTACTTTTCTTCCCCCTTTCTATTTTGAACTTTGTCCTATTTAGAAAAAATACTAATTTATGCATCGGGAGCTAGAAAAAAAAAAAAAAATCTGATTTCATTTTTTATTTCTTTATTGCATATAAAACGGAAGGCTTTTAATTTTTAAAAGGCTGACAAACATGGAGATGATGATCGATATTTTAAAACAGGGACTGTTTAGTGCTCCCTTAAGGTGATCCATGAAGGACGGCCGAAAAGTCCACGGCAGAACGAAACCCTGTTAAAGGTCATGAAGATAACTACCCTGAAAGTGAATGAGAGGCCTGTGAGTGGATACTTTGCTGCTGTTTTTGTTCAGGGCTCTCCTGGAACAATGGCTATTTTGTTTGCTTGTGAGCCTCCTGCCAGCGTCACCAGAAGAGCGAGAAGATACAGTTCAGCTACTGTGCTGCTGCTTCATTGTAAAGAAGGACGTGGTCACAACTCGCATCACCTAACGAAAGTATCCGTTCCGGCTTTTTTTCCCCCACATTTTGCAAAGTTTTGTTACAATCGCCAACTTCAGTGAATGATATTGGGACTTTACGAGCTAGACCAACAATACTGCATGAAGTACATAATTATAAAGTGGAAGAAAACCCGTCAGAGAAAAGGAAGCCCAATTCACGTGCACGCTACGCTGTTACTTTATTTGTAAAGAAGCCAACTGTGAACAAGACAGCTATTTGTCATGCACTTTACTTTGCGCTAGAGCGGCCTGTAGGAGGCCATTGTGGAAAGTAAGCTGAAAGTCCCATTTGCAGGTTGCCACAAGCCATGCAGAGGGCACAGTAAACATGTGGAAGAAGGTTCTCTGGTCAAATGAGAGAAATACATGTCCGTGGGAATCACTCCAAGCCCAAACCTAAATCCAAATGCCAAAATTCAGTTTCTGATGTGCAAACCTCTCAGAGAGACCTGCTTATAGCAGAGTGACCAGGTCACATATAATGAAATGTGGGACCACAGGTTGCTTGTGAGGGCTGACGTCATACATTTTTATTTAATACACATCGCACATTGCATTAATCAATCTCTGCCTGTTATTGCACAACAATGAATTATCACAACTCAATATTTTATAAAAGGCATTATTTAACCTTTTCTGAGGTTTAATAAAACTGTTAAACTTTAGCCTTGTGACTGGCGACCCGTCCAGGATGGACCTGGCCTCTCGCCCACTGACCCCTGGAGATAGGCCCCAGCATGGAAAAGCCCAAAGTTGCCATTCTGTTGGCCCAGGGGAACTGACAACATTCACAGCAGGAGACTTTTTCAGCTGTGTGCCTCTTGTGTGACTCGCTTCTACAGTTTTCCTTCACATCGTACTCTGTGAAATTGAAAAATAATTTTGGCAAAGTTGACAAAAAGCTCTCTGAGAATCAGCGTTCTCTGGCCTCACCCAGTTAGAAGCCGTTCTCCAGTCTGTGATGTAGCTGCAGTTTCCTTACTTTGACGCAGTTTCCTTAAGATTCTGTAGCATCAAAATCTTTTTCGTCTTATTTTACGAGCACCCTGACGCGCAGCTGCTGAGTATTTTGATCGACAGCCGACGCAGCCCTCATTGATGAGGACTGCAGCTCTGCGTTCTTTATTTCAGAAAAATCGCACGTCGAATACATTTTTGATTAATCTGACCCTGTCAAGTGCCGAACGTTTTTCCAGTTTGTGGTACACCGGAAAAATACGCCACAGTGCAGCACACATCGAGACATCTGGTCACCTTGTCTATCAAATAAAATCCTAATTAAAATACTTCATTGTGTAATTGCAACATGGCGTAATACAACAAATTCAAGGTTTTTGCAACTCCTGATCAATGCTTATCTTTTTTTCTTCTTAAAGAATACTAGTTGTATTGTAATAGGGCTGTATTTAATTTTATCTTGAACTTCACAACTAAAACAGTAGAAACTGTAATTCAATATAATATGGTTCACATGCTAGAAAGGCATTAGTAAAAAAAACAAACAACTAAAGTCAGGTTAGGGCACTCAGCCAGCCACTAGGTAGAGCTCAGCTGCTACCGGGCAGAATGCAGGTGTGTTGTGTGTGCAAATACCTCCAGAGCTGTGCCATGCTGGTTCTGCAGGTAATGGTGACAAGTCAACGTTTAGATTTGGAAATATGTGACAGTTACACAGCAGATCGACAAATGGAGTCATAAGGAGTTTTTGTCAAGTAAGCATGACAAAGAGATGACATGTCCTGTCTAATGTAAATTTAGAAACACAAACATTTAACAAATTCGCTGCGTCACCAAGTAACTCAGGAAGTAAATTTTCTGCTGGTCAAACAGCTCAGGGTTATTAGAGAGAAAACAATCTTGTCTCATTAGAATAAATGTTGTGACTTCCCCTGGGTCAACATAACAGTGACTATGTGCATGTCAAAAAACATCTCCAACACACCTATAAAATTCATTACTGTAAACAAACAATGAGGAAAGTCTGTGCCATAGCCTCTGACAGGTTTTCTCCCAGCATTCTGCCATATTCAGCTCCGTCCACCTTCCCATTAACCAGGACCTGTTTCTGTATCCCAGCTGAAGCACAGCACCCCCACAGCATGATGCTGCCACCAGCACTTTTCACTGTGGGGACAGATAATTCAGGTCGATCTAAAGTTTTGTCTATTGCATGTAGGCTAAAAAGAGAGAAAAGGAAACGTGTCCAAGCAGACTGGAATGGGTGGAGAAAAGTTGTGTGATAAGAGTATCAGAGAGAATGAAAGGAAAGTTGTACAAGACGGTGTTGAGACCAGCAATGCTCCGGCTGACTGATCAGAACTACCCACTGACGCTAACCTTTCCCGTCTGAAAATTGGCGTAAAATCAGGGATGGTGGACTGAACTGTTCCCTGTAAGATAATCAAAGCTTTGGGATATGCTTTTAAAACTTAGCCCTGCTTTAAACTTCTCCACAACTTTCTCCCTGACCTGTCTGCTCTGTTCTTTGCCCTTCACTATGCTTCCTGTTCTCAGATATTATCTTACAAGTCTTTGAGGTAATTGGTTGCCCTGGATTTTATATAGGGGTATCAGAGCGAAGAGGACAGAAGACAAATGCATGCCGTACCTTTCAGATTTTAATTTGTATAGAAAAATATAAAACAACACATCATTTTCCTTCCGCTTTACATTTTTGCACTACTTTGTGTTGGTCTTTCACATAATATGCAGTGAATTTTGTGGTCCTAACATGACAAAATGTGGATAAGTTTAAGCGGTATGAATACTTTTGTAAGGCAGTCAGCCCTACCACCTTGAAGAGACCATCTAGAAAATCATACTTGTTTCTCTCCCATTTAATACAGGCGACACACTTCACCGCTCCACCAACTTAGAAGGAAGCGAGCTAATGATTGACCCGGTGTGACGGCATTTGGCGCATACCGTGCAGCTACTGTTGTTCAAACTTCTCCAGGACTTGCAGATTCACCTAAATTACCATCTGTAACATAGTACCACAGGCTATAGTGAGGGCAAGTTGGCATTAGCTTTTACGGAAGAGGCACGTCTTTTCATTCGACGGCTAGGATCCTGTTATGTAGTCACTTTCAACAAGCCAGTACATGACTACATTACGCCTGAGGGCACAAAGCAGAAACTGAAGAATTCAGGTTTGTTCTGGGTTACTGGGTAGGACCTCTGCTACACTCAGAGAGAAAACCGGGGATTAATACAGGGAGAAAAGAATGTAACTGAGTAAAATGAATCATTGTATTTAGTAGAAAGATCTTCAGTTTAGTAAAGCAAGCCTCAAAACAGTCTTTGGGCTGTAATTTTACTTCAACACTTTACCCACAGCACAAATCAATAATATACAATGAAACCTTTTAAATTAGTGGATTGATGTTGACTATCTGAAAGGTGTTTTCCTTTCTTAATTTCTTTTGAGCCCTAAAGGAAGCAACATGACCTAATCCAGTGCGGGGCACTCCTCACCAGGCTGTAAAAACCGGTTCTTCAGGATACCTAACAAACCTTCTCAGTCAAAAACAACATGGACCTGGGACAAAATACAACTCAACAGCACGAGTTTTTGATTTGTCCATGCATAAAGGTAAATCCTTTTGTCCAATACTGTTTGATTTGGGCCGGTTTCTTAAAAAAAGAAATCTGGGGAGACATTTTAAAAGTACAAGATACCAGCACATAGGTTCCTCTACCTGACTGCAGGTACATACGTTTTTCCGCACTTCAAACACTTTCCATACAGGCAAGTCAGAACACCAGAGTCTGACTGTCTTTAGCTTTGAGTTTCAGCCTTGACTCAGCTTGTTTTGTAAGTCTGATGGCAGCAAGTTGAACAGGCTGTCCTCTACTATCAATCCAGTGCGTCTCAGCAGAGGACAGTCTGCTATCTCCACAGGTAGAGACTCCAGGCGGTTTCCCTTAATGTCCAGTCGCACCAACTGGGCCAGGTTGCCCACTTTGGGGCCAAGATACGTAAGGCAGTTGTTACTCAGAACCAGCTTCTTTATTCGTTTACAGGAGAACAGCTCCTCTGGCAGAGTCTCTAAGGAGTTGAAGGCAGCGGAGAAGAACTGGAGACCCTGCAGAATGTTCACTTCTGGAGGAAGAGACGTGATCTGATTGTGAGAGATGTCGAGGTGCCTTAGTTTGGTGCAGTAAAACAGCCGAGACGGAAGTTTTTTCAGCTTGTTCCAGCTTATGTCCAGCGTCTCCAGCGTGCGCAGTTTAGTGATGTGTTCGGGGATGTAGGTTATCTTGTTGTGCCACAGACGGAGCGTCACCAAACGCCGACAATGCTGCAGGCTCAGGATCTCTTCCACAGTGGTGAGCTTGTTTTCCTTCAGGTCCAGCTCCTGTAGGTTGTTCAGGCTGAAAACGGCACTCGGGATGCGTTCCAGCTCACACCCTGATAGCTCTAATGAAACTAGGTTTGTTAACTTCTTTAGGCTGCTGAACGCCTGGAGTTTAACTCCTTCGTTGTGGATGCATAACCCCTGCAACTGTAATGCCAGGTCCCCGATACTGGGTGGTATCTTTCTAAGGTTGGAGCGTAGACTGAGGAGCCTTAAAGCGCGGAGATCTCGCAGGGATTCCAGGGCGCCACTTCTGGGCACCTCATTGGTTAAAGGACCTGTCAGATATAACTCCTCCAGGCAATGAAGGGTGTACATCCACAGAGGGATCTCCTCTGAGCTCTCAAAAGTCAGACGTAGAACCTTTAATCGCTCTTTGAGGTGGTTCAGGGCAGGCAGTTGCAGCTTTGCTGGACAGTAGATCAAGGTTAGCTCCTGTAATGAATCTAGCTTTGTCACACTAGCTGGAATAGTGACATTTTTGACTTTCTCCAGTTTGAGTGACTGCATTTCTGTAATCTCAAAAACAGTATCTGGAAGACCGGGCAGGCCTAAAAGGTAGAGCTCCAAGTTATCATTGGCGTTCTTGGCAAGGTGGGTGCGCAGCTTTTTGTTGGGCCACTCATAGTTAAGGTTCAGCTGATGAAGGTGGCTCTCGCTGACCTCAGAAAGAAAGACTGCAAACCTTTTAGGATAAAGAGCGTCATACTGGTCCACCAGGTGAAGGAGGAAGGCAAAGTCGTTCTTTACGTCTGGGATGTCGTTGATACCGGTCTCCAGTCTGACGTACTCAAAGGAGTACTCCTTCAGAGGTCGGTGGAACACCCAGTACAGGGTGTAGATGCACAAAAGTCCATACACTCCTACGAAGCAGATGTAGCAGTAGGCAAGCTTGGAGAAAAGATGGGCTTTGGTGTGGTTGCAGCAATAGATATTGAACCCGGTCAGGTCAGGAGGGACGTTACATCGCACAACTATTTCAATGTTCGGTACCAGGACTGCAGTGTAAATAATGATAACAAGGAACTTGAAGACTTTCAGAGAGGTTTGGAGCACATACATAAGGTACAAGATGTCTGCCTCCTCTACATGGGTTCGAAACTTCTTCACTTTTTCAAAAAGAGCTTTGGCCTGCTCTCCCTCCTTTTTGTCCAACACAGAAGGGGTAGACTGGGGGTCTAGGCTTTTCTTTTCTGAATTAGACTTTACAGAGGAGGAGCGAAGAAGCCCTATATTCTCCTCCTCATCGGGTTGCGATTCTTTGAAAGTCTTTGACATGGTGCTCTTCCTCAAAATCACCAGCTTCTCCTCTCCTCTCTCCTCTGAAACTTCACTCAGGGCCCTCGTGGTCCAGGGCGAGTCAAAGCACTTCCCCAGAATGTTGACGAAAAGGTCAATTTTAGAAGATGTCCCAGGGAATTTGAACCAGAAGCTGCTCGCTACCATGAAGATCAAGGTGTGGATCACCACAAGGTACGGAAAGTACTTAGCGTACCAGTGCACAAACTTCTCATAGCAATAGTGGTTGACAAACACGTATTGGTGAATGTCCAGGTCATTCTTGCGTCCAAACACCTCCTTGACGACGGGGCTGACAGGCTTGGCCAGGGTCTTGTCCGACGTATCGTTGCCTTCGTAATCATTGATGTAGCTGCAGTTTACTGTTTCTTTCATTGGACTGGTGATGTGGCTGGGCAGGCAAGCAATCTTGTCCTGGGTGAGCTGTGGAAATTACATGGAAAATACATTGTAAATCAGCTAAAAATGAAAGCATAAAGACTAGAAGATTGCTAATAAAGTGAAATAAAAGAATATTTTGCTATTTAAATGTTAGGTCTCATAATTCTGTTGAAAGAACCACGGATGACCCATTTCAGTCAACCAGATGCTTTTAAAATCTCTTGGTATTTTGCCGAGCTCTTGATGTACAGTATTTTAACAGGAAGAGTAACAGGCCCACAGCATCACAGGTGATCTGCTGTGCCAGGCAGTGGGCTTTTCCACATATTCATATTTTGCTTAATACCAAATCCACTTGGAGAGTTTGTTGCCAACAATTCCAGTTCAACAAACCCAGTTAAAGTCCCAGCAGAATTTAGCAAACTCAGCATAGGTACATTTGTAATGATAAGAAAGAAAGTGTTGTTTTTTTTCTGACAACGGTTTGCATGGTTGGCATGTATATAACATTTAATGGTTGCTATGAATATTTGTAACCCTAAGATATCACTCTTTGCCGCGGTTCTCTAAAAATGTGCTTTAATTTACCTCACTGGAGGTTGCAAGATAAAAAAACGAACAAAACATGAGCATCCGTGTTACATGTGTACCCAGGGATACAAGACGTCATGGATTACTAAGCAGAAGTTCCTACAAGCTCTGATCAATTAAAAAACGAATCATGAAAAACAAAAATGTATTTGTTTTGCTGGAATTGGAAAGGGGCAAGATTGTAATAATTTCTTTATAACATTGGATTTCCACCCACTGAATAAATGTACCAAAATTAAAGGCTGGATTTTTTAGTGTGACACTATATTACTATAATAAAAGTTATTTACACACATTTAACCCAGTGTGTCTGTCTGCAGGCCACTAGTGCCAGTGCTGTGTGTGTTTAACCCCTTAACTGTCATCAGTAAGTTTTTCTCTGGGAGTTAATTTCTGATTTGGCCTTTTGGGGGTGATAGTTTAAAGTTGCTTTGAGTTCAGAGACCGCATCGCATTTGCATTTGCGCCTAGACAGAGAAAACGGGTGTATGGGGAATTCAACATTCCTACACATCGTTCCAGGGTGCAACGACAGGAACAAAAGAAGCTAATGTAAATAATTAACCCCAGTAGGTATGTTAAGTTGTAGCCATTAAGTGAGTAACGTGCTATAAAGTTATCTTTCATGCTGACAGAAACCTCACCTGCAGGGTGCAGCCAAAGACACCAATCATGAGCATTGCAATGCAAAGGTACTCCGACAAAACATCCCACCATGGTTTCAGCACCCGGAACTGGGAGTTCTGCTCGACCCCCAGGGTTTTTAATTCCCCCACTGGGATCATGGTGCTGCTGCTGTGTTCTGATGAGGGAAGAACACCGGAGGTCAGTATGGCTCTCAGTTCAGTGTAGGCTTCAAGGCTGGGCAGATATATGACAGAGTAAATTTTAAAAAATGTGTTAGAACTCAAGGTTAATTGTCTGTGCTTTTGAAAAAATGAGCTAAGGAACACAAGTGCTGCCTGAGAGTTTTCAAAGGGAGGCCACTTATAATCTTTGGGTGGCACTCCAAAACCAAAAACTAGAACAGGGTTTCCAATTTCTCTTTTTTACCTTCCTTGTTCATAGGCTATAAATGTATATTGTCACATACAGACACTCATTCTCAGCAGGGAGTGAGTGATAAATATTTATCAATACTCTATATTTAGTTCATGTAAAATGACTTGAAAATACAGAAATAAATGCTGTTACCTACTGAAACATGTGCTCGCCCATCTTAAATGTATATCACCTATAAGACCACATGGCTGAGAGTGGGGGTGGCCAGCATGTGTATGTGGGTGGCAATAACCCAACACACACACACACACACACACACACACACACACACACACACACACACACACACACACACACACACACACACACACACACACACACACACACACACACACACAGGTGGAAAACTAGTTAGACAAGAAACTGTCCTGACTGACGGAAGGGTTAAACACGACATAAGAGAAATTAGTTTAAAGATATTTCTAAGCCATGAGTGATGCAGAAAAATAAAGATCATAAGCCTTGGCAGTAAAGTTTATCTTATCCCCATTAACATCAGATCTAAGCTTGCTTTCACTGAGCACCTTCAACAATTTACCCTAAAAGGCTGAACTTCACAGAAAGTTACAGGCGCCACTACTGTCTGCAGCAACCTGAGCTGCATTGATTCTAAAGTCCTGACATTATTTCACACCATGTCTCCACAAAGTACAGCAAAGGCGAGCGGTGACTCTCCCAGCCCGGTGAGTCAGCCTTACCTGCGTCCGGACAGGATCCGAGGGAGTCCGGTGATAACCTGAGAACTCATCACCTCACGGGAGCGCACCGGTGTGAAGCGAGGGACAATCACAGGACACTTCCGGTAGGACCTTCAAAATAAAGCCCACTCCCGCACACGTCTGAACGCTGAAATCGACACCGGAAACAGTAACTGCGTCAGACGTTGTGTTGCCTCTGGCCTGGTTTTTCTTGACACCGCCTACGTGACTTTTTAGCCGCTTCAGTTTCGGGGACAGCCTGGTTTCAGTCTCCTGAAACCCTGCTCCTTCCTCCAATAATTCCCTTACTTCTCTGGATAATTGTGTTGAGGTCTTAAGAAATATTGGAAAGTATTATAAAGATGGCCTTTCAGCATACTCGTATATGTATAATTTTAATCGTTTTTTAAAGGATCATAACAAGCTGTACTTTAACATGTAAAATGCTTAGAACAGTCAAACCTAAACTGAATTATGCCACACTTCATAATTTGTGATTTTTGTTTTCTCGTTTACACCACCTGTGGTGTGAAACTGACTTAAACAGCAGTATTTAAAACTGCTCATCCTCAACTGCATTACTCCGGAATCAGGACAGATTCTTTAAAACACCTTTTGGGCTATTGTAACGGTAAAGGTAACAAAAATTGTTTGCCTTTTTCTGCAGGACCTACTGACTTCATGTCATCCCCTGACCATCAAACCTTTGTCTTAGTATGGTCAAAATTGTTCTCAGAAAAATAAATACTCTGAAATACAATTTCTGATCTGTGAAAGGCGTGCTTTACGTAATCGTCTGACCCCAGTTGCATCAAGTCCATTATGTATGATTCAAGCTTTTTTTTTTAGCAGTAACACCAATTCCAAATTTTTCCTCAACAGGAGTTTTGAAATGTGGTGTTTCATAATATTTGCTAAAAAATTGAAATTTCCAAGTTTGATGTTGGAAAAAATCTCATGTGTGAAAACCAGGGTTTCTTACCAACCCTGACTTCAAAATCCAATATATCTGTCAGAGGTAAACTGAACACATGCATAGCATGGAGAGCCGACAGCTCCTGTTCCTGCTTCACACTCACCCGCTTCATCGCAGACCATTTGTTTGTATTTACCTTGCAAATAAATTATAATCATCAACATTTCCTCCGGTACTGCTGAGGATTTGGTGAGATTACAGCCTAATGCTCGTGTGAATGCGCGCAGGGTGGGATGCTTCCTTTCGGATCATGTAATAATGGTCTACAGTTTCCACCTGGCACATTTGGCCAGGAAGTGTTTCCAGCGATCATGGGTGGTCGATTTTAAGGCACATTATCTTCACGTGTACATCAGTTAAATCGTGTTAAAATTAATATAAAAAACTTTCCAAACATTAGTCATATATATTTATGGCTCCATTTAAACTGGCGGCCCTCAAATAAGAAAAAGGTTGCCAGGATGAAAGATCTTTGGCTCCCTCTATTGTCTGATGATGGTGTAAAACCATGTTCTCTACACAGGTCAAACATAAATAATTAGAAAATAATGGTTCTCCAGGAAGGGTTGGGGAGTCAGCATTCCAGATTGTTTTCAAGACTTAAATGTACATTTGGCTTTGCAAACAGTAACTTTCTTGAGCGTTTAGACCAGCCGACATAAATAAAAACAATGAGTTGCCACCAAAAGGGCGGAAATCTTTGTTTTTACTTCAGCTTGTGTTTTTTTTTTCTGGCTTGACCAGTGTAGCTTTAACAAATAAAATCAGATGTGATGAGGGCATTGGGTCAGACAGCAGAGTATTCCCTTTATTATCCTTGGAAAACTCCTGGATTCATTTCTAAACAATTGCCCGGCTGCACCATGAAGAATAATCCGGGGGGGGGGGGGGGGGGGGGGGGGACCATAAAAGATAGCAACTCCCCAAATGCAAACAGGAAGGTGCTCTGGTCAGATGAAATTTAAAATATAACTTTTGGGCCACCAAGGAAAAACACGCTGGAGGTTTCTGTTACTTTGTCCTATTTGTTGTTTGCTTCACAATAAAGCTTAAACATCTTCAAAACTCGGTCAGAACGTTTAATCCATTTTAATTCCAGGTTTTGAGGAAACAAATCATGAAGAATACCAGGTGCGGATGAAAAGGTTTAGGTGTGAGGATTGTAACGAAGCGCATCATTACGACCACCACGAGTTTGCCGTTTGGTTCCAACCCAGCAAGAGTTATGGCAGACGCTTGTTAAAGGCTATAAAAAGCATTTGGTGGACGGAACGGGGTTGTATGTCTAATTTGGACAATGTGCGGTTAAAATAAAACTTATATAAACTATAAATTCAAACTTCTGCAGCCAGTTCTAGT
This sequence comes from Fundulus diaphanus, assembly GCA_037039145.1. Lineage (NCBI taxonomy): Eukaryota > Metazoa > Chordata > Actinopteri > Cyprinodontiformes > Fundulidae > Fundulus > Fundulus diaphanus. The sequence continues at coordinate 45,285,758 of CM073123.1, read as the reverse complement.
TAAAAAAAACAAAAATATCCCAGCCTAGAAAACTAAAAGGCCAAAATTAAATGAATCTATTTGTGCTAAAGATGGTTGGAACTAAACGTCTGACCAGAACTGTAACTGCAAGGCCCAGTCACGACCAGATAGTTGTTTTTTTGTCCTGCATGGATAAAAGTAAAAAAGTAAAATAATTGAAGAGCATATAGTTTACAAATGTTGCTGGAAGTTGATTTTTTTTGTAAAACTGTAACAATAAAACCGATGAGACATTTAACTTCTTATTAGGTGGCACAATAAACCCAAGCAGCAGGAAAAACAAAGAACAAATAAAGAGCACAGCAGTACAAGAAATATATTTATTATTAATGTGTTTTTGCAGAAAAAAAAAGAAATATACAAAGCAGATGGATATTCTAATTTCCATTCCAACTACTGAGTGGACAGGAGAAAGCAGTCCCTTTCAATGTGAAGGTTTTTTTTTCTTTACACAAACATCCAGATTTAGCACGGACACATCCCCACTGGGTTACAATGCATGCTAGTTATTCAAAAATACTACACCAAGTCAGATTTAATACAAAGCTGATGTCAGTTGAAAGCAAGCAGGAAAGTCTAAAAGGGTCTGAACAAATAAATAAAAAGAACAAGTCTGCAATCCTGTACACAGCGTCTCAGATTTTCAATGTACAAAACGTCTCTAAAAAAGAATGTCCGTAGCTTAGATGGCTGTTCCAGACGCGCTCACTGAAGCAAGTCTGTGTCACTAGTATACAACAGGTCTGCAGCGACGCAGCAACGTGTCTGACGCCTCCTGCGGGGCAAATCTGAAAGGAGTCCATCTGCAGGGGGACCTTCTCAGTCCTCGTCACCGGTTAGTGTTTCTGTTTTCAGTGTAGAAAAAAACAACAACAACACACATTCAGCAAAACATCTGAATCCAGGTCTTCAGACGCTACTGGTGTTTCTCTTCCGAACTAATGTCAGGACCCGCTTCTTCATTCAGATTACGGTTTACACAACAACCATTCCTCAAGACGGAGGAGACGACCAGCAACAAACCCCCCCCCCCCCCCCTCTGAAATCTCTCATTTTGTCCCCCACGCTATGACTCGACAGAGAAAAGGCCACAGCTGTTACTGTACGGCTCCCTTACAGCTCTGATTTCCCTGTACCGGCACCAGAGACTAAGGGAGAACCTAGATCTCCTCCTGAGAGATATTCAGCGGGTGGATATTCCTCTGGAACTCAGCGTTGCATTGTGGGAAGACAAACGGCACAGTCCGCCGGTCACGTGGAAACCTTTATTCTGTCAAAGGTCAGCTGGTGGACGGAGCCAACTGCAGCTCCAGCTGCTAAAGCCCCACCTTTACAACCACCGGCAGCAGCCTCCTCTCTAGGTTTAAAACCGACGGCCCAGTCAGGGCGCGGACAGGCAACAAAGAGGTGGCGAGTCCGATTCCGGGGTCAGAACAGCCTCCCTGGACTGGTTCTCTGCTTGCTTCCCATAGATGCCGTCGGTTCCATTTTGTGATCATGTTTGTCGGATTAATTACAAAGCACTTTTTACACGGCCTTGAGAAGGGGGGGGGGGGGTTAAGAAAAGTGCTGCTGACGTGTGAATTAGGCTGTCAGAGGTGTGCGGGTAGGAGGCCGGCGTCAAAGTAACAGTCGTGTGAGCTGACCGGGGTTCTGGTCTCCCCCGGTAACAAGATAAGTGACCTGTGCTGCCTCTCAGGGCGCAGTGACCTGCTAACTGCTGTTCTGAACTGACGGGAAAGAAAACCTGAGTGTCGTACTGGGAGCTGATGAGTTCCCTGTACTGTACGGTAAGGCTGATTAGCCTTCTGATCGGAGCTTAATGAATGAAGAACCCCCCTACAGGCACAGGCCAATTCTGACGCATCAACGTTAAAAATAAGCGAGAGGCTTGAAAATAAATTCATCCTTGATTCCAACAGCATAATCCAACACTGACAATCCAGGGTGGGGGGGTGGTCGGGTTATTTTGCGTCCGCTGAACCACTTCTGTGTCAATCTGTTTGGTCATTAAACCCGGGGCTGACCCGTTTTTCCTTTTCTGACAGAGTTCATGATGCCGGACACTTTAAAGTTCCCAGGGCCACCCGAAGAGAATAACAAAAAATCCCCACAGCCACACAGACCCTCCACCCTACTTCACACGGCGGCCACGAGGCGCTCCGCCACATTTTCATCCTCGTTTCAGCACAAACCCACCAGGACTGTTTGTTCCAGAAAATCTTAGCCTCCTCTGAGCCACGCGGGCGGCTGCAGCCAAACTGGAGGAGCAGATTGAGTTTTTTTTATCTCCCTCATCCCGCCGCTGCCTGTGGGTGACAGCAGGGGCTAAAAACACACGGATCTCTGCGCCGCGCTACATTCAGACAAAAGGTATTCATCAGTAATTACAAACTCGTATACACTTTGATCAACCTAACAAAGCATAGACAGAAAATGCTTTATTTACATTATTTTAGAGAGATTGTCACCAATGCTGATAATTGTATCACTGATGATTTTGTAAAAACAAATACTTGTTAACATGGGATATATATTTTTTTTACACCACTGGACAGGTGTGTTTTACGTAAATGATTTACAATGTTGGATTATGCTGCTACGATAAAAGATGAATTTCTCTAAAGGCTCTTGGACCTTTAGAGGAAAAAAAAAAGCCATTTTTAATTGAGTTTTTCCACACAGAACAATTGTTGCTACTATCCCCACCCCGCCCCCCAATACTGCTAGAAGCTGCAGCTTGTTATGCGACCCCATCGACGTCTCAACGCCAGGGCCAAACAATGTTTCTGTAGTTAATGCGGATTTTGTTCACCCGTCTGGAAACTTGAGAAAATAGGAAAAAAAAAAAAAAAAAAGGTGTGTTGTGGAACGCTTCAAAACATTCATACATGAGGCCCATTGTCATGTTAGAGGCCTCTTCCTCCACGAGAAAACTTTATACTGACAGAATAACGCCACCCCCAGGCACTGTAATGGCACTTTAAATACTAGGGCCTGCACAGAGAAAGGCTACCTTTAGTCCTATAATTGAACACTAGATTTAATCAATTAAAACCAGCCCCTGGTGAGTGTGAAGAAAATACATTTGGGTCTGCAGCCCTCTTCGGGTAAAAGATGTTGTGTTGGCTGTAGGAAAGCAGATGTCTCACGGAGGAGACTCAGCAGTGCGCTGACAGTAAAACATGGCTGATGTTGATTCATCTCCAAACATCTAGACTCAGTGAGGGCGGAGGTGGTGTTCTGCACACGCCTGCCATGGTTTTATCCAGAACAGAGCTAAAGGGGGGGGGGGGGGGGGGGTGGCGAAGGAACACAGATACGGCTGAACTTCATGTGCCTTTGCTGAAGGGTCCACAGTGGCTAAAATCCGAGCTGTCGGACTCAACCGTAGACCCTTCAAAGCTCTCAGATTTCTGATGCTGAGACAGACCCTTCTGGCACGGCTCCATGGTGACGGCCACGCCCACGCCGCTCCGCCCGGAGGTCATGTGGGTCACCTCCGACCAGCTGTCGGCCTCTGGGTCGTAGCACTCCACGCTGTCCAGGAAGGTGTTGCCGTCGTACCCTCCTGCAAAGACAATGGTTGCCGGTTTACTTGATGGCCGCGTGTGCTGCCGTTACAACGTGGCTGATGGGCGGCGTTTTGACCAAAGCGCGGTGCAAACAGCGCTTCAGAAAGAGCTCAGATGGTGCGCAGTGCCTTAGGTGGCTCTGATCTGTTTTATTGTCATTTTATGCAATGAACCAATGCTTGGTGCAAAAAATTGTGATGTGGAAGATAAAAAAAAATGTGTTGGAAGCATTTGTATTCATCCCCCTTTACCCCGATAGCCCTAAATATAATCAGTGCAAACAGCTACCTTCAGAAAAACATCTGATTCATAGAGTCCCCAGCTTTGATCATGTCACAGAGCCGTTTTCTATCCATCACCCAACAATGGAAAGAGTATGGCACCACTGCAAGATGCAGAGCTCAGGTGGGATAATGTGCTGACAGAATAGCTACAGGTCCTGCCCTCCAGCAAGTCTGGTCCCAATGGGAGAGGACCAAATGGAAAGGAAAGCTTTAAAGGGGCCGATGTAATGCAGCGCCCCAAAAAGCACGTAAGAGACCAAACGAAACCTTTTGGCCATGCCAGGGCTATGGTTGGAGGAAGAGCAAAAATGCAGATCCATTTACCACACTGGGAACCACAGTGATGGAAGCATCATGCTGTGGGGAAGCGTTGCTTCTGCTGGGACCGGGAAGACAGAGTGGATGGAGAGACTTCTGGAGTTAAATGGTTATCATACAAAGAGCATCATCAGGGAAGCTCAATACACGATGTCCACCTCCTCTTTCAGATTTTTTTATTTGTTAGAAAATGAGAAGATAAAAAAAAAGCTTAATTTAGTTTCCACTTCACAAGTATGGGCTCCTTTCTCCGTAAACCCTGACAGCTCTCTGGATGTGATTCAGACACAGCTGAGAACTAAAGTCCACGCAAACAAACAAAACAAACAAAAAAGACTCTTGGACCTCAGTTGCAGTGTTGTTTCTACAATATGTTCAAGGCCAACCTTCACTTACGATCCCACCGCCACTCACCCAATACGTAAATGCGCCCATGCAGCGCGGTGACTCCCAGCGCGCTGCGCCTGTGCCTCATGGAGGCAGCGACGCTCCACGTATCCGTCTCCACGTCGTAGCGCTCCACCGTGTTCAGCTGGTTGGTGCCGTCGTAGCCGCCCATCACAAAGATCCGGTTGCCCAGCGCGCACACACCTACAGGGACAGCAAGGGCACGCTTCTTGTTAGCTCACGTCACATCGTCTGGAAGTGGACACAGTCAGACAGCACAGTTTAGACTGCATTCGTACACCGTATCCAGATGTCTTGACGTAACGTTAAAATTCCCTTCCGACAAGAAAGAAAAAAAATGTGCATTTCTTCAGTAAATCGTTTAGGAATTTTTCACTCTTCATACTGTTGTCATCTAAATGTGAGGGCAAACATTAGTAATGGCCACTGCGACCAGGACGGCCCAGATGGGACCAAAGCGAGGACAGCAGAACGCATGAACTGCACGGACATGTGTCCCAGGACACAGTAAGCCAGTCCTCTGCTGCCTTCTGAATCAGTCTAGCAGCACCCAGGCTCAGGCATCTTGGCTCCGTTCCCAGGGAGTGGCTGTTATGATTATGAAACTTCAGAGGAAGTTTCATTTTGATGCCAAGACCTTTACATAAAGTCGCCCTTTTTGTTGTGCTGTTATTAATAACATTTTCTAGTAAAAATGCAGACTTTATTCAGAACAAAGCCAACCAACCAGTGACGTGCAGTCAGGGGAGACTTGTCATCATGGAAAGAAAGAAAATATATAATGACGATAACATAATATAAATTGTGATTCACTCTGTCATTTGTAATAAAAAGTTTTTTTTTTTTATCTAGTTTCCTAATTTTTTATCATATTCTCTTTAAAATCGCAGACTTTTCGCTATTTTCCATGTAAATCCTTGGTGGCGCTTGATAGCGAAGCCGGTGAGGCCGCAGCGAGCTTGGCCTACCCTGGGATTGCGCAATCCCATGTTAACTGCGCTGGCTTCCATTCTGTGAATGCATCATCCGGTGTATAGATCATAAATTCAATTGTTCAAACAGTTATGAACTGATTTTCCACAATTTAATATATGTGGATAGCTTATTGTGTTTTGGTCATCAAACTGTGTGCAGATAACATGTTTTCGTGCAGCTGGGCGATCATAAAAGGCAAAGAAGTGGTTGTAGGTGAGACCTGCAGTTCCTTGGCCACTAGGCAGGGGGCGCTCAAGGAGCACCGCTCGTGATCCCAAAACTGTAGAGTGACAGCAAGTTATGGATGTATTATTAGCGAGTTATGCTAAACAAGTAAAGCACTAAAAAGACTCTAAACATACAGCCGGAAGAGGACTGATCAAGGAAGGCTTTCCTCCCTGGCAGTGAGCTCCATTGAGACTGAAAGTTTTAAAACTGAAGAAGATAAAGAGAACTTTTACCGGAAAATGACCGATATTTTTGTGCAGAATGAGCGCCGCATGGACTTCATTTATAAGTAGAGGTAAGACAGCGATAATTATTCATGTTTTGTTTTTGTAATGAAAAATGTGGGTTTTTGACTGTGTTATAAATGCAGAAATCCATCATAACTCATAAACTGTTACCAATCAAACGACAAATAATTTAGTATTATTTTTTCATCAAAGAATCAATATTTTTTCCATGTCTCTTGGTGAATTGATTTGGCTCAATCAGTCTCCTTCAGCACTTTGCAATGAGTCTACTCTGTAAAGTGTATATAATTGTAAAGCTGACGTCAGTGCCTCACCAGCTATGAACTCTACCGCACATCACTGCAACCAACAGCTTGCTAAAATGTGTTCAGCCCAACACAACACGTCCCGATCAGTACCGGATCAAAGGTCCTGATCAATTACCGTATTTTTCGCACTATAGGGTGAACTTAAAATCCTTAAATCTTCTCAGAAATTGATGGTGCGCCTCATATCCGATTACCGTTGTGCTGACTGACTGATTTTATGTGGTACAATGGGCTAAAAAATCTGTTAAAATGTGTAAGTATGACTTTGGTAAGCCGCTCCGCTCCATGGATATTCGGAGCATTACCGTACACTGTGTCACTACCTGATCGGGACCTTGAGCTGTCTACAAGACTGCCTGACTGTAATGTCAATACTAGAAGTGGATTCATGTAAAGGCCCCCACATACTCGGGCGTAGTTCACTCCGCGGAGGTTCGCGCGTACATGTACGTGTCACATTATAAACTCCTCGGCGGCAAGAAGTCTTCACATCGAACTGTTTTATATGTGACACCGAGCTTGATACACTGAGCTGGTCCAAGTAGGCGGTCGCAAGGATGCGCAGCATCAAACACCCTCTGTGTTCTCACTGACAGGTGTGCGGTGGGAGCCTGCTGGAAAAGAAACAGCTCTAGGTGTTCAGCTAGCTAATCACACATTTTACCATCCGTTCCACCGCTTCGTCCCGCTGGCAGAAAGTGTGGGAATTGTAGGAATTTGCCACAAAAAATGTCGGCTACAGTACGCTCAACTATGAAGGGTAAAACGTCCGCGGAGAGTCGGCTCAGTGTGCGCACAGTACGCCCAAGTGGGAGCCTTTAGGCAGCCTGCGCCCCGAGTATACGCTAGCAATAATAAACCTAGTAAGTTAATTCAATATAAAAGTTATGTTTATGTTAGCCTCATGTTAGAAACAGGGCAGTGTAGTCCAAGTACTCGGTCCTCTGGCAGACACGGATAGCTCTCTTTCTCAAGAGAGAGGGGCGGAGTGATGTTACACACTTGGGAAGAAGATTTAGTGCGCCTTATGGTCTGAAAAACGCGGTGATTCTCTGGCCAAACGTCTCCTCTGGTATGTGCTGCTGTTGTGTTGCTTGTTCTGCCCTCTTAACAGTGACTCAGGCGTCCCGGATGTCTGCGGAATGTGATCTGCTCCGTCATTGACGGCTGCTGGGTTTCAGGAGAGAGAAGGGCAGGGCTGCTCCACCCACGGTTATCTAGAGCCGTAGTGAAACCCGTTCCAAGCTGAATTCATAAGTCGCATCAGAACAGAAAGCAAAAGCGCTAACGTTAGCCCAACATTTCCCCAAGCTGCTCGGCATAAAGACAGCGGGGTGTAAGACTCTAGCCGTCCTGAAAGACGGCTACTGCAGCGTCCGTGACGTCACCAGTGACTGGATAAAGGGTAAAACTGAAGAAATGGGGTGTTTAATTTTACTGTACAGCACAAACCGAGCACTGCTTTTAATAAAGAATCAGACATGCACAGTGTTTGGAAACTGTAATTCTTAAAGGACTCAAACGCGTATCGGGGACAAAGAAAAACACAAAGTACATGATTGGGACATCTGTGGTCGGACGCGACCGGATTTTGGCAGCAAGTTGACATCTTTGGTCAATATTGCAAGATTATTTGCCAACTATAATCTTGGCAACTCCTGGTTTTGTAATTCTAAAATATTTAATAAGTGTCGCCAGCCTACAGGTCATCCACCTGCAGGTCTGCTCTTCAGTCGAGTTCGTTTTCTCTCCCACTCTGAACCGGATCGGAGACAAACTGGACCCGTTTGTTTCACTAAGTGCGCTGAGATGGCCTCACATAAATAACTGAAGCGACTTCCTAAGAGAAAAAGCACATTTTTAGAAGGAAGTTGGTGTGCCAGGAAAGTTTCGTGTCCCGCGTTCTGCGGCTCATTCTGACCCGGATCAATCGCTCATTGTTCTTGTTAACATGGAGTGAAAGCTCGTGTGAGGCAGATGCTTCTAGAGCTTAAAAACAAAGCGGGGAAAATTGCACAACTGCTTGTGTAACGCCCCGAGCTCAGAGTTCACGGAGTTTATCATTACAAACACGTTTCTCCACTCCTCCTCTGTGCTTACCAGCTCCAGACCTGACCGTGTTCATGGGGGCCATGGTCCTCCACTCGTCCCTCTCCGGGTAGTAGCACTCACAGGAGCTGAGCCGGTTGGCGCCGTCGAAGCCGCCGACGGCGTAAAGCAGCCGGTTGATCACGGCGACGCCCACCCCTATGCGACGCGTCAGCATGGGGGCTACCAGCTGCCACTGGTCCCGCTCTGGATCATACCTGTGAACAGATGACTGCTTTACCGTGCCGCCGTAACCCGAGCAAACAGTGGGGCAGACGCACTCTAGGACAAGCCAGCATGCTTTGGTTCAGTTAAGGCTTGAAATTCTCAGACCTGGTTATTGCTTCCCATCTGCTTATTGTTAAGAAAGGAGTGTGAAGCGGCACGTCTAACAGATTTCCCCCCCCAGACGTCTGCGGTTTGCAGATTTGCTGCAGCAAGTCACATGTTCTTCCACGCGGGTCACTACCTGACAGCTCAGGCAGGTCGGGTGTGTTGTTCCTCTTTCAAACGGATTCTGGTTTGATCAGGAAGTGATCGGTTGGCTTGGACTGATGCCAGAGTTTAACCCCCCCCCTCCCCAGACTTTAAAGCAAATGTACTCAAAAGTCACTGTTCAATGTATAACGTCGTGTAGTTAATGGTTCATTCATAATTATTCATACCACTCGGGCTTTGTGTCACGTTACAACCACAGACGGTGTGTTTCGTTCTGGATTTTATGTGATAGACACAAATAAACTAGATTCAGTATACATTATATATTTTGACTGTAAGGTGAATATATGGTCATTTTACTGGTATGACTGCACGCGGCATGCAGATCAGGAAGGACTGCTTCACCTGCAGTGGATGTTTGACAGTGATTTCAGTGGCTCACGTTGAGGCTCTATGCCCGTAATACATTTAGTGACACTTGTTGTTTGGTGCAGCTGGGATTTACAGAAGCTGATCAATACATGAAGAAACTACAGCAAGCTGTTGCCACATCAGCCTCTGACAGTACAGCCTCGCTGCTGAGGTGCAAATAATAGCCTTCGGGTTTCTTTCCAGCAGCTGCAAAGACGACTCATTAGCTGAGGTCTGTGTTTGCTATGAGCCTAAAGCAGAAAGGCGTCGGCCTCCAGCAGGTTTCCTTTCATGACTGCTCCGTATTCGGCTCCATCCGGTCGGACCAGCTCCCCCACCCTTGCTGAAAACAGCACCCCCACAGCATGATGCTGCCAACACCACGCTCGACTCTGGCGATGGTGTGTTTAGGCCGAGGGAAACAACTGCCTTCCTCTTCCCACTCCTCCAGTAATGTCTAACAGATTCTCCCACCTGAGCTAAGGATCTCTGAAGCTCCTGCAGAGCTACCGTTGGACCTCTTGACTGCATGTGATGATTGCCTGGCCTAGCCACCTCGTGGTAGGTTTGCCATTGGCTCATCCTCTTTCCATTTTGAGATGAGAGATGGAAAAGCGCTCCATGGAGGTGTTCAAAGCTCTGGACGTCGTCTTATGTTCTAACCCTGCTCTAAACTCCTCTACAACCGTCTCCCTGATCTCTCTGCTGGGTCCCTCGGTCTTCATGGAGCTGTTTGTTTTCTACAAACCCTCTGAGGCCTTCACAGAACAGCTATCACGTCAGACAGAGGCTAAAATATTAGCTAAAAGAGGCGCCACACTACTTTGTGTTGTTCCGATCACATAAAACCCCCACAAAAAGCGTAAAGTGTGGCTGTAAGGGGATTCGGCATTTTATCTAAAGGTTTGGACCATGTCTGCAGGGCGGGACTGCAGCGGCGTTTTTCTGCCTCAGCCATCAGTGCAGGCGCTATGGCCCAACAACTCGAATCCCTCTTATCTTACACTCTGTGGACTTGCGTATTATTATGTTCTAAGAGTTACAGAAACTTTGGAACGGGTCTATTCTGCTTTGTAGCAATAAAACCTATTAATAGCTTGGATTAAAGCTAAATAATAATAAAAAAAGATTGCAGGAAGTGGAACGTCACCGGATACTTTCCAGGAAGTTTCCCTTACTTATGGTCGGGCTGCATTCCAAATCCGTCAGTCTGGGCTATAAATATCACCTTGTGGGAAGATCCAAGCCACAGAAACTCAAGCATAATGACACGAAATCCTTCTGGGTCAAGAAGCTTCAGATCAGAGCTCACTTGTGGAGCAGATTGCACCTGTTGGGCGCCAGCCACAGCCCGCCGGGCCCCGCTACTCACCGCTCCACGCTGTTATGATGGATGCAGCCGTGTGAGCCGCCGGCCGCATAAATCATGCCGTCGATGACGCCGATCCCGATCCGGTTTCTCGGAACGCTCATGGGCGCGCACGGATGCCAGCAGTTGTTCATGGGGTTGTAGCAGTCCAGCGCGTTGGAGTCCATGTTCCCGTCAGGCGCGTTGTTCCTGCCGCCGACGGCGTAGAAGAGGCCGCTGATCACGCAGGCTGCCAGCCCGCTGCGGGGGACCTGCAGGTCAGCCAGCCTCAGCCAGGCTCCCGTACAGGGGTTGTACGCCTCCAGGTAGCTGAGAGACTGACGGAAATATCCCCCCGCCGTGTAGATGAGCTGCGGCACCTTGGGCGTTCGGCATGGAACCGCTTTGGTGGGTTTGTGGAGTGTGAGGTCCTGGAAGATCTGCGCCAGGTAGTCTTTACACTGAGGGTCCCAGTCCAGAGACTGGAGCTGCGTCTGCAGGAAGTTGGGCGTGAGGGAATGGCAGCGGACCGCCTGGAGTAAGGCCTGGACGTACGGCCGGCGGTTCTCCTGGTCGTAGTGCACCCAGGCCACGCAGGCGTGGAAGACCTCGGACTCGCAGCGCACGTTGAGCTCGTCGCGGCTGATGAGGTTGACCAGCTGGCACTGGGACAGGTTGAAGAACTCCTCCTGGGTTGCGACCTGCGAGGGGGAGCGGAGATTTTGTCATCGTTCAGGAAGTCGGACACAAAACGACGCAGAAGCATCCTCTCTGGTGTGCTCCGCCTTCACGACTCGTCGCATTCAAGAGGCACGGAACCAGAAACCACTGCTGATGAACTAAAGGAGCACGTCCTCGTTTAACGCACGGCGCACAAACTCATCTTAACCTTCCTAATTCAGCTTGAGGTGACCTCCACCTCGTCTGTGCCTCAGTTCTTTCAGAAGAGCTCCACAGCGCTTGGCCGTACCTGGCTGAAGTTCATGTAGATGTATTCTCTGGCCTTCTGGTGGAGCTCCGTGCAACCGATCTGCTCTGCGAAGCTGGCGATGCCGATGGCGTTGCTGGGGTCCAGCTGCTGGACCAGGAAGTCGCAGCAGGCCTTGACCACGCTGTCGATCTGGTACATGACGGCGCCGTTCATCACGTGGATGACGCACTTCTCCCCCACGGAGATGCTGGCAGTGTAGGCGAACTCAATCAGTCGCTCCATAACCTGAGCGGGGGGGAAGGAAAGAAACAAAGTCGGGTATTCACGCCTGTTTTCCTCCATCTGTAACGTTACCAATCACCGACTCCAAAGATTTTTACTGCAACTTTCTTTTGTGAGAGACCAACACTGAGTAGTGCGGAGCTGTGATTTGGAAGGAAAGCCACACATGGTTTTTGTTGGAAAAATGTAAATGTAATCATTTTATTTGTATTAAGTTACAGGCATTTGGTCGGTTTCAAAAGTCGGCTTGCAGGAATGTTCTGCTGTTTTAACTTCAAACAGTGTTGATTGTTCTGCTAGACAAGAAAATGTCTTGCCTTATCCAGCTGTGCATGTTGCAGGTGACTGATCACCACCCGCAATAAACCTGCACCCCTTTCTATACCGACCCACATGTAAACTCCTGACCCCTTCTGTTCCTTCTTTGAAGTCCGATAACAAAAAGCAGAAGACAGAGAATGTCCCAGCAGAGCTGAGCACAGACATTCAGGGAGTGTCATTCTCTGTCCGGGTTCCACTCTCCTCTTCTGCAGAAAAGTAACTCGTGTTTTGTGTTGGTTTCTTTCTAGGACAATAAGGGGTTATTATAATAACTCTAACAGTTTTTATCATTTTCATTTTACAAACTAAAAGTTTTGAAAAGTGTGGCATGCAATAATGTGACACCGCTTAGTAAATCTCAGAGCCACACTTTGCCCTTTAGACGTTTCACATGGCCACTGATTTCACCAGAGAGGCAATGGCAGACGGACCAAGTTGAAAACCCTTGGGGTATCGTCGTTTTCCTTCCATCTCAGCTCAGGCTCTACGCCGACGCGTCGCTCTGCCACACAAAGAACGCCGACGTTTGACAAAATGAGGCAAAGATCAAGCGGTATCCGAATAGGGCTCGACGAAAACAGAAATCCGATTGATGGATATCGATAATTATCAACAAATTAAAAATATAGATTTTAAGGGCAGTGCTGGCCATTTTATGACGTTGCTTAGCAACTTATTTTTAAATAAAAGGTCACTGCATTCAAACACAACCCTTTGCTCAACCTAATTTTTACCAAAACTGGAAGTCTCTCTGAACTCTTTGAAATTTGGTGACGGAGCTCTCCTGGGTCTGCGATTGTGATTGGCTGTGATTGGTTGGGAGGATGTCATAACTGTAGTATTAACCTATATGAAAGGCTAGAATGCAAAACGATGGAAAACTGTTCTTCTACTGAACTTTATATTGACTCCTTTTTTTCGATTTGAATGGCGATATATATCGTTATTGAATTATTGTCCAGCCCTATATGTGACTCACCCAGCGAGGACATTATGTGGCATTAACGGAGCGCGCGTGTAGCTGCATTACCAGCTCACTTGTTCACCGTTGGCGATCTGATCAGACCTAAAGTCTTTAGGCCATGCGGCACCCACTGTTACCGTACCGTACCTGTATCTTAATCAGAGGCACGGTTAGCAGGAACCTCAGCGTGAAGCCCAATAACCGGGTTAATGTGACGAAGCATCCAGCATAAAAGCCCTACGTTGTTCCTGTAAGTGACCAGATAATGACGGAGAGCAGTGCCCCTCCGCCACAACACCGTCTGGGTCTAAAACGGGCGCGGACCGTCGGGCTTACCCTGGGGTGAATGCCTTCGATGGGAACCAGCTCCTTGCCGCACTCCTTCAGGCCGTTGGTGAACATGGCCCGGAAGACGGGCGACGACGAGGCCAGCACCACCTTGTGAGCCACGAAGTCCACCGCCTCCAGGTCCTTGTAGCGCACGCGCAGCGTGACGTCGCACAGCTGCTTCTCCAGCCGCAGCTCGTTCATGATGGCGAAGGCCGCCGACGTGTGGCTCTCCAGCGTGTAGCTGAAGACGCGGTGACCGTTGCGCGTGGATGGAGTCACCAGCGCCTTGCATTCTGTCAGGCACTCCGTCATTTCCTATCTGCCCGCTCCGCTCCACCATAAAGCTCTCTCTCGCTCATGAACTGTGCACGGCGTGATGCGGCATCCCTGCGCCTCCTGCAGACATGGCGAAAAGTAAGGGTTTCGAGGCAGGGACGGAGGGTGGGGGGGTGTGAGGTGAGGGGGCGACGGCAGAAAGCGTCACCAGGTTGGCCGGATAGAAGTCTTTTTCTATTGTCTATTAAGGCATCACAGCATGCTTGGGTCCCAGTTTGGCCTCACTGCCAGGTACGGCGTTGCACGGAGCTCCAACATGGCCGACTTCTTTAACGCGAAGGAATCCTCCGGGAACTTTGCAGGAGTGGGCAAATTAACACGGGGCCGCGGCTCAAAGCGATCCCGTTCAGTCCAGCTGTCTGCGTTGATGAGCTTCTTCTCGCAGAGGTCGCACGGACGTCTTAATCATTCCTTAAAAGGTAAAACGCAGGAGGTGGCGGAAAGTAAAAACAAAACAAGAAAGTGAGAGATTAACATTTGGCGGAGAGACGACCAGTCTCAGGCGGTCTGAAGGTTGCTGACTGAACGGCAGTAACACCGTCACAGTCAAGTGCCAAAGGTGTTACAAGCGGCACTTGGTGTCCCTTGGACCTGAGGCGGGCGGGGGGAGCAGCTGATAGATGATCTTTGCTCAAAGGTGCCCAGCACTGGAATTCACACCGCTGTGTCAACTTCCAAGAAGTTGGTTTGGCTGACAGCTGAGAAGAGAAGAAGAAGAAGAGATTTAAACATACTGTCTTACTAAAGAATCTTCTTGCCCCTGGAACCTTTTCACATCTTGTTGAGATTGCCAGAAACTTTAAAAGGACTTTATGTACGAGACAAAAACAAAGCAGAGCACGACCGGCGGGTGGAGGTTTTCCCCATTCGTTTACATGAAGCAACAACTCATGTCCCCTTAACTTCTATAGAATAAATAAGATGCCACACAAAAAACGAGCCCCCTCCCCTTTGGGTCATTTGGTTAAATCTGCGAGGTTTCCTTTAAGAAAACATCAGTGAACAACCAGAACAAGAAAAACTGCAGGTTGACTGGCTGCAACGCCACGAAATGTGGAAAAGGTCAGAGGGGGTAAGGACATGAAAATCTTCAAATGACAGAACGTTTCCAGATCAGTGGAATCACCCACTGATCCAGGACCAGCCACACAGCGACACAAACAACAGCAACATGTGGATGGAAAGGACACCCGGCCGTGGCTCTGAGGCCTACGGCTGCGGACAGGACAGAACGTGAGTCGGAGGTACTGCCAGTACTGCTCGGCTTAATCTGGGCCAGCATGACTTGCTTTTTTTTTTCCTTTTCTTACTCGGTCCTGTGACCCGTCTATCTAGGGCTGGAAAAAGAAGGAATGTTTTATGCAACAACACGCACACAGTCCAAGCACACTCCCACGCTGCCGTCTGACAGGACTTTTAACAGGATTTCCTTCCAACATCAGCACACCTTGAACAAAGCGGGCTTTAGACGGCGTCTGAATCAAAGCCCGGGGACCCCACACAGCCAGGGAACCGGACAGGTGAGGGCCGGGGCTGTGGAGAGATTCAACCAAACAGATGCCTCACATGACCGCGGTTCTGACTTCCCTCTTTTTTTTTTTTGTTCCAGAACCCGACCTGCCTGCAAGCGCCTGCTGATCTGAGCAACAACGCTGCGAGGGTTCAGTTATGCAACCCCGGCGGGTTGCACACGGGGAGCCGGGGGCTCTAACGTGCGCACGCCGACCCCAGGTCCTGCCGTCGACAGCCGAAGACCTGTGCAAGGTCAACGGGGAGGCCGGCCAGCTCGACCCGCTGAAACCTGAAACGGGCTGCGGCTCAGACGCGCTGCTTTTCTCCCTGCAAAGTTCTGGGTAGAGCATTTTCAGAGCAGAACATATTGCTCAACTCCCCCTCTCCCTCGCTGCAAGGCTCAGAAACTTCTGAATGACAGCTAGGCTACTCATGTATCCCTCCCCCCATGTGCAGAAAAGCCCTCATACTTGCCTCATAGCTAATAAGCTTTGACTAACACTTACAGTTATCATAGCTCACTTTTATCAAGACATAAAAAAAAAAATCAGATCAATAGTAAGCTGGGGGTTGGCCTCCAGTTTTCCACTTGCAAACGTGGCCCTTCTGAACAAATCAGTCTCCGGCTTTAACAGCTAAGAGGTTAGGGTCACAATAAATCAGGGCATTCGCTCCGAGCCCATCGCGACACGTTTATTTCCATCACAACAGACAGAAATCAGGGTTGACTGCCAGATGTAATAGCCGTGGCGACCGTCAGGCCTCAGACAAACCCAGTGGCGGTGTGGAGATGCTTCACTTCAGATAAAACAGCGGAGCCGCCGGACGGAGCTAAATACAAGGAGGAAACCAGAGGTTCGCCTCCCAGCCGGACAACAACTGGACGGCGCAGAGGTCATCCGTGCGCTAGAGTGGCCCAGTCAAAGTCCAGACCTAAAACCAGCGGGAGCTGTAGACTAAAAGCCATATGCGCGTGTCACCGTTTCAGCAGTGAAGTTGTGAATCAGGGCGGGGATGCATGGCATCAGCAGGGACCCGGTGGAGTTGGCCAGAGTCGGTCCGAAGGACGGAACTAAATAGGAGGCCACCCTGAAAGGGACCCTGTTAAAGCCTGAGCTGTACATGTTTAGATCAAAGCTCAGTCTTTGGTAAGAATGGTCCAGTCAAAGCCCAGACCTAAATCTAAGAAGAATCTGTGGCGAGGCTTAAAACAAAAGTGTCAGAAGAAAAACACAAACGTGACAGTGTGATGATGAGACACCCTTCAGGGCAGAGTTGCACGGCAAGGAGCCATCCATCAGCTGCAGCTGTGTCACACAAACTCCGTGACTTGCAAGTCACTACAACTTGCACGGAGTTCGAGTCCCGGTTCCCGGGGCGACCGGGATTCGAACCCGCGTCCGCCGAGTTTAAGTCTTTAATCCTATACAGTCCGGGGCGGGTGAACAATGCCACGGAGTTTATCGCCACTAGCAGCAGCAGACCGAGGGCGAGAACCAAACGCACATCTGGCCATTGTGTAACCCAGCGAAGAGCGCAGCGCCTCGGTGACTCATGGTGAAGTCCGCGCCGAGCGAGCGGTGGAACTGCGTGTACCGCAGCCTGACCCAGAAGCGGGGCTCCTTATTACATAAGCCCCGCGCGGAGCTGCCGGGCTCCCGCGCCAGCTACCTGCACGCGTTCACACAAAGCGCCGCCCGCTCCCCCCGCTCCCGGCACCGAGAAGGTCACCATCCCCCGGCTTGTTCTCCCCTAAAATAAGCCAAGGGGCTGGCGAGGATCGGCGAAACAGGCGGGACGCGGTGGGCTGGCAGCCTGGAGGAACTCTGCAGCCGCACAGCGCCGCGATAAAAACGACTCTAACCCGCGGAACACAAATAAGAGAAAAATAAAAATCCAGACACATCGGAAACAGAGCTGCCAGCAAGGATCCTAATAATCGAAGGCTGCGAGGCGACAACATCCGCCCAAGCGTGTTAACAAAACCATACCTTCACTACTTCTACTAGAAACCACCTGCTGGCGTATCAGAGCGGCCCGGAGGAGCAGCATTAAATGTCAGCGAGAGGGTCTGGTCCGGGAAAAGAAAGGGAACTCACGTAGTCTGGCTCAGTTCCTCCATCATGGTGTACCGAATCTGCGGCCACAGAGGAAGGAGCTGTAACTCACCGTGACTAAGCAGAGTGCCGAGCCTCCCCTGCTCCTTCACAATAAGAGCCTCCTGCTGAGCGCGAGGACGGCCTCCGTGACGCGCGTCACGAGACGGGGGGCTTTTATTGGGGAGGAGCGCTCAGAGCGAAGCAAAGGCGAGCCAGAACCAAGCGGTGCCAAAACGTACGCAGCCCCATTCATGGGCAAGTAAAGTTGGCAGCACAGAGCCTTAAGAGTCCTTACACACGGTAAGTAAATAAATAAATAAATAAAATTAAAATCAGATCAAATGAAAAACAAATATTAAACTAAAATGTAATAACCATTGTAGTCCCAGCAGGAAATGAAACTGCTTAAAGTTAGACCCCTTATAAGCAATCTCGTAACCCGCACTGCTTGTTTATGTAAGCACAGTTCAGCTCAAGCATGCCTGCCCGTGCTTCCCCCCCCCCCCCACACACACACACAGTAAACATGTTTGAGAACAGCTCCGACTAAAGTGCAGCACAGTGTTGCCAACTCCTCAGTAAGGAAAGTAGCTATTGGCTGTGCTAAAAGTCGCTAGAAGTCGCTAAATGACGTCATCACCTAATTTGCATAATCTGCCACATGTGATGTGCATGTTATTGACGCTGTGGGAGAAATAACGTTGTTAGAGAGAGACAAAAAGTGAGTAAAAACACTCAGAATATATAGAGCTACTTTTTTCTGTCCATTAATGTTTATTTAGTATTATTATTATTATTATTTTTGTTTTTTTTATTAATATTTAATTTATTACAATACTAACCCTCCTCCTTTACCCGGGTTTGAGACCGGCAAAATGAACCATAAAGAGACACTATGGCGGAGTTACAATTTTTTTTAACTTTTTTTTAACGTTTTCTTTTTTCCCTTGTGATCCACCAAGGAGCCTACAAATCACGGTAAAACATGAACATGTGGCTGTGTGAATCAAACGCCGTTATTTATTTAAGATAAAATATTTCAAATTCAGTTATTTATGATCAACCTGCGCCGTCAATCCCGGCGCATGTGCGCTTTATTTGCAGTCTGGACGCTGAGGGTAAACATGCTGAAGCGCTGAGAGGGACTCCTGCGGTAGCGGGAGAACGGAGTTGGGAGGGGGGAGGCGCCCCACGGCAGCACCTGCCGCTGGAGGACAAGAGTAGGAACGATACGTGCTTTCACGTAAGAGTCTCCAAAAGTCGCTAGATTTGTCGCTAGTCGCTTTTTTGAAAAAGAGTCGCTGGAGGGGTCTGAAAAGTCGCTAAATATAGCGACAAAGTCGCTGAGTTGGCAACACTGGTGCAGCAGCATGAGAAGAGTCAGCGTGCCCCCTGCAGGTGCTGACGCACTACACCACCTTTGTCCCTTTTTCAGTGTGTATTTTTCTGGTTCGGGTCAATAAGGTGGCGGCGTACGCCAAAAAGTTCCGTTTGGACACTAGGTGGCGCCAAAGCTTAACTCTGCGTTTTCGGACGAAACGAAAGAGCTGCTGCTCTGCCATCAGAGGAGTCACAGTAAACTCAGTAGCAGGGAGCTGCACGTGTCCCCTGTGAACACTGATAGATGACCTTTTAGGTATGATTTCAACAGAAGGAAGGAAGTCGTGACTGCTTGACCTCTGTCAGCAGGCGCCCCTCTGGTGGATACAGTCAACATCTGGGTGCACATCTGCACTGTCGCAAATCATTTCAAAACAAAGGTACTCCATAGCAAACGCTGCCAAGTCTCTAGACCGGGAGTCTGCAACCTTTACAAGAGAGCTATTTTTACCTCAGTCCAGCTGAGTAAAACTCATTTAGAGCCGCAGATGGTACACAGACGTTGGAAAAGAGAACTTATATATAAATTATATATATATAAATATCTATTTTTAATTACTGTCTCTTTTAGAAAAGAGGTAGTAATTTTTGACTACAATCATTTTATTTCTGTTTCTGTTTTAAAATAAAGGAAAATGGAAAACTTATTTAAAAAAGGAGGATACCATTTATTCAAGGGGATTTTGATATTGGTGGAAATATCTGTAAAAAAAAAAGCACACAAAAGCAGTTTCCATTCTAATGACAAGAAAAAATATCAAAAACTCCAGCTAAAACTTGCGTTTGTTATTATATTTATATGCAAAAACATTAGTTGGTTTTTCAGCATTTTTAGCTTAAGTTTTCACCAGCCATTGTGGAAGGTCCAAGGGGCCACTTTGTGGTTGCAGACCCCTGCTCCATATGACAATGTGTTCTGATGGAAATTTTCGCAGTGCCTGGCAAAACTATTTTTACAATTTGATCTTTATCACATTTTGCCACAATTCAATTCAAAAACACTTCATTGGCAGTAACTTTAAGTTTCTTCAGGAAGGATCGTCTGTGTAAACGGATCCGAAGAAGCCTATTACTGAAGAGGCCGCTGCTGTATTACTTCTCGTGAAGAGGATTTTCACGGTTGTCCGTTATGTTTTATGAAGCACCCTCTATTGCGCAATCGCCTCCAGAGGTTCCAGAGCGGCCCCCAGAAGACAAGCAGCCTTCTTTGTCACCTTGTTCATATTCCTAAGTCACTAGCTCTGACTTATTTTGTTCACATTCAACATGACATGATTGTTCCCACACCATGCCATGTTACGTCACAACCCCAAAAAGAAAGAATTAAAGAATTTAGATCGGATTTCATGAACATACGGAAGGAAAAGGATCATTGCTCTTCACAGTTTTACAAAATTTGAAGATGCATTCATTTGTGTTCAGACCCCTTTAATTTGACACCCCTAAATAAAATCCCTGGAACCAGCTGCCTTCAGAAATCACCTGATTTGTAAACAGAGCCCATCTGTCTGTATGAAAAGTTCTGTTCTGTGAAGCAGTCTGACGTGATAGCTCCTGGCTTTTTAACAATAAAAAATGAGCAAAATCAGTCTCCAGATGTGGAAAGCTAACGGGGACACACCACAAAAGACTTTAAGCTCTAACTGCATCAAAAAGTGGTTCTACAAAGTATTGAATCAAAAGGGTTGAATACAAATACACAACAAAAGTTTTCGTCTTAATTGTAAAAAAAAACAACAACAACAACACACAATCCTTTCACTTTCACAACTATGCACTAAATTGTGTTGGTCTATCACATGGATAAAGGTTTGTGGTGATCACATGACAAAACTTGATCCAGCTCAAAGGCTAGGACAAGTGCTGCCCTGCTTACAGTTTTCAGGCTGCAACCAATCGACACTCTTGTGTCGACGCTCCTACTGAAACTCAGCTGATGAATATCCAAACCCCGAGTACTATTTTACCGCCTGTTTTGGATTGCAGGTATTTAGAATTTCAACAAATGGAAGACCCCTTCTTGCAGGACATTGTTCAGTTTGATAGACCAAATTCACAAGTCCCCTGTTTTTATTATTTTGCTGATGGAATCTAAAATTTGCTTGTTGTCTAATATCACAATAAACAATGAAACCAATTTCTTCTTAGATGAAATCAGTTCCATAAATTCTGGAAAGAACTGATCCTAGGCGTGAAAGATTTGGCAACCTTCACATGGCAACATGTTGCCAAATTGAAAGCTACAAAAGACTTTCCATCGGTCAAGAGGAAAATCTCGATTGCATATGGCATGAGAACCGCCTGATTGACCTATCTCTTCTATGACAAATGTGGACATTGGTCCATGAATAAGGTCATGGTTTATTCTGCCTACATTTTCAAGAGAAAACAAGATAACAAAGGGTGAGTGGTTGTTATTTCATATGAGGGGTGTATTGTGGGTGAGACAAGCAGACCACAAGGCAGTGTGTCGGCTAAGGTCATTAACAGATGTGAGAAAAGGCGTGGGGGGGGGGGGCTGACTTCCTGCGCTACTTAGAACTTCAGCCACTCATGGCAAAATACACCCAGCCTCGTTTAGATTTGTCACAGAGAATGAAAATCAAGCACAGACTGTCTGGAATCACTTTAGATGCTTTTTTTATTTCTTTGAAGAAAAGAAAGGTTAGGTTTGCTTTAGACTGCTACAAAAAAGTTATAATTTACAGTACAGATGTTACAAAAATGTGTTCTGGAAAACAGAAGGTCAGCTACAGTATGTATATATATATATATATATATATATATATATATATATATATATATATATATATATATATATATATATATATATATATATATATATATATACACAACGCATTCATTATTTTAAAACTACAGAAAATGTCCGTGGCTCTCAGCCTGGTTTTTGTCCAAAAATGCGTACCTCACCTCAGAAGCTGAAATGTTCCCTGTGAACAGCAGAAATAATGAATCTGACTGAATGAATGTCCCATTTCTAAATGATTAAACAAGCCCACTCTTGCACGTAAAGTCCTGACTCAGCTAGTTTAACAAAAAACAATTTACAGATCCTGACTCACCAGCCAGCTGATTTAGGATCGATCATGATTGAAGTATCATCAGGTTGCAACAGAAAGAAGCAATAATACTTTTTTACAAGTGCACACCAGCCATTGCACAGCCGTGTCGACGTACTGCCATTTTCTTTTCCTTTTTTGCTCTCGGTGTAGTGGTTTAACTGCAGGTGCCTGAGTGACATTTTGCTACTATTGGGCACCTGTTTTCGCATCAGACACTTCATTATTCAGTTATTACACTATGGCATGAGGGGGTCGGGGGTTGGTTAGAACCTTTCCCTCCACAACACCCTGACGTTCTCCAACAAGGTTTTTCTTTTCTTTCTGAATAAGTGAGATGCCACTTTCCTGCCATCTCCTCCTAACCCCTTATGCAAACACACAGAAGGACGGGTGTGGGAGGGAGCAAGATCTTATCTGAACAAAGCTGATGCATCTTGGGGTTTCGAACCAGCGAAATCTAAGCATCGGCAAAAGGATGCGTCACAGACGGCAAGTGCTGTATTAAGAAAATGCTTTTTGTAAATCTCGGAGAAAGAACATAATACTATATCGTTTTTGATTTTTGATATGCGTAGTCTATCAATATGGCAAAGGCCCTTTCGGTTAGTGAAAGATGAGTTGTTAGCCTCCAAAGACCGTATGTCCATGGACGTCTGTGTCGTGGGTATTCAAAGCTGGTCAGTTCTTGTCTTAATTTGGCTCAGAAATAAATGTTGAGAATCGGACTTCTTTAGGTCATGGGTCCAGTCCAAATTTAGTCCAAACGAAGATGCTGGAAGTCAGGCTTTGTCAGTCCTTTGAATAACTCCGACCACTTTTCTAACCACATAAAGACATCAAAAGCTGCGTTTTCACCTTTGACAATCACAGTTTCACATTGTTCAAGACAGAAGGCAATATCCTCTTTTCAGTCTTTTTTAGCTCAATTCTGCTCAGAAGACAGTCTCACCATCTACCGTTTGTTCCTCCACCGTAGCGGAGGCCAACTACTCACTCGGCCTCCAAATCTACCCCACAGCTGTCTATCTTTCTTTCATCAGAAGATTTCCGTTGTGCAGCGAGGAACCCTTTCACAGTCTTTTGGACACTGCATCAAAGAGTCAGATTTTTTTTTTTACGACTTGAACAGTTTAGGGTAAAGAACTTTGTTTGTGGACGGAGAGGTGATTGCGTTCCCCGATGACATGGTTGTCTCCAGTCCATGCTCCAGTTTTTGAGAGGGCACCTCGGTTTTACTGAAACTGCACTCTATGAACGGCATCCCAATCTTCTTCACCTGTCCATCTGTGGTCATCAGACACGACTGACAGAGGAGCCTCAGAATGGCCTTCCTCATGTCCTTGCTGGTCAGAGTATAGATGATTGGGTTGAGGAGCGAATTGAGGATGGCCACTCCCAAGAAGTAGTCCGCCTTCTTGAGCAGTTTGCATTGGCCCGTGGGGTAGAAGAAGTCCAAGAGAAGGAGGATGAAGAGGGGCAGCCAACAGGCGATGAAGACTCCCACCACGATGGTGACGGTCTTGAGGAGTGCGACGTACTTCTGCGTCACCCGGACGAGGCTTTTCCTCAGGCTGCCCTTCAGGTTCAGCTGCTGTCGCTTCGTGTTGATGCGGACGATGCGGTAAACACGCGCATAGAGGATCACGATGGACAAGAGCACGGCGCTGAACACGGACACACTAAATATAATGTAGCTTTTGGCATAAAGCGGGAGCACCGTAGAACATTGTTCCAATCTGCGTAGACAGTTCCATCCCAGAATAGGGAGAATCCCCAGAAACACTGACAGGGCCCAACTTCCACAAATCAGCGCCATCATCCGTCCCCGCTTTGCCCCATGGTATGGACGCATTGTTACCATAGTGACGTGGCGTTCGATGGCAATGGCCAGCAGGCTAATGACAGAGGCCGCCAGAGTGATGAAGACCCCACCTTCCCGGAGGAACCACAGCAACGGTGTCAGTTTCAGAGTATTTCTTCCTGACATCAGGATGTTGACCATGTAGGTGACACCAGCCAGCAAATCTGACAGAGTCAAGTTGCCCAGCAGGTAATACATGGGCATGTGGAACTTCTTGTTCTTCCAAATGGCAATGAGCACCACAGCATTCTCCAGAATGATGAGAAGGCACACCACGAGCAATGCAATGTTCTCAGGTTTCAGACCCTCACGATTGCTGATCTTGTCTGTGTAGTTGTAATGCTCCCAAATAACAGATTTATTGTTGTAATCCCAGAAAAAGTCAAAGCAGCCGGCAGAGGAGGAAGACGAGGAGTTGGAGGTCATTGTTGCGGAGGGGGCAGTCCCTGCAGGGTCCGAACACGAAGCACCCATGCTGGAGGTTGCTTTTCACCTTACTCTGCCTGCGAGTATGTTTATGAAGTCATTTTATTGACGTACGGGTGACAGCAGGAGCGGGAAAGCATGGATCAAATCAGCGAAGAGAGCTCGAGATCCGTCAGTCAGTGGAGAGATTTGATGAAGACGATGCAGGCCAGTTCAGCAGAATCCTGACAGGTGTTTTCTTTCTCGCCAGCAGATGGTGGTCTTGAGCTCTGGCTGGTTGTGGGGTTCAATTACTGAGGAAACATAAAAAAATATTGAATGAAAAGGGAATAAATCAAAAACGTAATTAATTTCACAAAGCGGAGCCAAAGATACATACAGTCTGGAAAAAATTATAGTTTTTCTTGCAATGATCAGTAAAGGCTGTCACTCTGAACAAAACATCAAACTACATTGCTGTTTGAGTGACTGATGTGATCTATTGGCGCTCATAAGGTGGAAATTCATCCTAAAAGGCAGAAAGATGATGTCAAACCACCGTTTTAATTATTCCAATCATGAAATTTGTGTCTGTCACAGTGAGGCTGTTAGACTGGAACCTCCAGGATTGAGGACATATGTAGCTGGTCCTGACTTTGTACAAAAACATAGATATTTTAAATGTACTTGTTCATTTAAATTGGGACAACGAGCACAAGTTCACATGTAAATATCCCAGATTAGGCTGTTAAGGATAATTTTCATCTGCAGTTCAATATCAGGTAATATGACATAAAATATAAATAGAAAAACATTGTTTTCAGACAGTGAGAAATCCGTTCACTAAAACGTCATGGTGTCTTCCAACTGTATATTTAAAAGGAGTTAAAAAGCCACTCACATTTCTCTAGGTTTCTATTAAAGGTTAATTGTCTGCAGCCCTAAAATGCTGTAAATTGATGTAAACTGGCCAATTTGCCATTAATTGTGAAAATTACAAGATAACAGAGTAGTATTTTTTTTAGCACAGATCCCAATTTAAGTGTCTAATTATCAAATGATTATTGTTTGTATGTGTGTGCTTGAAATAATTCATTTATAAATAATGATTTATGAAGAATTTGATTCTGTAGTTTCAATTGGCCTAACTTTCCCCTGGTGTTAAATTGCCATAGTAAAGTAGACTTTGCTTTCACTTGTGAAAGCGTTACAATAACCCCTGAACTGTAAGGATAACCATGACTGTCTTACGCTTAACTTGGTTCACAAACAAATATGCAACTATGTGAGAAATATCTTAAAGTAAAAGTTGTACTTAATCAAGGACTTCAACGCATCCCATGCAACCTGAAAAGCTTTAAAACAAATATTACCTGGGAAGCGATGCGCCGTTGGGCTTATCCTGCCATTCATCTGCTAGTTTCACTCAAGAGAATCCAAATACGAGCAGCAAGTCAGTCGCCGTCAAACTGACGAGGCAGAGGGAGTGAAGCCTTCAGTTGAAACATGCTCTGGGGGTTGGTCTTAACTCTAACCGGCTCTCCCCCTCACATTCCCTCAGACTGGCTCTCACGCAGGACAGCGTACGCTGCAAACAGAAGACAGCAACTGACTGTACTGGACTTCTTTAAGCAAAACCTGAAGGTGTGTGACCTATATAGACGATGGCAAAGGTCAAAAGAGATTACTCAGCAGTTGCCAAACAGGAACAGATGATAAAAGGGTGAAGCGCACTCTTAAACGTCTTCATCATATCAAGAGAAAGACTTCCTCCTTAGATAAGAGCTCATCACAGCAGAAGAAATAAACACACCTTCCTAAATGTGAATCCAGAGCAGGCCCAAAGCAGAAGTAAACAAAACAGCTGCTTAGAGCCCCCAGGAGCAATAATTGTTGCACAAGTCAGGTTTTCAAATACATTTTTTTTTGTATAAATGGTACATCAGTGGCCATCGTTGTAAATTCTAAGACTTTGTCTCTGAGGAAAAGATTTTGTCGATGAAATTTTAGAACTAGTTTTCATGAAACGAAAGTTTACATGGCACAGTGATCTAGACTCCGCAAGCAATGACAAAGACTCAAACCACGTCAAAATCAGTCAAAAATATTGAGAAAAGTGACACATTTGGGTTTGAAGTTAATTATTGAAATATATGGACTAATTCAACTTTCCTTTTGGGTGGGATCACCGAGTTCTATGCTGTAGATAAGACTATTTGTGTTATCTGGCCAGTTAAAATCTTAGTAAACATCAGTGAACATTATCGCATTTAGGGTTGCTCAATGCGATTTTCTTTACCTTTGTTTCCTATATACTCAGGTGAAGCACTTTAACTTGTATTTGAATGGTCCTGCATGAGTAGAATTGCCTTGCACTTTTGGTTATGTCGGATGTATAACAAATGTTTGAGACTGGACGATGTCGATGGGATACAGTTGACCAGTGGTGCTGGACTTTCGTGGGAAGGCTCCCCTGATTCCAATTGCTTTTAGAGGCCCGATCAGGCATTGACAGCCTCTGTCTAAATCATTACTTCTCAAACCGGACAGACGAAGAACTGTCAAGATGGAGTTCCAATTTAACACAAGTGTTTATTTTCGCCATTGTTCTGCAGAGGCGACAGATTTTCAAACGTTGAGAGCAACCTTGCAGGAAGAACCAGTTCAGAACAGAAACGGGTCGGCAACGTTTTCTCAAGCTCTCCCTATTGAGGGCAGCATTTCCTCCTGCCCTTTTCCATTTATCGCTGACAAGCTTACATAAGAAATGTAGAATTTGATTGGCAACGATTACACATTCATGTTGAAATCCAAATTCTCAGAGCCCGTCGGCAAGATATTGGCGTGTTTTGACACGCCTCCTTGGTACACCTGTGAAACTCCACCTGTGGGCTCTGTGCAAGACTTATCAGGACAAAACAAAGCAAGGGAGAGGTGACAGTAATGCTGACAAGCCAAGAAAAAAAAAACTTTTCATGGTTTATATCAGGCTTCTAAGCTTGGGTTCCTTAGGATGCACATGCTGCCCTCATCATTTGGCAGGACAACGTATATAACGTATATAAATACATAAATGGGAAGCAGCTGCGACTCAAACACATTTCCTTGTGTTTTCTTAGTCGAGAATCCTGCTCTTAAGCCGGATGCTTCTGACACATTACACCGCAGCAAGGCCTTATTAAAACAGTGGGTTCCTTCTCCTGAACTGGTTTGTTAGGATTTTACCTGGTTCGCCAGAAGGATCATTTGTCTCCTTTGCGGCTAAACTGTACCCAAAAGAAATAATTTCCATTGTTCCTTTGTTTGGTCACACCTTCTCTGAATTTCTATGTCTGCCAATGCTCTTCACCCAAAGTCTGTATCATGACAGGCCCAAGTATCTGTTCTCTGGACTGATAAAGTGTGACACGCTTTGACAGACACCGATACCGCAGTCGGCGAGCATGTCAGCATTAAACTGGCGAAAGATGAATAAAGGATTGGTGGTCAGAACACATCCTGTGTGGCTCTGAGCTTCCTGTGATGGACCGGCGATCTGTTCAGGTTGTACCCTACCTGTGGCCCGATGATGCGACACTGCAAGGACAAACAGTCTAAACAGAACACCACCTCATGCTCCATGTTGAGTACGGTGGCAATTCAGATAAGCTGTGGACCTGTTTCCTCTATTTTATGGCAGCAGCTGATGATAAAGTAGAAAATCCACATACTAAAAAATTACTCGAAACTGCCATTAAAGATATAATTTATCTTTTTCAATTTTTCTTCCAAAACTAATAATGTAACTTGTATTCCTGCTTGTGCATTTTCCTGCTACACTCCTGGATGTGTAACACTGTATGTAGGAGGAGATTCCTATTAAGGGTTGTCAAGGAGTAATATCCTGTTGTGACGGTAGCAGAGGCCTCACATCAGAGTCTAAAGTGAAGAAACAGAGGTTCAGAGAACAGGGTTGAGGAGTCTAACAGACAGACAAAACTCTTTAGCATGAAGAGGAAGGAAAAGGTTGTTTTTTTGATCTCCTCAATGATAATTTGTGGCCAACTTAGCTGTGTCTGGACCTGGCTTTCTTCTTCCGTTTTCTTTTTTTTACTCAGTTCACAGATTGTCTTCACATTTTTGTCTCTAGACCAACACCGAGTTGCGTGTGTGTTTCTGAAGTGGAGAGAAACAGATATATGGTTTTCAAAAGACTTTTTACATCTAAAAATGAATTCAATTCAATTTTATTTATATAGCGCCAATTCATGAAACATGTCATCTCAAGGCACTTTACAAAGTCAAATTCAATCATATTATACAGATTGGGTCAGATTATACAGATTGGTCAAAAAGTATCTATATAAGGGAACCAGCTGACTGCATCAAAGTCTTGAAAAGCAGCATTCACTCCTGGAGAAGCGTAGAGCCACAGGGAGAGTCGTCTGCATTGTCCATGGCTTTGCAGCAATCCCTCATACTGAGCAAGCATGAAGCGACAGTGGAAAGAAAAACTCCCCATTAACGGGAAGGAAAACCTCCAGCAGAACCAGGCTCAGTATGAACGGTCATCTGCCTCGACCGACTGGGGGTTAGAGAAGACAGAGCAGAGACACAATAAGAGAGACAAAAAAGCACAGAAGCACACATTGATCCAGTAATCTATTCTACATTAGATGGTAATAGTGGTGATCTGTCTTCCCTGGATGATGTCACAGCTAACAGAACGCCAGACCAGGTGTGCCTACTATGAAGAAAAAAGAGAGAGAACAAAAAGTTAACAGCTGAAATGACGACAAGCAATGCAAAACTGGAGAACAGTAGAACATACAGTAGTATGATAAATCAGAAAGTACGGTGTGCATTTGTATTTAATCCTCTTCGCCAAGACTTCATAGAACCACCTTTCCCTGCAATAAAACCTGTGTGTCTTTTGGGGGTATGTCTCGTTTTTTTTTTGCTCACTGTTCTCAGCAAAACAGCTCAAAGTCAGGTTGGTTAAGAGCGTCAGCTATTTTGTAGACTTGTGAGAGATTCTGAAATGAATTCAGGTTTGAGCTTTGATGAGGTTATTGATCTAATCAATTTAGTTGGAGCCCTGGCTGTACGTTTTATAGCCTTTTGCAGTGTCTGCTGATTGTTTGTCCAGTGTTGCCCTGTATTTAGCTCCATCTTACTGTCACGTCTGACCAGCTTTCCTGTTCCTGCGGTGGAATAGCATATTCAATGCATGTCACTTTCACCATCATGTTTCTATACTGGGATGGCTCTAAGCTAAGGTGCAAGGTCTTCCAGCGGTCAATGTGGTTACCGTGGAAAAGTAAAATGTCATGTTTTGTCACACTGTGAGACAGTGTGATGGTGTTTTTATTTGGCATGACTGGCAAGCTTTAAGTCATGCCACAGATTCTGAAATAAATTAAGGTCTTTCTTTTCAACTGGGTCATCCTATCCATCCATCCATCCATCCATCCATTTTCTTACTCGCTTTATCCCTCATGGGGTCGCGAGGGGTGCTGGTGCCTATCTCCAGCATTTTGGGTCATTCTAACACATGAATATTCTTTGATTGGAACTTTTCAGCGGTAGCTCTGGCTACACGTTTAGTCTTCTTGTCCTGCTGGAAGGTAAACCTCTGCCCCAGTCTGATCTGCTTTTCAATCTCTGTGTTCAGCTCCATCCATCTTCCCATCAACTCTGACCAGATTCCTGCTTCTTTAAGAAGAAAAACATCCCCTCAGTGCGATGCTGCCAACACCATGCTGTATTGTTCATGTTTATTCAGTGTGATATGTTAATTTGACAAGGTAGCGATACCCTTTCTTCAAACAGTTCCAGCCATAGAGCTTACTTATTGAAAACCATGATTTCTTAATGCCTGCATGGTTAAGATATGTCTCTTAAAAATAGGTATCTGAAAACTTCCCAATCAAACTTCCTAAGTAAACAGACAAAACGTGCTTTATAACATTATGGCGTCATTTTGGCTCTCATTTGAACCCGTCCTGAACTTTCCCTCAGCAAAGTCTCATTTTAAAGAATTCCAGATGTCACAGCTTGTCAGACATACATTGGAGATTTAAACACCTAAGAGCCAGATATATACACAGAGCTTTAGAATATCATCTAAATGGTCTTGGGTTGCCAAGTTCTCCAAACTTCTTTCTGTGACCTTCTCAATGCTGACCACCCTGCAATCTGTCACCAGCCAGTCCTTAGTCTTACTCCCCTGATAAGACCCTCAAATCAGACCAGCCAGACCACATCTGTGACGATAAGAAAAAATTCCTCTAGGCTTTTAATTGCATCTCTTGCTCTTCTTTTGACTTGCTTTTATGTAGCAGGAATAAACACAGAACAGATGCAGACTGCTCTCTTGAGCCTTCGATTTACAGCTATATTTCTGGACTGTCCTAAACTAAAAATGACAAATCTGTATTTATCTATCCAGAACACTGGTTCTGCCTAAGAAACTGTGGAGCATGTTTAAAAATGGTCCAGTTTCCGTGAACAAAGGCAGTCTGAGAGTGAAGATCAGGATACGCTCCCTGCCATGATCCTGTTGTGGACATTGTTGGATGTTTCATGTCTATACTTCTTATTAAGTTGATTGCCTCATTGGGTGAGGTTGTTCCAGATGAAGGCAAGGCAAGGCAAGTTTACTTATATACCATTTTTCAGTAACAAGACGATTCAAAGTGCTATACATGAAACGAAAAACATTACAGAGGGAAATATTACATAGGAAAACAACATTACAGTAACAAAGGAATAAGCTGTGTATATCTTTGACCTTTCATTCATTAACAAACATACAGAAAGTAGTACTTAATTGTTTCTATTTAGAATAAGAAATAAGATAGGTAAATCCTTGGGGGTTTCTGATAATTGATTTATGATAATTTTGTCCAACATTTCTAAAGCTACAACTAGATTAACTTATTTTGTTTCATTGCTTAATTGGAACAAGCTTCATCACTGATTCAAAGCTTAATTATTTGTATTCATATATTACCAAAAGAAAAACATTACATTAAGCTAAGTAAATCCTTGCCTAGACTTATTTGAAGGTCATCATCTGATCATATAACATACTCTAAGAGTATATGAGGACAGTTGTAATGGTTTTCCATTACAACTGAATATGGCGGCAATGTTGGCACCATCCTCACAGCAAGGTGCTTCTGTGGGACTGAAAAGCGATGTGATGAACTGTTTGAACTGAAATTTCATGCACCTCTGCATTGGACCACTTTTCTGACTTGGGTGCTTCCATATTTGTTCAACCGGCAGCTTCTGTCACTATTGTTTTTAAATATTGTGGGTTTGATTCTAGTTCTGTTGTCGATCTTGTTACGCAAACAGTGACTCCACCCTCCCAGCCAATCAGAGACTGACACGCTTCTGACATGGCGCCTTTGGGCCGACTTGTGGCTCTTGGAACTACATCAAAGGAGGTACTGAAAATAGTAACAGTTTCACGTAAACATTATCAAAGGCCTAAAATGCGACATGTACCAAACGGATATGCCCGAGTTGGTACTAATGGAAAAGGGGCATATGTCACCAGGTGGCCTACCTTCTGACAGGGTTCATCATAGGTACTCCTAGTCCACCGGTCCGACCCTGGACCTTTGCCAGTGTTGCTGCCGGTTTCTTGGACTTCAGCTCTGCTGCTGCCAGGCTTCAGGGCTTTACCTCCACCGCTACCAGCCTCCAAAGTTTCTGCACCACCGGTCTTTGTGTTCAACTGCCTTCTGCCTCATTTCTCCACCTTGCTTTTGTATATATTCTCCTTGGTTCCCTTTGCTCTCTGCAGATTTCTTCTGCTTACTCTGTGGATTTATGCCTTCTGCCACCATGTTTCTCATGCCCATTATATTCTGTTCCCATGTATCCTCCCTGATCCCCTGTGTGAGGACAATTTGTAAGTTTCTTTATTTATCATTAAAACCTTTCACCGTCATTATGCTCTGCTTTTGGGTCCTTCTTAACCACAACATGACAGTTGTATTTCTTTGTATTTTGATGCTGAGAGGACTTATCTAAGCAGAGGAGCAGAACCAACCAGCTGTTATGGTTTTCTCCCAGCAGGAGCTTTTAGACCTAGCTGTTTTCCAAAATGTCGGGATCAGAAACAACATTCCATTGGATTTGTTATGAAGAACATGCTGAGGAATGCGAGGTGAAAAGAAACAACAGACAGAGAGAAAGAGCATATTTCCCCTTCTTATAAATTGACTCTTCCATCTATTGTTATGAGGGTAACGTTCACTCCATGCAGAATAAGATGGAGGAGCTTAAGACTCTCACCAGGAGTCTGTCTATTGGGAGAGCAGAGCAACGTGTTTCACGGAGATGTGGTTGAAGGACCTCATACCAGACAGTAACACCAGCTTCAGTGGCTTTCTGACAATATGTGCAGATAGACACATGTTAACATGTGAAATAAGAAGAAAGAAGGGGGTTTAGCTCTACTGGTTTATAATGGTGTAACCCTGGTCATGTGAGAGTCAACGAATGTATATGTTGCAAAGACACTGAAATTTTAGCTGTTAGTTAGAGTTTACTTCCAGAAGTTCACTGTTATTGTTGCTGTAGTTGTTTACATTCCGCCCTCTGCAAACACTAAAACTGCTTGTGACAGTTCAAGATACTATTGCAAGACTACAAGCAAAATATCCTGATCCATTAATTTTCCTCTCTGGAAATTTTAACCATGTTTCCCTCTCCAGCACATTACCAACCTTTAAACAGTGTGTGGACTGACCTACAAGAGGAGAAAACTTCTGGATGGCTTGTATGCCAATGTAGTAGATGCTAATCCAACCACAGTCCCACTTCTCCTTGGTTGATTTGACCACAATCTTATTCACCTTTCTCCTCCTACACAGCCATTGTCAAAAGGACCCCTGATATCTTCAAATTATTGAAATTCATTAATAGGAATGTCTATCAGACTGCTTAGAGTTCTCAGACTGTGATGCGTTCTGTGATTCAAATGGTGATTATTTCAATGTATTTCTAGGCTGGAACTCTAATTATATCAAGGTCTGTATTGACATTACTGTACCCAGTAGAGAGATTGACTGCTTTCCCAACAACAAACTCTGAGTCTGATAGACCTACTTAATAATAATAATAATAAAAAAAAACTTTAGAGAAGGAGACAAGGACAGAGTGGAGGCTCTACAGAGAGAGTTTAAGGTGAAGATGGTGAGGGGAAACAAACCTACAGAGGCAGACACTGGAACATCTGCTGCAGCCGGATAGTGTGAAGAAGGTATGGAAGGCATAAAAAAGATCACTGGTCTGGAGCAGAAGAGTGGACTGTTACCTGACGGTGACACAGAGCAAGTTGATGGGTTAAATGTCTTCTTTAATTGAAATGACAGCTCCTCCCAATCATGTCAGCTCCTATGTTGAATACTTTCTTCACTGTATCATCTGTTCCCTCGTGTCACCCCACTGACTCAAAAACCCATCTCCACCAGCTTAGTCTCCTTGCTCTATGACCCTCCAACTCAGAACCATGGCCCCATTCCTCTCCACATGCACAGGTCTCGCTCATCCACCGACTGGGGTGATACCTACTGATGAAGCTAAACTGTATTCAGACAAATGAATCAAATCTATTGTACAACCTGGAGGTGTTTGGGGGGAGGACGTTCAGTCACAGACTAAAATCACCTCAGTGCAGGACTAAATGCAGCGGAAGGCTTTATATAAGGGCTGCTGCTGTAGCAAAACAATTTCCTGTGAAGGATGAACTAAATCCCAATCTATTCCATTCCACCTTCATCTGCTAACACTGTTTTCAAGAAACAGAGTTAGGCACCAAGACCTCTCCTCATTGTTTAGATCATTTTGTCATGATCTCCAGGTGTTTTTGAGGTTTGGGTTTTCAGCATTTTCATTTTCTTTACTGATGTTTGGTACACTTGAACAAGGGTTTTAACATCTCTGTGTTTGCACCGATGTACAAACTTGTTAACATGTTTACCTGCACATATAGGATCCGATTGAGCTGTTTGATTAAAAATAATGTTTCTATTTATTATATTTTTATTGAAAATGTACAGTTGCATTACTTAATGCTGCTCTGCTGTATTCCAATGTTTTTCTGATAAAGTGATAGATGTTTAACACAGTCATGATTGTGTTGTTTTTAAATGAGGTTTATAATTTGACGATGACAACAGTTCCCTAAACAAGCTTTTAGTAATTGATAACGAAAGGTACAAAAGTGCCAAATTATGATAAAAATCTGTTATTCAAATAACAGTTAAATACACTTGGAATGTATTTATTTCCTAATTAATTAGTACTAATTTTACTAAATATTGCACTCTAGCTCATTATGAATTTATATAATCTGACAAGCCTTGCCCATCAGTGGGCAGGGCTGATGCTGGTCTCATGTGGTTTCTCAAAAACTCAACCCCTTAATTCATGAAGAACAAAAGTCATCAGAGGCTTGGCAAAACAGAATAAAGTGAGAAAATAATTTATAAGATGTAGGTGTTTATTGGGTAGCAGACTGACAAATTGTGAAGTCAATGTTTTTTATTTGCAAGGAGCTGGAATGTCTCACAAGGCCACCAGAAGGGTTTGTGTTGGGATTAAAATGCTACAAGTCGCAAAAGCAAAACCTCAGCAAAACCTGAGTTAGACAACTGGACGGCAAGTCTATAGTTTATATATGTATATATTTTGCTGTGAAAGGATACACTTGAGTTATAACCCAGGGATGATCCTAAAACATGGGTTTTAATAGTTTATGACAACCTGTTCAATTTGTTTCATATCATTAACCACACAAATTTCTCCAACTTAAAGCTCTTTATATGATTTCAGGTTGCTTCAGAATAAAACAAACTAAATGGATCTTCAACATCTTAATCTCTTGAATGAGTATCTTACTCACTGTGAGAATAAGTAAAGTGTAAAGTGAAGGGGTCTGCAGTATGAATGCAATTGCTAACTGATCATAGGTATGTCCCGACAAAGACTAAATAGAAGCCCTTTGTTTGATTCACTCAGATATTCAATTTTAGTCAATGCTAATCTCTGCATGCTGTTTCTCTTTTGACATAACTACATCTTTTTGTTTCTAACAGGCTAAATACTGTGGCTGACTAGCTAAAGGAGTAGAGAAAGTCGCCTTGCAAACAGAAGGTTGTGGATTTCAGCTTCCCTCTGTCGCATGTCGATGTGCCCCTTGACAAGGCACTAAACCCCAAGTTACTTTTACATGAGGAGTGTGACATATGCAGCCCATGTGAAGGATTCATCAGTGTATAGTAGCTCTTTATGCACTGACCCCAGCCTCAGACCACTCCTTGTGAAGCTCCCCCAAATACTTCAATGGGTTTTACTTGAAAATCCTCTCAAGGTTGTAGTTATCTGTTACTGTTGCACATTTTCCCACCACACTTTTCCCTTCCACTCAAACATTTTATGAATAAGCACAGCACTTTGTGAACAACTAGCGTCTTTAGCAATGGCCTTTTGTGGCTGACCCCCCTTGTGGAGTCAGTCAATGTCTGGACATCTCTCATGTCCCCGGTCTTATCCATGATTGTGTCGCCTACTGACCCAGTTTGAGAGACCATTTAGAGGCTCAGGAAACCTTTGCCAAAGTTTAGGGTAATTAGCTTATTAGGATGTGACACTGTCTGCTTCCAATATTTAACTTTTACACAATATTCAAAATTTTTGAGACTGAATTTTGGGTTTCTATTATCTGTAAGCCATAATCAGCAAAATTACAAGGGATGACAATGTGGAATAGTTTACTCTATATGTAATAAATTTCTTTATGAGTTTCGGTTTCCTAAATGATATGTTCCTTTTTTTTTTAGATGTACCATATCTATCTATTGTTATCTTATCTTTGTATCTATGTTTTTATGTCAATGGTTTGTGCAGTGCAAAAAAGGGACAGACACTGCTATCGCAGTTGGTGAGCTTGTCAGCAATAAACTGGAGGCAGATGAATATTGCTAAAGTTTAAAAGTTCTGCCAGAAGAACAAGATTTTTGCACTTGACTCATCTCTATCATCTTATTTCAAGTACAGTATATATAATTATCTTATTTTAGGGGTCAAAATATACATTCTATTGTGCAGTGTGATATGTTCTGCTCTTTTTTTATTGTGTAGCATTTGTTGGAAGTGTGGAAAGTGAACATATCAGCGAGCTTCTCTCTTATCACGGATGGAGTGAAAACTATCAGGTTTGCACAGTAAATGCTGACAAGTGGTCAGTGACCTGCAGCCCTTTTTGCATTTTCCTGGTTGGAAGTTGTCTTCTTCTCCCTTTGCAGCTTCTGATCTCTGCCACGGCGAGATTATTCCTGCAAAGTGTCGTGCTCACCTGCAGATCATCATGTCGCTACTTTCAGAGTATAAAAGGGACCAGCAAGAGTCCTTCAAGATGCATACATAGGAGTACATGAGATGCCAATACTCGGTTCCTTCGTGTGCTCCAGAGCAGGGGACTTGACTCCAGCATTCTTTAATGTTTTCTCAGGCTCTTCAAGTCACTTCCTGGTTCAAACCACTTCAACAGTATGTTCCTGATCCTACTTACCTGATCCACCTACCTGTATCCTCCTGCCCGTCCGTTCTCGCTCACAAAAACAATCTGGAGATCAGCCTATGTGCAAAGGAGAAACATGGAAGATCATTTCACTGTTAAGCACAACTGCATTATCTTGCCTGTCCTTCCTCATCCAAATGTCACCAGGAGATCTATTAACCTGCAAAAGAGAAACACAATCCTTTTCAACACTTTCAAGGAGAATGATTTTGTAAAAGGGCGGCGGTAGAAAGGGAGTGCCAATCAGCTTGGTTTTTGAAAGGTCATATGTGTGCTGGATCTCACCAGCTTTATCTGCGGAATGAACCAGAGGCTGTGCCAAAAGCGGTTATTCGTTGAGAGATTATGACAGCATTAGTCCCTAGCCTCTTGTGAAAGAGGCTAGGGACTAATGTGCTTCTGCACCTGCCTGTTCAACATCTGGTTTAGCCATTTCAGGATCCAACCCCCCTTTTGCCATCAATAGCCTATCTATAACAAATAAGACTGACTCTAATTATCTTACATACTCAGAAACCTCTCCTGCGCCACACTAATCAGGTTCCCTCATCTCCCAGAGGAATTCCTGGCTGGGGAGCAGAACACCATAAACTGAAGACGCCATTATTGTTTAGATTTTATAATAAATCTGCTTAAACCTTACCTTGCAGTTGTAGTGTGATTATTAGGTGTTTTGGGTCACAAGAAGCAACCTCAAACATGACCAAGTGACCACAATCCCATGTGGCCGGTGTTGAAAATATATGTCTGTGAACCAGCCAATAGAAATACAGCATTCAGTCTCGCTCTGATGTGAAACTCAGGAGCTCCGAGCCAAACTGAGTAGCTGCGACATAAATTGTCCAAAGTAAAACGTTTGACATCAGCACATGAATCGCTGCCATGACGTCTGGAATAATTGCAATAATTATACATCTGTCTACATGGATTAAACATGATGTCAGGGTATACTTTATTAGTTCAGTGTTGCCATAAACATATAAAAAAAACTCCACTCAGTCCTAGTCTGTTGGCGCCTTTTAAATTTCTCTCCTCAGACCTTCTTATACTCACCGGAATATTTCCCCCAATTACTCGACAGTCTTGTTGCATGACCTAGACTATCCACTCATCAGCGTATTGTTTATTTGGATTTTCCAGCCAACGTGCAGTGGTTTGGAGGCCAAGATAGGGTAATTCATAAAGAGCTGCTTTATTTTGCTACAAGATTGTAGTGGCCTCAGAAGGACGGATGAGTTAGGGAGTCGGTTCAAAGGAGAAAGTGAGCGAGAGTCGATTGTGGAAAATGGCAACAAGTGATCTGGTCTTGCTCTGTGAAACAGCTGGACAGGTCCTCACAGATGTAGTGGAGGGCGATGAGTCATGAAGCCCAGGAAACAACCCCCTTTGTCTCCAATTAGAGTGATAAGACTAGATAGCGCCTTGGAAAAAGGGAAGCCGGAGATTGTTCCAGCGTGTGTTAAGACCTAAACGCAAGCCTTTACGTCTGTTTTCTTTGAAAACAACTTTTTTTCCTGACTGCAGACATTTGAACCCATCTCCAGCTTTCATCCAATGGTTTCTGTTTTCAACTCCGTGGCTGTTATAGGTCACCAAGTACTCAGCCGTTGATGGAACAATTTTTCTCTCTGTGTGCTCCAGCGCCGACGGTTTGTTTGGGGGCCTGTGTTTGCCGTCTGGATGTCTTCAGGATTGGCACAGCCTAATGAGATCCAGATTTGAGAACATTCCGGGTTCAAAGTGTGACACCGACACCCCTCTTGGCTCCACAGGGCTGTAACCATATCACACAACCATCAAGATGATGTGTTCATTCCTGTAGAGCCAGAAGTAACTCTTGACACCCTATGAGGTCGGCTTCCCGAGGGCTAATGTGCATCTGTGTTGGCTTTTGCCAGCTAGACTTTGCATATTCACACACTTTCACACAAGAGTACACACAAACACACACATCTCTGGGAGAAAGAATCACAGCTTTCATGAGACTGCCAAACCCAAAAGTTAAATATTTAACACATCCAAGGCTCTAACTTAAAGTTCTTAGATTATTAAAAATAGATAATTCAATGAAGAGAAAATAAAATCTTTAGTTGTGTAACAAATGAGCACAAACGACTGAAAAACATCCTCAGGGGTTAAATTGGGCCAGGGCTAAGCAAACATCAGACCGGGGTTACTGATGACAACTGACCTGACTGTGGCTGTTTGTATTGCACTCCCATCCTAACCCCAGCCCAGAACCATCAAAGCCGAGCCCCCCCACATAGCAGATTTCATTTGAAACCCTGTGGATCACCATTTTTCAAAAGTAGTAGGTTCAAGAGAAATTTAAAAGAAAACAACTCAACATTAAAGGTAATTCTGTTTTTTATTTAATAGCAATGCAATTATAACACTGATTGATGCCAAGCTGAGATAACTTTAAATGATCAGCATTTGTAAATT
This sequence comes from Fundulus diaphanus, assembly GCA_037039145.1. Taxonomy (NCBI): domain Eukaryota; kingdom Metazoa; phylum Chordata; class Actinopteri; order Cyprinodontiformes; family Fundulidae; genus Fundulus; species Fundulus diaphanus. The sequence continues at coordinate 45,246,576 of CM073123.1, read as the reverse complement.
TGATCAATGGGATTTGGGGGGCGGGGACAAGACGTCACTTCTATATTGTTATTTTCCTATCAAAGTGCTAAGCTGGGGCCAGTGCTTGTTCAGCATCAAGCTGAGTTATCCCTGTTCAGTTCAGCTATCCTTTTAAAGGCCGTTCACAAACAAGACATAATACACAACGTTTAGAAATCTGAGTGTATTATATGGGATGTGTAGTCTGCAATAACGAAACACATTTTGTGACACGCGTAGTAAAACTGCATTCCTGAGCCACAACCGTTGACAGAAATTCAGAGCTTAGATCTAACATTTACTGCAAGAGTCATTTTAGGTGACTTGATGACAGAGCTCCAGGTCGGCCTCTGGCTTTGGAAAACCGAAGTGGCTCATTATTATTTAAACTAGTTGAAAATAGGTTTTAATTTCTGAACTGGTCTCACACTGAAGCAGATTTAGTGGGAAAACGTTGGCATGTATCATTTACTCTGACAGAAAAACAACCAGTACCAGCTGGTACTGCTTAAAATGTTTGCGGTTCTGGGAAGAGGGTCTAAAATATCTACACATTTTGTTATACGACATTAAGATCTAACAAAAAAATAGAAAATCCTATTTTCCTACATCAATGTACATAAAGCGGGATTGGTTGGAAAAGTGGGAGGACAAGGAAAAGATGTGTAGAAGTTTGCAAAAATACTTCAACACGTGAACAATATGATTGATTCACTGATTACTATGAGGCCACTTTGTTAGAACGCTTGCATTAGCGTTTAAAGACAAGCTACTTTTGACTTAACCTCAACTTTCCCAACAGATTTCAAAGTAACACCTTAAGCTGAAAACACGTATTTAGAAATAGAGCCTGTCCATGCAGATATTTTTAATTACACATGAATGCACATGAACCCTACCCTCATGGACTACCTCAGAGACCGATCGCAGTCAACAATATTAAAAGCGTGAGTATGAAGCCATGAAGTTTCATAGGAAATGTTTACCACATGTTTTTTGTGACTGCAATAATTTCAGTCCCTCTAACTTCTTTCGGCTTAAAGAAATTACACATTGATTATAAAAAGAAATTAAGTTGAGAAAGCGAGAGAGAGGTGAGAGACACAAACATGCAACAGCATAAATGAAAGTAAGATCTCTTAAATTTGGCATCTTTTCTGCTTCCCAGAATAATTTGTTGAAAGGTACTGAATCCCTGATAAGCAAAGAGCAGGGCCCAAGACAGGTTCAGACCTGAGAATGTTTCTTTGTCATTTTCATTTTTTATACTCAATCAAAGGTTTTTAGAGAAACCAGAAGAAAAAAAAAACTGGGCACTGTACCAATTCAGTCAGGCGGACAAAACTCCTAGCGTGACTGGAAGTGAAGTTCTTCCCACGTTCTTTCAGTGTTCAATCTTAATGAGGCTCCTGTCTAAAAATGCCGAGCCCAGTTTTACAATTAACGCTTCAAATCTTCCTAAACCAAAGCAAAAAGAGGATGTCAGCGATAACTGGTGGACGGCATTTCCCAATTATTGCTCGAGCCAGACTGATGCAGCTATGAGAAGATGGTACATTTGTAGCAGGTTTGTTGGGGCCGGATAAAACTGAATACTTTTTTTCAAGCACAGACTTAGATATTATGTGAAATGCAGTCAGTCTGTTTCCAGAGAAAGATGAAAACTTTGATGCCACAGTGCCAAAAAAGTCTCTGAGGAAAAGTAATAGCAGCTTTCTTCTCATAGAACAAATACGAACTTTTATATGTTTGCATTGGTGCAACTTTGCTTAAAGGGAAATTAGGACACATATGAATGAAGTAGGGATACTTTGATCAAATCAAAAGTATTAGTTAGGTAACCCTGAAGAAACTCAGCTACTGAGAAATTTAGGGTGTTAACCTTATAATCTGGTATATGGTTTATACCTTTACAACAACATCCTCATTGAAAGAGAGACTGTATTGGCTGCTGCAGCTCATGGTCTGTATATGTCATGTAACCTGCTCTGCTAAAAGACTTATTACCAAACTTCATGATGTTAAAAGCAAGGTGTTTATGAAGCCCGACACCATTTTATTTATTTTTCTATCTGGAATGATTAACTAGAACTCTTTTGAAATATGTTTTGAGCCAAATTTGTACACATGTTGTGGTCTGATGAAGCTAAATTTGAAGTATTTATGCCATAATGACCATTGTTACAGCAATAGGACAAAGTGAAAACTTTGCGAGCCTGAGAACCCTAAGTGTGATCACTATCCTTACAGCATCATCTTGTGGGGCTGCTTTGATGCAGGAGGGACTTGTACACTTTATAAAGCAGAAAGCATCATGGGAGAACAACATTATGCTGAAATATTGAAGCAACACCTCAAGACATCAGCCAGGAAGTTAAAGACTGGGCACAAAAAAGTTGCTCTTCCAAATGAATAATGGCCATAATCATGTTAGCTGCAAAGTTGCTTGAAGACAACAAGGTCAATTGTTTGGAAGGGTAATGACAAAGTTTTGACATCAGTTCCAAAGGAAATTTGTGTAGAGCAGAAAAGGTGTGTGAGCAAGGCTGCCAACAAACCTGATCAGCTAGTCCAGTTCTGTCAGGAAGAACAGGTCAAAATTCCAACAAGCCATTGTGAGAAGCTTGTGGTAGGACAACCCAAATGACTTACCAAAGTTACACAGCTTAAAAGGCAATTTGACCAAATACTAACAAATTGTATGTAAACTTCTGAATTTGTTGCAGGTTAAAAACAAAAACAAATTGTATCTTTTTCTGGCATTTAGTAAATAAAAACAGTTTTGATAATGCTGAATGATCTCAAACAGGAAAAGTTTAGTCCGATCTAATGTCAGACAGTGAGGAAAAATATTATGTGACTTTCTATACAGTGTACCTAGGACCTTTTTGTCCTCACTTTTTTGGGGCTAGGAGTCATGTTTAAGACTAAGGTGTCAGTTAGGTTTAGGTTAGGGTTAGTTATGTACTGGTAAACGTTAGGGTTAGTGTTACAGTCAGGGTTTAGCCATAGAAAGGGTTGAAAATGAAGGCAGGTCCAGGCATGGTGTGTGTGTGTGCGTGTGTGTGTGTGTGTGTGTGTGTGTGTGCGTGTGTGTGTGTGTGTGTGTGTGTGTGTGTGTGTGTGTGTGTGTGTGTGTGTGTGTGTGTGTGTGTGTGCGAGCTTGTTGTACTTGTAATTTTTGCTAATTTTACTAGTAAATTGAGGACTTTGATGTAAAGTGAGGACTGAAAAAAGGTCCTCACCTTTTCTCTGGGCTAGAGGTTAGGTTTAGGGCTAAAGTGTCAATAAGGTTTATGGTTAGGTATAAACCGGTAAAGGTTAGGGTTAAGGTGAGGGTCTGGGTTAGGCCATAGAAAGGCTGGAAGATGAATGGAAATCTATGGAAGACAAGGCATGTTCCTCACTATGTACTTTAAGTGTGTGTATTGGCATCTGGCCAAATGTTAACATATCATGTTATCCAAATATTAACATGATTGCTTATCACATGTGGTTTTTTTTTCCTGCTCAAGAGCTTCTGATGAAACAAACAGATAACTTCCTTCTTTCTTCACATTGTACCACAGCACAGCATATCTCATAAGAACACATAGAAACCATTACTAAATAATATTGCCAAATATCTTGCATTTCATGTGTACTGCTGTGTTGTGCAATTACACACTTTTTAAAAGTTTTTTTTTTTGTCCCAGTGTCCTGTCTAGCAATGTGGCAATAAGAATTGATGTCTTAATGCCAAATAGAGCTCGACAGATTTTGCTTTCACAAGTGGAGCAAACAGCTTTCGCCATAGTGCTCCGCTTGATTTGTGCATGTAAATAGCTTTATTGTGATTCCTGCAGGGAGAATTTTTAAAAGTTATTTAATGTTTAATAAATAACTCTCTGTCTGTTCATCATTGTCGACTTCAGGAAGAACCGGCCTCACCACGCTCCGCTGCTCATCAACAGCTCAGCTGTGGAGGTGATCAGCAGCACCAAGTTCCTGGGGGTGCACATCACGGACAACCTCACCTGGTCTGTGAACACCACGTCACTGGTGAAGAGGGCACAAAAGCGATTGTACTTCCCGCGGAGGATGAGGAGAGCCCACCTACCCCCACCCATCCTCACGACCTTCTACAGAAGCACCATAGAGAGCATTCTGACCAGCTGTCTCTCTGTGTGGTGTGGAGGCTGCAGTGCCACCGACTGGAAGAACGTGAGGAGAGTGGTGAGGACAGCAGAAGGGATCATCGGGGCTCCTCTCCCCTCCATTAAGAACATTTCGTCCCAGCGCTGCGTGTCCCGAGCCCATAACATCATAAGAGACCCCTCACACCCCCACCATGGACTGTTCTCCCTGCTGCCTTCTGGGAAGAGGTTCCACAGCATCCGCTGCAGGTCCACCAGGTTCTGCAAAAGCTTTTTCCCTTTTGCCATCAGACTGTTGAACTGCTGAACTATAAACTGGACTCTGCACCACATTTGCACATTTGCATCACTGCATCTCTATCTAGCATTAAAAATGCTGCCGAACCTTTAGTTTCTAAATGCATTTTTGCACAAATGCCTTTTTGCACCATCATTTCTGCACATACAAATGGTTTAAATATTCTCCTGTACACTGTGATCGCACACTGTTTCTTTCTCCTGCATTGTTTACATTTCAATTGTTTACTTTTTAATCACTGCTGCACTTTATACTGTTACAAGCTGTATGCAACGAAATTTCGTTCTGTATGCACTCTGTACATACAAAATGACAAATAAAGTTGTCTAAGTCTAAGTCTGTTGGGTATTGTCTAGTGAATATCAGCTCTAGAGCTGATATCAGGACAATAGTTGAAAGGGATGATTCAAGCACTGGCGTTCTTTTAACAGCAAACTCTGCACACATATAGAATAAAGGAGTGACAACTTCTCTTCAAGTTCAATAATTTATCAACAGAAATAAAATTAACATCCAGACAACATCACTATATAATGCTATTTATCTGAATTAACACTACATTTCAATCAACAAATCCTCTCTACAAGGCTAGTGAAACTTAACTAAAACTACTAAGCAAAATTAAAATAAAAATAAGCTAAGGAACTATGTACATACAAAAGAAACAAAAGACAAAATATAGTGGTTGATCATCATCATTATCATCATCATCAGAATGATTCAGTGAATCCTGGTTCACTGCAGAGCTGAGTTAAAGGACCAAAGTTCATCTTAAAGAATGTGAATTGAGGTTAAATTAATTTAACTAATTCAGAACAACATTTGGTATGTGTTTCAACCCATTCACAATGCAAATCCCGAGTTAAACAAAAGATTACTTGATAAAATACAATTTTAAAGAGTGATTTTCTTAGTAAGAATCTGTAAACTTTAGAACGCTCGATTTTTATTAATGCGATTATACATCCGGGAGGCTAGGGGTCGCTGTAGCGATCGGTCGCTAAAATCGGTTACTTCTAAAGTTACACAAAACACCTTTAAATCGACATTTATACTCCATATTAATGCGGCAATAACGCTCATAGCACTATCGAACGATGGTGGAGCGAAGCGAAACAAACCTTACATTTGAAACGAATCATAGTCGTGCATCCGGGAACCCGGAAGTTACCAGAAGCAAATAGCATTTAGGCTAGCGGACATTCTGTGCTAACTTTAAAAAACTTCGGCTTTATTTTAGTTGTAATGAGTGGACAAGATAACACAAACATCAATATCCCATCAGTGTATAAAACCCTTGTGGAGATAACGTTTGTTATAACCATAAAAACACACTTGAGTTACTTCAGCAATGACATGGTTTGAAGAATGCTAACGGGGCTACGTCGGTTAGCTCCATGTGTTTAAACACATGGAGTTACACCATGTAACGCATTACGTAAACCTTCTAAGTAAACCATTTAACTTTCCCTGTTTGTTTCTCTGCCGAACCTGTCTATGCCTCGTGTGAGTTCGGTTCACCATCCAAAGGAAAGCAGTACTCCAAGGAAACATTGGTTATATCTTTGCTTTAGCAGCTGGTTGCGCAGAAGTGAGACTGCAAACTTCTCATTGCAAACTTCAACTTCTCCGCTCCGCAGAGGACAACGAGAATCTCCCCCTTTTTGTCACCCCATTGAAGCGACGGGAAATGAGTTTCACAGAAAGTACATTTTACTCAGCTTCTTGCTATGAGGCAACACTGCTACATACAGCAGAGTAGGAGGGATGGTTGAAACATAACAGATAATATTTTAGTCTGCAGAGGATTATGCAAATATGCATCGACTCTATGACTCTACACATTTTGTCCTGTTGATATCAACGATAATAACCTGGGAATCAGAATCAAAGTAGCATGTGGAAATCTGGACGACATTTTACCATAACCATTTGCATTTTGTGAGAGATTCAATGATAAAAAGAGACACGTGTCTGTCCTTCCTCTTTTCCATAAACGAAAGTCAAATAAATAAAAATTTTTTGCCAGATGTTATTGCTAGTGAGCCCACTTTTTTACATAACTTTATCATACAGGCACATAAGATTCTAAGGCAACATAAAAGGGGCCATAACAGGTTGCCTTTCAGCGTACTTTTAAAATTGTGTTTCAGAAGAATGCACATGCTAAAGCAAATCTGTATAATAACAGACTGCAAAGGCACAACATAGCCTACAGTGGCTTGCAAAAGAATTCATACCCCTTGAACTTTTCCACATATTGTCACAATATAATCACAAACATAAAAATATTGTATTGGAATCTTCTGTGAAAGACCATACAATTGTGAAGAAGAAAGAAAATTATACATGCTTTTTTTTCTTTTACAAATAAAAAACTGAAAAGGGCATTGTGCAAAAATATTCAGTGCCCTGAGTCAATACTTTGTGGAACTACATTTTGCTGCAATTACAGCTGCAAGTTTTTTAGGGTATGTTTCTACAAGCTTTGTACATCTAGTGAATGAAAGCTCAGTCATATTAGAGCATGTGTGAACAGCAGTTTTCAGATCTTGCCACAGATTCTTGAATGGGTTTAGGTCTGGACTTTGACTGGGCCATTTTAGCACATGAATATCCATCTATCCATTTTCTAACACGTCTATCCCTTGTGGGGTCACGAGGGGTGCTGGTGCCCATCTCCAGCTGTCAATCGGTGAGAGGGGGTACACCCTGGACAGGTCGCCAGTCTATCGCAGCGCAACACAGAGACAGACAGGACAAACAACCTTTCTTGCACACACTCACACCTAATAAGAGTTTAGAATAAATAACCTAACAGTCATATTTTTTGGACTGTGGCAGGAAGCTGGAATACCCGGAGAGAATTCACACATGCACAGGGAGAACATGCAAACCCCATGCAGAAAGACCAAGGACAGGACTTGAACCCAGGACCTTCTTGCTGCATGGCAACAGTGTCCTCTGTGTCACTGTGCAGCCCGCACATGCATATGTTTTGTTTAAAACCACTCCATTGTAGCCCTGGCTTTATATTTAGGGTTGTTGTCCTGCTGGAAGGTGAACCTCCACCCCTCTCTCAAGTCTTTGTAGACTCAAACAGGTTTTCTTCCACGATTGCCTTGTAATTGGCTCCATCCATCTTCATGTCATCTCTGACCATCTTCCCTGTCCCTGCTGAAGAGAAGCATCCCAGATGATGCTGCCACCACCATATTTGACAGTGGGGATGGTGCGTTCAGAGTGAGGTGCAGTGTTAGTTCTCCACCACACAGCGTTTTGCATTTTGGCCAAAAAGTGCAATTTCGATCTTGTCTGACAAAAGCACCTTGTTCCACATGTTTGCTGTGTCCCCAATATGACTTCTGACAAATGCAAACGGAAGTTCTTATGGCTTTGTTTTAAAAATGGCTTTCTTCTTGCCACTCATCCATAAAGACCACATTTGTGTAGTGCTTGACTAATAGTTGCCCTGTGGACAGATTCCCCCACCTGAGCGGTGGATCTCTGCAGTCCGTCCAGAGTCACCATGGGCCTCTTGACTGCATCTCTGATCAGTGCTCTCCTTGTTTGGCCTGTAAGTTTAGGTGGCAATCTTGGTGGGTTTATAGTTGTGTCATACTCTTTCCTTTTCCAGATGATGGATTGAACAGTGCTCCGTCAGATGTTCAAAGCTAGGGAAATCTTTTTATAGCCTAAGCTTGCTTTAAACTTCTCCACAGCTTTATCCCTGAGCTGTCTGGTGTGTTCCTTGAACTTAGTGATGCTATTTGCTCCCCAATATTCTCTTAACCAACCTCTGAGACTGTCACAGAGCAGCTGTATTTTTACTAAGATCAGACTGTATTTAGTCATTAGCAATCAGGCGACTTCTGAAGGCAGTTGGTAGCACTCAGAGAAAAGGGGGCTGAATACATTTGCACACCGCACTTTTCAGGCTTTTAGTTGTCAAAAATGTTTTAAATCATGTACGGTTTTCTTTTCACTTCACAGTCGTGTACAACCCTGTGTTGATCTTTCACATAAGAGTCCAATAATATATATAAATACAAAGTCACTAAGTTGACATCACTGCTCTGAAGCTAGTGAAAACATTAATCTGATTTATTATGTCTGCCAGCTGCCTGAACAAAAAGCAATGACAATGAGTTATTTATCTTAGGTTATACTTAACTCGAACATTTCCGTTGGTGCTTTAAAGTAATGACATTAGTTTAAGGTGACGGAAATAAAATTAGTAAACATGGTGTGATGGTAAAAATTACTCTGCAAACAGACAAGTGTAGATAGTGTCTATTTTGACCACACTCTACTACCACAAACTTCTCTCAGTGTAAGATAAAAAACTCATGTCATGATGTAAAAAAAAGTTAAATAAATTTAGTCCGCACGCAGTCTCAAGCAAACTTATCAATGATGAGTCATATCAAAACAGAGATTAAACATGTGAGCATTGGCATAGCAATAAAGCTAACGGCTAAACTGATAAACAGCAGTAGTTCTACTCGGTAGTTGTGTTGAGTCAGGTGAGCATTCATTTTTCATAAACAAATGCTAATGCTTGAATTGTGTTTTTGGCTGACTTGTTGTCAGAACATTACGGTATCTTCTTGACCAACTTAACCTGCAGAAACTCCTGTTAGGACCATATATTGTAATGTTCTGTTCTGGTTTATGTTATTATTTTGGTTAAAGTTAGCTTTCCTGTCTTGGATTAGTTTGTATGTTACTTTAGTTCAGTATTTTGTCTAGTTCAGTTCTGTCCTGTTTCCTGCCACTTGTCCTGTCAGTCTTTCAGCCACTTCTTCTCCTTCTGATTAGTTCCACCTGTTGTGTTTAATTAGCTCTCCCTCTCTCCTTTGTTCTCCTGCCTATTTATACCTGCCTCAGTTCTCTGCTCCCTGCCAGAACGTCACATATGTTTTGCTTCCCCGTTCACCTGTCCTCCGGTAAGAGCTCTCCAGCATTCTGTTTTTTGCCTGTCAATCTGTTTTCCTGATTCATGTCTGATCATCTGTTTTTGAGTTTGCCAGTTTCCTGTTTTTGTTTTGGATCTGCTTGGATGACTGCTCAGAACCCGACACTGGATAGTTTTTGTATACTTGCCTGATTCACCCTCACTAGTGATGGTGAGATGAAGCCTCATGAGGCATTGAACCACTTGAGCCAATTGGTTTGAGAAAGGGTTCATTTCTTGATGCCTCATGTGCACACGAAACCACCTACTGGCCAGGTGTATAATCACAGCCAGCTGTATCTTAACACGTGTGATGCATTGAATTTTTGTCTATTATGACTCTTGGGAATGACTTCACAAAAGGTGTAGGACGAAATAATTTGTCTACATAAATTGTGTATACACATGTGTATAATAAAACATTGTTTGAATGTATTGTCTGTGTAATTATTCCCAAAATAGTAGTGTGATATGGCATGGTGTGTAATGTTTTTCTGTGACTCTAGAAAAATGGCATGGGCTTAATCAGGCAGAGGACAGTGCAAGTGCTTGTGGAACTAGGGAAGGGGTAATGAATAGGCTGATGCTTGTGTAACTTGGATGATTTCATGCATTTTTATTAAGAAACAATTTCTCCACAGTTTTTGTTTTCAACTGATTTCTCTTTTTTGATACTACTTCTCCAGCCTTTGAAAAGACACGCTCACATGGCACAGATGATGCCGGGGTGCATAAATAAGTGCAAGTATGTACAGATTGGGGTACTGTGACCAATGATTAGCCCAGTACTATACGGTCCCACAGTTTCCCCTCAGCAGCAACACTGAAGCACACAGAGGTTCCCGCTGCGTCTTTACGCACGATCCAGCTGCTGATGTCTCCTCTCTTTTCAGCTCAATGCAATTCTAGACAGTAACAGTTTATAACCTATATCACCTTTCACAGCAACAGGTTTCTCATCTCAGTCGACCAGACAAATCTCTATTGCTCTCCTCAGTGAGGTGGGAGGATTTTACCCGATGGTGCGCTGCGTGCGAGGGATAAACGGGGGGGAAATGCATAAATAAAAACTGTAAATGGCTCCTATACAGTGATCATAGGAGCTGACCGGTCTGAGATCAGCCTCCTGATGTTACAAGTTCTTTAAAATGAAAGCGCGCACCCAAATTACAAGTAACGTAATTTTGCGCACCTGAAAAAAGCGCACGGCAGCAGCGCACCGAAGCGCTGAGGCACAGAAATACGGTGCATGTAGTTAAAAAATGCAGAATTAATAAAAACAACTTATAACCAGACGTAGCGTTTTAAACTGCAGCCATCACTGGTTCTGAATGAAGGCAATATCTGGCAGCAGCTCTTCCCCCGCCCCCTCCCCTCCTGCGTACGTAGTACAGGACCTTACCGGCTCACTTTCACCGCTGGTTAAGACTAAAATTATTCATAACTCTGATCGCTCCTCCTGCTGCTCTGTTAACATGAACTGCAGCAGGAATTACTGATGGCCACAAGCTGGGAAAGAAGCTGAAACATCTCAGCAGAAGGCGGAGTTTTTATCGTCCGCTGCCCAGATGGGCGTTGGGATTTTTATGCGTGAAAAATGCCATGTTTGCGTGTGACCGTGTGAAGTCAGTGACGGTCAATGCGTGATAGTTGAGAGCACTGATCTCCTATCTATCTATCTCTCTCCTAAACTCTCCAAACACCAAACTAACTGTCTCAAACTAAATAACCACTATCCAAACTCTGCTATCCAAACTATCAAAACTCTATCCACTCTCTCAACTGACCGCAACTCGCCTACAACAACCCACATTTTGAATGGAGCCTGTGGGGTTTCTAAAGCTGTCGAAGCCGCGCCAACATCTGAACCACTTCCCGAAGCAGTCACGTGGTACAGCCGGGCAGCGAGGCTTCGGACGTCATCGTTTTCGGCTCCTCCCCTAAATGAAGCAAGCCTCGATACGCGCTTCACGGAAACGCCCCCTCCATTACTCGACACACGCCTCGAAGCCTCGGCACATAACGTAACATCACTAACCCTCACCATTTCCTTCAATAAATCCTGTTCATCTTACTTTTTGTGTCTGGCTGAATACCGGGTTCATCTCATCCGTAAATCATTACAGATATTTAACACTGTCAACAAAAAAAAAAAGAATTGCAAGACTAATAAATAACTTTACAATAAAAGTGTTATTTTACTGTACAGTTTTTAGAGAAAATACAATGTTTTGTCTATCTATTTTAAAGGATTTAATCCAACACCAACTCAAACATATTTTGAAAAGTATAAATAGTACAGAAAGAAACTAAACCACGTGTCAAAGTACGCAAAAAATAAAATTTATGCTGATGAATTGGCCAACAGCAGAAACAAAATGTTGTGATCTAAAATTAACAAAATTATAAACAGGAAAAATTCTGAAACATTTCCTATTGAATTTAATGTTGGGGATAAGCCCATATCAGACCCAACAAAAAGTGCTTTTAAATTTAATTAATTTTTCACTGAAATTGGACAAGCTCTAGCCAAACAAATTTGCAAAGTTTTGAGAACCCAATTAATTATATGGAGCCTAACAACTCTGATATTTTCACTCTCAACATAATTACAGAACAAGATATACATAACATAATTTTGTCCCTAAAAAACACATCTGGTCATGACAAATTAGATACTCGACTTTTTAAAGAAATCACATACTGTATTGTAAAACCACTCTGACATGTCTTTAACCTGCCTTTTTCCAAGTGTATTGTCCCACAAGAATTAAAAGTTGCTAAAAATGTGCCCATGTTTAAAGCAGATGATTTCACAATGATTAACGGGACATACAGCTGTAATAAAAGCAAGAGCTGCCGGCTCCAAAGTCAAACCAACATAAACATGGCAACACAGGAGGATACACGCGTAGCTGCTGCTATCACATCTGTTTTGTCAGAATCCACGATTTCTTCTTTGAAGGTATAACAGCAAGAAGCGCCTTGACCAGCTTAACGTGTTGTGGTTTCTCATGGTGCCTGCTGTTTACGCCATTTTCATTTGATACTGTGATTGGCTGAAACCAAGCTTTGGTAGGCGGGAACTAAATGTCACTTCGCCCAATCAGAAGTTAAGCTGAATGTCCCTCCTTTCCCTGAATGGGTTTGATGGGAGCAGACCCAGATTAATAATGTGCAGAACGAAGAGTGCTACACATTATCAGTCTGGATTGCCAGGTTGCCATTTAATTCAATTCAATTCAATTTTATTTATATAGCGCCAATTCATGAAACATGTCATCTCGAGGCACTTTACAAAGTCAAATTCAATCATATTATACAGATTGGTCAAAAATTTCCTATATAAGGGAACCAGTTGATTGCTTCAAAGTCCCGACAAGCAGCATTCACTCCTGGAGAAGCGTAGAGCTACAGGGAGAGTCGTCTGCATTGCCACTGGCTTTGCAGCAATCCCTCATACTGAGCAAGCATGAAGCGACAGTGGAAAGAAAAAACACCCGTTAGCGGGAAGGAAAAACCTCCAGCAGAACCGGGCTCAGTATGAACGGTCATCTGCCTCCACCGACTGGGGGTTACAGAAGACAGAGCAGAGACACAACAAGACAGACAAAAAGCACAGAAGCACACATTGATCTAGTAATCTGTTCTACATTAGATGGTAATAGTCGGTGATCTGTCCTCCCTGGATGATTTCACAGTCAACAGAACGTCAGACCAGGTGTACCTACTATGAAGAAAAAAGAGAGAGAACAAAAAGTTAAAAGCTGAAATGACAACAGTCATTTTAATGTAATGCAATGCAAATCTGGAGAACAGTAGACTGGAGAACAGTAGAAATCAGTAGAGTGAGAAAAGTAGGCCCTGATGTCCTCCAGTAGCCTAAGCCTATGGCAGCATAACTATAGAGGTAGCTCAGGGTAACATGAGCCACTCTAACTATAAGCTTTGTCAAAAAGGAAAGTTTTAAGATTAGTCTTAAAAGTAGACAGGGTGTCTGCCTCACGGACCAAAACTGGGAGTTGGTTCCACAGGAGAGGAGCCTGATAGCTAAAGGATCTGCCTCCCATTCTACTTTTAGAGACTCTAGGAACCACCAGCAGACCTGCAGTCTGAGAGCGAAGTGCTCTGTTAGGAACATACGGAGTAATCAGAGCTCTGATATATGATGGAGCTTGATTATTAAGGGCTTTATACGTTAGAAGAAGAATTTTAAATTCTATTCTTGATTTAACAGGAAGCCAATGAAGGGAAGCTAAAATTGGAGAAATATGATCCCGCTTGTTGATTTTCATCAGAACTCTTGCTGCAGCATTTTGGATCAGCTGAAGACTTTGAACTGCATTTTGCGGACCAAAACTGGGAGTTTTATCCTCCAGTATGCAGGATTTATGGAGTAGCTTGATGTACAGTCAATGTACAGTCCTGCTTCTATTTAAGAAAGCTTGTAAAAAACACAAGTACATGCCAAAGTTATTTCAATGGTTTGCTGAACCATTTGTTTGCCAGAATCAAAGCAGCAGTGTGCAAGTCAAACATGTGTCCCACATCTGCTGTTGTAATTACATTTGACATCCAACCATCTGATACCTGTTATAAAAGATGGATTGTTTTGCATTATTTTCCACTGAAACTGTCTTGTCCATTTTCACAGTGGGAAATTTTATCAAAGCAGCCACACTTTTTTTCCCTCACTGGTCTATAACGTTGATGACATCTGAAGAGGCCTTGCATGCAAAGTGAGGACTGTAAAGACGACTCTGGCACAGATGGACACCATTTCTGATGGAACTAGTAAAATAAAATGTATTTAGGCAGAATAGAGCAGGAACATGAGCACTGGGAGTAAAAAAGCTGCATGTATAACCGCTGATCGTCTGGTTTCTCCTTCAGCTAGCTCATTAGTGAAATCAGCGCTCTGATGTCATTTAGCCTCTGCAAACAATTATGTGCGGTTTGGAGAAATTTAAGAGCACAAACCCCAATGTCTTCCTCGGTTTCAGAGCATCCAAGTGTTTGTGTCAGTCAGTCACCCATTTTGTTACCCCACCTCCCCCTCTATCACGACCTCCTCCAGAAACCATACCTCCAGACGGCTTGTTCCATTGCTGGCAAGTAGATGTCAGGTCTCATGCTCGGCAGCAGCTGGGTCCTGTTTCATTGTGCTGCAGTGTGAGTTCAGTGCGGGCTTCAGTAAAGTGGGCATCCTGAGCTTATTGGTGGACTGCTCACAGATACAAACCAGCTGGACTCATTGGGGATAGGTAAAAGGAGAAAGCACATGGAATTTTAATTGATTTGAAATGGTTCTCGGCGTAATCTTGATGTTTTTCTTTTTTGCTTTGAGCCAATAGGGGCTGTGGGATGATTACGCCGGCCTGCACGCTTCTAGTTCATGTAAAGGCATGTGCATACATCTGAATGCCCAAGGGGGGACCGGGGTAAATTCCTCCAAAGCCATGTTTCACGCCATCTGTTTGGGAAAAACTGCTGGAGTATATGTGATTCGATAGAAACAGCCTTCAGAAGAAGTCTGAAGCCGCAAAGCTCCCTGTCAAAGATTCTTGTTTATGTGGTTTTCTTGATTTTTTTTCTCTAAAATGAGTCCTCAGAATTCTTGACTTCTGAGTAAAGAGTTTTCGTTTTATTCTCAACCATAACCACTCATGGAAAGAAGTTACTATGTGGTTATTTTCCTGACAAATCCAAGTCTAAAAGTTGGGGGTTTATCAGCAGTGCACAGTTTCACTTAGACTTAAAGTGATACGCAGCCCTGCAAAAGAATTCACACCCCTTAAACTCTTTTGCCATTTTGACATGTTACAATTACAAACTAATGTATTTTATTGGATTTTATGTGTAAAATCAACACAAAGCTGAGCACGAAATTAAAGGGGATTCATAATTTTTTTTTTTTTCGTAAAGATTTCACAACTGTGGCATGCATTTGTATTCAGCCCCTTTTACTCTGAAATCCTAAAAAAGAACCAGAACCAGACAGGTGAGTGAAAGCAAACTGTAACTACTTTAACATCAGCCGGCGGGGCGGCTTTTTCTTTGAGTCAAAACCCAGATGTGGGTCAGATTTGATGAAAAGATGGATGGAGCTAAATACAGAACCATCCTGATGCAAAACATCTTGGAGACTGTGAATGACTTGAGCCTGTGGCACATGATCACAATTTCAGCAGGGAAATGACACCAAGCCTACGGTCATGGATGCAACGAAATAGATTAGAGCAAAGCATTATTTATTTAAGCTTGACTTTTATGCAAAGAAGCATGGGCACAAAGGATGGTTTTGATATCTTCAAAGCTGGTAGAGACATACCTATAGGGCTTGCAGCTGGAACCGAGCCACAGATGACAGCACAAGGTATCAAAACATTTTTGAATTTTTGTTCATAAAAACAATAAAAAACATGTTTTTTCCCCCTTTCACTTAACAATTATGCACCTCTCTGCGACGGCCGTTCACACAAAATTCAAGTAAAACACACAGTGTACCAATTTATAGGTGTACTACCAGAAAGAATGGAAACGGCTAGCAGGTATGAATACTTTTAAGGCACTGCACATTAACAAAAGGCTTTTTACTGTAATCCAAGAGGTATATCTGAGGCCGATGTGATACTAGTAAACCATCATGGCATCACCAGGTTCCCACGGGCTCGTTGGCAAAAACAAAGCTTCAGTGTCTGTATTTCCACTTCAAGTTCAAAAATGCCCGACTGAGTTACAGAGAAAAGACAAAGGAGATAAAACACATTCATAAATATCCCTCTCAGTGCAGTGCAGATTGAAAGACATGCCGGGACATGCATTTCAAGATGGTTTTTGTGATTCTATCAAACTGAGGAAAACCAGTTTCATCAAATCAAAGGTTGCTGTAGAGCAGGGGTCTGCAATCTTTATGATCCTAAGAGACATTCCTGCTTTCAGTCCAGCTACATGAAGCTTGTTTCGAGCTGCAAATGTTACCCGACCTTTTGAAAACAGACCACTTATAATTTTTCAGAAATATGTGCAACACTACAGGATGTTTTAATTCTCATTTTTTGTTTTAAAATAAAGGAAAACATAAAACTTTTGCAATAGAAGACGGAATCCTTTTTGTCTTTGGGCTGCTTAAATTTGTTGAAAGACAATATTAAAAAAGCCCATAGTTTCCACCTTACAGGCAACAGAAATAGATCTAAAATTAAACTACTGGTAGTTTTAGTGTCATCCTGTTTTGGAAATTCATTGCAATTATTCCATGAAAACTAAATGAGAAACTGCTAAAACCAGCGCTTGTTTTCATATCAATATTTGAAAACATTTTCTTTCTTTTTTTTGGGACCAAAGTTCTTAAGAGCCATCGTAGAAAGACCAAAGAGCCACTTGCAGCTCATGCGGGACATGTTGGGAACTAAACAATTGATTTCCTTAAGTCTGTATCCGTGTAGCTGTGTGTCCATATGAGTCGGCACTGCAGAGATCAGGGGGTCACTCAGACGTTTTCAGCTCCATGTCTTCTTTTGGTATTTTGCCTGGGTGATTTTCAGGAGGGAGGTTATTTTAGTTTTCCCACTGTCCGATACGTCTTGTTGTTTACGGAAGCACAACTATACGAGCAACTTGGTAGCGTACTGACCCCAAACGAGTCCCCGCGGACTCCTCAAGGGCCAGCCTAGGTCTAACCGTCCGGTCCTTGCAAAGGGGCAGCTGGTGTCTCCACTCGCTGGTATAAACCTTTTTACTGCTGGCCAACACTGCAGACTTTGTGCAAAGCCTGTGTTTTGCAAAGGCATGCTATGCCTAACGTTTGTATATAAATGGCATTTTATACGCAGAGGTATTTTGACATGTGGTACAGACATTGCAAAGGAAAAGAAAAGAAAAAAACCCTGTGGAGACGGATTTCACAAGTTTCCTTGTGGGCGTCTGACATTCCCTCTGGGAGTTGTCATGAGGAACCTTCAACCGACCTCGGCCAGGAGTAGGATTATAGGATCATTTCAGGGGGAAAGAGGATTTGAATGGGAAGTTTATGTAAACAGGAGAAGAGGAAAGAGATGAACAAAGTAACATATCTGAAATTGACTGATGCAGAACTAAACAGAAGTTTGTGAACCATTATTGGAAACCTTTGAAAACAGCCGTTTAAATATCCAGCAAAATGCCATTGGCAATCTTCATTCAAGTGAGTTTAGACAAGAGAGCAGAGCATTGTTTATAAACCATAATTATGTTATACAAAATAAAAAAGACTGCACTCTTGTATATTGTCTTTATTTACGAGTGCCATGAAAAGGTACTCCTCCCATTACAGATTGTCTCTGTTTTCGTATTTTTGTGGGACTCAAATATTGCATCCATCTTATTCCTATACTAGCAGGATCACGGGGGGCTTGTGCCCATGTCTAGTGGTCAATGGGCGAGAGGCGGGGTTCATCCTGGACAGGTCGGCAGTCCATCACAGGGCAACACAAAGACACACAGGGCAAACAACCATGCATGGACACACTCACTCCTAAGGGCAATTTAGAGACCAATTAACTTAAAAGTCATGTTTTTGGACCGTTGGAGGAACCCAGAGTACCTGGAGGGATCCCATGCATGAACAGGGAGAACATGCAGAAAGACCCCAGACCGCACTCAGGACCTTCCTGGCTGCAAGGCAACAGTGCTACAACTGCACCACTTAAATAGAACCTTTCTGACAACATGAAAGAGGCTAAAAGATCTCAAAAAGTAACACCTCATGCTTCAATGGACAACAAAGTCAGTGACATCTATCAGTCTGGAAAGGGTTACAAAGTCATTGTTAGGCTTTGGGACTTCAAGTGAATCATGATGAGAGCCATCATCCACAAATGGAAAAACAGGAGGCAGCTTGAACTGATCCAGGAGGTAAAAAAAAACAGAACATCTAGTGCACTGCGGGCCTGACTGTCCTCAGTCAAGGTCAGTGTTCATGATTCAACGATAGGAACCAGACATCACATCCATGGGAAAGACCCAAGGTGCTGCAAGGTGAAATCTTGACTGAGCAAAAAGAACACAAACACTCGTCTCACATTTGCCAAAAAACATCTTGCAGATCCCCAAGGCTTTTGTGAAAATATTATCTGACGACTTAACCTAGCTGATGGAACCATGATTTCTGCTTTCTACCAGAAAATGTTGAAGAATGTCCAGCTGTCATTTGCGGTATGCAACAGGACAATGATCCGAAGCACACAACCAAGTCCACCTCTGAGGGGGTGAAATTTAAATGAAATGATTTTGGAATGGACTAGTCAACGTCTGGAATTAAATTATTATATCCTGCAATGTGTCTGAAAATAAATGGTTCTGCAAAGAAGAGTGGTCCAAAATTCCTCCACAGAGATATAAAACACACATTTATCCCAACCTCTTGATGGAAACTGCTGCCAACCAAGGGCCAGGCTGGTAAGGATAACTGATTTCCCCTTTAATAAATGAACTCATCATTTGAAAACTGCTTACCCAGGTTCTGTTTGTCTGATGTTGTAAAATCTTTGACTATGTGAAACATTTCAATATAAAACAAAATGTGAGGGTGCAAATAAAGTGAACTCTTCTGCATCCTGTCTTAGTTTTTATTCAACAAAAAGTGTCTGCAGAGCTGAGATAATTCTGTTGAATCATCACCAGACCGATTTCAGCCGTGTATTTGCCTCACTAAACCCTGAGCAGATCAGTCTCTAACAAAGAGGGTTCCACTTGCCTAGAGTTTTACTTTAAGCTGTCTAAACTTTCTCTTCTTTCTGCTGCCCCTCCGCCCATCTGCTCTGTTTTCTTTGTGGCCCCCTTCTCTCATTTTTTTTCTTTCTATGGCAAATTCTTTGTTAAACCACTTCACTCAGCTCGCTCGCGATTGATCATGCCAGCATCAACACCAGGACTGTGTTTCAAAGGAAAGTACAAAGAGTCTGCTGGATAACCTTCTGATTTTAAAGGATAAAAACGAAAAACCTAATTTTGAAGGTGAAACAGAGAAGGAAACAAAGCTGGCAGAGGACGAGTGTCTTAAAAATACGTGTGAAGCAAACAGCGGTCTTGAAACGAATGGAGGAAAACCTAAATGGGAAAAATGCCCCGAGAGAAACAAAGAATCAAACTGTGACGGCAGACCATGAAGCATTTTTTGTACCAACGCCATCAGAATTCTTGACAGGTCGATTTGAAAGAACAGGACCATCCAGCCCAGACGACAAAGCAAAATGTGGCAATTTCACATTTATGGAAACAACAGCGTTGTCGTCATGATCTGAAAGTTTCGGACTTAAAGGAATGTGGCTTTGCTTCCTGTGAAGAATGTGCAGTATGCTAGTTTTTGTACTTTCCATGGTATCAAAAACAAGAATATAATGAACTGTCTCAGTGTCTATTGACCTGATCTCCTGTGATATGGTCAATGCCTACACAGCAGGCAGGGCATGGACAAAGTTGTGGAGAGGCTTGATGACCGGTAATGGAGCAACATTCTAAGGTTTGGACATCTTACAGAGCCCTGATCAATAAAAAGTAGAACGAGAACGGCACAACTGAGAGCCGACCAAGATATGGCCGTCCATGTAACCAGGCTGAGCCACTAGAGCATTCATCAGAGGAATAGCCAAGAGGCCAGTGGTGACTCTGAAGGAGCTGCAGAGATCTACCGCTCAGGTGGCAAAAGGTATAGACAGGATGACTGTTACATTCTGCTATTTAAGAATGGCAAAAAGAAAGCTATTGCGGGGAAAAAGTCTTAAGACCCCCGGTTTGCCACAAGTATGTGGAAGAAGGTGTTCGAAACCAGTCCTTTTCACCTACCTGCTAAATGCTACATGTGGCGGAAAGCTAACACCATAAATCCCTTTGGACACACAATCCTCCTTGTGAAACATGGTCTTGACAGCATCATCCTGCAGGAATGTCTTTTAACCTGGGAGAGGGATTGGAGTTGGCCTGACGCCGGCACAGTTGGAAGCGCTCCAGAGAGGTACTGAATTAAGATCCTGGCCTGGGGTCCTCTCTGCATGTGTGGGCACTTTCCGGGTACCCTGGCTTCCCCCACATTCCAGAAATATGGGTATTAGGTTTATTAGGTTCCATAAAATTCCCTGAGGCGTCTGACTGTGTCTCTGTTTCCCCATAATGGTATGGCAACATATACAGGATGTACCTCTGGCCTACTAGAGGTAGATTCTAGAGCCCCACACCCCCCCAACCCCATGGAGAATGGGGATAGACAATTCTGTCGTACTTTGTGTCGGTGACATAAAACCCAAATAAAATACGTCACCATTTGTGAGTGTAATGTGGCAAAAAGGTGAAAACATTCAAAAAAAATATTTTTTAAGGCCCACAGTTTCAGGTAAAAATATAAAATAGTACAAAAACAGCAAATATTTGAAATCTTTTTTCTCCTATAGTATGGTGTGATTAATTTATCTTCTGGGTTGTTTCAGCCTATATGACCTTGTAAAGCAACTCTAAATACATTGTTGTTCTGTCATGGCTAGATACCAAAACAGAAACAAATATATTTTATGATAAACCAGGAAAACACAAAATGTGATATTTATCCAACTATTCTAGCACTTGTTTCCAATGATTAGTCTTTTCTGTGTTAGTAATATTTGGGAAGGAGAGCAGCAGAAACAGGGTTCAGATGTAATCACCCTTGTCGGCCACCTGCCAAAGGTCCATTTCTTCCCGAGCAGCTGACAATTTCACGCTATTTTCTCTCTCCCATAACATCACAATATTCTCTTTCAGAAATAAATTTTGCATCTTGCTAATGCTAAAGACAAAAATCAAGGCACAAAAAAAAAAACCATTGACCCAGTCTACTTTATTTCCCAAGGTTTTATCAGCAATTGTTAATCTGGGCCTGCACGTCATGCCAGCACCACTCACACGACTGATCTGAAATGATTGCATCTCCAGGCAGTTTATTCATGTGCCCAACTGGGAATACTCGTTTTTTTCTTCAGCTCTTGCTCAAGGACTTCCATGCTGCAGATGGCATTATTACCTTGTATTCTAAAAAATATACACTTTGCAGTGAGTGACCTTGCAAGTTTCTACAGGAAACCGTGGAGGGAGGGCATGTGCAAGTTACTCCCTGCTTGGAGCCAAGACGGAGAAATAGAGCCGGCAAAACAATTCTCAGGAAACAAATTTCAGCAGCAGTTCCAGTCACCTTATTGTCTTCTAACTGTGGTTCCAGGGAGCTAATTTACATTCTTTACATTTAGCCCATACCTCTACCAGTGCCCCACCGTCATGTGTTACCCCTCAGTTTGCCCCTTATATCTCCACGTTCTTTCTCAGCTTCTCTAAGTGACGCATTAACATCAATTTACCCATTTAAACTGGAATATGTGGAGAGCTAGGGTGTTGCTGCTCTCTGGCCAAATATGTAATTGAGCAAACGGCAGCTGCTTGAGCCGGATTTTAAAACACATTCACATGTTCCATTAGGAGCTGGACCCGTGAGCCTGTGGTAATGTGACTGGCTCCAGATGTGTTTGGCCTCATATCAACGGTAGAGGAAGCAGCAGATGGGATGTACTGGAGTTGCTGTCGAAAGAAATGAAAAAAATAATTGTTTCTAGCAAATGTAACAATTCCCGAAATGAGCCTACTGGCTCGTTAAATCAGATCATGTCTGTTTTTGCCAAAATCCTCATGAGTGATCATGTCCTTTTGGAGCCATTCAAATGATGACACCGCAGTGACAATGATTTGGTTCTGGAAAAAAGAGTTTGCTGATGGCGATTAACCCCTGCTTGTGGTGAAATGATGCAGACGGTTACGGGTGGTTAAGAAGAAAAAAACAAAAACACAAATCAGCTGCAAAGTCCTCAGCCAAGATTTATTGCTAAATGGATCTCTGTGTATGCTTGTTTGTGACAACTGAACACCATTTGCATGCTTTCTGTTCATAGAGACTGGCCTGTGATTAGCATCGTGTAAACTATTGTCTCAGATCCTGCTGCCAATAACTGCTTTCCAAGCCAAGCAGCTGTGCTCCTGAGGGAAACTTGCTGCTATCGCTGCTGTCTTTAGGCTGTTCATGTAGGATCAAGCTTTAAAACTGTTTTTTTCTCATGACTCAACTCCTTTTGCTTCCAGCTGCACCAGCCAGGTGGAAGATGCTAATTCACGTGTTTCGTTTCTCATGTCAGCATCAATCGGAAGGTTTTTGGCCAAACCTTCTGGGACCATTGCTCGAGTGTAAAGAAGAAATGCTGAAAGCTGCTGTTTAGCTTCTGGTTTATTGTATTCCTGATTTGTTTGACTTATAACAAAAGGGTCTATAACTACAGACAAGTCCTCAAGCATATAATTTAACTATTCTACAAAAGGTTCATGGAAATCAAGGCATCCACGCCAGTGTTACTAAAACTATTTACATCATTTAGGATTACTGTGTCAACACTTTGTAGAACCATATTTCACCACAATTCTGGCTGCAAAGCTTCTGTGGGACGTCTCCTACCATTTCTCTACATCTAGAGACTCAATATTTTCACTATTCTTCTTTGCAACATTGCTCAAGCTCAGTCTGACTTGATGTGAAGCGTCTGTGAACATCAAAACGTTTTGCCACTGTTTCATAATTGGATTTAGGTCTGAACTTGGAATGGGGCTTTTTTTCATACGCATATATATGCGTGGATCTCTGCCCCAGTCTCATGTCATATGCAGCCTCTAACAGGTTCTAGGATTGCCCTGTATTTGACTGCATCAACCTTCTCATCAGCGCTGACTAGCTTCCACTGAAGATCCTCTCAGCATGATACCGTCATCTCCATGTTTCACGGTGCGGATGGTGTGATCATAGAGATGTGGGGCGTTAGTTTTTAACCACAGATGTCCTTTTGCATGGATGACAAAAAGTCTCATCCTGGTCTCATCTGCTGGAGGACCTTCTTCTACATGTTTGCAGTGTTTCCTACACAACTTGTGGGAAATTGGATTTTCCTTCAACAATGATTTTCTACTTGCAACTTCTCTATTAGGGTGCACGACTAATGTTATTCCTGGCTACAGATTCCCCCATCTGATCTGTGGACCTCTCCAGCTCCTCGGGGTCTCCCATGGACCTCTTTAGTGCCTCTGAGATTAATGCACTTCTTGGCCAATCAATTTAAGAAGATGGTCATGACCCAGTAGGGTTACAAATGTACCATACTCTTTACATTTTCAAATGACGCAGGGAACAGTGTTCTGTAAAATGCCCGAAGCTACAACCTAACTGCTTTAAACTTCTCCATAACTTTCTCCCTGACCTTTCTGCTATGTTCCTTGGTCTTCATGATGTTTGTTCACTAATGTCTACCAAACTACTAGGGCCTTCTCAGAGCAGCTGGGTTTATACTGAAATTAAATTACACCTACGCGCAATTGTTTGCATGGGATTGTATTTTGAGTATTGGAGAAAATGGGGCTGAACAGAAATACATGATATATACAGTATCACTCATGGTGAATAATTTTACCCTAAAGTATTTCAAACTGATAGCCACACTCAGTGTCGTAAAAGGAAACATCAGAAACTTTCACTGGCAATGATGATAGATAGTTGTGTGGTCGGACAGTTTGGGTCCTATGGTTAACCAGTGATTGACGCTTTGATAAAGATTTATCTGGTTGTGCAAATTGTCTCACTATTCTAATTTAAAAAAATAAATAGTGGCAAACAGCTTGTACTTGTATAGCGCTTTATCAAGTCGAACGACCCCTAAGTGCTTTACGCCACATTCAGTCATTCGCGCACACATTCACACGCTGACCGTGATAAGCTACATTTGTAGCCACAGCTGCTCGGGGCAGGCTGACTGCCATACATCGGCGCCACCAGACCCTCTGACCCCTCACAAACCACCGGTTACAGGACAAACTCCCCAACTCCTGCACCACTGTCGCCCCGATGGGCTTGTGTGTTGAAGCTATTGGGAGAGAAGATGATTTGGCAATTTGAATGATGCAGAACACAGTTTCAACCAATTCATGATCAGACTGTTTAACTCAAAATCTCCAGAATCGGTCTTCAGTTTGACATATAGAGAGGGGAGATGACAATCACAACAGTAACTCCTAAGCCTGTCCATGGAGAAGGAATGCACAGTAACATTTTGCACTGCCAAGTAAAATGCAAAAGAAAAACTTTTAAAAAATATGCAAATAATTTAGACCAAAATATAGTTCTATCGATGCACTTCTTCATGAGCATAAGCCCATAATTTGTCTTTTTTTAACAAGTGAAAGAACTAAGCACCAAATAGCAGCAAGCATATAGCAAAGTACAAGCAAAAGTACACAGTTAGAAGTACACTCTCTTCTTATCTACTAGTTATTTTTATAGAATATATTAAATAACCCCTCCATAACTCCCCACCAACAACTCTTCAGCCCCTCCTCTCCACTTCTGCCTGCACCTAAGATCAAAGAGGAAGATGTCAACAGGGCCTTCAAGCATTTGACTGGGAAGAAAGCACCAGGTCCTGATGGCGTCTCTGCCTGAGAACTTGCGCTGATCATCTGAGCCCCATCTTCAGCAACGCATTCAACAAATCTTTAGAACTGTTTGAAGTTCCCACCTGTTTAAAACGCTCCACCACCATTGCTGTCCCCAAGAGACGGGCCATCACAGGATAAAATGGCTACAGACCTATTGTCCGGAAGTCTATGGTCAAGAAATCCTTTGAGCGCCTGGTGTTGAAGCATCTAAAAGACATCACAGACCTCCTGCTGGACCCCCTGCAGTTTGCACAGATGCCGTCAATCTTGTCCTACACTTCTTCCTGCGCCACCTCAACCATCCAGGGGCATAAGCCAGGATCCTGTTTGTAGACTTCAGCTTGGCCTTTAACACGATCGACCCAGACATCATCCACCAGAACCTCACCCAGCTCACAGTGCCACCCTCCACCTGTCAGTGGATACCGAGATTCCTGACCGCCAACAGCAGGCAAGGCTGGGGATCATCTTCTCCCACCCAAGAACAATCAACACTGGCGCCTCCCAGCGGTGTGTCCTCTCTCCTCTTCTCACTGTGTATTAATAACTGTTCATCTACGCACCCGTCTGCAAAACTCCAGCAGTTTGCAGACAACACCATGGCCTTAGGTCTGATAGGACGGTGATGAGTCTGCTTACAGACAGGAGGTGGATCCGCTGGTCCATTAGTGCACCCAGAACCACCTGGAGCTAAACCCACTAAAGGCGGTGGTGATGACGGTGGACTTCAGGAGAACCCCCCACACTATGCCCCCTCTTGCTATCCTCAACAACAGTGTGTTAAGGAACTTTCGGTTCCTAGGAACCACCTTCACTCGGGCCCCTAAGATGGTCCCCTTACAGTGACACCATCTGAAAGAAGGCCCAGCAGAGACTGTACTTCTGGCGGCAGCTCAAGAACTACAACCTTTCTCAGGAACTACTGATTACCTTCTACACTGCCATTCATTCAGCAACATACATACGTATGTATGTATGTATGTATGTATGTATGTATGTATGTATGTATGTATGTATGTATGTATGTATGTATGTATGTATGTATGTATGTATGTATGTACGTATACACATATATACATACTTACAGATAAGTGTGTATGCAAAAAGACAACAACAAAACAACAACTCTCTTGTACATAATGCCCCTCTTCACACATTTTCCCCATAAAATGTTTTTTCTGTTACAAATAGCAATTTGCTGTTCTGTTTGTCTGCCTGTTTTTTACTAGCCTGACTCGCGCTGGCGCAAATGAGGCTAGTTTTCTACACCATGCGAACGTTGGAATCCAAAGACAAATTCCTTGTTTGTAGCCAAAAACCTGGCAAAAAAAGTTGATTCTGATTCTGACTCTATTGAACTGAATAACAGTAAATCCAACATGAACTAAAACATTTATATCTATTTGCGACTTGACGCTAACTTTAGACAAGAAATAGCAAAGAAAATCTGACTTGATTTACAGTACTTGCTAAAAAACTGAAGCCATGTTAGACAACTCTTTATTTAGACTCAAATTAAGTTTTGGGACCAAATAAACGGCGTCAGAACCAAATTAAAATTATTGTTCCTGTTCCCATGAAATCAACAATTAGCAGTGGTGCACAAATAGCACCGACAGGAAGTTAGAAAACCCTTTAAAGCCTGATACAAGAAAACTCAAATTTTAGAAAATGAAACTGTCTTTGGATGCTTTTCAGAAACCACTTTTTAAAACGTCACCTAGTGTTCATATGGGAGACATTAGGCTTTTATCATGTACAACGGTTATGTCATTATCTTACGATTTTCAATGCTTTTTGTGTTTTATCAGGAATATGTAAATATATATTTACCCATTATGGTTCTTTTTTAAGGAAAATATTAGCTTCATTAAAGCGGTATGGTCTCAGAAATAGCTGCATCCAATATGATAAGTTTGACATTTTTGGGTTAAAACTTCCATGAATGATTACTTCAAAATTCCTGAGATTGTTTATCATCACTTTCCCTTCTTTGTCTCGCGACAAGCATGTAATCTGATCGACTTTAAAGTGAGTGTGTTTAGTAGGTTTCACTGTTGAGCGATAGACATGTTGAGTAACATGGTGTCATAGCAAAATATCCTCTGATGAAGATCAATATATCACCCGTGTCTAGAGGAGCGTATCTGTGAAAAGCTAAAACAACTTCCTTATGTCATGGTTTAGTTTTTGGTTTGGCTTCTGTTTTCCATTAGTTCTCATTTTCCTTCCTCGTTTGGGTTTTTAATTATGTTTTTGACTTTATTTATTGTTAGTTTTCAGTTTCATCATCCCTTCTCACTCAGCCTTCACTTCACTCCCTCTGCAGTCAGTCGCACCTGTTAGCTATTTACTAATCAATCAGTCAGACTCTTTCCACCTGTTAGTTCCCCTATTTAAACCTCCCTCTGTTCTCATTTCCTCGCTGGTCCGTCATCAATCTACACCTTCTCCATGCCTGTCTGCATGTTTGCCTTTGGTACCCTGCCACCTCTGCTTTCTCCTCAAGGTTTGCTCCCTGTGTATCCTGCTGCCTTGCCTTGATTCCCCTCTGCCATACAGAAGAGCCTGGTTTGCCCTCTCCTGAACTGACGATCCTCTGCTGTGCTAAGAGACGTGCTGCTGTCCTCTGGCTAGCTCTCTGCCGAGCTGTGGACTCTGCTGCCAGCCCCTGGCTCCAAGAACTCTCGCTCCGGGCCGTTAGCTCCTGCCATCACCTACACCCCTGTACCTGTGCAGTTCTGCCTCTCCGGTCTAACCATCCATCATCCCTTTACCATTCAATAAAAACTCTCTGTTTTAGTCCCGTGTGTTGTGGTTCTGAGTTCATCCGAAGACAAACCGTGACACCTTACTTAGTTTTGATGGTCAAATGTAGAACATTAATGGTAACGTCTTAAAGCCTCACAAGAAATTACGAAGATCCAAAGTCTAAAATAAGGCATTAAATAAATATTAATATATATGATCAGGGGCTGCACAGTAGAACAGTGGGTAGCAAGAAGGTCCTCGGTTCGAGTCCACCCTGGGTCTTTCTGCATGGAGTTTGCATGTGCTCCCTGTGCATGCATGGGTTCTCTCCGGGTACTCTCCGGGTGTGTGTGAATGGTTGTTTGTCCTGTTTGTCTCTGTGTTGCCCTGCGATAGACTGGTGACCTGTCCCGGGTGTACCCCGCCTCTCGCCCATTGACAGCTGGAGATAGACACCAGCACCCCTTGTGACCCCAATAGGGATAAGCGTGTTGGAAATGGAGGATGGGTGGATATATGATCGTTCATATGCAATTGAAAATGAATATGATAAATTAAGAAATGTATCCATAAAAATGTCAAAAACTTGTGACTCCTGTGTGTCTCTGTGTTGCTCTGTGATGGACCGGCGACCTGTCAAGGGTGTATCTGCCTCTCCCCCAATGATAACTGGAGACCAGCACCAGCCTTCCACGACCCCGCATGGATAAGCGGGTATAGACAAGGGATGAGCAGTTTTTGGCCCTTAGGACCTCCCAGAGCCACTTGCTTGTCTAACCGCAATATCTAATTTATTTTTTTAATACTAATCACATGCTTGGATTATGGACTTTCAAATAAAATGCAGGATCTTTGATTTTCAAATGGAGTTCCTTAAATGCTTGAAAAAGTTCCACATCCAAATTCCTCAGAACATTTCAGAAGTTAGCAAGCATTTCTTTGAAAACTCTGGCTTTCAATCACATATTCAACAGCTTAAGTTTCAGAAAAACTGCATAAACGTCTCGCCCACGTGAATACCTCCTCTACATCAGCCAACGTGGGTTTTACAAGCCCTTCTTCTCATCTGCGCTTAGTTAAACACTTATTTTTTTCCTGTGGTTATGGTCTTTGTGGTTCTGATCTCTACAGCTAACTGCTCCCTGTGCAGTAGACTCTACAAATCGTAAGTTCTGCGTATATCTCAAATCTAGAGTAGTGCTTCTCCACATCACAGCTTCAGCAGAAGATAATTGGCACCAGGGGATTTATTTAATGACGCATTCATCGGGGTGGCTTTTTGTGTTTACCGATGCTGATCAAACTGAAGACATCTGCTTTGCCCAGAGTAAAACCCATCTAGGTCTGATTGAAAAACTCGACGCAGTGGGCTCTGTGTAAACATGAAGTGGAGCTCAAAGAGGGCAGTGCTTCTTATGATCTTACTTTTTCCATTCCGCCGTCTGTACAAGTGCCACGAGACGTTTCATCTACTGCAACATGTTTAACACGGATGTCTCTGAGACGGTGTACACAACAACAGCAGCGGTAAATTACAGAGGGCCAGACAGAAGCTGTTCTCCGACAGCACGGTCTCATTCGCAGCTTTAACTCCCTCACAGTCGCTTCTTTCTTCCTGCATGCATCAGCACATTTTTTTTAAGACAAAGAATGTTTAGGGAGGCACACAACTCATGGATGACCTTTGACTGTGTTGGACGTAGCACAAAATAATGGTGTTGTAAATTTTCTGCTATGATCCCTGGTTTACCTTATGAGCACTCTCATCCACATTTATTTCAACTGCCTCAAATTACCATCTGGCTTATAAACTAGCAGTTGACAGACAAGTAAGTGCAGAGTACTAAACTGGCATCACACCAACAGCTAATAAATTCTTTTTAGAAAAGGCAAACCACTTCCTGCATTCTTGCTACAGAGTCAGTTACTTCCCTAGATTCTTGTCTTTAGTCGTGTTACTCTTTGAGGCTCCCGATATTATTAGAATTTTTTTAACGAAACATCTTTTTTAATGTATTAAAAAGATGTCTACTACAGCAACGCATCAGAAGGTCCGTTCTCAGATTAGCTCAGTTTTTTTTTACAGTACCCTGCTCTAAAATTCACACACCTCGTTGCTGTTGACACATTTTAACCATAACTTCATCACATTTTGCAGAGCACGAAGTTCTTGTGACAGACCAACATAAAATAACGCATCGTTGTTAAGTGGAAGGAAAATGATACATTGGTTTTAGCACAACTCTAAATGTGTCAGTTTCTGCTACATGTGTATTCGGTGCCTCTGAGTCCATACTTTGCGGAATCACCTTACTTACAGTATGTCTATACCAGCTTTGCAGATCTAGCGGTTAAAATGAAAGAACTTTAAGGTCACAGAACAGCTGCTTTTACCCTAGGATAAAATTATACACAGGTGGGATTCTTTTTACTCTGTTTGGGTGACTTTTGAAGGAAAATGGTTCGACTAGATTTAATTCTGGGGTATCCGAATAAAGAAGGCTAAGTACGCGCAAAAGTTTTCAGACGTTTAGTTGTAAAGCAATTTAAAACCACATATCATTTTACTTCCACTTCCTTTAAATCTTGCCAGACAGACATTTTTGCCCTTAGTCCAGATTATTAAAACTTGTTTAGATCTACCCATGTTACATGGCCCCTGGCAAAAGGCAACTTATATCTTGAAATGGACTCACTTCTCCATTTCAAATCACAACTCAAAACTCATCTGTTTAAGATTGCCTATTCTCTTTAATATCAATCTCCCTGTCCCAGCCTTTGTATTTTTTAAATGTTTTTTATTCTGTGTTTTGACTTTGTTTCTAACATTGTGTTTTTATCCTTTTGTACGGTAACCTTGAGTGTCCAGAAAGGCGCCTTTTAAATAAACTGTATAATAATAATAATAATAATAATAATAATAATAATAATAATAATAATAATTATTATTATTATTATTATTATTATTATTATTATTATTATTATTATCTTTTGATAATTATCTACTGTGGGAAATTTGTTGTAATTTTTAACAAACCACCATTCTATTTCTCTCTCAAGTTTTTAAAGTAAGGAAAACATAACACTTTAGCTAAAAGAGGATGGATTCTACGGGATGTTGATATTCATGATAAAGGATATAAATGAAGCATATAGTTTCCAACCTGATGACAAGAAAAATGGAACAAAATTTTTTACTTTTAGCGTCATTCAGTTGAATAAATTAAATTTAGTTGTACTATGGAATACATGAAAGACTACAAAAACTTACATTTGTTATTAGGAGCCACAGAGGAAGATCCAAAGTACAACTTACAGCACCAGAGGTGCAGGTTACAGACCCCTGGCGCATCCCATACAAATCTAATTTTTTTTAC
The DNA here is from genome assembly GCA_037039145.1 of Fundulus diaphanus. Taxonomy (NCBI): domain Eukaryota; kingdom Metazoa; phylum Chordata; class Actinopteri; order Cyprinodontiformes; family Fundulidae; genus Fundulus; species Fundulus diaphanus. The sequence continues at coordinate 45,215,532 of CM073123.1, read as the reverse complement.
TCATACACAGTGGTTGTACTGGTACAGAATGTGAAATAAATTAAGGGGTGTGCATACTTTGGTAGGGGACTTTATGGTGGATGTTTGGGAGACGAAGGTCAGATCATCCCTGGGAAAGCAAAGATTTAGCTGACCACTCAGCCATGCTGTCATTGCAGATGTTATAAACTGTAAAGCCATCAAGTCTCTATTTTTCAATGTAAACAAAGTGTTGTTCAGTCCTTTTCCTAGACAACTGGAGCCATAACAGACACCACAGAAACCCAAGTTTTCTGCTTATTAAAGACTCCCTGCACCCATGGCCTGTTTCATGAGCCCCTCTACCCCTTCCTCTCTATCCCTTCCTCCCTTTCGCTTCCAATCTCATTCCTTGTGGGTTTCGGGTTGGCGAGTGCAAGGCGTCGTGGAATCTGAGGCCAACCCTTTCTCTCGCCTCTCATCCCCCCCTCTTCCTTAGTATTCCCTGTCTCCTTTTGGTCTGTCCTTCCTTTACACCCTTTCTCATGAGTGGGCGTTCACCATTTTGGGAGGCAAGTTCCAGCCAAAGCTCACGTTAGGGAGAAACAATGAGGTTTGGTTTGAGAGAAAACACAGGAAGCAAAAATGTGTGGAGAGCAGCGGGACCATGCCCGGGTATGAGTGTTTGTCAGCCAGACTGTGGTGTGGTGCGTAGGTGCGGGGTAGCAGGATTTCTCCCCACAGAGTGATTTACCTCACACAGACAAAACCCACTGAACTCCACATGTGGAGCAAGTCACCCACCCATTATGTGAGCACATAGATATTCTGAACCCTCCATTTCCTTTCAGTCTCTAGGTATATTTTGTCACTAATGGGCCTGAGCAAAGGCTCTCAAACTTTCTTACTTTTTAAATTCAAACAGTAATGCCCTAATAAGGAGTCCACATTGAGATGAGTGGCAAACATAATTTCATACATAAATACCTAGAGAGAAAACACAAAGCTGAAAGACAAACACAATCATTATAATAAAAAATTGATAACCATGGTAGAAAACTTCATTAAAAACCTAATTAAACCTCAGGATTGCTGCATTTTTACAATCAAGCCAGCATGCAACCTAAAACAAGACTAAACACATGAGGCGATCAGGGCAAAAGTGGTTGGGGCAGAAACAGGAGGATGGGCCCGGTGGGAAAGTAAAGCCAATGCAACCGGACCATCTAGGAACACCTGATCAGGCTTCAGGTGATCCACTGAAACACGCTCTCCTCCAACTTAACCAAGAAAAAAAAATCCTTTGGCCCCACCTGAAGCACACGAAATGGACTATCATAAGGAGCGTGGAGTGGGAAACAGTGCACATCATGGCAAATGAAAACATACTTGGCAGACATGAGGTCCTTAAGTACAAACAAATGTAGAAGACAGTGATGTGCTGGGGTGAGAATCCTTGCATCCCCCAGGCGAAATGACCTGCTCACCAGCTGCTCATCGGCAACCGAAACCGACACACTTGGAAAAAGTTCCCCTGGTATCCTCAAAGGCTGACCCAGGACCAACTCAGCTGAAGAAGACCACAGGTCGTCTTTGTGATGAACACAGGTCCAACAAAACCAATGGCATAAGGCCAACCCAGCTATTGCCTGCCAGTGCGGTCTGTAAGGCTGCCTTCATAATACACTGGGACCTCTCACAAAGACCATTGGCCTGTGGGTCGTATGTGGCAGTGCGATGGAATAAGACCCTCAGGTTCTCAGTCACCGCAGTCCATAACTCAGATGTGAACTGGGGATCCCTGCTGTAGGTCAGGTCTAGTGGCGCCCCAAACTGAGACACCCAGGATGAGAAAAACACCCAACAATACCTCTGCTGAAGGGGTGGATTACAAAGTAACGGCTTCTGTCCACCATAGTCAGGAGATGGGTGAAGCCCAGGGTATGTATGGAAAATTGCTCCAGAGGTGGCTTTGGTGTGACGTTGCACCTTGGCACACTGACAAGCTACACAGGAAGCTGCCCATGCCCTAATCTTCTGTATTTCAGAAGGCAGGGGTACACAAACTTGTCCCCTACAAGTTTAACCAAACCTTAAACACCCTGTGGAAAAAGGGAATGAACTTTGTAGAAGACCAACAGGTAGGAACCAATGGATAAGGCCCTCCTGCAAAGACACTGCAAAGTAAGGTAGCACCACTGTCATGAAATATGACCTCCAAAGGCAAACTGGACTTGGCCATCCTAAAAGTCTGAACCTCTGGGACACCCCCAAATTCACAGAACTAACCTGTGCCCTGTACAGACGGCCACTGCATTACTCTTACCGGCTACGTGCTGAACGTCAGAGATAAACTCTGAAATGGTAGAAAGCTGCCACAGAAACCTTGGCCTTCCAGCAGTGACTGGAAATAGAGTGTTTGTGAGACAAAGAGCAAGGAGCTGCTCGTCAAACATACAGTATTTCCTTTCAGCATCCCGAAGCCTCCTGCTGAAAAGGGTTAGGGGCTGCCAGGCAACATCTACCCGTTATTCCCGCATGGCACCAACTGCATATTCAGAGACATTGGTTGTTGAGGCAACAGCATCAGCCAGAGATGGATGGGCCAAAAGCATAGCAATGGTCAGGGCAATCTAGGCATTGTCAAATGTTTGCACCTTCTATTTCCTGGTTCCCCTGTCTCTAAGGCAATGTTCGTTATCTAAACTATACCCTATCCCATCGCAGTACTACCGCACAACACAAACCCGGAATAATGCACATTTAAAAAAATGCCATGTGGTCCTTCCTCTTTAAATAGTTGTGTTATTCTTATCTATTCTTCTATTATTCTTATACAACGTGCATTTGCATGTTTCTCTATGTTAAAGCAAATTCCTTATATATGTAAAATACTACTTGGCAATAAACCTCATTCAGATTCGATATCACACATGAAAATACAAGCTTTATATGATAACGACATAGCAGGGCCAACAAATCCACAGTTTATTTGCCTCCACTGAATTTTATTTTACTTAGCAACAATCTCATTCAGAAAATGGGACATTGGTTCTTGGCAAAATGTTAGCTTCAAAAACTCATATTGCGCAAATGGAAACATTTGCTTCAATACTTTTAAACCAATAATAGAGAAAAATTTGAGGAAGCTGCATGTTTGAGGAAATTGCTGTTTTAGTTCATGGTAATGATATTTGATAACAGTATTCTATCCATCTACACATTGGGGAATGCTAATAGCTGCTCTTTATATTTTATGTTTCAAATACAAAAGGTACATGTTGACTAAGATTAAATGAGATACATATATTTCCCAGCTATACCTCCATTTTAAAAATGTGGCAGCCATATAGAATTTTAAGGTCAGGGCTGCGAAGACCTCTGAGTTTCTTAGTTACAGTTTTGACAGTGACTTTTTCCAACTAGGAACAAGGAAGTATTGACTTCTGAGTGAAAATATAATGCACACTAAACCACATCCAAACATACACTGTTAATGAAAAAAAATTGTTCTCTCCTTTTTATATTTTTGAAAAGAAAAAAAACATAACAAGCTGTAAGTGCAGGTCGTGCAGGGTTACTGTTTAAAATGTATATTAGGATGGTGCTACTTTGAAACTTTTATATGTAACTTAGGTGGCACTTGTAAAAGCTTGTGAACCACTGGGCAAGAAGATGATTATGTGTTTCCAGGAGTATTTGACGTTGGCACGAGTTAAAAACAAAAATAGCAGACAGTTAGGGGGAACCTACAGGGACAGATAAGGAACAAGCATCCTGAGTGAAAAAGAGACGTAACACTTTACAATCTGCACTTATGGCCAGGAAGGAGGATTTCTTTCAAGGTCCAGAGGAGGATTGAACTGAGTCTTTAAAAATGTGTATATGGTATCAGTTTTATTGCTACCTAAAAATACATGCAAGGGAGATGTGGAAAAAAAAACAAACAAAAATATTATACATGGATACAGTCACGTTCCTTACATGGGGCTTTCCAGCAAAAGTCCTTTTATGGAGCAACGAAAACATGTGGTTAGAATGGAAGTTGGGAAGAGAGAAAGAGAAATCATGATCTCAAGGAGAGTTACGGTGTGAGGAGGGAGTTCAGGCTGTGTAACTGAAATAAATCCTCCCAGTCTGTGGTTTCACGTTAATCATCAAGAGGCGTTTACTTAATGAGACCAACCACACTTCTGACACATGCATTCTCTTCCCAAGACTCACTCTGTCAGAGCACAATAGCACGTTTCCTAGCATAGGGGCCACTCATCAGATTTCTATTCATTTTTGTGCACCAAATAGAAAAGGACAAGCGACCTGTTTTTTTTTTCTCACTGATAGTTGTCCTCCATCTCCAGTGTTCTTGGAGATGGCAGCTGGGCAATGGAAGTGTTGGCCCAGTACGCCTTAAAGCTGACCTGCAAATACCTCCAACACGTATATCTCTCCTGCTGATGTCAATTACCTGTAAGAAATGTTTTTGTTATTGCTTCTTTAAAGCAACATCTCTGAATCCAGAATCCAGATGAACATACTCGCAAGCTGGTAACGTACATCCTTCAGACATCAAAGCAGTGGATCTGCCGGCACTAATTGGCCACTTTGCTATCTCTAAATGCGCAACATATCAAACTTTGGAGTACATGGTCTGCAGCAATGAAAGACCACACCAGGTGCCTCTCCTGCCACCTACAATCCGGGAAAAAAACTAAAATTTGTACAGATTCACCAAAAGTACACAAAAATCCTGTGGTCCAATGATTTTCGATTTTAGAAGCACCATTCATAATTTTATGTAAACAAAATGAAATCTTGGATCAATCCTGCTTTGTATCAATGATTGGGGCTGGTTGTGGTGGTTTAATGGTGTAGGGGATATTTTATTGGCACACCTGAGTAATTGACCAGGTCCATCCCTTTATGTTAGAAGCTCAAATATTCTTAAACTAGCTTCTTGAACAAGATAATGAGTTCACCGTACTCTAATTGCCTCCTTTTTCTCCAGATGTCAGTTCAATTGAGCACCTTTGGATTTGTGTGGAGTGAGTGATAAATATCATCCAGAATGTGTAGCTAAACAATCTGCCTAAAGCAAATAATGCTTTCATGTCAATATATACCAGAATCTCTGAGGAATGTTCCCAACAACTTTGTGAATCAATGCCACAAAGAATGAAGGGAGTTTGTAACTGAAAAAGTATGTGTTTCCTAAAAATAAAAGAGAGTCCTTCTTGACTTTACTTAAATAACTTTTAAAAATAAATTCAATAAAAGTTTGTTTTTTTATTTTACTTAACATAAATACTTCTTTGATAAAAAAACAGAGTCCTTGACTTCATTTGACCAAATACTTCTTTGATAATAAAATAAAAAACATAGATTTTGTGAATTCACTAAACAAATACTTTTTTTTAAATAAAAAAACAACAATCTTACTGACCTGACATATTTAGCAACTAACACTGTAATGGCTAAACGTGCCATATATAATCACTGTTTATAAATCTAGCACAAATTTTTTTTAAAGAACATTTAACCTGTTGATTACAGCCTTAGAGCAGCAAGAATTGGTTTTACAAACCCAAACCGATTATAACAGCACAAGTGAGCTCTACTGTCTACATTTGTTACTTTGTCTTATTTTTATGCTGTAATGGCTAACAGTGGCTAACAGTGTTAGCAACAGTGTTGTACCTCATTAACAGAAGTTTTTCAAACCGCTTGCAGAAAGTCTATTTTTCTAGTTGTGAGCAGCACCCCTGAGCAAGACCCTTAACCCCAGATTGCTCCCCGGGCGCCGCACATGGCAGCCCACTGCTCCCCAAGGGTGATGGGTTAAAAGCAGAGAACAAATTTCGTTGTAATGTATGTTTCAATGTATGTTTCAATGACAATAAAGATGATATTACTATTACTAGCAAACCCACAGGGCTGTGAAGCTGCTCCACGGGAGCGCTTGATGGGGTTGGAGTGTTATACTTCAAGAAAATGTTCTTTATGTTTGAAAACTGATGCAGAAACTGAAGGTCATGGGCTAACCTCAGGAAGTCCATGACCTCCTGTTCTCCAGAGTAGGTGTCCTCCTCTGGCTCCACCTCAAAGAGGAAAAAGTCAATTTCACCTTGCCTGGCAGATGTGGTGGGCACACTGGGAGCACTCCGTGCTGCAGCAGCAGATCCACGGCACTCGTCTGTTAGAAGCTCTTTTACTCGCTTCCTCCTACCTGCATCTCTCATCCATCTGAGCTGGCCATCACTTTTGTTCTCAGCTGAGAGGATTTCTCACAGATCTGAGAAAGTGACATCATCTGTGGAAGTGGACTCTTCCTCCCTTGTCTCCTCATCATTATCAGATGCTTTGGCAGGCTGATAAACTTGAAATGATCTAACATGACAACGTTAAATCCACTATCAGTCCCTGTTGCAACTCCTTGGTTGAGTGGTCCATATGAAGAGTGAATGTTTTCGATTTCTGTACCAATGGGATCATACGTGCGTCTACCACAAATTCTCTGACGTGTTAATTTAACCTTATTGTGCTCCAGTGTGGATTTACTGATCCAGTGGACCATTATAACTTCTGTTGTTAGCAGTCCAAAAATCAGCAGTAGTTGACACAAAGTCGAGCTCCTTTAGCGCAGCCTTTGGGTTTCCCTCCATCTCCGAATACTACTTCTCCTGGTAAGATGTGGGCAGTTCACCATTTAATAGTAGGGATCTTGTTTATGAGAGCACGAAATGAGGGCGAATCAACAACGTTTGAGGGCAGCATTTTGTTTCAACAACATATTGCCCGACCGACTTCTTTAACTCTCCACCACTTAGTACCAAGGAAGTAGCGCTCAACTTCTAAAAGGTTGGTGATCTCTGGTTTATACAGTGAGCCCCCTGCTGTGGGAGGCAGTCCCTGGGTGCCTGTAAAACTGTCTGGTTTTTCCTCATGGCTTGATTGCACAACAGCTTCAAACCACCTGGTGGGACTTTCTCTGTAGGTTTGACTGTGCTGTGACTCCAAATGTTTCTTCAAGTATGAGTTCATGTTTTTGAAGCTGGCTAACTCTTTGTCAGCAGCACAGAGAGTACAATGAACCTTAATGTTATCATCTTTAGTGACTATATTTCGGGCTAGAAAACGCACATCTTCCTCCTCCCTGTAATTTTCCTCTGGGATTATTAAAGTATTTCTGATTTCTGATGGTTATTGACTTATGTGTAGCTGGTGGCTGGTTTCCTCATGTGATGTCATTCTCCGAGACGCAAGAATAAAGCAAACATAGTTTTTTTCTTCTTTTTTTTTTTTACAAAGGAAAATGACGAAGACAGTTATGCACATTGACTTGGATAAGTGATTTTAATCTGATTACTACTTTGGAAATAGCAATGCGTTTGATTTGTCGATATTAAAAAAAGCAACTACAGTAGAGTAATGTCCTACTAAGTAACGTTTTACCTTGATCACTGGTTACCATGGAGACCGAATGCAGCTTGAGGAAAGACGTGGCTGGCCAGGAGTCTGGGCTATGGTTCTTTGTTTGGCCAGAAATGTTAACAATTGCAAAGCAAAGTCTAAAAATGCGATGCGTTTTGCTTGAACTAATTTAATGTAACAGAAATTTTAATGCAAAAGTGGTGCTGAAATGAAACTCAATCACTGAGAAGAGCTATGGTATTTGAGTATTTTAGTGGCAACGTCTACAATAATTAGTGAGGAATTCTTTCCTGGGAATTTCCACATGCTAGGTTACTGATACTTGCCCAAACTCTATATCCTCCTATCTCAGCGGGCTTCTATCTGCTGCTGTATCATGTAAACAGCCACACTTTAATGGTGAAAGCCTTGTCTGTGTTGCAAAATTAATTAAAAAAGTGCAACTGAATGAGTTATGGTAAAAACTGTGAGTGAGCAATCATGGCCTTGCCAAACACCCTACGGCTTCAATTCCAGTAAAAACACTGTCACTGTCCTCGTTTTCTTTTCGTGTTTCACTGATATCTTTATTCTGTGTTTACAGCGTGGTTCCTTTCAAAATGATCACTGATCTGTTTACACTTAGCATGTTTGCTGATTGCATTGTCAGGGTAGGAGCATTTTTTCATCAAAATATGTTTACAAGTATACAAACCGAAAGAGGCTTGCCGGCAAGTGCGGACATGTGGATTTACAATGTACTGAAGAGGCAGGTGTTACCTTTTTGAGAGAAAGGATGATGTCAGTGAGTCAGAATTATGGCTCTCAGTGTGTGGGAAAGAGAATGGTAGACAGAAGATTGGTGTAGAGATTTCTTTTGTGTCTGATTATTTATTTCGATAGGATGTAAACTATCATGTCTTGGAATGCATGTGACTAAACCAGCATTAGGGTGGCACCCAGTCACAGGCAGGAAAAAACAGCATGGGATACACCTGTGCAGGACACGTCACCTCCTTGGGTGTCTGGTTCTGTCTTCGGCCATTTGGTGGGGAGTAAAAACAGGTGTGCATCTGTGTGAGTTTTTTTCCACAATAACAAATTATTATTAAAGAACCTCCAAAATTGATGTTACGTGAGCTTTATTTATATGGAGAGAAATGTGTTCCAATATTATTACAAGCAAAAAAACATGTTTTAAAAAAAAAGGGACATTTGAAAAAAAAAAACATTTCAAAAAGGGAATTTTGAGAAACTCTCAAATTGAGAGTCATTTACGATGAGTACGCAAAAGTTGAACCAACATCTTTTGCGGTTTGCTATTTTTTTTCCAGATTTCGTCCGTTTACATTTTTCTCCAGGGTTTTTAAAATGTATTATTGTATTTTGGAGACCAAGTTTTACAAATTGTATTATTTTCAAATCGTGTCTTACAGACCTTTACACTTCAGGAGGCGTGGAGCGAAGACCCATTTATGTTCGTCTCTGTGGACATTAGCAACAGCATTTCCTATTATTGTACTGTATTGAAGTTAAGAAGCGCCTCATTTTATGTGTGTCTGTGTGTGTGTGAGAGAGAGAGAGAGACTGACTTGGAGTCCATTAATATCTCCTCTATCCTATTTGTGTTAATTTGTAGTTGATGATTTGTAGTTTCCAGTCCACTGGCGGACTGGAGATGAGCCGGTTGCTGAGAGATACGGTGTCATGTAAACATTGAACAGTCACTGCTTAAGAATAGTGCATGTATGTATGTATGTATGTATGTATGTTTGAGCTTGCATGTATAATGTATATGTATGTATAGACTTTGGAGAATATAAATTCAATAAAAAAACATAGAAGTTATTTGTAGTATCATCATTCCACAAAAGATCATTTCAAATAAATCAACCCAAAATTAACATGACATCCGGGCTCATAATTAGCACATGTAAACGTCTGACCTGATCTGTACCTCTCCGGTTTGACAGCAAGTGTGTCTGGGACTGCATCAGGAGGAAAACCTCGGTGTAATAACTCACGGCGCGATGACAGGAGCCTCTGCGATGGCCTGTACAGATACGGCTGAGCCAGAGGCCGCTCCGCTCGCAGCTGCCCATTCTCCAGGAAGAGGAACAGCAGACCGTTCAACTGTCATCTGCCAGGCCTTTATCATAGCCGGCCTATCCTGCTTTAAATGTATGTATGGGGTGCAATGTGGGCTCTGATAGGGGAGAAAGTAAATCCACTTTGTCTGAGAAAGGGTGTGTTGTGGAAAGAAAGAAAGGGCTGATAAAAAGTGGTGTTCATTTGTCTAACAAATTTTTATCTCAAATAGAAAGAAAACAGCAGCTTATGCACATGGCCAGTCTGTATGTGGGAGTAAACGACCTTTCCTGAGTGTGGTTCTACGGCGGCCTGTTCTCCGCTCTACCCCCTCGTAAATTTCCCTCAACGTAATCCACCTCCACTCAGCTGCCCGGACCTCCAAGATGTAAGAACAATAAAGCCTTAGTTTAAGTTAACGTAGAAGTGCCCTAAATCCTAAAATCAAGTTGCAGAGACTTATTTTTTGCACATATTCAGTCACAATTTAAAATTTACCTTGATAAAATATGAAATATAAAGAGAAGAAAAAAAACTTGATGTTTGCAGATTTAATTCCAACACTGTGAAAAATAATTTGTAGAAAAAGGTCTAAATTTTCTTCCTCTTGCCCGCTATACTTTTTGGGGTTGCGGTCGGCAAAGTCCTCTTGCACAGCTTGTGAGGTTAAATCATCTTGTTAAAGAGAAGCTGACATGGAGCCAAAGAGCCCCTGCACTTATGTCATGAATCAGGTGTTGACACATGATACATCATGCTCGGGGATTTCCTCACATTAAACTGCTGAAAAGGATCCACATGAAGATTTAACAGACCCTCTCAAACAATCTGCTGCAGTTTGCAGAAACTTTTTTAAATTGCAGTTTTAAAATCAGTGTCCTGCCTGTCACCCCACTCACCCGACTTTATAATTATCCCATAGAGTGATTCATGCTGCTCCCAGCTCTTCTCTGATGCGATCGTTAAACGTTGCTTGCAAAACACGACAATAACGGCTTAAAGGTGCCGCCTAGAAATGAGTGGGTAACTGGAATTGTACAATTTTAATGCCAGCATTGGTGGTTCTAAACTACTAATACAAAGATTCAGCTAAACTAACGAGGAAACGTTCTGATCTGTGAACGCACCATTCATACGTGCTAAAAAGATCACATTGATAACAACACTTTTTTGCGGAAGTAGTTTTTGTCGAAGACTCAAAGTTAGCCATTTTCAGTAGTAGTGAAAAAAGTGTTCAGAAGTAAAATCAGGAATGGCAAAAAAAAGTTGCAAGAACATTCTGAAAGGGGAACAGTATTTTTATTTATGTATTTTTTGATATGTCGCCTGTTCCTTCTTGCTGGCACAACATCGACAGCGACCTAGGAGGAAGCTGCATGTATTGCTGCAAAGTTATTTGATGTGCTTTTGAAAAGTTTCATTCTCTCTTTCATAGATCATGCTGGATTAGGAGTCGCTAGTCTTTGTGAAATCTTCACAGGGAACACACAGAGAGACAGCTCTATGTAGTTAGTAGTGCCATCCATGCTTTGTATAAGTATGTCTGTCCCATGACCTAAAGGACTTAACTTTTGGCAATTTGGGAAAAAGTCATTATTCATTATTGTGTTGTTAAGACAGCTAAAAGTTATATATCAAGCAAGATTCCCTTTTTTACCCTTTAAGTACATTTTGTTGTGTACTTAGTCTCCAGAAGTGCAGAACATTTGAATCTAGTCTCTCCAAGAGCTGCGTAGATATATTTATATTTTGTTTGGGTCATATTTTTCAAGACGTTCAGTTTTCCCTTTTCTGTATTATGTTTTTTGAACAATTACGTCACAGTATTTGCTGCGGCGCTGCTAATCAAGGTCATGGATTTCTGGATAAGCAATTTCATGAATCTGCCCTTTTTATTTCTCAGAGCAGTTTGAAGTCTGAGCTGAAGGATGCTGAAGCTGCGAGTGGATAAGCATTCGGTTGTTCATTACACCGTCCCCCAGCATACTACAAAAATGGCCAAACGGGGTGAAGCTCTACTACTTGAAGATGGAATGAAGCGCTTCTTTTCGATTTAAAGAGACCACACCAAAACGAGTTACTCTCAGACGCACCTCAGAACAGGGGTAAAAAGGCAGAAAGTGGGAGCAAATTAATGGGGTATTCAGACCAAAGTGTTGCAGCTCTGCTTCATATAGACCACAACTGAAATATTTTAATGTAAAAAAGGAACGATTTAAAAGCATTGAATGTCCACTTTAGTGCTTAAATGTATCTAGAAAGTCAAAAAGTTACTTTGTTGATATCTATATTTCTTCAAGAACGATTGGAGTTGGCGAAAATCAATATTGGCAGGCTTTGCAAAAAACAGGGAATGAAAATTGGTAACAACATCTCTTAGTGCTTATTTATAGTAATTCTTGGTCTAAATTGTGATGTATAAGCTGAATATTTAACTGGTAAATTCCCATAAAGTGCCACTAGTGTTAAGTGCACCACTGTTTGAGAACCATGGCTTTAGACAAAGGCACACAAAATATTGCCCCCAAGGCCAGATCCTGAGTCAGCTCCGTCTTGCCTCTGCTGTGCAATGACAAATAACTCAGGTACAGACAAATCAGCAACAGAAAACAACCCCGATGCAAAATGCAGAAACACACACACATATGACTTTACCTCATTTAAGATCTACACAGCACAACCCTCCCGAAGAAGCACTACATTAAAAATAGTTATCTAAAAGAAAGCAAAACTTTATTTTTCCTGTAAAAGATTTAGAAAAAATATTTTTACGTACATATTCTAAAAACTGCACTCAATATCTGCTGCTATAAAACCATTCTGGACACACACGGGTTCCCTGTGTCATTGTGATATCAGTCTGCAGGCCCTGATAACACTGTTTAGACTGGCTTTTCTGCAGATGTGCCTGTCTGATTCCCGAAACGAGACAGTTCTTGTGTGTTGATAAGGTTGTGAAGTAAGAAAGGGATGGGGGTTTGGCCTGAAAGGGGGAAGACAGATGAAGAGCTTCAAAAGTGTGAGGGAAGACAATTATGCCAGTATAATGAGAGCAAATCTTTGGTGTGTCTGCATGGTAGAGGAGAAAAGAAGTTCCCGTCTAAAAAGCAGCTTTCCCTGAAAGTGTAACAAACTAGAATGCAGCCAAAAGAAAGCAAAACAAAAAAATCAGTCTGCCCCCAAATAGAAATGTAATAATAAATAACAGTAAATCTACTGTGCAAAAGTGTCACGAACCTTAGGTGTTTGAGCCTTTTTTATGTCTTTCTTATATGCTTATTTTCTCTAGTTGCTGCCATTGTAGTTAATTTATGTGTTTTATTTCCTGCCGTTGTCATGGTGAATCACTTTATCTGCATTCCATTGAGGAGGGCTATTTTCAGGCTCGTGCTCAACTCAGGGTTGATAGGACGCCTGACTGATATCACCTGTTCTGAAACCGAAACGTTGAGTATGACAGCGTGAGGTAGAACTACTCAGAGTTGTAATGGATGACGCTGGTGAACCCGATATTCAGCCACACACAGAGTTACGTATTAAAAGCTTTATTGAAGGGGATGAGTAGTGGCAAGTGAGGCAGGCAAGCAGAACCAGACTGACCAGGGGTTGCAGGCAGTGACAGGCCAAACCAATGAAGAAGGCAGGGGCTGACCAGAACAGGCGATGTGGACCGAGGAACCACCAGAACGAGCAGAGCAAGCAGCTGGAACTCGCAGGGAAACAGGCAGGCCTGCGCAGCACACAGACATAGGCAACTTTCATAACATAAAAAATTGCATTTGCAGTTACAACTCAACCGTCACAACAAAGGTTATTAATAAAATTAGAACATAATTTGAATTAAATTGCAATAAAGTTACATACAACATCCACAACAGAATCCTGTGGGTTTTCATGTGCATCGGTGGTTCAGCGTGGATCCAGAGAAAGATCAGCCACACCTCCACAACCTGAAACGTCTCTGAAGCAGAGATCATCCGGGTGGATTCACAGACTAAACTCTGATGATCTACCTGTGTGTGTTCTCACTTTATTTATACCAGCTTCTAAATCTGAGTCTGACTCACTAATTTACGCCGCAGAATACAAACACAAAGAAGTTTGATTTGATTTCTGTCCGATGACGAGCGAGAGAGAGAGAGAGCCAGAGAGAGAACTGGTAGAGCGGCACAGAGTAACAATAACAGAACGATCCATAAAGCTGTTATTAATCAGAGAAAGAAAAAGTTATTTCCTGGTTGTTTCACAGTGGTTACATTCAGCAGGTAAACACGCCCACGGCAGCACATCTCCGCTCCCCGCAGCCCCACCGCAAGTTTCCCTGTTCCTGTCTGAATACGCGCTAAAACCAGGGCTTTGAACCGATTTTTTTTCCCCAATCGGTTCGTTCCGAACAGAAACGGAATTATAACGTTTCCGGTTATGAGTTCCACCAATAAATTGACGTTCCCGAACCGGTTAGAACAAAAAACTACTGTTCCCGGAACGGTTAATTTCGTTCCTGTCAGCTGTTTAATGCTATAGAATTATGTCACATCTTTCTCGTCCAGCTTAAACGAATAAAAGAATAGCTAGCCATCTGTGTATTAGGCAAACAGAGGTGTTGGCGCCATTTAGCAGTGTTTCCCACAGGAATTTGTTTAGGCGAGGCGGTGAGTAGTTGGCCGGACAACTGACTGACGGGGGGGGTTTGCGCGGACGACTCGCGAAGCGGGGGGGCTGTTTGTTCCCTGCCAATCAAGCAACAACAAACAACCACGTTTGTTGTTGAGCTGCTGCTGCTGTCTGTTTTTTTTTTTTTTCTTTTTTGGAATGTTAGCGAGGCGTGAGTTTGGCGAGGCTGCCGCCTCGCAAAGATAGCGCTGCGGGAAACACTGCATTTAGCCAAATGTTCGCTAGTCCATCATTAACGTGGATTTGACAAATATAGCTATTGATATTGTGTTTGGAATGAGCGTTTTACTTAACGATGGATCGTAATTTACCTCTTATTTAAGATGTGTAGCTCTAGTGGGGACACCGCTCTCTCTCCATTCAGTCAGCGAATGTGTGATGTGATGTCACACAGGAAGTGAACCTCAGCCGTCACGTAACGTGCGCAGGAAAATAATAACTTTTTTTTTTAGTTAATTAGGCAACGAAAACTTTGAGGAACGAAATAAAACCGGTATTAACCGGTTACCATTATTTTTAAATAAGTGTTCCAGTTCCAGAACATAAAAAATAATAACGTTTCCGGTTTCGTTTCTGTTCCCTGTAAAATACAAAAAGTTCCCGGCTTTCGTTTTCGTTCCTTGAACCGGTTCAAAGCCCTGGCTAAAACAGCCTCTTTAAAATGAACTGCACCTGTCTGAATCACAATGAAACGTAATACAGCTCTGTGCGTGAGCATAGTCAAGAAACCGCATCTACACACGTCTGATGGACGGTTGTACTGGAACTGTAATTTCGATTACAATGCAAATTGTAGTTGACAATAAAGATTGATTGATTGATTGATTGATTGATTGATTGATTGATTGATTGATTGATTGATTGATTGATTGATTGATTGATTGATTGATTGATTGATTGATTGATACACCAATTTCCCCCCAGCAGCGGCGGAGGCTGCAGCGGTGTGGGCGTGACATGTACATCAGTGATTGTCACCGGTTCAATCATGGCACCATGAGCAGCTGTTTGTAGGTGCTGCGCGATCGATAGACAGACAGTCACTCAATTTAATCTCGTGAATAAAACTTTCGGCCCGAATTAAAATTTTCCTCTGCTGACGTAAACGATAGAGACAGTTTCTGATTCTCGCTCGTTTTCTTCTCCCGGATCCGTTGCAATTCTCTCCTCTGTTGCCTCCAATTCCTCTCTCTCTCTCTCTCTTGGTTCCTCTCCTCCTTCATCACTAACTTTCACCGTAGATGTTTCATGACAGTTTCCCTGGTTTCAGCCAAATGAGCATATTTACCAGAATGAATGAAGTAGAGGGCACAAGCTAGGTGTGCATTTACAGCATAATGTGTATATTTCATCTTAAAATGAAGCGTAGAGGAAGATTTCTTCTAAATAAATAAATTTTCGTGTGAATATTGTATCGTTCCGTTATGACACCCAAGCACAAGACTGAGGTGTTGCTGCTAACACTTTATTTTAGGACGAACAGAACGGGACAGCTTTCACCCCGCCAGTCCCCCGAACCACCACTCCAAACATTTCTTCCGGTATAAACCCAAAACAACCTAACTTAAAGAAACGGTAAGTGTGCAACAGCACTTAGCAATAAAGTCTAATATGGATCATTACAATGCATTTTTATTTATTGAATAAATTTACAGTTTTTGATTTTAATTTTTACAAAGGAAATGTTTATTTACACGTCTTTATGGTGTGGGGAAAAAACACTGACACTGACCGCCATTACAGTTTTCAAAGTCCTACGCCTAAGAGCTGCGGGACTGTGATAAGCCAAATGCAATTAGATGCTGGAAACATCACATTTGTTGAGAAACCGTCAGCATGTGAAGGTGGTATTGGATGTTGTCATGTGTGCCAGATGGGACCCTTCTTTTAGGGGGCACAGAGAAACAGAAGAGCACCGGATTCTTTTTCGGGGTACGTGGCTGTAGGGCTTGTGAGCCGCCTTGCGCTTGAATTCAGGTGCACATACTCAATTTAGTCAGTGCCTACTTTTAATGGGCATTTTTAGGGTCTTGTAACATTGGGAGCTTCAGCATAGACTCCTCATTCCTCTTCCTCCATCTTTAAAAAGAGCGTTTTTTATGCGTTATCCCCATGATGTTTATCCCTCGCACGCAGAGCAGAACTGAAAAGAAGAATTGTTTCCGTCCCTCACTGCCTCAACTGGAAATCATTGAACATAAATTATGCTGAGACCTGACAATCAGTTGCCAAATTGCCTATTGTTTTTCTATAGCCATCTAGGCTGTGTAGAAAAGTTAAACGCAGTGAAACGCAGAGCCTAGAAGGCTGTGCCTGTACTTATAGAAATTGGGGATTCGATAGATAAATAAAAGTGTTATTTCCTATGTTGCTATTTCCTGTAGGGTAAAGACTAATGCTATTGAAGGCGAATCAGGAGTCCATGCCTCACTAGGTCCGCTTGGAGAACAAACGTGAAACATCTGCTTGGAGAACAACTTAAAACTCAACCTTTGGCATGTGTAATTACGCTTACTTTCAAATATAATTATATGGCCCACCCATTTTTATTAAGCCTGGCCAAAAAACAATTTCTGGCTGCGCACTGGGTTCCACTGAATGCAGAAGCACCGCGATATTGCCGTGCTTTCTGCCAGGCACTCTTCCTTCCACCAGGAGTGATTCAGAGCGGACTGCCGGTTCGCGGTTGAACTCGGATCACGCAAGGATTGCAGTATTTCGTGATAGTAGTGTACTTGTAGGCTTTAAATAAAATGCTCATCCGTGGAGTCAAGTATCACGTGAAATCTGCTGAGGGTTATATTTCCATTCTCTTACAACTACAAATGGAGCATGTGAGGGCCCATCTGTAAGCAGAAAGACAGGATGCAAAGGGAATAACAGACCTTTAACTTAAATAATATCTAGGACAAAGCTCAGAATAGGTCCCCAAAACCAGACAGAGCAGAGTATACTCTGACTGGTTGTGACAACCCAGACACACAGAAAAAATAAAACAACCATTAAAAAAACTAAATCAACAGATCTTGTGATCTGCTTTACACTCTTTGGAAGGAGAGCGTAAAGCAAGACATACTCTGGGAACAGGCTGCAGCAAAGACTGCAATGTCAAAACAGAGTCACAGAACCATGAAACCAAGACCAGCTTAGGAAAACTAAAATCCAAACCATGCAATGCAAACATAGAAACAGGAACAAGAGGTTAAGGAACAGACAAAGAACTTTAAAAACCTCTTGAAGCATCAAACAGAAACCCAACCAACACAGCAGCGGGAATGAAACCAAAGGCAAAAGAATAATCTGCACTGGTAGAGTTACAGAATACATCAGCAAAGAAAAATCTTTTTCGGGGGACTGTGTCTTCTTATCGTAAACAACACAAGTTTACTTTTAACAATTTCTTTGATGATATTTATCAATGCAGGATGTATCATTGCCAGCTTTTTCCATTAGTTTGTCAAGATGATCAGACATTCAACAAGAGTAGAAACCAGACTTTTAAGTGGAGAGAAGCTTGAACTTCTCTGTGAATGTCTACATGGGAGGAAATAATATAATCTTAGACACAGCCCAAGACAGAAGTCTCTCCTGACACACATCCCTCAACCCTGGAGCTAAGACCTCAGTCCGCTACATCCTGCTGTCGTATAGCAAGGTATTTGGGAAGTAGACAACTTCCCAAAACAGTTGGTTTACCTTCCATCCATCATGGGCATGCATGTTGTATTCTCTTTGTTTGAATTCTACAAAAGGAGGAATGATGACGAAAGCATAAACTTTATTAACCCTAAAACCAATATACTAAATTTGAATTTATTCGTAATTTTCTCAAATCAAATTTTTTTTTCTCAAATCAAATGTCTGTAAGCAAGTTGAATCCTGACCAGACACTTTCAGCAACAACCTTCCGGCATAATTCTGGCTGGACATGTGACCACTCTTGTTGGCAGAATTGATAGACTATATTTAAATTATATGTTCATGTTTATATATGCATGAAAGTATGCTTCTCCAGTTGACATGTGTTTTGTGAATCTGGAGGAAGCTTACAATCGTGTCCCCAGGGGGATTTTGTGGGGGATGCTGCAGACGTATGGGGGTATCTGGGTGGCTTTTAAGGGCCATCCAATCCCTGTAAACCACTAGGGCTGCTTCTTGTCATCAATCCAGTTTTCACGGACAGGATCTCAAGGCATAGTTGTGGAGAGGAGGGTGTCTGGTTTGGGAACCTCAGGATTGCATCTCTGCTTTTTGCGGATGATGTGGTTCTGTTGGCTTCTTCAGGCCATGACCTCCAGCATGCATTGGTTGAGTGTGAAGCAGCCAGGATGAGAGTCGGCTCCTTTAAGTCTGACCCCATGGCTGGGAACAGTGGGATTGTGCTCTCTGGGTTGGGGTTGGATCTCTGCCTCAAGCAGAGACAAGACAAGGGTGTCTCGTTTACCAGTGATGGTAGGATGGTACGAGAAATGAACTGACGGATCAGGGTTTCTTTTGCCGTCATGTAGGCGCTGCTCTGGTCTGTTGTGGTGAAGGAAAGGCCAAAAGGTAGAGCTCTTGATTTACCGGTCAGTTTACATTCTTACCCTCACCTATGGTCATGAGGAAAAAATCATGACCAAAAGAACAAAATACACCCCGCCTCTCGCCCATTGAATGCTGGAGGTAGGCACCAGCACCCCTCGCAACCCAACAAGGGACAAGCGTGACGGAAAATGGATGGATGGAAGAACAAAATCCAGAATACAAGTGGCCGAAATGGGTTTCCTCCAGAGGGTGACCGGACTCATCCATTGAGAGGGTGAGCTCAAAGTAGAGCTGCTACTTACTACATCAAAAGCAATCAGTTAAGGTGGTGCAGGCATCTGATCAGAATGGCCCTGGGCACCTCCCTTTGGAAGTTTTCAGGGCTAGTCCAACTGAGAGGAGACCCAGAACCCCCTGGTGGGACTGCATATCCCATCTGGCTAAGGAATGCATTTGGGTCCCTCAGAATGAGCTGGAAGGTGTCACTTGGGATGGATGGATGGACGGACGGATGGATGGATGGATGGACGGATGGACGGATGGATGGACGGATGGATGGACGGATGGACGGACGGATGGACGGATGGACGGATGGATGGAGACCTTAACTATAAACATACACAACATTTTTAATGGGAATGATGTGGAGCTCTGATATTAGCCTATCGATGCTCTTCACTGTCCCCGCCCTGTTTAGAATGCCTAACTGTCCTATTTTCAGCCATCTGACCCAAATATTCACCCGTAGCCAAATAGCATCTGAAGAAAATATTTATGATCATAAGAAACAGGCATTCTGCTATTTGAAGTCAACACTACAAATGTATTGATGGCAAACGTGCGTGACTGAGGACAACTCTGTATGAGACATTGAACCAAACATTAGTGGGGTGCATGCATATATTTGAGTCTCTGTGTATCATCTGAGCCTTGCATAGACTAGAGAAAATCCACAATAAGGTTTTGTTTTTAAAGTTGAGTCCGGTTACTGGTTGTGTTGTCCTTTCATTGCGAAGACCTTATGATTGAAAAAAACTGATGACGCCCATAATGATTGTTTTTACTTCTAACCAAAACATTATGTTTTAATGTATTTTAACTACATCATAAAAAATAGATTTCATTTCTTCAATTTAATTAATTTTACCTTAGTTATGTCTAATAGTAAGATGCAAAACATTAAATAATTAGCAGTGCTTTGGTTTTAAATCCTACAGTTTAGTGCCTTGAAGTAGAGTTTTTCCATCTTTGATCAGTACTATTATTGTCAAAGGTGGATAATCATTGTATTTTCTATAACGATTTAGAAGCAGTTAGAAATTAATTTTCTAAAACAATTCAAAAGAAGAGCTTCCTACATTAGTGATGCTTCCCTCTAAATGTACATAAAAGTTGCAGCTGATGTGTTTTATACAAATAACAGACGTTCCTCTTTGCTTTTCATCCAAGAAACAGTGAACTGTTTTCCTCTTTTTTTCAGTGGATTATTTTTGGTGAGAGCTCCAGCTCTCAAATTTCAAGGTTTTGAAGGACTAACAAGAACAGAAACGCTGATCCAACATCCTAATCCAACCTCTGTGCTGACTTTAGGACCACACAGGCAGACAGGGATGACAGACAGGGGTGTATTTATTTTCATTTTTAAATCTCAGATATTTTTTTTTTTAATTTTGCAATTACAAAAAACAAGCAAACAAACAAACAAAAAAAACAATCCCTGAACTGGGCTAATCGTTTTGGCTTTTTTGGACTATTTGGATTTGTTGACATGAGTTGTCAGGCCTTCCTGACCTATTAAACCTTTGACCTCTCTCTTCTACTTTTCTTTATCCTTTGTCAAAGGTCAACAACCAGCGGTAAGAGCCGCTGATCACAGGCCAGACGGTAGTCAGTCAGGCCGCAGTTTGAGCCAACATCCAGAGCTCAACATCTCATTTAGCAGTGGGAAGTTTGCTGTGGAGCGTGTAAGAAAGGTCATCAATTACCAGCAACAGCAGCCTGCCTCCCCGGAGAGACTCGTAAGACATTCTCTCATTTAAACGTGTGACGTGCAATGCAGAAAAAGTGTTCAAGGAACATTAAGATCTCCTAAAGTTGGACTAAGAGTCAGCTTTCCCTGCAATAATCACAGCTCGCTGGCTGCTTCCGTGTTTACTCATTTAAAATGGGTTTTGCTTTTTTTTTTTCTGTCTGAAAAACAAGCATTCCCACATCGACGGGTAAAGAAAGGCCATAGGGCAATTATTTTAACCTGTTTCTAATTACCTGCTCTCTGAGGGTTTTGTGACTCATCGTGGAGAGATGGAGTTACAACAATGCTGCTCATACGCAGGTTAGCACACGCTGAGGTTTCCACCATTAAGATCAACATCCAGATAAGATTAAATGGAATGGAAGTTCAGATAGTTTTCCTTGTCAGTACATTTCCTTTGAAGTTTTTCAGGTCCCGTCGATCAGCAGGATTGCGGTAAACTTCCTGCCACTGCTACTGAAACAGACCCAACACAGTAGTTTTAACATCACCGCCTTCCAAAGCAAACATTTGAAATTTAAATAAATGCTGATTTGATGCATTTGTTCTATGTGGACTGGATTAATACCCAATAGAAATGACAAAACTGTCCTTTTAAGTCAGTCCAGGTCTGAGCAGAAGAATCCCAAAGAAGACAGTCAAAATATTATCAAAACTGGCTTAATGAAACAGAATAAATACACAACGAAACACCGGGATTACAGAACTATCTAACTAACAGGAAACACAACTAAACATTTGTACTAAAATCCAAAATGCAAACTCAAAGTCTAACTGGATCATGACAGGAAAGGAATGGGTGTCATGCCCCTAAATGGTTGAAAGGTTCTGCTGTGAGAGGTAAAGTAAAGTAAACTAGAGTAAAAACAACAATGGGAATGCTGACAGGAGTGATTGAGAACACCCTATGGACAGTTGGGAACTTTTCCTTACGTTTTCTGCCTTTGGAACCTTGTGTGTACATGGTCTCCAGAGAGTCAATGAGAAAATGTCTAAGCATTGCTGGTGAGGAGAGCAAAATTAATTGCATAGCTTTCCTACAGAGGGCCTCAAGAGGGTGCATGTGTTTTTGTACTACATAGTCACCAGGGAGTAAAGGGAGTCTAGCAGCTAAAGGCCACTTTATATCCCAGTCACACATAAAACTGCATCCAGGGCCCAACAAAACCATAAAAACTCTGAATTCACTCACAGATAAACGTCCCCGGACAATAGTACCGTTCAGGTGTACGACTGTTAGAGAAAGCACTCGTATAAAAGTGCGATACTGTTTCATTATGCGAATTTAGAGTCTATAAAATGGATGAATTTATATGCCAGTCAGTTGACTCCAAGCTGACTCCACCATAAAGCAAAAAAGTTGACAAAGTGGCCCATTTTGCTTTTTTATGGCGAACCACCTGGGAGGAACCCCCTGCCGCTAGCTCCAGATGGCAGGCTTGTATACGTCTTCCAACCCACTTTGTAACAACGGATCCTTCTGAGCAAAGCTCGTTGTGAGGCAATCAGGTAGAGATAAGAAGTGACATTTTAGAGGGAATCCATGAGGATGAGGTCACAAGTTGTTAAGAGTCAGCCAAGCTGATGAATCACCTTGCAAATACCAACAAAGCTCCCCCTTGCTAAAGATTTATGTAATTGGCACTGCTGTTTTTTTTTTCTTCCTGTGCAGCTCCCCCTATTTCTTATGGATAGGGAAGCATGAAAGAGCCTGGGCTCCCTACCTGTCTCCAGTCATAACATCGCTTATTTCTCTTCACACATCAGTGGTCGTAATCTCCCTAAACTACACCCAAGACAGGACGCAACATGAAATCTCTCACTCTGGGATAAAATTGGCTTGTGCTGTGCTTAGAGTAAATGGAAGCCTTTTATTGAGTCTCCTGACCTACAACCTGTGAGTAATAGAAAAATAAATGATGACTGAGTAGAAGTGAAAACCTTTTTTCTCACATTAAGTGAATCTTAAACAAGTCTGGACAAGTCAGAGCTGCAAATACAAAGCAGTTATGCAAACAAGATGTTACGAACACAACTTCTACGTATTTCTATGGGATCTTCAAATATATTTCCCACGCCTGGACCTATTTTACATTTTGTCACATTAAAACCATAAATCTCTGTATTGGAATTTTAGGGGATCAATCAACACAAAGCACTGTTTAATTGTGAAGTGGTAGGGTAACGATGCATAGTTTTTTATTCATAAAACTCCAAATCGTATTCTGAGCAACTGTATTTTTTTTTTTTTTTTATTTCCTTTGTTTAACCAGGTAAACCCCGTTGAGATCTGGATCTCATTTTCAAGGGGGACCTGGGCAGAAATCTGCAAAAACACTACAACCTGGTTACAAAAATAAAACCAATTAATACATATGCACAAATATAAAACAATAAAAACAATTTAAAAGCAGTGACACTGTTTCATACAAGCTTGTTGTCTATCTTTAAGAACCGCTCGAAATAAGTCCAATGAAATAGTTTCCGACATCTTGAGCTCAGACTGGAGCTGATTCCACGCTATAGGAGCCAACACACTGAATGCTTTCTTTCCTTTATCAGTTCGAATACGAGGAACATGTAGAAGGATAAAGTCATTTGAGCGTAAAGCATGTGAACTACTAGATCTATGCAAAAGAGAGCTTAAGTAAGTTGCTGTTAGTCCAAGTAGAGATTTATATATCAGGATCATCAAATGATTGTTTCTCCGAACACTTAAAGGAGGCCAATCAGCTTTTGCATTTTGTATTAAATCACCTTTACCCTGGCAACCCTAAATAAAATCCTGTGCAACCAATTCAATGAATTTGTGAGAAGGGCATTAATCAAAGAAGCAGCCAAGATGCCAGTGGTAACTCTGGAGGAGCTGCAGAGATCTAGAGCTCAGACCTGCATCTGTTGACAGGACATCTCTTAGTTTTGCTCTCTACAAAAATGAACTTCATGAAAGAGAGGTAAAAATCAAAGTTAATGTTGAAAGAGCCACAAGAAACCCCCTTTGAAAATGTCCACAAGTCAAGTAAGCACAGCAAACATGTAGAAGGAAATGCTCTGGTAAAAAGAAACCCCATCCTACTTTTCTGACCTACATGGAAAATGTTATGCGTGTTGAAAAACTAATGCTGCACGTCACCCTGAACTATAAGCCATGGTGGTGGTAACTTCATGCTGTGGGGAAGCTTTTCACCAGTTGATGGGAAGATGAACTAATCTAAATACAGGGCAATCCATTGCTCTACCCTTTACTCAGACAAGCTTTTTAGACTTGCCGATGGCACTGCATTTTATACTGTCAGTGACAGTATAACATAGATTATAGAGAGGAGTTGAAGCTCCAAGTGAAGGGGTGTAAAAGCATCAACCTGTCCCCAACACAGACAAGACCAAGGAGATGACTGCTGATTTTACGTCTAGGGCTCAGCACCACCATTCCACGTGACACTTCATTGTGGAGAGAGTCAACCCCTTAACAGTCGGCCTTGGCTAAAACCTATTGGCTCCTTAACCCTCAAGGGCCTACTGATGGACCCTTGAGAGTGACACACAACATCTCTTGGCATCTATAGTATGTTGCAGATGATCTCTTCTGGGACATAAACACCAGCCCTGTCAGAGCAGCACTGTTGGCAACTTAGTGACTTTGTCGCTAGATTTAGCAACTTTTCAGACCCCTGCTCTAGCGATTGCTTTTCAACTTCTAACTGAAAGAGAGGGAGAGGGTGAAGAAGAAAAAAGTACTAGCTCTCGATGCAGTAAAATGCACTGAAGTGATGATTTTTCATAAGGGAGCAGGTAAGATACAAACACTAGTGGGAAAGAGTGAAAGCGCTAGCATAGTCTATCCTGTACAGCTAAATAATGAGTTTTAGCTGGCATGGATTATTGTCCCAGTCTGTCCCTGTCCCTGATAAAAAAGGCTCACCAGAGGATGCACTTCCATAGGACACTGAGACAGTCCCCATCCTCTCTGCTTTTTGACTGAGGCTCCATGGAGTAAATACTGCAGCTGCATTACATCCTGCTGTCGCAAGTGCCTTAGACAACAGCATTCTGAAGCATGTGTGGAGAATGGCTGAAACCACCTCCAAAACAATCCCCTCCCTCCAAAAAAATCAACAAGGATACTTGTAGGAATAAAAAGCCCTACGTATCACCGGGGATTGCCATCATCCAGCTCATGGATTGTTTCTTGTCTGTCGTCATCAAACAAGGGAAAACACTTCACACAAGCAAAGACATCGAGAACATATAATAACGTTTTTGTTTTTTCTCACAGGCTTTGAGACTGCTCAAAAGAAACTAAACACTAGCTATTGTGGCTAGTACCATACCAAGCTGTTAAGTTGAGTTATTTAATTGTGCTTTTTATGCAAAAAGTCCAGTTAGAAAACTTCCTCACTATTAAATATTACACCACAAACTTTAAGTGGTATTAAAAAAATCATGAATGACAGCAAGTTACCCATGATGCTGTAGGTCACTTAAAAGCAAACCTCACTATGCACCTCAGTGGATATTGTGGATACTTTGCTACTGACTCTGTTGGGACAGATGGCCTCTTCCTGATTCAGCATGGCTGCAAACTATCGCACAAAACAAGGTCTATGGAGACATGAATGAGACAGTTTATTGCTGAAGAGCCTGACTGGCCTGTAGAGAGTCATGACCTCATCCTGACAGAACAACGAGGTCAGAGCCAGGTCAGAGCCAGGCCTCCTTGTCTGACATCCAAGTCTGACATTTTTCAGAATTTTATATCTAAAACCAAGAATCCTTCTCAAGTAGTTTCAAATGTAGGCACTACTTTGTGTTGGACTGACATAAAACTCCAACAGATTACACTGCAGGCTGAACTTTGTTTTTTGCAAGTAGGAATAACTATGGAGGGCTCTGTAGGAAGCGGGCGAGGGAGAAAAATAATGAGTTGAGACCTTTTCCAAACATTAAGGAAGACCTTCAATAGATTTAGATAAGTCACAGCTGCCACTGCAAAGAAATACAATGCGGTTACCCAAATAAGATGTGCTGCCACTGTAACTATCAATGTTAATTAAAGCACAACTGTTGTGTGTTTAAACAGGTTATTTGTGTACGTATATTTGTATCTGCTGATCCTTTGAAAAGATGGTGAAATGAACCCGGTACTGAATAAGCACCACAGGGAGGTAAAAGACTTTCCCAGAAACAAGAAGGGAATACGGTTTAATGACTATTTTACAGTGAGTGTAAATTATATATATTTCAGTTGCGTCAGTGCCAGAATGAGAACTTTGCTTTTTATACATTCAAATTTACTCAAACTCAAACTCTTTGCTTATTGTCATCTTCACTTTACCTCAGACACAATGAAACTGAAATTGTTGTGGCTTTCACACCTCCATGCATGTCTCACACATTTAGCTACAAACCTTTATGGTGTTATGTTTTACAGAACACGGAAGATATAGTTATATATTTAATGTTATCAAGTATCAATAATCCAATTGCCAATGATCAAAGCAGTTGAAATGAGGTCTCCATCACAAGGTCATGGTGCCACAGGCACATATTTTTTATGACTTATGATTCATAATTACAACCTTTTGCATTGACAGGCTTTCCTCTGCATCTGCACTTTGAGGCAAGACACAACAGATAGTCAGAATTGGCCCAAGGCATAAGCAGGCAAAGCTGCTGCTTTCAGCCCCCAGGCCAGCAGAGGGAGTGCTCAACTTCTAACTGAAAAGAGAGATAACAAAATGTCAAACTTTTAGTGATGAATTTAGAGAAATTGCCAAAAATAATTTGAAAACAAAGCCAATTTAAAATAGTTAATTTATTGATTATTAAAAATGAAAATTGTTCTTATTTAATGAGTTTACAACTGGAAAATAAAATGATTATTTTCTTTGAAAGTTTTACTTTTCCAAAGTTTGAAGAAGGATAAAAGCTAAAATCTGCCATATCTTGCCATTGGGTAAATTTTCATCACCAACATTTTAACAAAGATAAAGACTAGAAATTATTTTGCATGTAAAGTAAAAATATTAATTTGTTAACTATCTCAGTCATTAAAGTGCCTTACAAAAGCAGGTTTTCGGGCTTTTTTCACCTCTGGAATATCGCCAAAATTAGAAATATTCTGTCCAGGAGCGATGCTGAAAAACTAGTCCATGCATTTGTTACTTCAAGGTTGGACTATTGTAATTCTTTACTATCAGGAAGTCCACAAAATGCAGTTCAAAGCCTTCAGCTGATCCAAAATGCTGCAGCAAGAGTTCTGATGAAAATCAACAAGAGGGATCATATTTCTCCAATTTTAGCTTCCCTTCATTGACTTCCTGTTAAATCAAGAAAATAATTTTAAATTCTTCTTTTAACGTATAAAGCCCTTAATAATCAAGCTCCATCATATATCAGAGCTCTGATTACCCCGTATGTTCCTAACAGAGCACTTCGCTCTCAGACTGCAGGTCTGCTGGTGGTTCCTAGAGTCTCTAAAAGTAGAATGGGAGGCAGATCCTTTAGCTATCAGGCTCCTCTCCTGTGGAACCAACTCCCAGTTTTGCTCCGTGAGGCAGACACCCTGTCTACTTTTAAGACTGGGCTTAAAACTTTCCTTTTCCTTTTAAAGATTATAGTTAGAGATGCTTAGGTTACCCTGAGTTATCTTTATAGACTTAGGCTACTGGAAGACCTGATGTGTTGTGAATTGGTGTAATATTAATAAAATTGAATCGAAAAGCCTTCCTTCCCATTGAACCTTTTAATATTTTGTCACATTACAATCATGAACTTCAATGCATTTTATTGGCATTTTATGAGACAAAATAACACAAGATCATAAAAGAAGAAGCTGAAGGGAAACTTGTTTGAAAATCTTTTACAACTCAATATCATCAAAGTGCTGTGCATTTATATTCAGCCTATTTTAATCCGATATCCCTAAATAACTCCTGTAGAAATTAGAGTTCACCTCATAAATACAAAATTGTGTAAAATAATTTTTTGATTGATCATGACCTGCATGACTGAGAATCTTCACCAAAATAAAGGGGCAAGAAAAAAGCTATTTGAAATTAAAATCCTAAGAAAGTATTGTTTAAGGTTTTTCCACAAGCCATGTAGAGGGCACAACTGCTAAAACTGAACTTTCTGGCCAATAAAAAAAAATACTATGTGTAGACAACTGTCATGGTGAGCCACAGTGGGGGCAGCATCATGCTGTGGGGGAGACTTTCATCAGCAGAGGTCTTGAGACTGGGGCAGAGGTTCACTTCCTTCAGGACAATGACCTCAGACACACAGGCAGAACTACACAGTAATGGTTTAGATAAAAGCATATTGATGTCTTAAAATAGCTAGGTTAACATCAGGGCATAAATCTCATGAAGAATTAAAAAATGATGCACACATACTCTATCAATCAAATCTGAATAAGTTTATGCCATTTTGACATAAATAAAAAAATAAATAAGATAAAAAAACTTAAATTAAAATAACAGGTAAAATGCTAAGTATTTAGATGTGCAAAGTTGGTAGAGACAAACCATGAAAGACTTGTATTTGTAATTGCAGCACAAATTGTTTCTATAACAGCGATTCAAATACAAATGCACAGCATTTGTATTCTGAAAACCATTTATAACTTTTCGTCCACTTATCAATTATGCACTACATGTACTCTGTGTTGATCCCAAATAAACGAAAAAACAAACTAAAAAACATTGAAGTCTGGTGTTTCCTGTTTTGACTGCGGTGCATTAGCGCCCTCTGCTGTCGAAGAAGCGCTCAAAAACAGAAAGCGGCTGCTTGGCGTCTCTCTTTTCCTATTGGCTGGTTTCGCCCATGTGACCAAAACAGAGACATGGCGGCGGCCGCAGCAGCCAGGTCGAGCATGGGTCTGACTTTGAGGCTCTCCAGAGTTATCCCAGACTGCCGCTCATGTCCGCTGTACAGGTTTAAGGGCTGCCTCCACAACGCAGCCGGCTCCCAGAGGACGGGCTCCTTGGATAGCCTCCGGACCATCAGTCGCCATTTACAGACGAGTATATGTGAGTGGAGCAGCCTGCTAACAGTCTTTAGCCTCATTTTTAGGGTCCGTTCGTTACCTGTGAAATGTTTGTTCCAAAATACCCGATAACTAATAACAAGTCGCCTGTCTGACTGATTCCTTGTGCGTGCAAAGTTTGGCTTTCAGCTAATATTTCCGTCCCCGGATGGTTTAATAACTCTTGTGTAACTTCTTGCCGGCTGGAGTTGTTATGAAACTTCTGCAAGATCTATGCAACAAGTCTTTGCATTTCCACTGATATTAATCAGCCCCTTCATTCATTAAGTTTCTGTTTCTCTCTGAAAAAAGGTCTCTACCAGGCTGAAGAGGGCAGCTCCAACGCGGAGGACCCAGATGATGTGTAAGTCCAAAGGGCTTTTATTGTGAAGTTCTACACAGCGATAAACGGGGACTTACCAAAGACGACTTTAAACATTAACAATACAAATCCCCCACTGAAAAGTTGAAAATGTTCTTTTTCAAACTGACCAAATCCTGATTTCTGAATTATTTAGGGCAGTTTATAGTTAAGATGTGGGTCTGGGTTGATCACAGAGCAGAAAGACAAAATAAATGGGTTATTCAGATTATGACTCTTATCTGCAAATGCTCCAGCGTTTGGGTCAACATTATTAGGATTCATGTGGGCAATGATGATGATGATGATGATGATAATTAATATAATAATAATAATAATAATCATGTGGACACAATTAAACATGGAAACGGTTACAATTGCAAATGCACTCAACCCTTTATATGATAAACCAACACACATTTGGGAGTCATTTGGAAGTGGAAGGTGCATGTTGTTTTTTTTTGTTCCTTTTAAAAAAAAAAAAAAAAAAATCCAAATTGAAATAAGTGAACTGATGCCTCCAATTAAAACCTAGTTCATCTACGTGTCTTCTGAAACCAACCAAGTGTCCACTTGTGTCCAAATGAATCTCAGTATTAAGCCAGCTGTTCGGTGAGGGCCTCGGAGGTTTGTTAGAGAACAAGCTGCATCGTGAAGACAGGAACACAGCAGAACGGTCGGGGGAAAACGCTGTGGAAATGTTTAAAGCAGGGTTAGGTTAGGAAACAGCGGGCCAAGCTTTGGACGCCTTGCAGAGGATTGTTCAATCCGTCCTCTGATAATGGAAGAGAGAGAATTGCACAGTTGCCATGCTAACAAGAAATGCCATCGATCTAAGTTCAACACAATTCAATCATATGACTGAATTACCTCCTCAGGATTTCAAGTTCTACAAAGGCCCACAGAAGACCATGGCCCATATTCACAAAGATTCCTAGAGTCCTCTCAGGGAGCTCCTATCTTAGCCTAGAAATTCCTACCTGGGAGTCTTAGTTTAGTTTAGGAGCGATTCAGATAGCTGCTGAGAGCGACTCTGAGGAAGGAGACAACACTGTTTCTTAAGAGCTGTGATTGGTTGATACTACAAGAAGATTAAACAACACAAATGCGCTCCTAGTGATCAAAGGCGCGATAGAGCACATTATGAACTGTGTTACGATGATGAAAACTAACTAAACTTATTGATTGTCACACAGCATCAAAATGTTATAAAGCACCGTATTAAGATCCTCACCTCATCATTATTTTCATTTGCTTACTGTTATGTTCACTTGCCACTCATTTTATCACCTTATGTAGTTGATGCGAATGCGCACTCACCTGTCGGCATTTCTCTGGGATTGCCTGCTCGTATAAGGCGACCGTATTTGGCAAAATGGCCGGCCTGAAATGAAGGGGGGAAAAATGGAAAAGGCAAGCGGCAACACATCTGTCCGTTCTGCTCTGGGCGGCGAAGGAATGTTGAAAGGTAAATTGGTGCGTGGACCGCGGCACAAACTCACAGCTTTTGAATCATAACGCCACAGATCAATGCGCCGCTCTCTCTGCGCGTCTTGGTGCTTTTTTTTAGCACCAGCCTGAAAAGTGAGAAGCGCTGCAGCAATCAAAGCGAGCAGATGGCGTCACACAAGCAAACTTCTAGATGATCAGTCTACTAAAATTGTCATGCGATACCAAAAATAATTCCTCACCTCTTTTATATGTATTCTTTGTAAATGTCTCCACTTTTTATTCATGATTATCCAACGTTTTTTGTCATAGTTATCCTCGCTAAAGTGAAGTTAGGTAGAGCCGCCTTTAACCCGTCGGACCGCTGAAACCAATTAATTTCCTTCTATGGGAATGGTAAAGTTGATCTTATCTAAAAAAAAAATATGATTGTTAAGATAGTTTATGTGCGCATCTCCTCCGCTGTTTAGGCAGTGGATCAGCTCAACTGCTCTCTCTCTTTTCACCTTCTTCACACACTGGGCTCGCTGAAAGTCCTCCTCACTACTCCTAACATTTTTTTTTTTTAACTTTAGGAGTTCTCTGAGGGCCTTAGATGCTTTGTGAATAACTTTTATCTAAAGGTAAAATTCTAAGACAAATCTTAGACTTTGGGAAATCCTAAGATTTTTTCTTAAATTACGTCACTGAGAGCTACTTTTTGTCTCAGGAATCTTTGTCTCAAGGTTGCAGGACCCCCGGCCCTTGAGGACTGGATTTTGACATTTGTGACCTAAGCTGACGGGTCAGGCTAGGGGAGTATTTGTCAGAAAAGCAACTACGGGTAGTTTGGAGGAGCTGCAGGGATCCACAGCTCTGGTGTGCGCTCTGGGAATGTGGCCTTTATGAGAGCGTGAGAAGAAGAAAGGTATTGGAAGACGTTTTTACGAAGTCCCCCTTAAAAGTTTGCAGCAAGACATATGAGCACAGGGACAAAAGCGCAAAACGCCAAATGTGGTGGAAAAAACGACAACATATCGCCTCCTAAACACACGGTCTCCACTTTGAAGCATGGCGGTTGTGGCATCATGGTGAGGGGCTGCTTTTCTTCAGCAGGGACAGGGAAGCTAGTCAGAGATAAAGGGAAGAGGGGGGAAGCTAAAAGCTGGTGGGGCGCCTGCAGCAAAAAGTTCTGTTAAAGGCATACTATGCAACATTTTTTTGTTAATTAATGTGTTCCATACCGTTTTGGATGATTAAATGAGTCATTTCAGGTCGAACAAAGGTTTTCTCGGCCGCCCTGGGGGTCTGTGGGGGAAATACCGCACTTGCAATGCAAGAGCCCTCGGCTCGCACACACAGAAGTCTCGCTTTACGGCGAGAATTCCATGTGTTTTTGCCCTGCCATTCACTATATGCACGCGCGAAAGCAACAACAAAGAACCGCGTGTTAACGTCAAATAAACATGCAAGCATATCGAGTTTTATTATTATTATTATTATTATTTGTTTTTGTTTTTTTATGTTGGCGAGACGCTACCGCGGCGGCCGCGGCGAGGTGGCGGCTGCGGCTTGGCGAGGCGGCGGCTTGGCTAGGCGGCGGCTTGGCTAGGCGGCGGCGGTAGCGTCACGCCAACATAAAAAAAAAAATAAAAATAATAATAATAATAATAATAACTGGCGAGGCAGCGGCAGCCGCGGCTTGGCGAGGCGGCCGCAGCGGCCGCCTCGCCAAGATAGCGCTGCGGGAAGCTTGATGTTCATACCTTCACTGTGTTAGTCATTGTTTGTACTGCCGTTTTTTCCACTTTTCGTTGCGTTCGCCTGTCTGCTAAGCTCAAAACAACCGCGCCTGTCTTGACGGAGAAACCAGAACAGCTGAGCATCTTTACGACAGTGCACTTTTACTTTCGCCCTCTGGGGGAGCCTCGCTGGAAAATCAACCCCGGTTGCATAGTATACCTTTAAAGTGTAACTCACCTCCATACCAGAGCCTTACTCTTCTTCTCCTTTTTAATGGTGGTCGGCAAGCAACGTTTTGGTGTGCAATACCGCCACCTACTGGGGTGGAGTGTGTATTCAGGATGGTAAATATATATATTAGCATCCCAGGCTCTCCACCATGAGAGACCGAGCCTTCTGCTTGGCGGCACCACGCCTCAGGAACAGCCTCCCTACCCGGCTGAGGGCCATTCAGAACAGTGTCTCTTTTAAAACAGGCCTGAAAACGTTTTCATGCAGAAAGGCCTATGAATGCTAACCACAAACTGATTTTTAACCTTATCTTACTGTTTTTAATTGAGTATGTTTTTAATTTCCTTTACCTTGTCTTTAATTTCCTTTAACTCTGTAGCACTTTGAGATCTTGCTGATGAAAAGTGCATTAGAAATGTAATTAATTTATGATTATTACACCAACTTATAAACTAAGCCAAAAAACAAGTATATGCTCTTCAATAATTTTATCTTCTTAAGATACTTCAACAGAACAGAAAAAGATTCAGAACTAGAAAGTTTGTCCAAAAGGTCTTCTATATTGCACCAGCTGCTGCCTCTCAACTGAGTATTTAAAACATGTTTCACTGTTACTAAGACATTGTTGATGGAGAGGACCAACTGTTTATTGGCAATGTTACTTCCATCCCAGGTGACAAAGGAGAATGATTTAGGTTGATTTTACAGTAAATATCTTACTTATTGCTCCTTTAACTCAGATTGGGCAGAATAAAAATAACACTTTGACAACTGTTGCTTTTAGATCACAGTTATTCATTTGCTTTTTGGTTTACAACCAAAAATCCCAGTGACAACATTGATTATTGTGGTTCTAACATGACAGAAAGAGAAAACATCCAAGGTGCGGCATGAATGCTTTTGCAAGGCACTGGTTTGCATCTTCAAAGTGAGTCGTTTCTTTTGTTAATGACATTATTTCTAACCTCTAGGGTCAACGTGGTGTATATTGACCGTTCTGGCAAGAGGATCCCAGTTAAGGCCAAAGTTGGCGACAACGTCCTCTATTTGGCTCACAAACATGGAGTGGAGCTTGAAGGTGAGGGTGGACAGGGCTCCACTAAAGCATCCTGCTGGAGTAGTTGGATAACCGTCGCCCCTGATGTTGTCTTGTAGGAGCCTGTGAGGCATCGCTGGCCTGCTCAACATGCCACGTCTACGTGAGCTCTTCCCATTTCGACAAACTTCCAGAGCCTGAC
The DNA here is from genome assembly GCA_037039145.1 of Fundulus diaphanus. Lineage (NCBI taxonomy): Eukaryota > Metazoa > Chordata > Actinopteri > Cyprinodontiformes > Fundulidae > Fundulus > Fundulus diaphanus. The sequence continues at coordinate 45,181,816 of CM073123.1, read as the reverse complement.
GAGAGGTGAGGCGGCCACTGATTGTGTCCTGTGTGCCCGGGTTCTCGGCCAATGCTAACACGCGTCTCGCTCCCCAGGGAGGATGACATGCTCGACATGGCACCCATGCTTCAGGAGAATTCCCGCCTGGGATGTCAGATCGTTCTCACTCCGGATCTTGACGGCATTGAGCTCACCCTGCCCAAGGTCACAAGGAACTTCTATGTGGACGGCCATGTTCCCAAACCGCATTGAGCAGAGAAACAGAGGCTGGACAGGGGGGGACTAGATAAAAAAAAAAAAAAGACAAGGTGTCTCTGTGAGCAAGGCACCATGTCCTGGTTGAGTGATGGAGGGTGACTGAAGAGATGCAACGGCTAGGATAGTGTTATCCCTAGCAGCTCCCAGAGCATCTTGCTGGCATTTCCAACTGTTTAACCAAATCCGGGACAGACTTTAGACGAGATCAGGTCTGTAAACACTAAGACAGTGGTGATCTCAAAGGGTTACATGTAAAAGAAACTGTGATGGTTCAACTGATATATTTATTTAAGTGGAGCCTTCTCTAGCCATTTGTGAAGACATCATTCAACCTCACAGGCTGCTCGCTGCTCTAATAGTTTTAAGATTCACACTGATGAGCAGAGTCAGCATCTGTGCGGGTGAATGGGACATTCCTCGTTACAGCTTATATACGCACAAGCATCACAAGGTGTTAATCGTTCTGACCAGTCCGTTCTGATCTCAGTCGTCACACATTCTACTATGCATTGGATTTCTTTCTCATGTACCGTAGTCACCTATAGATACCGCAGTGTTTTAGAAGTCCCTGCTGTTTGGCTCTCAAGCCCGACAGAGAAGCCATACAAGTTAAGTGTACTCTATGTCTGAAGTCCAGATGGATGCGGACACTTGATGCTTATTTGTTTAAACATATCAAAACGCTTCAGGTGCAATGAATTTGAGTCAAAACTCAATTGAAAGATATTTGTGTTTGTTTGTTTTTTTGTTTGTTTTTTCTTTCAGCAGTTATTCAAGATTTAGGTGTGCTGAGATTGGGAACATTTACATTTCCTCACAATGGGTTTACTCAAGTCAACTGCACTTGTCCAACATACGCACAACATGTCTTCATTTTCAGTTTTTGGCAAAATATTTCCGATTGTGCAATAAAATCCGCTCAAAAACTCTTGACTTGCATCTATTTCATTCCAGGCTTAAACACAAATCACCGATTTTACCAATTGAAAAATAATAACGAAATGCTTACAAGCAACCCTGTCTATCCTGCAGCTATGCATGCTTTGCACATCAGCATGCAGGTAAAACCGAACTGCCGTTTTACACCGAGCAGGTGCAATCTGCTAAACCAAGATCACGTGTGACCCCGGGCCGACCCACAACCCGGCTGATTCACAGCACCCCGCTCAATCGGGTTGAATTCCAAACAAATGCACCGATTCCTAAACCTTTTAGGGCGATTTTGCACGAGCCAAGGTGAGTTTTGAACAGGCACGTCAACGGGGCTTGTACGTCATCCAATATGTGAATTCAGTGCTGTTTAAACTAGATCGGACGCAATGTTAATCATGCAGCTGTTCGGCGCTAAAGGTGAGCGACGTGATGGGCGAGATTTGCCAGTAGCTACTTTTAAAGGGAATCTGCTCCTGATGTCTGATTTCGGCTAAGTTCTCTTTTGTCGTAACGCGTCGACTCCTCGGGCTGAAAAGTTTTCATTCTCAACGAGCCCGCCGTGAGGAAAGCCGGTGAGCAGCGGTAGGGTGTGAGGCTCCGTTGAGTTTGGGCGCCCGGTCTTTTGATGCATGCCGCCGCGGGGGCCTCTCTGCGCTCGCGACACAAAAAAATGAGTTCGAGGCGGCGACAAATGTCCGCGAGGGGAAAAAGAGCTCCGACGTTCTAGAACGCTAAAAATGCAACATTAATGTTCCAGAACCACTTTAAACGAGCCCCCCCAAAAATATTATGTTGCTCATGTTCTCGCTGGTGAGTTAAAAATAAACTTTTCCCTAAATTAGAATAAGGTTTTAGATTAGAACGTCTTTTTTCCCCTTTTCTCTTTGCTCGGCTTTTATATTTAAAACCAGTTCTTGCTGTGAACTCCTGACTTTATTTTGTCTGCTGTCAAACATCTTTTCTGTAATTATTTGCCATAGTTGTTTTTAAAAGCTTATAGTTTGTTTAAATTTCAGTTTCACAAGGAGAATTTTAAACTGTACCAATGACTTTTTTTAATTCAGACATGAATATGCTGACACTTATGGCTCTGGGGTGTTGAGGAAGGCCGAGTTAGCTCTCTTGTTGGTGGTTCTGGTGTCTGTCATCCTCCTCTAGATAATACTCCACAGGTACCTATGGGTATGAGGCCGGGACTGGACGGCTTGTCTTGCTGGCCAATCCAGTTCGGTACTGTTGTCACTGTCAGTCAGTGTGGGCACATACCAGGTCCTGCTGGGAAATGAAATTTGTGTCTCCATAAAACATTTCAGTGGAGTAAAAAGTGCTGTAGTCTGCTTACTAGACCCAGTGGACCAACACCAGCGGTCATGGCTCCCCCTAAATCATCTTCTTATTGGACCTTTTTGAACAGCTTTGGTTATCTGCCTGTCCATCCTTCAGTGTCCTTCTGTCCTTCAGATTCTTGGACCTTGATTTTTCCAAATGAAATGCAAAACTTTCCTTTCATCTTAAGAGAGGAGCTGCAGTCCAGTTAGTGTTCTCTCTCTCTCTCTAGCCCAAGATCTTTTTTTTGTTTCGTTTGTTTATTTTCCGTTTCAGGACTGGCTGAATGTGACAGCTGTAACCAATGTTCTGGATGCATCTGTGTGAAGCTCTCACGCCAGAACCGTCTGGATCACCCCCAGAACTCTTGAGTGGACTATCTTCACAATCCCTTCAATGCTGCGGTTGTTCTACCTGACTTTGTACAGTTATACCCAGAATAATTCTACACCCGGCTGATTTTAAATTAAAAAATATTTTCATTTAACCTAGAAAACTATTTAGAATTTGAAATGAAATGGGCATCTTCCAAAACATAACAAAAGTATTAAGAGGATGAACTTTGATCAGTTATAACCGGTTTTTATTTACTTTTTATAAATGGCATGTCAAGATTTATTTCCTCCTACTCTTGACGATGATGAGTGGGAAATTCTTTTATCGGCTCCAGCAATCAGAACCTTCTTATAGTTGCTGAGCAGCTTTTTTCAGGCTTCCACTGGTATTTTGTTGTTTTGTCGTTAAGCTCCACGTCCTCCAGGTCGGTCCGACCAGCGTACTAATCTTTATCAGATCCAAGTTGTGACTGAAACACTGTCACTGGTACCCGCTGGTTACCAGTTTACTGAAAGATTACTGTAAACCATAAATCTGCCAGGGGGAAGGATCATTTCAGGTTTAGCTATATGCTTGGGTATGGCACTCTTGACAAGCTTGCTTTTTTATTTCATTTTATTTATTTTAGCTACGGCCTTTTGACGCCTGCTCTCTTCGTGGAGGCCGTCTGCTGGACAATTATCAAGTCAAGTTGTGGATGACTGCTTGAGCCTTTGACGGAACCTTTTTGCATCAAGAATCTTTTCCTGGTTTAGTGTGAATCAAAATATTCAGGGAAACGGGAATTTCGTCTGTTTTGTCGACTGTAAGAGCGTTTCCACATGCAAGTTTTACATTTAGAACTGAACGACAGAAATAAATTCCACCGTGGGGTCCGATCTCTTCGGCAGCAATTTACAACCAACGTCGTCTCAAATGGGTCAAATTCACATGCGGTTACACAGAAATGTTAACCTGACTCTCGCCAGATGGATTTCGTGCCGCCGAGCTCCACACATCCATCTGGACTCGCTCCATTGGAGATGTATTTCAGAAGAAGGGGCCTTATCAAAAATCCTTGCACATGATTGGATAAACGACTTGTTTGTCATCTTTACTGACGCGCTACAAGCTCTTGGAGAAGGGCGAAACCATCGTTTCCACTAACAAAAGCCTTCAAACTGGGAAGTTTACTCACCGTTTTTATGTCGCTCTCAAACATTGGCACATTTAAACTAAACGCACAACGCATTGCCTGACGGGGGGCGAGTAAAGCATGGCGGCTCGCCATGTTTAAAATACCATGGAGGAAACCCTGGCTTGCTTTCTCACTGCGAGCCGCCTTTGTTGTTTGAATCTAAACAGTCGCTTCTCTGATACGCCACATCTACGAAAATCCCGCCCGGCGATCCTGATTGGCTCATCCGCTTTATGGGGCATTGAAATCCCCCCCAACGGCAGCGATTCCATAAGGATGTGTGGAGCTTCGTGGAGCTCGGCGGAACGACATCCATCTGGCGAGAGTCAGGTTACAGAATTGTTCCCGTGTCGTCAAGATCAATCCAGTCATATTGACAGATTCAAAGTCTTTGCATGCATTGCACTTAAACTCCATCCTGACTGGTAGAAACCTCCAGCAGAACAAGGCTCTGGAAAAATGTCCATCCGCTACGGCCAAGAGGAGCCAAGCAGGCCCACTAAAAACGGACGCACACGTTTAGGAGTCGTGTCCATGGGAACGATAAAGTGAGCACACAGAGTTAAAGATGGCGGGTGTGTCTACCAGACAGTAGAGAAACAGCTGGATTATCTGTGGGGGACAAAAAAGGTAAACAGCATTAGTGACACTGGTAGCTCCTTCATAAGGGCTGTCCAGGAAAGGTGGGGAGGCGCTCATACACAGAATGACGAGGAACACTGCGTCTGTAGATGGAGAACATGTAGTTGATGTCTGCAGTGGCTGTGATGGTGGCCGTGCTTTAAGCAACATGTTAGTTTAGACTCAGAGAAGCATGGAAAGACGTTTTAAACCCATGGGGTCTGTGATGCCTGTCATTTATCTGCATGCTTGTTTTTGCCTGTTCTGCAGACCTCGCCCTAGCATGAGCACGGCCGCCTCTAACCAGGACAACCAGTGCAAAGCAGAACACCATGACTCTCCCCCGGCCCTCTTCTACCTCTGTCGTGAAGTCTCCAAGCTTGCAGCACCGATCCACGCCGGTTTCTTGGACAAGAAAAAGACCGGCGAAGTGCCAAACGATGACCGCATGACCGGAAAGCCAGAGCGAGTTACTTGCAGCTCTTTGGAGGATCCTTTGGTAGTAAGAGACCGGGGCGCGCACTTGCTTCAGTCATCTCGTGGTTATCACCGACGCGGTTTGTGCTGCGTGATGCCGTACAGTCAGGGGAAAAACGGGATGGAGGAAGGTCCCGGCGACGGCGAAGTCTCAACCTCACGTGACCCTCGCGGGGACTGGACCAGCCCCTGGACGGTGCTGAGCCTGATCAACCTGCACTGTGAAAGGCTTCTTCATGACAGAGACGCTGTGGAGCCAGGCTTCAGCTTAGGGCTGTCTGCTTCGGCAGCCAGCCACTTGAATGCTGCCTTTGCGGCAGCGGGCGTAACAGCGGGGGGGAGCACAAGAGACGGTCTTGGCAGTCTTCAACTGTGCGAGGGCCAAAAGTCCCCTCTGTCCACCCGCGCTGCGGACACTTTCAGAGCGGGGCGCTCCGGAGGGGCTCTGGAAGGCAGAGGGCCGCCGCACGCTGCTCAAGAAACGGCTCCTCTCACTGAGGAGCCGCATGAACGCAGTTCAGCAGAAACTTCGCGGCCTCCACCGGGTTGCAAGGAGACGTCCAGTGATGACAAGCAGCTAGAGTCCAACCAGGAGGGCGACACAGGATGTCTGTTTACTGGAAAGCATCATATGCAGCAAGCACACCCCCCGGGTGGATCAGCTAGTACCCAGATTACTTTTAGTTCAGCCCATATGGAGCACATAGACGGGCCAAAACCAACGCTAAAACTAGATCACAATGCAAACATTACCTGGTCTACTGAGCGACCACGTGGCACCCAGCTCCCCCCTACGCTGCTGTCGTCACAGCCGGGGTCCGTCATCTCAGACGCAGCAGGAGTCCACCGCTCACCCAAACCCTCAGCATCTAAACCTGAATGCTTTGCCCTGGAGGTAAACCACACCACGGCTGACCATTCGCTGTCATCTGCGACCTCACCAGAGCTTTGGAGGGTGAGAGATGATGATGATCAGCTTTCTGGCAACAAATGTAGGACCAAGACGCGTAGGAAGCAGCCTCACCCCTCTCGCAGCGCTGACGTTCACGACCCAGACTTCCAGGGCGTGTTTTTCAGGATCGACGCCGAGCTGGATGACAACAGGGAACGCTGCCGGCTCCTCATCACCTCAAAGCACAGGTAATGGTGGCGCCGCTGCGTTTCGGTGTTGGTCCTCAGCGTGTTTTGAATTTGAGATGGCGGCACAGCTAGCGGTCTGCTGCATGTGTGTCCACCACAGCAAGGAGCTCTGCAGAAGTGTGAGAAAACCGAAGCTGAGGGCGCGGACTTCCCAGAAATCAGCCACCACCAGCAGCTCAGAGGAGGACAACGACCAAGCAACTAATATCAATAGTAAGTAACACCTGCCATACAGAACCTTTGGTACAAATATTTATTATTATTATCAGGCTTTTACTGATCCTTTTTTTTTTTTTTTTTTTTTACCGATTGACGGTTGGAGGTCAGCCGATTCTGACTTTTATCTTTTTTTGTTTTACCTTCTAAGTAGTCTAAAGCAGGCAAACTAATCCATGTAAACCTTTGTTTTAATTTAACTGTTACATACCATACAATAGCCCCTTTATTCATAAAGCATTTTAAAATAACAAAGGTTGTCAAAGTGCTGTACGTGCAACTGAAAATAACAGTAATAACAGTCAACGAGCCCGCCGTGAGGAAAGCAATAACAATAGACAAGTAAAGCACAGACAAGCTAGAATGGAAAAATAAGAGTTAACAATTGTTAAAAGTAAGTGCTTTAAAAAGAGTCTTAAACTCTGAAAGGAAAGAGAGGAGGCCTGCCTGACATCAAAGGCAGATTATTCCACAACTGTGGAGTTGAAAATTAAGAAAAAAAAAAGAAAGTGCTGCAGGTTCTTTCATAGAGGTGGTTGCTTTATATGCAACAAAAAATAAGAAAGTACAAGGGTATCCCAATGTATGCATCAAATATCATGTCCCGTTGGCTTTATCTGATTTCTACTGAACCTAAAACAAAGCGCCCTAGGGAAGTGGCCCTTTTTAGTTTGAGCCAATTAATTAATGGGAAGGTGGAGATGCAAAATGTGCAGTAGTCTTTGTAAAGACCATAGCAGGCTACAGCAGAAATTGTTGTGCCATCTGAATCTTAAGCAGATTTAACAGCAGTTTGAAACTAAAATATCAAACACCACACTCTCATTGGTAAACTCCGAAGTAACACACGAAAGTCTAGTGGCGCCACTAGGGGGCGCCACTAGACTTTACGTTCTTTAAAGTCCCATATAACTTAAGATTCTGGTATAAATGAAATGACTGATGTGAGCTTCACTAATGCATCTTTCCTAAAAGCACATGAGTCTGCGCTGTTTTAACTCGCACTGAGCCATCTAATCAGGATCAACCCGATGCTGGGACAGAAGCCAGCAGTCAAGGAAGTTTTCTAAATGTCCCTGCAGGTCCTGAAACACAAGGCAAGTAAACGACTTAGTAAACAACTAACCTTTCACAGTGAACGATCAGTGTTTCCCCTTTGATTCAATAATACTACTCTACCAGTCAAAGGTTTGGTCTCACCATCTCTTTCAGTGGTTTGTTTATTTTTATCACTACCTCTGGGAGCTCCTGGAAGACAGCTGGAAAACAATTTCAGGTGACTAACCTGAAGCTCATCGAGAGAAGGCCAAGAGTGACCGAAGTAATCATCAAAACATGGGGGGGGAGGGATTTAGAGAAAGCTTCCAGATATTAATGCATTTTCTAAACACAGTTAATTACTAAGTTAATGTTCTCAGGAACATGAAAGAATTTCTCATCTCTGACTGGAGCTTTTGGTTTTCTTGAAGCATTTCACACAAAGAAGGCCTTGCTGCTGTTCTAGCTTGATACTAGTAATGGATCATGAACACCGCTCGCATACTATTGTGTTCAAATGTATTATTTCCTTAATTTTTGTGTAATCACTTCATGTCATGTAAATATACTGAATAAAATGAGTTTGAATAGAGTTTTACTGCATTCAAACAACATAAATGCTTTCATGTTTTGAGAGCTTCAGCCTCCTGACTGTCGGATGGTAAAACTGCCTATGGGGAAAATTAAAACTCTTATTATTAAAAAAAGCTTTAATGCTTATAAATATGGTCTGATTTTATTTCTGAAGGCCTTCAGATGATCCATATTATACTAAAACCAATAGTTTTAAAGCGATTGCAATAACTGAAAAATCTTTGGTCCTGCATTTGGTCTGTAGGTTTTCACAGGTCAGGGTTGCAGAGCTGAAAATGTTAGGCTTTTATTGGGAAATTGAGAACGAACCTTGAGGGCAGGAGGCAGCGTCATGTAAGGGAACCCAACTGGGCTTTAAGGTCGGGCCAAAAGCTTTGTAGGTTTTCTCCCAAACGTTCCTTTCATTTTAAATGCTGCTTGGCACACCTTCAGTGTCAGGTGGTGCAATCAGTGTAAAACCACAGAAATGTTCGGTTTATCATAAAACATTTTATTCTGTTCAAAAATGAGACAGCCGGACCTGGTGAAGGCAACAGGGTTCAAGCAGAACCCCGTCTTAATTTAAAAGTATGTCCAAAAGTCAGATGGAGCAACCATTGAGTCAGGGCTTTCTATCAACGGCTTGGTGTCGCTCCCCGGCAAAGGGTAAACTTAAAAATACTTTTACAAGTTCATATCCCATATCAATTGCTTTAAATCAAAGATAAACATTATATGTATTTGACAAGTAAAATACTTTGTTTTTCTCACCTACCCTGATCACTAAATGTTTGTGGTTCCAATGTTGCTGCTGACGCAACTTTTATTCAGTTGTTTGTGATGTGCCGTAAAATGAAACATAAAGGTTGTGTAAATTTAATAAGTAACCGTCGTAGTTAGCCCTTACAACTAAAACGTTCATTCTCAATGTCAAACCAATATTGCCTTTTTTTTTTAACTATATTCTGAGTCACAGTATTTTAGGACTTAACAAGCTTTACATTCTTAGCTGTACGTTTGCTTTCATGTCAAGGTCAACTTTATTTATATGGTGTAGCAGGTTGGTCACTGATGGGTCAAAGAAATCCCAAAATGTTCGGTGCTGTAACAAGTAGTTTATTTTAGCTTGAAACTGATGCTTGTCGATTTATTCATTGCCTCTGTGATAGAAAACTAACGGAGGCTTTAATTGTGTCTGACCAGAGGGCAAAGTCTGTGCGTCCTGCTGCACCAGGAAGACGCCCATGTGGAGGGACGCCGAGGACGGGACTCCTCTCTGTAACGCCTGTGGCATAAGGTAGCTTCTGTTTTACAGTTGGAGATACTTAGTCTTAAAACAATAATATTCTCCTTTATATTAAGGCTAATCATACATATTTTGCACAAATGTAATAAAACTATACCCTGTGGTAGGGATTGGTGTGTAATCTATAGCGTGAAGTTTCCTTTGTTGTATATTTTTCAAGGTATAAGAAGTACAGGGTGCGCTGCGTGAAGTGCTGGCATATCCCCCGGAAAGAGGGCAACTCCAACTCGCTCTGCATCAGGTGTGGAAACTTTGTGAGACTCGCCTCGGCTCAGCGGAAGCATCCCTCTTAGAGAGCACACGCGTGTCGCTTCCCCCTTAACAAAAGCTATGAACACGCGAGGTCAAAGCCACGTTTGCCGCTTCTTTATTTACTTGTTTCCAGTTCTGGACAAACAGGAAGGGGGGGAAGAAAAGCTAAACTTGAAAACAAAGTAGTAGAGTGCTTAAAAAAGGAAGAACAAAAATAAGAATTTCTCTCTACTCACTCTTTGTAACGGTGTTCCCAGCTTGTGCATGTTAATGTTTCTGCATCAGGTGTGACTGTTTGCCTGGATGACGTTTTGGGTGGGAATTGAACCGTTCACTCATGAGGGGATTGAAGGTTTTGCTCTGCGTCATCTAGCCTCTGTTTCCTACCCCTGACCCCGACAGTGACACCGTCTGCTAAACCCAATGGGTTCTTTTGCCTTTTTGTTGTATTTGTGAGTTCTGTCTTACGTTTGGGTTGTTGTATTTAAGAGAATATTGCACCAAATGCATGTTGCCGGGTAAAGCGGTGCTCTCATTTCTTCCTGTTCTCTCTGACAGAAAAGCAGTTATTTTGTGTGTTCAAATTCAAAACGAAACATCTGAGTTTCCCCGAGTTCTTTCGTGTGTGTGTGTGTAAATAAAATCTGTACAGCTGACACGAATCCGCCGCCGTAATTACAGTGATTACAGAACCAAATGACGGTTTTCGAGAGGTGCACAGATTACACTGGAGGTAACAAATTCTCCATAATGAGGCTTCCCACAGTTTTCTCCCCCGCCGTCCAAGTGGGTGGCCTCAAACGGATTGATGCAGCGCAGCTCTCGTATCAAGACGGATTACGTCTTCAGCGGTTTCCTCTCTCGCCATGTGCCAAAACATTTAGGAAAGAGGGGCGCTGACGGAAACGAGCGCCGTGTAAGCCAAGAACGGAAAACAAGCGGCAGCTTCACGAGCTCCATGTGCCCGCTCAGGTTTCATATAGAAAACAAACACCTGTTGCCGTCACTTAAACACAGCGGTAAACCAAATGTTTTATACAAACACTAATGAAGGACAGGGGTGGAGTAAACGCTCCTTTCAAAGGCAAACGTCCGACTGCGTGACCTGAGTGATCATGTTTACATTGCTTTGCCAAAGTTTTCCCACCCCTCCACCCTTTTTCTCATTTTGTTACATTACATACGCACACTTTGACGTTTAGTCAGTGGAATTAGACCAACAGAATGCTGCACATAATTGTGAGAGAGCTGACTTAGGCTTTTAATGGCTTCCTTTTCCTCATTAAAACAATTCAGTCTGTGGCCTGAATTCCTCGTTGCTGTTGACCCACATTCCCCTCTTTTACCCCTGTTCTGAGGTGCGTCTGAGATCAGCTCGTTTTGGTGCTGTCCCTTTAAATGCAAAGGAGGCACTTCACACCCCACCCTCCTCCAGGACGCACAGTGTTGCACTCCACCCTATTCGGCCATTTTTGCAGTATTCTTGGGGTCAATTCACCCAAGAACTGAATATTTTCACTTAATCACTTGTCACTGCAGCATCATGAAATTGTTAATCCAGAAAGTCCATGACCTTGTTTAGCATCTCCGCAGCAAATACTCTGACATAATTGCTCAAAAACGTAACGGAGAAAACTGCACAGCTTGAAAAATATGACCTAAACAGAATATAAAGATATCTATACAGCAGCTGGAGAGACTATATTCAACTTTTCTGCACTCCTAGAGACTCCAAGTACACAACAAAATGTATTTAAGGGCTGAAAGAGTGGAATTTGCAGGATGTAATCACTTAAAACTTTATTATTTCTACCAGAGAAAATTCTGAAAAGTGCAGTTGCATTAGTATTCAGCCTTCTTTTCTATATTAAGAGAATAATATCAGGTGCATGCATGTCAGACCAAAATGATAGAGTTCTTCTGTGGGTAATCTGATTTTTGGAATCCAGCTGTGCTCTGAGCGCCTCGGTGGGTTTCCACATCCGTGAACATATTATATGATGGCATCACCAAGGAAGGTGGCAGACAGGTTCAGGTGAAAGTCTTGGAGAGTCGTTTAAAGCAGGTTAAAAACACTCTTCCAGGCTTTGAACATGTGAAAATAGCAAGGCACAGCTGCAAACCTGCCCAGACACGGCCGTCTTCCTGAACTGACGCGCAAGAGAAAGAGAGCAGCCACAAGGGCCATGGTAACCTTGGAGGAGCTGCAGAGATCCACTGCTCGGGTGGGAGAGTCTGTTGATGGGACTTGATTAGCTGTGCCTTCTACACATCTGGTGGTACGGAAGGCATTGTTGAAAGAAATAGAAAATAAGTCAATTTTGCAGTTTGCCATGATGTAAGGGACTGTGAAAAGGTGTGGGACAGGGTTCTCTGATAAGATGGGACAAAAGCTGAACATTTTGCCTTGCATGCAAAGTGCTATGTGTGGTGGAAAGCTAACACTGCACATCACACTGAACACCATCCTGCTGGTGAGCACAGAGGTACCGGCGTCATGCTGAGGAGGCTTTCCTTCAGCCAGCTAAGAGAGGATGGATAAAGCAGAATATAGCAATCCTGGACAAACTCATGTTGGGCTTCGCAAAAGGCTTGATTCTGGGGGAGGAGGTTCATCTGACCCAAAGCAGACCTAAACCCAACGGAGCTCTTCCAATCTGCTTGATCTTAAAAACGCTTGTGCAAAAGCTTCAGTCTCTTTATGTGCAAGCTGGTAGAGACGTAACCCAAAAGACCTGAAGCTGAATAAAAAAAAAGCCTGCCACACTTTTAAATTTTTAGTTTTATTTTGTAGGGGGAAAAAATTGAGACACGTCTATTTTTACTCCACATTTATTTCGAGTTTGTTATATGGAGGACGCTGTGGCCTTGTGGCCAGAGCAGGATGCTTGCATCCTGGGAAGGCTTCAAGTTTCCAGGTTGGAATCCCTCAAACTGCTCCTCAAGGTCCCCCTGAGCAAGACCCTTAGACCCAGAATGCTCTGTGGGGCCCCATACAGTGGCAGCTCCCCAAGGCATGGGTGTAAGGCAGAGGACACATTTCATTGCAATGTATAAAAATGCAACAACACAGAAAAAAAGCTATTATATAAAATCTCAATGAAGTTGAAGAAGGAAAAACCTTACTCTGATTTGAACAATGCTTTGATAAACTGAAATGTGCTTCAAAAAGTTGTTTTTCAGTATTTCTACACAGGATTTGATGTTTGCCTCTCTCTGTTTCCTGTAATTACTGCTGAGGCAAAGGCCGTGAAATGTTTTCTTTAAGAACGGCTGATATTAAACAAACCTACAGAAATTTACCAGGATAAACTTGGGTAGCCAGTTTATAAAGGGGGTGAAATGTTTTCTGTGGATAAAAATAAAAAAAGCAGGCCTGCTTTCTGAAATCTTTCAGTAAAGGTGAAGCGTTTGAGTTGGTATTTCCCTGGCAAGTGGAAGGCGGTTCTGTCTGCTCTTAGTATTTTGGGTCGTGTCCGCAGCTCTCTAGGGGGGCAAAGGAGGGAGGATGTGTAGAGTGGGAGGCTGCCGTCAGATGCAGTCAGACGGTCTGTGCTCATGGTAATGACGAGGGAGCAGGGGGGTCTGTACCCTTAGCCGGGCTCTGATCTCGCCTGTTGGGGCCCCGTCCCTCCGCAGGCCACCCTCTGGACCATGACCCTGGACCCCAGACCCATGGATGAGACGGACATTGACGTGGATGTCCGGACCGACCGCGGGGACGCGGAGTGCTCTGTGCTCAGGGGCCAACCCGCGTCCTCCTGCGCTCCTGCCGCTCCCCAGGGCGCAGTCCCCGCGCAGGACGCTCCCAGCAGCAGACCCGCCTCCAAGCCCCCGTTCTCCTACATCGCTCTCATCACCATGGCCATCCTCCAGAGCCCGAAGAAGCGGCTGACGCTCAGCGAGATCTGCCACTTCATCATCCAGCGCTTCGCCTACTACCGGGAGAGGTTCCCCGCGTGGCAGAACTCCATCCGCCACAACCTGTCCCTCAACGACTGCTTCGTGAAAATGCCACGGGAGCCCGGCAATCCGGGGAAGGGGAACTACTGGACGCTGGATCCCCTGTCGGCCGACATGTTCGCCAACGGGAGCTTTCTCCGCAGAAGGAAACGCTTCAAGCGGCAGCGCTGCCTGGGCGCGCTGAAGGAGCGCTGCGGCCCGGCCCGGTTTGGCCCCGGACTCCACTGTCACGACCCAAGCCCCCCAGCGAGCTCAGGAGGCCGGCTACGACTCCAGGTTTGTCCCGGGATCCCACCTGCGGGCCGCATGGTGCCAGCGCTCTCCTCGCTCATCTCCAGGAGCTCTCTGCTCATGTTTGAACACTGGAACCTAGGATCCACGTCGATAGCGCCAAACCTCCTCCTTCCTTCCGCCTCGATGCACGGATTACCTTCCTACCCCGCTCCCCAGATGCCAGTTCTCCCCTTAAAACTTCCCCCCAGTTTGTTGTAAAATCGGGAATTTTTACTTGCATTGATTTGACTTGAGCCTCCTCTCCACCAGCCAGTCCGCTTTAGGAGCTGCAGGGTGCGCCATCAGCTGAGCTGACTGATGTCTCACACAAGTGTCGGTTTAAATAAATCTGCTTCATTATAAATGTATTGTGTGCGGTTTGAATTCGGTCAAATTCCACAATTCAAAATTCACAACTTAAACTATTTTAGAAATGGTTAAAATCAAGCTTAAACGTTTTAGCACAATACACGGTCTAAAACCTACAAAAAATAAACAGTCTAATAACAGTAGTAATAATAATAATATAATAATAATTAATAATAATAATACAGAATTATCGCAGCAACAAACAGCATATTTGTTGTTTAGAGGACATTTTTTATTGTTTTGAAGAATCAACAAACTACTTTAGGAAAACAACGCACGGCAAGGAATCAATTAGGGTTGAAAGAGACAACGACCTGAAGAGTAGTTTTGCTGTATTCAGGTTAAATGCTATATTCTTGGATAAATGTTTGTGTCAGGCCCAGTGTGCGTGTGTCTTTTTTACACGCTAAAGAAGAGACAAATCGAGTTTCTGGTCATAAAGATGATCACCTGCGGCTGGTGGGCGTTCGCGTTTCAAACGACCAAATTAATTACTAACAATTTAATCGTTTAAAAAGTTTAGGTAGGTTGTTTCGTGTATTTCGGCATTGGAAGATGTTCACATTTAAGAATAGTTCACGAATGAAGAAAGATATAACCTGCCAAACTAATAAACTCACAGCAAGGTATTAGATTTTCTAAAGATCTAAAGTTAAGGAGACCAACTGTTCAGAGCTTCGGGATTATGTAAATGCATTTGCTGAATTAAAATCTAAAACGTCTATTTTTACGTGCAGCTGCGCTATGTTTCAGCATGGGACAGCTACGGAGTATTTTCAGCAGGTTTTTGCAAATGATCTGAAACCGAGGTGTTGTGCTGCAGACGGCCATCCTTCCCCATTCATGTAAAATAATTGAGATTGTTTAAAACGTTATACTTCCAACGTCTGCTTCAGAGCTTTTAATAATAATAATAATAATAATAATAATATGTAATTTCATAAAAACGGGCAGGATACACTTAAATAGATATTTTAAATTATTTGAACATTCTTATTATGGTGAAGTTGGAAAAGTGTTTTTTCTCCATACATTGAATATATGTTTCTCTGTAGTTTTAACAGTAATATTCTAAGAACACATTTTAAATGTAAGAATGTAATGGTAAGCACATCTTCAGTTTAAATGTGACATCTGCTGCCACGTTTTGCACTCTTCAGGAAAATGACATTTGGGTCTCTGGGAGGTCTTAAGGACGAAGTCTGACAGGAAACACAAAGTCCAAAACTATTCATAGAACTGGCAGGTCTACATTACAAGTGTTTTCAACCAATTGTGAAATTTGTTTCAGATGGGGAATGAAGGCAGGCATCTTTCAAAAAACGCAAACAATGTGAAATGAGTCATGATTTTGAAAATAAAAATGTACGCTTATCTTATCGTATCTTATCGTAAAAAGTGTCATGTCAAATATTATTTCTGCCCTTCCCAATAATCAACGGAAAAGTCTTTGTTGTCCTTACATCAACTAAACCTTTATGATTGCTGACTCTTTTTCTTTCTTTCTTTTTTGTGCATGTTTCTGCTGGTATTTTAATCATGTATGTTTGGTGATGAGCTCCATAGATTTTGAGAAGTGTCTCCTTGCTGTCACCCTAATTTTTGGCTCCCTTCACAAATTTAGATTCTGGTCAGAGCCGTGGCTGGGCTGCTCCAAACCACTAATATTACTTCCGCTCAGAAGTAATGTGTTGGCACAATTACTTGATTCCTTTAGACCTAAATGATCTAAGTTAGGCTTTTTGTAATAGACCCAGGTAAGATAGCAGATAATTATGAAATGGAAGAAAATGTATAGAAATTTTTTAAAGCGTTTTGAAAAAGAGTGGTGTGCATTTGCGTTGATCTCCATTTATTTGTTTTCCACCATGAAGCGCAGCCAAATGTCTTCAGAAGTCACCCGATGAGTAAATAGTGTCCATGTGGGTAATTTAATCCCGCTATTGATCCAGCTATTCTGTGAAGGTTTGTTAGAGAACATTGGTGAACAAACAACTTGATGAAAACCAAGGAATAAGGCAGAGAGTTCAAAGAGAAAGTTCTGGACAAGTTTCAACATGGTTAGGTTATAAAAACATTGCCCTGGGCTTTACATTTTTGACAGAAAACTCATCAAGACATGACACCTCCATCTGAGCTGATAGCCCCGACCAGAAGAACGTTCATCAGAGATGCAGCACAGCTCAGGAGGGAGGATCCGCAAACTGGAAAGCATAGAAAAGCAGCTGTTTTAGAGAGTCTCCAAAAAAATACACAGTTTGGACCTTGTCAAAGACGCTCACATGTTCACGGTGCAGCAGCCCGTCTGAAAGAAAGACATAATTGATAAAAGGCGTTTACCCAAGTGCTGCCAGTGGAATTGCGTTAGTTTTCTGCTGTAATCTAATTCTGATGAGCAGGAGATCAGCACCACTTTTAGGCTTCATCAACTGCAGTATCACTAAACTAAAAAAACCCGTAAAACCTTTAATCATAAATCCACAAAAAGGAAACAAACTATTAAAGAAATATTTTTACTCAGCATCAGTTTTTTTCAGGATAGAAGTAACGGGGAGCGCTGAATGTATGTAAAGACAACAGGGATGCACATTTAGCCGCAATAATGTATGCTGGCAAAATACTAACTTCACAATGTAAACTATCATTAACTATTCTGCTTACTTTTCGTTGCATCCTGTAGTCTTGACAGATAAATGATAAGCACATTTTTAATAACTAATCATGATTCTTGTTTGTAAAATGCTGCTTGTTAAAAAAGTCTGCAGGTTTACCTCATGTGCTTCCCATTGGCTCCCCTCAGATTTTGTGCCATTGCTCAAAGCCCTTCAACAACATCCTGGATTTGTCATCAAATTTCCAAGGACAGCTGAGATCCATAAACAGTATCCTGCTAATTATTCCCACAAGGTGATATACACACAGAGTAAGAGATGCAGAACACTTACTGGGAGTGATTCGCTATTGATAACACTCCTAATGTGTAACAAAAGCTACACGCTGGAAACCACATTTTTTTCCGGCTACATTATCTTTCACACATATTGCCTTCCTGTAAGAGGAAGTCCTGGACAGCTCCCGCTTTAGCTAGATCCACCCTTTTCATTTTCAAAAAACAAACCGCTGATAAGCTAAAGAAGAGTATAGTGATAATGGGGACCATGGGAAATAAATGCCTTTACATCTGTGCTGACTGAATTCAGATACAGGTCAAACTAGATATTTACATAAATGGAAGAAAAGCCACGCTTCTTTCTTATTTTCTAATATTAAACCAGACCAAACTTTTGCTGTTTTAGGTCGGCCAGGATTAGCAAAAGTATTTCTATTTACTAAATGACAGAATAATTAAATTAAATTTTATTTATATAGCGCCAATTCAGGAAACATGTCATCTCAGGGCACTTTACAAAGTCAAATTCAATCATATTATACAGATTGGTAAAAAAAAAAATTCCTATATAAGGGAACCAGTTGATTGCATCATGTCCCGACAAGCAGCATTCACCCCTGGAGAAGCGTAGAGCCACAGGGAGAGTCGTCTGCATTGTCCATGGCTTTGCAGCAATCCCTCATACTGAGCAAGCATGAAGTGACAGCGGAAAGAAAAACTCCCCATTAACGAGAAGGAAAACCTCTAGCAGAACCGGGCTCAGTATGAACGGTCATCTGCCTCGACCGACTGGGGTTACAGAAGACAGAGCAGAGACACAACAGACAAAAAAGCACAGAAGCACACATTGATCCAGTAATCTGTTCTACATTAGATGGCAATAGTCGGTGATCTGTCCTCCCTGGATGATGTCACAGCTAACAGAACGTCAGACCAGGTGTACCTACTATGAAGAAATAAGAGAGAGCAAAAAGTTAAAAGCTGAAATGACAACAGTCATTTCAATGTAATGGAATGCAAAACTGGAGAACAGTAGAACTCATCAGAGTGAGAAAAATAGGCCCTGATGTCCTCCAGTAGAAGAATTTTAAATTCTATTCTTGATTTAACAGGAAGCCAATGAAGGGAAGCTAAAATTGGAGAAATATGATCCCTCTTGTTGATTTTCATCAGAACTCTTGCTGCAGCATTTTGGATCAGCTGAAGGCTTTGAACTGTATTTTGTGGACTTCCTGATAGTAAAGAATTACAATAGTCCAGTTTCTAAGTAACAAATGCATGGACTAGTTTTTCAGCATCACTCCTGGACAGAATGTTTCTAATTTTGGCTATATTCCTGAGGTGAAAAAAGGAAACTCTAGAAACCTGTTTAATATGGGATTTAAATGACATGTCTTGGTCAAAAATAACACCAAGATTTTTTACTTTATTACCACAGGCCAAGTTAATGCCATCCAGATTAAGTGATTAATTAAGAAGTTTAGTTTTTGAGGACTCTGGTCCAAAGATAACTTCTGTCTTGTCAGAATTTAAATGCAGGAAATTTAAAGTCATCCAGCTTTTGATGTAATCAAGACATGACTGCAGTCGAAGTAATTGATTGGATTCATCAGGATTTATGGATAAATATAGCTGAGTGTCATCAGCATAACAGTGGAAATTCATCCCATGCTGTCTGATAATTTTGCCAATCGGAAGCATATATATAGTAAAGAGAATTGGTCCAAGGACTGAACCCTGTGATACTCCACAAGTGACCCTAAAGTTTGAAGAAGATTTATTATTAACATGAACAAACTGGAATCTGTCCGACAGATAAGATTTAAACCAGCCTAATGCTTTCCCCTAATCCCTACAGTATGCTCAAGTCTTTGTAGGAGAATATTGTGATCAACTGTATCAAATGCAGCACTGAGATCTAGGGGTGGGCGATATATCGAATATACTCGATGTATCTCGAGTTTTCCTCCGCGCGATGGTTAAAATGGGTTTATCGCGACCATCGAGTGTAAATTTTCATGGCAAGATTGAGCCGCTGTATTTAATTCACTGTGAGTTTAGTTTTTCCAACATGCTGTGAACGCATCACTCGCTCCGCCTCCAACCCAGAAAGCGCTCCGGCGTCTTCTTTTGCTAAATCCCACATGACAGAAAAAAACGTTTGTTTAAAATTTCCCAGCACCTAAAGAGCAACGGAAATATTTTTGGATGCTCTGAATATGTAGCTGCGACTGGTCAGTTGATTTTATAGTCAATATATAAGCTTTTGTTTTTGGGATTGTCACATTTTTATTATACAAAATTTTATGTCTTAAGCACAAAAGAGCACCTTTAATTCAGGTTTATTTTGTGTCAGATTTTCCCTTGGTGTTCCTTTTGGCCGCTGGGATGTTCTGTTTTTAAGGTCCAGTGTTGACCATGAAAAAGCTTTAATGTGACAATATTGTAATTTGTGAAAAGCTTCTATGTGCAGCTGTGGTTAAAAATGGCTAAAATATAACATTTTAAATTCATTTTTATTTTGTAATCAATTTTTCAAACAAAAAAAATTGACACGATTTGAGATATACCAATGCAACTTTAGGCACCATGTGGCTAAAAACTTTTTCAAGGTTATTTGAACATATCATGATATATATCGTGTATCGTGATATAGCCTAAAGATATCGTGATATTAGATTTTCTTCATATCGCGATCTAGCAGGACAAGTATAGACACAAGTCCATTATCTGAGGCCATGAGAATATCATTAGTGACCTTCACCAGAGCTGTTTCAGTGCTATGATGAGCTCTGAAGCCTGACTGAAACTCCTCAAGTAGGCCATTACTTTGTAAATGTTCACAAAGTTGATTAGCAACTACTTTCTCAAGAATTTTTAGATAAGAAAAAAAGATTAGATATAGGTCTGTAGTTTACTAACTCATCTTGATCAAGAGAAGGTTTCTTAAGTAAAGGTTTAATAACAGTTACTTTAAAAGCCTGTGGTACATATCCATTTACTAAGGATAGATTAATCATGTATAAAATAGTGCCTCTGATGAGGTAATCATGTTTGGAAGGATGCCAATTATTTTATTTTTAATGGAATCAATTTTATTTATGAAGAATCCCATAAAGTCATTACTGCTAAGAGCTAAGGGAATGGATGGATCAAGTTTGGCAACTGTACTGAAGAGAAATCTAGGATTATTTTTATTCTCCTCAATTAATGAGGAAAAGTATGCTGCTCTAACTCTGCAAAGGGTCTTTCTATACAACAATAGGCTGTCCCAGATGGGGAATGTGAGAATATTTCACACATCAATCAAAAATATTTACTTTATGGTCCTTAATCTACGGTGGCCGACAGGTGCAAACGCCCTGCAACTTCAGAAAACACGTGCAAATAGGCAAAAACGCGATTCAAAAAGAAAACCAACTTCATCAATTTGACAACACCTGTGCGGTATTCAGCAAACGCGCTGCATATACATAAACGCGATTCAAAAAGAAAACCAACTTCATCAATTTGACAACACCTGTGCGGCATTCAGCAAACGCGCTGCATATAAACGATCAAAAAGAAAACCAACTTCATCAATTCGTGTACAAACGAGTATACGAATATACAGAAGTATACTCGTGACGTCATCACACCCACAGCTCTTGAGCATTTCTTTAACATTCAAAACTATTTATACACACACTACACCATCATATCTTATTGAAAACGTTTTTTTTAATTAATTTCTAAAAAGTCTTAAAAATATCTAAAATTGCAGAACTGTGGGTATAAAACCAGCAATAGCGGGAATTTATTTGTTGGGAGTTGTAATTGTAGAGGCGATTGAATATTTTTTTTTTTAAAAATCAGCACTTTGTAGAAACAAAATTAGTTATACGAGCAATATTGCTGTTGCTTCGGTTGTTGGTCAGCTTTACCAGCAGGCTGAAGAGGAGGTGATGCAATTAAGGAGGCAAATCCGAGCAAGGAGAAGATTGATGCGGCAGAGGAGGCTCAGAAGGCAGGATTTGCTCACCCATCTATTGCCAACTGGTAGGCATTTTAAGATTGACAGCCTATTTCCTACTTTGATCTTTAAAAAAACATTGAGGATGGTATTAAAAACGTGATCAGGTTGAAATTGTGACTGTTTTTCTATAAATAATTAAAATGAAGACCCAATTTTAACATTAGAAGCAGTATGACAGTAGAGTAAAGCTACTTTATTGCACCTACTGACCTTCACAGCATTGATCATTAAGAAAGGGAAAAAAAAAACATATTTTTATGTCTGCCCACCTTTACAGTGATTAATCTATAAATTACGTGCAGTTAGTTCAGCCCATTTTTTCAGTGAAATGGTAAAAATACCAGAGAAGGGAAGCCATTTGTTACATTTACTATACATTTTACCTTTTCTTTCTTGAGAACTATAATAATCTGCATGTTAAGCAGGTATAGTTTTATGCTGTGAAAAGGTGACAACTGAAAAAAAAAACAATTATGGTAACATTTGGCATTTTTTATTTACAGGAAGAAACAGAAACAAAATATGTGAGGATAAACACCTCTGTGCCAATCCTCCAAATATTTTTTAATGAAGGGGACCTGAAACCAGCCTTCTAGCTAAACAGGGCCACCATCGTCCTCCTCCTTCAGCTGCTGCCCATCCAGTAGGCCCATGGATGGCCACAGGAGATAGAGGTGCTGGTGACCCTCTACTGGCTGGCCTGTGGTGCATCCTATAGGGAAACAGCTTGCCAGTAAGATCTCTTACCTTCTTGTCCTTAAATAGAGCCAGCAATGACACAGAATTGATACATAGATTATATTAATTGGACAGAAGATTAAGACATATCAGCATATTACCTAAATTACAAGTTAATTTTATATTTGGTACAGGTCAAGGGGAGGAATGCTACAACAGACACCACACCAAGGTGAGAAAATCGTTGAGCGTGCCTTTGGTGGTCTGAAGACACGTTGGCGTTCCATCTTCTTAAGGGCGCTGGAGGTCTGCCTGACGTTTGTCCCAAAAGTAATCACCGCCTGCTGCATCCTCCACAGTATTTGTATAGAGGCAGGGGACCAGCTTGACTTGTAGGATGAGGAGGTCGACCCAGAAGAGGATGACCATCCGGCGGCTGAAGACAGGGAGCGGCTCCAGCTGGCTGCATGTTTAAGTTGACATGACTACATCTGACCTAACGTAGATCAGTTGGAGTAGTCATGTTCACATGCTGCTTCATTTCATTTTTTTCACTACCTGTAAAAATACATAAAATAATCAGTAAATTAATTTCCATTCCCACTATTTTTAATTGTAAGTTTATAGGCGTTGTCTATTTGTATAAGATAATGAGTTATTTCTTTGTTTTAAACCATGTTAGTAACTGTTAATTTGTTGAATATATTACACCTTCATTCTGTTCCAAAGATAAAACATTTGTATAAAATAAATGTCTGTTATTTTCATATACTATTATTACTATTGTTTTCTTTCCCTCTCTCTCCTCTCAATTATTCGTGTCCTTACTCAGAAGAAACTGAGATAGGAAAAACATTTGTAGATTTTATTTATTTATTATTTTTATATGCTGCTCTCGTCCTTGTGAGACATTTACAATTTATTCCAACAAGTATTGAGTTAATAAAGCAACACGCGTCAGTCAGATAAACACAAAACAAATAAATCATAACCAGCGGTACAACGCACACTACTTGGCCGACTGAAGTGTATTAAAAACAGACTGGCTGCGGGTTTCCCTCGGAGGTCTGCGGGTCACTCTGCTCCGCTCAACGTCGGACTTTTTATTAAAATTACGCACTAACTCTGTAAACGGGCCACATAGGGAAGCTTAAAAGTATAAAGTTCTCGCCTCAAACGATCTTAAAACGTACTTTTAAACAATAACAGCAACAGAAAAGGGGATTTTTAACTTACCGCTGTGAGCTCTGTTTGCGCTGTCTCGAATCAAGCTGCGGCCGCGGTGCATTCTGGGCAAGCGGTCAGTCTGAAGAACGCACAAGTTCCGTGGGGTCTAAAATCAGCTGTTCCACTTAGTGCTCCCCCTAGAGGCCTGGAGCATTTCCGTTGTGGAGTTGGTTTTCTTTTTGAATCGCGTTTATGTACATGCAGCGCGTTTGCTGAATGCCGCACAGGTGTTGTCAAATTGATGAAGTTGGTTTTCTTTTTGCATCGCGTTTATGTATATGCAGCGCGTTTGCTGAATGCCGCACAGGTGTTGTCAAATTGATGAAGTTGGTTTTCTTTTTGAATCGCGTTTATGTATATGCAGCGCGTTTGCTGAATGCCGCACAGGTGTTGTCAAATTGATGAAGTTGGTTTTCTTTTTGAATCGCGTTTTTGCCTATTTGCACGTGTTTTCTGAAGTTGCAGGGCGTTTGCACCTGTCGGCCACCGTATTAATCCCCTTGGTAAACAATTTGTTGTTTGTTTGGAAGAGCCATGGTTTTTTTTAAGACGTTACCATCATATTTCAACATAACATTATTCCTCGTGATGCCAAGTATTTTGTGAAGTGCACCAGTCCCTCCTGTGTCATGACACAACACGATGCTGCCTTTATTCTTCATGAACACAAACAGCAGGGGCTGCTTGAGAATACAGATTTTTTCTTTGAGAAAACGAATTCACAACAGTGGTCTGACGTCATGGTTTCCAAGGCTGGTTAATGGAGCACAGAGTGCGAAGACAGGAGCCGCGCATGCGTACTATAAGAGTACGGACTCACGGTCTCCTCAAGTCCGGTCTTGGCAAGAACACAGGAAGATCGGACTTGACGAGACCTTGAGCATGCATCACGTATCTCTGTGTATTGGAACAGAAGCGTACTTGTGTACCCGTGATGTCATCACACGCACAGTTCTTTAGCATTTCTTTAACATTCAGAACTATACACTACACCATCATATCTTATTGAAAACATTTTTAAAACAATATTTTTAATATCTAAAAAGCCTAAAATATATTTAAAAAAATTACAGAACTGTGGATATAAAACCAGCAATAGCGGGAATTTCTTTGTTGCGAGTTGTACTGGTCGTAGTTGTAGAGGCGATTAAATCTTTTTAAAAAATCAGCACTTTGTAGAAGCAAAATGAGCAATACGAGCAATAATGCTGTTGCTTTGGTCGTTGGTCAGCTTTACCAGCAGGCTGAACAGGAGGTGACACAATTGAGGAGGCAAATTTGAGCAAGGAGAAGATTGATGCGGCAGAGGAGGCTCAGAAGGCAGGCTTTGCTATCCCATCTGTGCCAACTGGTAGGCATTTTAAGATTGACAGCCTCTTTCCTACTTTTATCTTTTAAAAAACATTGAGGAAGGTCTTAAACACGTGATCAGGTTGAAATTGTGACTATTTCTCTATAAATAATTAAAATGAAAATATTTTATTTCAATTGCTAATTTTTTTTATATAATTATCAAAAAATCCCTGGGTTTAAATTGTAAAAACACTCATTTTTAAATTTTAACCTGATATTTTGTGTTCTCCTAGGGACCAACTCATGTCTTCCAATAGCACTTGATGAGTGTGGCATAAAGAAAGACACTTATCACTGGAGAAAATATAAAAAAAATTGACAAAAAGCAAAGCATATCTCTTCACAAAATTTTTTATAGATCAAAGTAGAAGCACAAGGAAGCTTTCTTTTTACAATCATTTGGTAGAAATTTAGAATCAACTCCACAGTAACAAAAAATAATGCCAGTCTTTCAAAATGGTGCATAAAAGTGCACCATTGTGAAATGTTTGGATTTTTAACAGAAATGTTGAAATGTACAATACATATACATATGCACTCTTCTCTGAACAACAAAATTGGAAATCAACATTGAATTCTACAAAAGCAAAATGTTTTGGCATAAGCAAAATTATCAACTAACGTTTATGTTTGCAATGAAAACCTAAAACCAGGGGCCCGTTCTTCGTACGTTGCTTAAAACATCAGAGATCAAATGAGACACCTTATATAATTTCATCGTGCTAACCATGTTCCGGCTAATTGGGTTCTTCGAACACACTTGTTTATGATTAGTATCGCTGGATTGAGTTATCTGAGATAACTGCGTGTTCATGCGTTGGTTTAAAGGGGAAAATGTGTCGATAGTAGAAACAATGATCAGCAACGCTGCTATTGACTGCATGGCATGGCCAAAGAACGCCCACAGTTTTTCTCCCAAGCAGAACAAGAGCTTTTAATGGAAGGTTATGCCTAATTTGAGTCATTAATTAAAACGACAGGGGATTTACACAGTAGTCACAAAAAGGTATAGCAAGTTACTGGAAGATTACAAGCAATACTGAATTAAACAGTTTTAAACAACTTGAAGATAACTATAACATGGAAGAATGTGATTTCTTTAGATACCTTCAGCCAAGATACCATTACAATAAAAATATCAAATTTTTGGAGGAGGATGAGACAGGTATACTTAAAATCTTATTAGGTTCCAGCAACGGAAGACCTCGCAAAAAAAAAAAAAAACTTAAGCCTGCTCGCGAGCAGGCTTAAGTTTGCGCACATGTTGCTATGACAGCAAGTCCAGAATGAGTTTCCAAGAAACAAAGAATCCACGATCATGCCAAATCGTCAACAATCAAATCCAGCTAACTGAGTTAGCGACGTCCGAAAAACGGGCCCCAGGAGCAATGAAACAAACTTGCCATACAACTCCAGTAGCAAAATTAAACTGACAGACTTTTTTGAGCCAAAAACAAATAAATTTGAAGAAAATAGTGTTTAGCATTACTTCTTTCCTACAGCATTTTCCCGCTGAATAGCAGTGATGCAGTTTTTGACATAAAGTTTGATGGCTTTCCAATCTGTATTTTTAAGTGCCTCTGGTGAAGCCATGATGCAGGCATCACATTGTGATTTTCCAGGTACTTTACCAGACAGTATGACCTCCATTATTGTCTCTTCCACAGCACAGATTTCCCTCTGAGACCAGTTCTGTCTTGTTGAAGTTTCTACGAGAACAAGGATAAAAACAGTGAGATAAACTGAAAATGTAAAATTCATTTGCAAATCTTATCAAATTTGCAGTTTTATCTTGAAAATATTAGCGATTATATTGTGGTGCCAGAAACCATTTTTAAAAAACAGTGACTATTTTTTTCTTTTTTGATATTTTGAACTGTCAACACCTCTCTAAGATGGTGACGCAGAACCCTGCAGCCACCAGTGGTCCCCGCCTTTTTATGTTTTATTTTTTTAGCCATTCATCACCATTCCTAGCTCTAATCCAATACAAGAGAACTACATGAAATGGTGTAAAACCCTGAAGCTTGTGCTTCATCAACTACAGGTTGCTCAAGTGCGAGCCACCAGAACTGAAAAAGACTCCTGGATACTTGCTAAAACATTTTCAGAAAAAACTGAGCAAAAGTCTGATTTCCTCCGATTTAACCCATTTGCTTTTGCAATGACCCCGATAACTGAGAATTTGCACAAGCATACTTATGCTGTCCTATCGACAAAGACAATCAGAATATTTCCTAACCAGAAACCATGGATGGAAAGCACATTGCAGTTCCTGTGGAAGGAAAGCAAAGCACGGATACAAAATCAGTGCACCAAGGACCACTTATGCAGCAACAACCCACACAACATGTGAAGAGGTATCAAGACCAGCACAGTGTATAACCACAGCGACCATGAGCTCAGTTTTCAGATCCAGAAATTATTATAGGTTGGACGCAAAAGAAAATGTACTGACCCCGGGGTCTTTCTGGACATTTTTAACCTCTACATGCAGCTCTCCATCATGACTGTTCCCCAAAATGCCAAACATCACCTGCCTCAGTGACTACCATCCTGTTGCTCTGTCATCATAAAGTGCTTCAAGAGGATCCAACTGAAACACATCAAAGACGGCATCCCATCTTAACCGGACAGCCTGCAGTTCGGCCACAAGGAGAAAAGCTTCACCGAGGATGGTGTTTTAATGGCACTTCACAGGGCTCTGACTCATTTGCAGCATCCCAACACCTATGTTAGGATGCTATTCATGGACATCAGCTCAGCATTCAACACCTTGCTCCCAGACATGGTGACTCTGAAGCTCCACAACATAGGATTATCCACACATTTCAGCTCCTGGATCAGTGACTTCCTTACCAACAGGCCCAAAGTGGTGAGGATTTGGAAATACACATCTGCTCCACTGATTCTCAACACAGGAAGACCACTGGGATGGGTCCTCAGTCCTGCTCTCTTCACCCATGACTTCTGTACAGCCCCCCCCCACCCCCCACAAAAAAAATTATAATAATTGTGGTGAAGTTTGCTGACGACACCACTGTGGTGGGTCTGATCTCAAACAATGATGAGTTGCAGGGATGAGGTCAGCAATCTCACACAGTGGTGCTCCAGGAACAACCTGATCCTGACCACATTAAGACCAAGGAGGTACCAATAGAAAACAGGAGTTCCAGGAAGGCTGAACACACTTCTCTTTGCATGCAAGGGGAGGTGGAGTGAGTGGTCAGCATTAGGTTCCTGGGCCTCTTCATCTCCTCTGACCTCTCCTGGACTGTGAACACCTCCCACCTGATGAAGAAGCCCCAACAACAGCTTCTCTTCCTCAGGAACCTGAAACAAACTGGACTTTCCACTAAGCTGTTAAAAAACATGTATAGAATTACAATAGAAAACATTTTGTGTCTCAGCATAACTGGTATGGGAGTTGACAGTGCTGGAGAGGAAGGACTAAGCACGGATTGTCAGGACAGCACAGGGGATTGTGTGATACCGCCTAGATGATCTAGACACTACAAGAGCCCAGAAAAGAGCCATACACAAATCCCACCACCAAGGCAATGTACTTCTCGATGCACTTCTGTCAGGTAAACAATTCAGGAAAATTAAATCCAAAACTAACAGACCTAAAAAAAAGTAAGGCTGTAACAGATTTTGCCCTTAATTAAAGCTTCTTGATCTTTGCACAATTATTTCTTTCAAGAACTGTGGCAATCAAATGTTAAAAATTAGTACCTCATGGTATGATACTTTTCGAGGATGAACCCGGACACAGCACGCACACACAGAGCAAGTTCTTAGGAGTGAGTTTTATTGAATGGTGTGGAAGATGGATGATGATGGGACCAGAGTCTTACAACAGACGGAGGTGTAGGGTGCAGAAGTTGGCCGGCAGGAGGCGTGTGGAGAGACTGACCGGGAGGAACTCTGGAGCCGAAGACCAACGACCAGGACGGAGCATCTGAGCCGAGAACTTGGAGACCAGAACGTCCGAGCCGTGGACTTGAGACCAGAACGTCCGAGCCGTGGACTTGAGACCAGAACGTCGGCGCCGTGGACTTGAGACCAGAACGTCGGCGCCGTGGACTTGAGACCAGAACGTCGGCGCCGTGGACTTGAGAGCAGACCTTCTGAGCCGAATACTGGAGAGCAGAACATCTGAGCCGAGCACTGGTGAGCAGAACATCTGAGCCGAGCACTGGAGAGAACAAAGCTGACGGAAAGTCTAAAGGCTGACTGTAACAAAAACCAGGTTGAAAGGTGTCTTACGGCTGACGGTAACAAAAACGGAGCTGACAAGAATACTGGCAGAGACTGAGCGGGAGTGAACGCTATGGACCGGCAACGGGAACAGAAAGAGGTGAGTCTTATAAAGCGGTGGAAACAGGTGGAAGCAGTTGCGGGTTAATTGCAGCCTGCCAGGTGAAACCGATCAGGCTTCGCAGGAACAAGAGAGAGGGAGAGAGGCTCAGCATGCAGCCAATAAGCTGCATCCTGACAGTACCCCCCCCCCCCAAGGCCGGACACCGGACGGCCCAGAATCCCCACGCCGGGCGGGTGGAGGGGGCCCAGGAAGGCGGGCAAGAGTCGAAACCGAACACTTAGGGACCAAAGAGCCAGCAAACACGAGGAACAAAAAGGGGCCAGAGAACACGGGGAACCAAAGGGGCCAGAGAACACGGGGAGCCACGGGGCTAGAGAACACCGGGGAACCAAAGAACTAGAGAACACTGGGGAACCAAGGAACTAGAGAACACTGGGGAACCAAGGAACTAGAGAACAGCGGGGAATCAAGGAGCTAGAGAACACTGACGTGCCAGAGCTCAACCAGGGCGCGGCACATCAGGGAAAGGCACGAGCGCTTGACAGCGCCGGGGGAAAGAACGGGCGCAACACAGCGCCAAAGGGGAAGGAACGGGCGCACAACAGCGCCAAAGGGAAGGAACGGGCGTACACAACGCCAAAGGGAAGGAACGGGCGTATGGAAACGCCAAAGGGAAGGGACGGGCGCACAACAGCGCCAAAGGGAAGGAACGGGCGTACTTAACGCCAAAGGGAAGGAACGGACGTACTTAACGCCAAAGGGAAGGAATGGGCGTACTTAACGCCAAAGGGAAGGAACGGGCGTACTTAACGCCAAAGGGAAGGAACGGGCGTACTTAATGCCAAAGGAAAGGAACGGGCGTACTTAACGCCAAAGGGAAGGAACGGGCGCACGACAGCGCCAAAGGGAAGGAACGGGCGTATGGAAACGCCAAAGGGATAGAACGGGCGTACGGGAACGCCAAGGGGAAGGAGGGAAACACCGGGGCTTGGGAAAGAGAACGCCGGGGCGTGGGGAGAACGCCGGGGCGCGAGGAAAGAGAACACCGGGAAGTGAGGAAAACGCCGGGGTACAAGGAAAACAGGAACTTCTAAAACGGCAGGAAACACTAAATCTAAACGCCAGGAATCAAAACACCAGGAAACCAAGACCTAAACACCAGGGAACTGAGGACGTTCTAACATGCCGGAGAACCGAGAACAGAGGGCGTCTTAACACGCCGGGGAACCGAGAACAAAGGGCGTCTAAACATGCCGGGGAACCGAGAACAAAGGGCGTCTAAACACGCCGGGGAACCAAGAACAAAGGGCGTCTAAACACGCCGGGGAACCAAGAAAAATGCAAACACCAAGAACCAGAGGGTGAGCTAGGCAGCAACAGGCCAGGCACGCCAGAGGGCACAGACAGCGACTTAAGCACCGGAGGGCTCTAGCGGCGACCTGCGTGCACTGGGTAGCGACAGGTTGGCACACCAGAGGGCTCAGCCGGCGACATAGGAGCGCCGGAGGGCTCTGGCGGCGACCTGCATGCGCAGGGCAGCGACAGTCTGGCGCACCAGAGGGCTCAGCCGGCGACATGGGAGCGCCGGAGGGCTCTGGCGGCGACCTGCATGCGCCTAAACAGGGGAACAACATGAACTAGAGGGCTAAGGAAACAGAACAGAGACACTAGGGCAAGACAGAACAAAACAACTACTGAAGGGAACTAAACTAACCTAAACAGGGCAAAAACAAACAAAGAAAACAGGAGATGAAGGGCGTAGGGACCTAGAAAGCGCAGGATCCCAGACACATAGATACTAAGGGGAAAAAATAAAGACAAACAAAACTTAATAAAGAAAAAACAAATTCAGAACAAGACTAAAACTACAGGGCTAGGACAGAAACTACAGGGGCTAGATTACGGGGGCTAGACAGGGACTACAGGGCTAAAACCGGATCTACTGACAAATCAAAGCAAGACTAACGACTAGGAAAGGAACCAAACGCTAAAGCAAAACTATGAAACGGAACAGAACAGGGAGTCTAAGGTAAAAAAACTGGAACTCAAAAACAAAACTCAGAAGACTAAAGGCAAACCTAGAACACTAAATCAGGGCTATGGCTAAAACAAGAAGACGGAGAACAAAAACCCGAACTAGCTGACTAAAAAAAAACAAAAACTAGAATGCTAAAGAAAAACCCGATTGACTAGAATAACCTGGGACACAGAAACCCGGACAAAAACAACAAAATAAAACAATACTCAAAAGCAACATAAATCCCAAAAAATCCTAAGTAAACCAAAAAACTATGGTTGAGCCAAAACAAAAGAACAGAAGGCGGAAATAATTCTTCTAAAACAATAAAAAATATACAAAAAAAGTGTGTGGTGACTGAGCCCAATACATTAAATAAATATGATTAAAAGCAGTTCTAGTCAAATATGTGTAAAAACCTCAGCATGACGTTAAACTAGCTAACTAAAATAATATGAATAAAAAATAATTATGTACATTTACATATACACTCACCGGCCACTTTATTAGGTACACCTGTCCAACTGCTCGTTAACACTTAATTTCTAAGCAGCCAATCACATGGCGGCAACATGCATTTAGGCATGTAGACATGGTCAAGAGAATCTCCTGCAGTTCAAACCGAGCATCAGTATGGGGAAGAAAGGTGATTTGAGTGCTTTTGAACGTGGCATGATTGTTGGTGCCAGAAGGGCTGGGCTGAGTATTTCAGAAACTGATAATCTACTGGGATTTTCACGCACAACCATCTCTAGGGTTTACAGAGAATGGTCCGAAAAAGAAAAAACATCCAGTGAGCGGTAGTTCTGTGGGCGGAAATGCCTTGTTGATGCCAGAGGTCAGAGGAGAATGGCCAGACTGGTTTGAGCTGATAGAAGGGCAACAGTGACTCAAATAACCACCCGTTACAACCAAGGTGGGCAGAAGAGCATCTCTGAACGCACAGTACGTCGAACTTTGAGGCAGATGGGCTACAGCAGCAGAAGACCACATCGGGTGCCACTCCTTTCAGCTAAGAACAGGAAACTGAGGCTACAATTTGCACAAGCTCATCGAAATTGGACAATAGAAGATTGGAAAAACGTTGCCTGGTCTGATGAGTCTCGATTTCTGCTGCGACAGTCGGATGGTAGGGTCAGAATTTGGCGTCTACAACATGAAAGCATGGATCCATCCTGCCTTGTATCAATGGTTCAGGCTGGTGGTGGTGGTGTCATGGTGTGGGGAATATTTTCTTGGCACTCTTTGGGCCCCTTGGTACCAATTGAGCATCGTTGCAACGCCACAGCCTACCTGAGTATTGTTGCTGACCATGTCCATCCCTTTATGACCACAATGTACCCAACCCATGATGGCTACTTTCAGCAGGATAATGCGCCATGTCATAAAGCTGGAATCATCTCAGACTGGTTTCTTGAACATGACAATGAGTTCGCTGTACTCAAATGGCCTCCACAGTCACCAGATCTCAATCCAATAGAGCATCTTTGGGATGTGGTGGAACGGGAGATTCGCATCATGGATGTGCAGCCGACAAATCTGCGGCAACTGTGTGATGCCATCATGTCAATATGGACCAAACTCCCTGAGGAATGCTTCCAGCACCTTGTTGAATCTATGCCACGAAGAATTGAGGCAGTTCTGAAGGCAAAAGGGGGTCCAACCCGTTACTAGCATGGGGTACCTAATAAAGTGGCCGGTGAGTGTATGTTACCCAGGGACTATATGAGATTACATTTAGGAAAATGAATGATATTAGCCTGTTATTTTTTTCACTTCTAATACATTACCTCCGTTTCATTCACAGCTTCTCAACTCCAAATAAAATTGTTTCCTACTAGCAAATGGTGGTAGCAGGTCAAACTGAGTTTTGGGCCTGGATTCGGTGAGGCTGTGTGTCACGGGTTCATTCCAAAAATAAACAAAAAAATGATGGCTCAGTCGAAAAATAGCCTTCGTGCTTTTTTTTATTAGTTCCCAGGTGAAAAAAATGAAACAATGTTGATCTTTCCAGCAAAAAAAACACAAAAACAAGTATTCACAAGACTACTTACAGGACAAACTTACTCAGACAGCCAACACTACCATGGGATCCAGCCTCTCCCTCTAGTGAGCTCAGCTCCCCTTTAAATACCCCTTTAGCCCCTCCCCCGGGTAAACCAAAATACAAATTAAGGGGTTTTAAGGACAAAACAAAAAAAAAGAAAATATAACAAGACTCAAAACAGTTTTCTGCATAGAAACTCAAAAAAAATTAGCCAAAATGACTCCATACAAATCTACAAAACGTCAGGAACATAAGCAATATAAAAATACAATACTAACACCCAAAATGGTTAAGTCCTTTGTCACGTGACTGGCGAAGCGCGCTACTCTGCGCTATTTCCAGCATGACGCAGAAGTGGTCCGGTTTGGTCCCTGGACCAGGAACAGCTGGAATGAAGCAGAGGCGAGAGGTGAGTGTGTGGAAGCTCGGCGCCAAGTGCGCTCCTGGCACCGCGCCCCCCTGAGCCAGAGGGAGCACGGACACGTTGAGTCTGGGATGGGCGCTTAGCGGCGCTCCATCACACTGTGTTACTGAAGGAGGCCGATCTGACTGCTGACCTTTCATGACCTTTGTGGTTTTTCCCCCTTTTGAGGCACTTTTCAGCAGGGGACTTTGACGAATCCTACCAATCGTACCATCTCCTGGGGATGCTGAATACAACCAAATTAACATCTCAGGGTTAGCATGTTAGCAGAAAGGGCCCGATCAGACGATCAAAGTGTTTGCTGCAGGCTTGCAAAGTCCCGTTGAAAGAGCTGGGCTTTGCCTTGTTTGTAGAAGCCTTCAGGGGAAAACTGCACAAGAAATTTGGCTGGGATCAGACAAAGCCTCTCAAAGTTACCTTTGACTGGACTTATGAATTAAATCCGGCATTTTCAGAAACACTTGTTTTTCCTTCCTGCTGCAGGTCTGAGTGTTTGCTGCAGCCTTGCATAGTGCTGTTGAAAGGGGAAGACTTGACAAAGAGACTGACCCATGCATAACCTTTTTACTATGTCCTAAAGCCTGAAAATGGTTGATCACTGTGCTCCAGTGATATACCACAAATGTGAGTGTGTCTGACCCTGCTGCTTGGGCTACGAAGGTCTGATCTGGATGTGCCAGGTGTTGTTTCGAAGGGCCTGATCAGACGATTAAAACGAGACCACCTCTGCTCCCATAACGAGAGCATCCATGTACCCATAACCCCTTGCCAAGTCCCAAAACTCAACCCTAAAATGATGATTAAGGCCTTTAAGGCCTTCTATAAAGTATAAGCTGGAAGGAAAGGTGCACTGGCAATACTTTTAAGTGGAAGGAGGATGAATTAGAGGCAGAGGATCACTGAAAACATTTGGCTTCAAATGGCTTTAGACCAATTTTTGGTCAAATATTGAGTTTTAGGCCTGGATCAGTGAAGCTGATGACCTTTCGTGACCTTTGTTGTTTTTGCTCTTTTTGAGAAACTTTTGAGCAGGGAATTTTGACCAAACTCACAACATAGCATCTCCTGCTTTTGTTGAACACAACCAAATTAGCATCTAAGGGTTAGCACGTTGCTAACAGGAAGTAGCCACAGGAAGATCGTGGAGAGCTGGGCTTTGCCTTGTTTGTAGAAGCCTTCAAGAGAAAACTGCACAACAAATTTGGCTGGGATCAGACAAAGCGTATCTGAGTTATGTGGTGTCAAATGTTCGATTTTTGCCCTTTCTTACCCCTGCCACGCCCAGACAAAATTGTCCAGTGGCACCATTCTCACAGAATCTACTCAGCTTAACTCCCCACAGAACATTTGTGAAAATCAGCCCTCTACGACAAACATGACCAGTACCGTCAACCCTAACTGATGCAGGTAGGGTTCATAAAGAACAAGAAGACAATTGGCTGCCTCAAAGACACCCGCCAAAATTCTAATTTATTAGAAAGAGGAAATTGTTTGGTTAGAATTTTGTAGCATGTTCTAGGCTGCAAGAGGAACATGCCCGGTAAATTTTGGGGTCTCTAGCTGCTCCAGGGGCCGAGGGACAGCTGTTTAAATGTTCACTGAAAATCATTACAATGGAAGGCCTCAAAAAGTGGAATATGTTTGGTGGGCCTGCTCGGTGAAGGAACATTGTTTCCAAGCGAGCTTAGAAGCAATAGAAAGGGCCCGACCAGATGGTCGAAACAAGACAAGTCATGTCCTGAATGGCCACTCCTACCTTTCACAATAAGCCTTAATTGTTCCCCAAGGTTGTTTGAATTAGAGGCATAGACCGTAAGTGAAGGGCACCAGCAATATCTTTGACTGGACTTATGAGTGAAAATCCGGCATTTTCTGAAACACTTGTTTTTCCTTCTTACTACAGGTCCGAGTGTTTGCTGCAGCCTTGCATAGTACTATTGAAAGGGGAAGACATGACAAAGAGACTGACCCATGCATGACCTTTTAACTATATCATACAGCCTGAAAATGGTTGATCACTGTGCTCCAGTGATATACCAGAAATGTGAGTGTGTCTGACCCTGCTGCTTGGGCTACCACAGTCTGATCTGGATGTGCCAGGTGCCGTTTTGAAGGGCCTTATCAGACAATTAAAACGAGAGCATCCATGTACCCATAACCCCTTGCCAAGTCCCAAAACTCAACCCTAAAATGATGATTAAGGCCTTTGAGGCCTTCTATTAATTATAAGCTGGAAGCAAAGGTGCACTGGCAATACTTTTAAAGGAAAAGTCCGGTCAAAATCAGAATTCAAACTGCTGAAAGTACTTTAAATATAAAACTACTACATACTGTTCAAAAAATTATACGTTTTTTTAATTAAGAATAATTTTCATTTAATCATGTTTATGTGGAGGAACCCATCTTGGTCAAGAATAGTACTGTCACCTCCCATTTTGTGACGTCACTC
The DNA here is from genome assembly GCA_037039145.1 of Fundulus diaphanus. Taxonomy (NCBI): domain Eukaryota; kingdom Metazoa; phylum Chordata; class Actinopteri; order Cyprinodontiformes; family Fundulidae; genus Fundulus; species Fundulus diaphanus. Next base: position 45,146,152 of record CM073123.1, on the reverse strand, counting down.
AGCGGACCCGCTGTTGAGCAAGTTTCAACGCTCTGTTGTTTTTCACGACGCACTATTTTTCAAGATGGCGACGACTGGAGCTCTGTACGAAGCAGAGAGTGATGAAGTACTTAGTGACAGTGATGAGAGTTCCGTGGACCTATCATCATCTGATAGCGATATGGATTTTTTTAGAAGAGTTTCTTGACCGAAACCGGACTTTTGACGGAATCCAGCCGTACCAGTTTGAGCCAAGGAGACCACAACGGGATGATGTGAGTTGAATCTGTCTGCTGTGGCACCACAGCCGTCTCCTTATTTTTGTGTTATTCTTCTCAGTTTGTTCTTCCTGTCGATGTAATATCTCAGCGTCAATATAAATTAAAATTAGTTGCAGTTTTTTGGGCTTGTTTGAGAAAGTGAAGTGGATTGTATCGGTTCTAAACTACGTGACGCTGCCGCATTACAGCCGACAACGGAAATATCCCTCCGCATCATAACGTAACGTAGCTCATAGTGCCATGGAGTGCGTAAAGTCATATAGTGCAGCGCTGCCTGTATTTTCGGCAGTTTACGGTTGTAATAAATTATGATTACTGCTAACGGTGCAGATCACCATTTTGAGCAGAGATTGGTTCTAAAGATGAGCTTTTACTCCATGATAACATTTGATCAGTGATTTAGCCATTATTGGCCAGAATTTAACATTTTATGGCACCAGGATGTTTTCATTCAAATTCTTAAGCACTTGAAATAAGAAAAAAGAGAGAACTTTTGTACACACATTTTAATAATGCCATTAATGGCAAAATCACATATTAAAATGCCCTATTTGGCTTTTACCCTTTCAGAAATAAAAAGAAAAAAGTGATTAATTTAGGATTAATCTAGAGTTAACCTTTGGAATTATGCAATTAATTGCGATAAAAAAATTTCGTTTTACAGCACTACCGTAATTATAATACTTTATAACAGACTACATAGATCTTATTACCCTAACAATGATAATTAAATTGTTGGCCCTACACATTTAATCCTACAACCTAATTAAATTTTTATTTTTATAACTCTTGTTTCCATTTAGCTGTTACAAGACGGTCCAACTTATTTATTTTATTTCTGTTTTTTCAGGCCGAGCCTCACCCTTCTGATGAATCTGATAAAGACAAGAGCAATATGTCAACCGAGGAGCCACCAACCGAACAAAACCGGCTTTTGGACTTGTTTTGGTGTTTGTGTGGAAGCTGCAACTTGATGACGACTGTAGATGAATCATGCTGCTGTCGTGAAATAGACCGGATTCTGGAAAAAACTGATAACTACTCGCACCAGGCTTGCATCATGATGATGGAGGAAGTGCAAACAATTTGTCTGAATGATGCTGTGTTACGGCTTGCTTTACTAACTATGTGTAATTTCTATAACAGTGAAATGCCACCAAATCCAGCACCAAACAGACTTATGCGGCTGGCAGCGTATAGACAATTCACTCTATGGCTGTACGACAAGCTTGGCAAGAAAAATAGACGGGTCATACCATCGTGTGTAGTTCTTGCCATTAGGAATAAATATCCTAGTGATGATGGAGTTTATCTCGGGTTTAAAGAAGCTGACAATGATAGCTAGTTGTTTTTTGTATGTTGAACTAATAAAAAATACATGTGAAATGTATATAAAGTGTAAGTTTTTAATCCTAGCATGGTGAACAATTTTCAAATGGTAACCCTAAAGTCAAAAGTGTCCAATGTCATATTTTGAATTGGCCCTTAAGTCTATATTCAGTTTAAATTTTCACCCAAGCATGTATTATTTACCACGCTGATACAAATTTTAACTATAACTAGAAAACTGCCTGGAAGGCACTGACTGCTCTGTATTATTTATGTAACCACAAATTACATACCTTACTATGTACTTAGCTTACAAAACAAACAGAAATGTACAATACAATGGAAAAAAACTAGGAATATCTTCAGAAATTTATTCTCCACTTATCAATTTTTTTTGACCAGATGGATCTATAAATCAACACAAAAATAAGGCCTATAAAAAGTTTTGGCCGTTTTTACTTATCTGAACAATGTATCTGAACCTTTTTATTTAGTCAGATCTACTTTTTTTTTTTTTCATTCCCTTTTAATGATTGACTGTCAAACAAAGGACAAATACTCAAATGTATAGGTACATTTCTAAGACAAAAAAGCAACAGGAAGAAAAGGTCATCAATGCAAAATATGATTTATTTTGTTCATATGCATTCACTGTCTTAATGGTCCTTGATAAATCTAGTGTGCTGGCTCTTCAAGAGTTCATTTGTTGGGGGCCTTGCAACTGGTGCTATGTTGGCAGGCAAATCAGGACAGTCTATACTAACTAGGTCATGGTCCTCTGACTCAGCTAAGGATTTCATCATCCTGTGAGCATGGTCCAGAGTTTTGGCCTCGAGGATTGGTTGCACATGCCACCTTTTGTCCTGTTTCCGACAGATGGACTTAAACCTTAATTTTCCAGTTTTTTTGTGCACTGCCTGTGCACGACCAGCATTTTCATTGAAGTCCATCGCTGCCAACTGTGTTCTAGCGACCATTCCCTCATAACCGAAATGCTGCCGTTTGGGACAATACTTGGTTAGGAGGGCATGGTACACTTCAAGCATCCCTGTGTGGCAAAACTGCGTGAGATGCTCCAAGTCCTTGAGAAGTCGCTTATCATTTAGCACAGAGCGTAACGCATCATGAGCAGGACTGTCCACTTCTAACCAAACAATTTCCTCTTTGTCACTATTACTTAGTTCACCATGGTCACAACAATGAAAGATTTCAGCTGTGTCCCATGAATGGTTATTTGCAATGTGGTGATGCATTGACAGCCACATCTCCTTAATTTTTTGTGAGTTTCCTTCACACTTGGCGGCACACCACCATATATGGAGTGTGATGGATTTAATCCACATACCAAGACCTTCGCAACCTCTCACCTTGGCTTTAGCAGTCAGCTTTTTCCGCACTGATTTCACAAAGTGCCAGATATCAAATTGGTGCTCCACTTTATATTTATCTGTTTTCATGAGAGCGGCAATCTGTGGGTGTCGGTCAGTGGCAACAACTGCTACATCCAACTTTTCAATAACACTATCCATGCTCCTAATAAAGCATTCTTTCTCCATACGTTGAGAGGCCCCAACTTCAGTCACTTGAACTATACTGGAGGTCACAATCTTGGACGTGCCCATGTCCATAAGAGAATATGTCAGATATTTGGCACTGTGCCCAGGGGAGTCACACCGACCATCGCCTACCAATGTGAGTTTACCTTTCTTTCGTAGCTCCTTGCAGATATGCTCGCTTTCTTTTATCCAGATACCATTTACCAAGGGAAACAGGGTTTTAGACTGGTGGGTAAAATATGAACTCTTGGACACAAATGGTATGTGCAGCAAAGATGCAAATTCTGCAAGCCTGGTATATGTGTTACCCGTAAATAGAATGGCACCACTCACTAACACATTCCCAGCTGGAAACCTTCCAATGTAAGGTTGAGAATTCCATGTCATTTCATGGCCTTTGGCACACAGGAATGAAAGTCTTAGTAGAGTACCAAACACCCACTCTTTCATCAGCATCAGAGGCAACTTACATTTGGAGCAGGTTATCAGTGAGGCGAGGAACATCAGTGATGATCTAAATATCAAATACTTCTTTTCACTTGACACACATGACTGTTCTGCCTCCACAAAACTTATATCACTGATCTCCTCCACCGGAGGTTCATACATCGGTATATCCCCTTCTTCATCCGATTCTGGTGACATAAGTCCACTAGTGTCAAGGTCTGGAGATTCAATCATCTGACGCTTTCTTGGGGTGGACGTGAGAGGCATAATCTCTGGTGTTTCTCGGTTGTAACAGTGGTCACGTTCGATTGCCTGTCGACTGACTGTTCCTGTCCAGACTGGTGTTCCATCATAAGGGGACAGTAGCTCACACTGTACACCTTTGTCACATGTCTCTTTTATAACACACTGTGTTGCTGAATCACAGAAACTCCGTCTTTTTGTTTCTGGTCTTCTTTGGGTGGACACTGGGCTGCTCCTTTCTTGAACAGTAACACTTTTCCTGTCGCTGTCCAGTAGCACCTGTCCAGTAGCACCTGTACTTCCAAGAACTTCAGAAACCTTAAACAAATAGACACATGTACGTATTAAAATCATGTGACTTGAAGTAGGCATTAACAAAAAAGAAGACCGTGTGATTGCCTAGAATAGCTTGAATAATAAAACTAAATCATTACCATTTCCTGTTGTTGGCGTAAGAGGCTCCGATTCGTTGACAACGTTCTTTTTCTTTTTTCTTTTCTATAACAAAATACTGTGGGGACGGCAGTGGGTGTGTCTCCTTCGTAGAATTGACTGTTGGTTTTCCTCTCCATGGACTTCAGCTACAACATGAAATTAAAAAAAGTTAGGTGTACTGCTCATATTCATGTACAAAATCAATTCACACACATTTGATTAAAATAATACTACAATTGCTTCTAAGCAGGGGCGCAACTACCCAGTATAAGAGGGGTATGCAGCATAAGTTTTGGCGCCCCCCACCTGGATTAAAATAAATAAATAAGTGCCAGACATCATCATGTATGGTCTTTAAATAATAAAGGTTTATTTTAAAGTATATCAGCCACTGTAGGCCTTCCATAATAATAATTAGATGGTATATTATTAACAATGTTAACACATAATAAACAATTGCAAATTGACAAACATTAACATTATCATTATAACCAATGCAACTTAATGTAGCCTTTCTAAATCAGCCTAGTGATGGCATCAGATAAGACAACTATTATGCAGTAAGGTTTGGCTGCTGTTGAAATTACATTCACATTTTGAATTTTAAAAAGTAGAAATATGGATAGCCTTAGCACAGACCTTTAGAGAGAGAGATGTGACCATGTAATTACAGCTTCCATGTCACCCAACAAATGTAAAGCAGCCTACATGTCTGACAGCACAGCTAACATGAACAGCTAATGGTAAAACAACATCTTTATTGCATATTATTTATGCATGAGTTACTGCATAAGTTATGTTTTCTGGATTCTGGTCATTTATTGTACATGCTACCTTATATTTTCCACTATGTCAGCGCAGCAACATTGGTTTTGCATTAAGCTAGAAGCTAGCTGTAAACCCCCATTTGGTTGCTACATTCCCACTGTTAGCAAACACAAGCTAGTCTGTTCATATATATTCATATTGTATGAATATACAAGCCTAAGTAACGGGAGCAAATCTATGCATGATTCCATGGTAAACCAAAGTCATTGCATTAGTTATATACATCAACAGCTAATGGTAAAACAAAATATATTAATGATTCCATGATAAACCAGTTTATGTATCTGTTTTCCAGATTCTTGTCCTGTATTGTACCTGCTACCTTACAGGGTTTCCCGCAGCGCTATACTCACGCTACCGCCTCCCCCCCCCCCCCCAGTCGATCCGCGCAAAACTTGTCGCCCCGCTTAAGCAAATTCCTGCCTTATATTTTCCAGTTTTCAACTCATCAACCTCGGTTTTGCACATTCTAAGCAAGCTGTGAACCCCCCATTTGGCTGCTACGTTAGTAATCGCTAGCTAGTCTCTTAACGTGAATAACGTTATTTGCAAGCCTCCAAGCACAGCCGTCAAACTTTAATTCCTACCTGTTGCCTTTCACCATCCACTTGTTTAACTGCTGTTGCATCCCTTGACATGCCATCTCCCTTTCCCTCTTCCTTTATTTATTTTTCGCCGGGAAAAAAACAAAACAAAACAAAAAACATTCCGGGCGGACGGTCGGGGGAAAAAAAAGTCCGGAGGTAGTGCTGTGGGGGGGGGGGGGAGATTCCGTGTGGACGGTCGGGGAAAAAAAAAAAAAAAAAACATCGGGAGGGAGTAGTGGGGGAAAACCACAACAAAGTTGTTACCGCGCTTTAAAAAAAAGCACCGTAATGGTCAAACAAAGGCTATGCGTTAATAACGCGTTAAAAGTGACAGCCCTAGTTCTAACATATATTGTTTTAGGCTAAAGAATAAAATACACCGACCAGCTCTGCCCAGACGATGGGCCCATCACATCTGGTATCCCTCCGCCCCTCTGGTCGGTAACCATCCCCGCAAATTCTAGATTAAAAATTAAAAATTTAAAAATAACTTACCGAAAATCCTCGCTCTAATATCATGTTCAAAACATTCTTCCTCGAAATGGTCGCTGCAAATGATGTGTTTTTTCTCTGGCCAGAAGTTAGATGGCAAATCCGCTCTCTTTAAGTTGGCAATCCAGCGACGAGCCCGTGGTGGCTCATGAATCGGGAAGTTGAAATAAACTATGTTTTTTCCACTTTTACCGGTAGTGTTGGAACATCCGATGGCCATGCACGTGGGCATTGTTGCTTTAGCAATAGCTCTTGGGAATGTCAGCGGTGAAGTCCTCTCAAAATCCGAAAAAAATATTGATGATCGCAGCTGTGTAGAACGGCTCCTATTGACTTTGCATGGAAAGAGGGGAGAAATGCTGTCGCCGCTTCCGCTCTTCCACGTCACAGGATGTGATGTCAAACGCCCCTTACTGCCCAAATATGGGCAGTAATGTCAGCCCCCATACACAGTGATTCAGGGGACAATTTATGTTTTTATTTTCTTATTGATTAAAGATAAGTTCATTAAATAACCACAAACGTATTAGTTTTAGTTATAGCTAATGATACCCTGATTTTTCCTTGTTGACCGGACTTCCCCTTTAAGTGGAAGGAGGATGAATTAGAGGCAGAGGAGCACTGAAAACACTTGGCTTTGAATGGCTGTAGACCACTTTTTGGTCAAATATTGAGTTTTAGGCCTGGATCAGTGAAGCTGATGACCTTTTGTGACCTTTGTTGTTTTTGACCTTTTCGAGGCACTTTTAAACAGAGAACTCACAACATAGCATCTCCTGCTTTTGTTGAACACAACCAAATTAGCATCTACGGGTTAGCACGTTGCTAACCGGAAGTAGCCACAGGAAAGTCACAAAGAGCTAGGCTTTGCCTTGTTTGTAGAAGCCTTCAGGGGAAAACTGTACAAAAATAAGACCACCCATGTCACCATAACCCCTTGAGTGTCAGAACCCAACCCAAAAATCACAAAAATATTGAGTTTTGGGCCCAGATCGGTGAAGCTGATGACCTTTTGTGACCTTAGTTGTTTTTCACATTTTTGAGGCATTTTTGAGCAGGGACTTTTGACCAAACTCACAACATAGCATCTCCTAGTGATGCTGAGCACAACCAAATTAGCATCTAAAGGTTAGCACGTTGCTAACCTGAAGTAACCAAAGGAAGGTTGTGGAAGGTCATCAGGGACCCTTCACACCCCACCATGGACTGTTCTCCCTGCTGCCCTCTGGGAAGAGGTTCTGCTGCATCCGCTGCAGGTCTACCAGGTTCTGCAAAAGCTTTTCCCCTGTTGCCATCAGACTGTTGAACTGCTGAAGCCACAAAATGGACTCTGTACCACCTTTGTATATTTGCACATTTGCATCATTGCATCCTTATCTAGCATTACAAATCCTGCCGAACTCTCAGTTTCTAAAATGCATTCTTGCACAAATGCCCTTTGCACAATCATTTCTGCACATACAATCGGTTTTTAATAATACTCACCTGTAAACTTTGACCGCACACTGTCTATTTCTCCTGCATTGTTTACATTCTTTACATTTCAATTCTTTGCTATAAATCACTGCTGCACCTTATCCTGTAATTTACTGCAATTTACTGTAATTTTTCAAGCTGTATGCAAACGAAATTTCGCTCTGTACGCACTCTGTGCATACAAAATGACAAATAAAGTTGTCTAAGTCTAAGAGAGCTGGGCTTTGCCTTGTTTATAGAAGCCCTCAGGAACAATACGCACAATACATTTGGCTGGGATCAGACAAAGCCTCTCTAAATTATGTGGTGTCAAATGTTCAGTTTTTGCCTCTTTGCGTCCGTGCCATGCCCAGCAGAAATGGCACAGAGACCCCAAACTCACAGAATCCACTCAGTCCAACCTCCCAAAAAACATTTGTGAAAATTAGCCCTCTCGAGTCAGGTAGGTATGTGAGCAGAACATCACCATTTAGAGCCTGAAATACCCCAACCAGAATTCCGCTTGATCTAAAGCTAACACATACCTGGAGAATCATTAGACATCTCAGTCTAGAAGAGTGTAATTTTAGGAAAAGCTAAGGTACTACAAAGAACCACCAAGAGAATACTACTACTACTACTACTACTACTACTACTACTACTACTACTACTACTACTACTAATAATAATAATAATAATAATAATAATAATGATTATTATTATTATTTTTATTATTATTATTATATATTAATAATATATTAATACTATAATAACACTAATAATTTAGAGAATCAAAGCAAACTTGGTATGGTCCTAGTGTTGTCTTTAATTCGTTTTTAAGGGTATTTTGGGAAAAAACATCCACCACATTAAAACTGTTTAAAATGTGGTGGACAGTTTCAATATTTTTCATAAATTTCATAAAGTTGGGTAACATTTTGAGTTTCACACTTTGTCAGGAAATTGTCCCCACGGTGCAGTTTCACACACTGCAATACCACCTATGACCTTCTAGGGGGCATAACTCCAAACACACCGTGTCTCAAAATGAAGCCTGTGGGGACCAATTTTTTTGTCACAAAAAAACTGCAGGGGGTATATCAGTAGGCTGTTTCCAATTGGCTGCAGTGCATGTGCCTGTGGGGACCACGTTTTGGTCCCCACGGGGAAAAACGGACCCCATTAGGTGAGTGAAAAATCATGGATATGTTCCCACAGTGTAGTAAAAATGAGAACACACACACACACACACACACACACACACAACAACCACATCTGAAGATTTTCCATCAGATGAACTTCCGTGTCTCTAACAGCTGTTTACAGATTATTGTTGTTGTACAGGTAAATATTATCTTGAGAAAAAGGGAGAATCAGTAATCTCCATTAAAATTTAACCACTCCAAGAGGAAATAAGAATGCATGTTACAGCAGTTTCCAAATAAATGGGTGAGTAATAGCCAATGACTAAATGAGCTTTGGCTGTGCACTGTGAGGAAAAAAACATTTCATCAACTATTGAGATTGTGGATTTGATCATTTACAAAGAGAAAGTTCAAGCTTTCAAGTTTAACTTCATTGCAAAGATACAGAATATCAACTAAAAATCCATCTCAGCTAGAAAAATTTACACCCCCCCCAGTATGAATGTTCAAATGGTCTCTTCTGAGAACTGACGAAGACAACTGCAGAAACATTACCAGAAACCTTAGAACATCAAAAGCAGAACTTTTTCCAACCAAATCACAACAGTTTTTGTTCTTTTAGCAAATCATTTAATTAGTAGAGAAAAATAATAATAATAATAATAATAATAATAATGCATTTAATTTACACTGCACTTTCCATCAAAAGATCTCAAAGTACTACAGGTAAAAAAGAAAAAAGCATAAAAAATTATTAAAAAGCTATTTTAGAAGAGAGAAGAAAAACATCTAAAGGGGACCAAAAGCTTTGCTAAAAAGAAATGTTTTAAGGGATTTTTTTAAAGGAGAAGTCCGGTCAAAATCAGAATTCAAACTGCTGAGAGTACTTTAAATATAAAACTACTACATACTGTGCAAAAAATTATAAGTTTTTTTAATTAATAATAATTCTCATTTAATCATGTTTATGTGGAGGAATCCATCTTGGTCAAGAATAGTACTGTCACCTCCCATTTTTTTACGTCACTCGGCGGACCCGCTGTTGAGCAAGTTTCAACGCTCTGTTTGTCACGCCGCACTATTTTCCAAGATCAAACTCAGTCGGGTCCTACAGTATATATCTATACACGCGTGTGTGTGTGTGTGTGTGTGTGTGTGTGTGTGTGTGTGTGTGTGTGTGCGCTCCGCGCAGCACGGCTCTGCATCTAACAGACGGGGTTTCAGTTTCAGTTTGCAGCAGAGCGCGCGCACACACACACAGACACACAGCGGAGGAGGGATCGCTGAAGTGACTTAAGTTAGCTGATTATTATAGTATAAGTATTAAAATATAAGAGCATTCCAGCACATGCTGGGCTGATCACGGCTTTGCACCGGCGCTGCAGCTGAGCACGCACACACACACACACACACACACATACACACACACACACACACACAGCGGAGGAGAGATCGCTGAAGTGACTGTGTTGAAATAAGCTATGTTTTTTCCACTTTTACCAGTTGTGTTGGAACATCCGATGGCCATGCACGTGGGCATTGTTGCTTCAGCAATAGCTCTTGGGAATGTCAGCGGTGAAGTCCTCTGGAAATCTGAAATAATTATTGATGATCGCAGCTGTGTAGAACGGCTCCTATTGACTTTGCATGGAAAGCGGAGAGAAATGCTGTCGCCGCTTCCGCTCTTCCACGTCGCAGGATGTGATGTCAAACGCCCCTTACTGCCCATATTTGGGCAGTCATGTCAGCCCCCATACACAGTGATTCAGACGACAATTTATGTTTTTATTTTCTTATTGATTAAAGATAAGTTCATTAAATAACCACAAATGTATTAGTTTTAGTTATAGCTAATGATACCCTGATTTTTCCTTGTTGACCGGACTTCCCCTTTAAAACACTCAGTGGACTGAGGTGCCCTCAAGGTGTCAGAGAGGGCATTTCACAGATGTGGGGCAGCAGCACAAAATGCCCTGTCTCCCATTGTCCTGAGTCTGGTTCTGGGAATGTGGAGGAGGTTTGAGTGAGTGGAGCGAAGGGAGCAGGTTGTCTTCTGTGGGTTGATAAGTTCTTTGAGGTATGCGGGGGCATGTCCATGGATGCATTGATGTGTGAGGAGGGAAACCTTGTACTCAATCCTGGTGAGAGAATAATGAAATTGGTGATTCTTCCAGTAAATGTGAACTATGGTCTTCCTTGATAACCATTTTCTCTTTCTTCATCTTATCAAGACCTTTCAATTTTATAGAGAGAAAAAATAATAATCATGAAATATTCCACTCCACTATCAACCACAATACTTTTAAAGAAAGTACTGCGGCTAACAGTTCAAGACAGTAAATGTCAGGTTCAAACACCTAAAACATTCATTAAAAAACACAAAAAGGAAAGACAACAGATCTTCTCTTGCAAGAAGAACGCCAGGAACACACTCGTGTGTCTCCCATCACTCTGAAGTGCACCCGTGCCTCCCCTTACTTTTTATTTTCACAGGGAAGCAAACTGCAATGATGACCTTCAACTTGACAAACTAGCAGTTCAGTTACACAGAACAATTGAGCATCCGGTTCTCAGAGAAATGAGTTGCTACATATGGCGAGGTGCAATTCTTCACAGTTGCAGATAATGTTTCAAAAACAAATTTGTATCATGAGACTTTTTCTCTTCACAAAACCTTACTCTGTGTCATGATTTCAGCACTGTTGCCTGGTCTAATCTCTCATGTCACACACCTGTTTAGCTCCGCCCATTCCTCATCACTTCAGATCTGTTCCACCTGCTCTCACTAGTATATAACCAGCTCTAAGACCAGACAACAGTGCCAGTTTATTTCGAGCATTTGTGAGACTTATTCCAGCGTTATTTTGTTCTGACTTCTGATCTTGACCTGTTTGCCTTTCGACCTCTGAGCTTGCCTGTTCCCTTCTGATCCTGTTTTGCCTGATCTGATTCCTGACTTCTGCCTGACCTGATTATATGCCTGAGTTCTGCTGTTTGTGTACCGACCGGATCCGTCCTTTGACTGACTCTGTCTTCACGGTTCTGACCTCCTGCCCGTCCTCCGACCTCTGCATCACCTCCGCCGGGAACTCTCTGAGCCGCAACCGCCGCACCGGGTTGGCTATCTGCCAGCTAGCGTCTACCTCTACTCCCGGACCAGAACTGAACATTAAGACCAGGTTAGTGACCTACACGTTTCTGTCTGAGCACTCTAGGCTAAACGTGGTCACTAACCTGTTGTCTCCTCCTGCAGAAGTTCCCGCTGTAGACGTTGACGCCACCCGAGCCGTTTCTGAGATTAATAAACTGTTTAAACGACTATGTCTGTCTGCCTTGAATTCTGGGTCCACCTGTTCTGAGCATAACACTCTGTCACGTAGGAGAGAAAGATTAGTCATCTGAAAGACACTTTAATATCTGAATAAACTCAAACCGTAAAACCTTTTCAATACTAATGAGTAAATACGTGATAAATATGATGAATATGGAAAATAAAATAAAACATATAGTGAATAGTAAAAATAATTCTAACAGTAAATGTTATTAAAAAATACTTAGATCCAGACCAATATTTAGGCTTTAGCCGAAATAAACTGTTGGATCCCAGCAGTTTGGAAGCTGTACCTTTATATAAAAATATTAGTTTCGGTTTATTGTATTTAACTATTAAGGGGTCCAGGACACATTACCATAAATTACATCGCATTCTGGAGTTTTTGTTGTAAATGGGTCAAACGTCGCTTCCATTTTGTGACGTAATCGGGGGAAGCAAAACAACCAATTATGGGCACAGTCACGCTAATCTGCAAACAGATAATTGTTGAGCTAACTTTTCATCTGTTGCATTATCCCTCACGCTAATTTTAGAAATTGTTTGTAGACCGGTTAGCGTCACCTTTATTGGGTTTTGATAAGTACAGCAACAACTTTCACAAGATGTTCACCCACTGTTTCTGTCACTGTCCTGGTTCTCACTACACATCCACACACACTTCTTGATAGCAGTAGTAGCCACGGCTCCAAAAAGGGCCACTGTTAATGCCTGGGCTGTTTCTTCTTGCCTTTCTTGTCATAATATGGTCTTAATATTATCTGCTCCTATTTCTCAACAACTTCCTAATAATAACACATAGTTGCTGGTATTCACTGCTGTGTGACATCTTCGTCTGTTACATGCGCATGCGGGTTGCTCTGGGGACCTGAACCGTTCAGACAGAAGTCTGATGGTAGTCACTTTTAATTAGTAGCGTAATCGAGCTTTCTGGGTTTGTTAATGGCACCGCATGAGGTGGAAGGAGACTGGACTAAATGCTGGGCTTTTAGGTCGCCGCATGGTTCAGATGGAGTCTCATTTTTCCAACACTTCCATACAACACACCAATTAGCTTACTGCCTAGCCTATGGCAATCCTCAAGGGACATTTAACCAGAATGTAAAGGATGGGGAAACATGTTTCTAGACAGCAATGATGAAAGTGATTTTTAATGATACTTTTCAGTTCAGAAATAGTGCACATAATATAACAATAATGATTTTATTGATGTTACAACAAGAAGTAACCCAAAAGGTCATGATTTATTACATGTTTCTCAAAGAGTCTGATGGCAAACAGGTAAACAGATCTCCGGGAAACGCTCGTGCGCCTTTCACACAGGACGCGGGTCGTGCTGCGCTTGTGGCGGGCTTCAGCGCAGCGCTGGGCTGGCTCAACACTACCTGGGGTGGTGGGTGATTTGTTTTATTGTCAGTAGAAATAAGTAGCTGTCCCTTTCCAAGAAGCTAGCACCAACACTAGCCATTTTGCTTCCTGATCTTTCCGGCTGATGGTCAGATGGGCTAGTTTCTATTGTCCGAGTGCGTATTAGTCCTGGTAAGGAAGGCCACGTCTGTCCTGGGCGACACTCTGGACTCGGTGGAGGAAGTGGCCGAGAGGAGGGTTTTGTCCAAGCTTACATCCATCATGGACAACACCTTTCACCCCCTGCACCAGACTGTAGAGGAGCTGAGCAGCTCCTTTAGTGACAGACTTAGACACCCGGTTTGTAAAAAGGAGCGCTACCGCAGGTCATTCATCCCTGCTGCCATCAGACTTTACAATGTCACTGCACTTTAACCTGCCGTTATAACACTGTAATTACTGTGCAATAACTATTTGATACACTGTGCAATAACCTTTACAATAACCTGCGCAATAATCACGTACACTGCAATAACTGTGCAATAACTATGTGATATTTTGATTTTATTTTTTCCCATCCACTGTATATATCTGGATGTACCGTATATACCTCATGCACCTTTCCTCCTTTGTGCACCTTCTGTTGCCTATAAGAGCCAATGTCACAAGTAAATCTCTCCATTGTGAGATCAATAAAGTTCTATCTTATCTTATCTCTTATCTTAGTCCTCACATGTGAGGAGCTCGCAAAGTGGAGCAAAGCTGTACAGTGTTCCGGGCTTACAGCCGCGTTGCCACGTCCACTTATTATAAGCGACTTCGGGCTTCTTCAGTTATACTTTTCACACTGTAGTGGTAATAGAGCTGGTGGTTTGTTTCTCTTGAAAGAACTGGCAACACTGGCTTTCAACCTACACTCACACCGTTTTTTCTAAAATGCAGCTTCCTGGGCTCAGAGGGATGGGATATTCTTCTCAAATGTGGCCGCTGCCGTGTAAAGTCAGCATTTAAACTTACTCTTTTCTGGGCGAGATGAAACCGTAGCTTCTCTGAACTGTTTTGATATGCTGGTATTGTCTTCAGCTGTGGGTTTTGGTTCTGTAAGGCAGTAATATAATGTTATGCTAATGATACTAATGTTCTAATATTGGGGACACACTTAATGCTCAATACAAACCAAAAGAAAAAAAAACATTTCAGGCAAATATTGGCTTCCTGTGAACCCAAGTCCTATCTACTATAATATCTCGTGCACTCAGAATTTCTTTTACATCAGCCTTTCTGAATCATCAGTTTGTTTAAAGTGCAATACAGGATTTTTATTTACTTAGGAAAAGCAAGTAAAGATTTCACTCCCAAAAGACATAGTGGATCCCTGCAAAGGGCAGGAATGACTTTCTTTGGCGTCAACCTTAATTTCAGTGAAGTGAAAGATTTTTAAAGCTATCTGCTCAGTTTCGTCTTTCTTCCCACATTCAAACAGACACGCAAACCAACCATCACCGAGGTAAGCCAGGTCTGAGTAACCACTGGGTCCGTGGTACAGGATCCAGGGTTCGCTCCATGCCTTTGGATCAGATGGGGTTTTGTTCAGAAACACACCTAAATCACGCCTTTTACATTTATGGCTGGGGTGGGTGTATAACAGCCATTGGGTTCCAACACCTTCTGCTGCAGCTTCATTTTGAGCTGGGAAGGAGACCACACTTCCATGACAGCCAAAACCTGTTTCCACAAGCTTTTTATTATTATATATTGTAAAGATTTGTCCCTCACTGTTACTAGAGGCTTCCACCCGATGCCCATCCTCACTGCGGGCATTGCAGTAGATGAATCTGCCGCGTGCATCAGAAACCTCAGCCATTTGACATTCGATTGATTCTCCTTCAAGCAAAGAGCCAAAATGCCAGCTTTTACCAGAATCATTGCTGTACAGGGAGACAGCATGTGGAACAGGTTTTGCAGGCTTCACACCTACATAAACATAAGATGGAACCATTAGTCTCCCATTCTCTGTTTGAAGCCCATGACCTGGCCCCACAGCAAAAGTGACACAATGCTCAGGTAGACGGTCAGTCAATTCAGTCAGTCCACTCCAGGTTTGTCCAAGATCCTCACTCGTGATGTAGCAAAGGCGGGCTTTGTTGCAGTAATTTTCTATTTGCCACCATTCAGTGCAGTTTCCTTCTACACACATGAAGAACAAGAAGAGTTTCCTGTTTGCCTTGTCACATACTGCGCAGGGGTTCATGGTACGGTATCCATCAATGTGTGCTTCTTCCACTACTTTGTACTCAGTCCACTGAAAAACATGTTATTCAAAGGTTAGTATAGCCAAGCGTGTGTATGACAGGAAAACTCTAAAATCATAAGTAGTGCAGTAATCAAACAGTTAACTGGAAGGAATTACCTCAACAGTGACTTTTCTGGTTTCCCTCCGCAGCTCTCCCCTTTTCATAACCAGTTCTTCCGCACAGTGATCGGCTTTTTCTGTTCTCCGCTCAGCAAAGGTCAAAAGCGTATCTCCCACACACAATAGAGCAGGAATCCTGTAAACTTTGGGTTTGAAAGAGGTTTGTGGAACACTAGGACAAAACGTGTCCATTGCTGGTATGTTTAACATGCAGGAAGCAGCTCAGCGACTGAGTTTACTGAGTGTACTGAATGTTTTGCAAGAGTGGGTGGGGCAGACATAGGAAGGGAGGGACGAAAACAGCTACATTAATGATTAGCAAAGAAAAGACAAATGAAACTACTCCAGGATGCCTTGTAAGTCCTGTTGTGAAGGTAATGTTGGCTCATTAGGGAGATGGTTCATGTGTCTCATCTGACTCTTAGCTGTCAGATTACTTTTGTTGCTTAAATAGATTTATTACAAACATAATCCGAAGTTGTATGTAAAACTAAGTACAGATATACAAAACAAAGATTATCAGTAATGTTTATTATTTGTATTGCTTATTATAGTTGACACTGAACATGGTGATGTAAAAGATGTATTTTAAGTTCTAACATGCCTGCGCAGGTTATGTGCAGATCCACTACATTTGAAGATTTTAACACTGCATACTTCAGAATCTACCTTTATATTATCAATTCAATTAAAATTCATTAAAATGTCCCTGCCTTTCCTGTGGTCAATCATTTTCTCATCTTTCCAGCGTCTCCAAATGGCTGTTCTCTCTCTTACTTGTCTCTCTCCCTGTCGTTCTCTCTCTCTGTAATCCATGCCCGGCCTCTTTCTGCTCAGTTAAGACCTGTGGTGTCTCTGCATCAGGGGCCAGTGGGGCCTGGCCTCACCAGATATCACTGTGGAGCTCTATGTTCACAATAATGAGAAGGGACAGGATCATTCTTTATAGAGTAATATTTTAAATAAGAATATAATTCAGTTAGAAACATTTGTTTCTATATATCTAAATCCGCCAAGTCTGATATTGGGGCCGGCCCGCCAACGCTTGTTTAAATAATGAACACCTGAAATCGCAGTGCGCATGCCCAACACGCTCTCAGTAGACAGTTGCGGGGCACAAATCCTACGGCCCCAAGCTCGGATCGTCCAATGAAAATGTGGGAAATGCACACATTACGTGTACGTTCTGCCTGATAGTGTGCGACCATCTAGTGTTTGCTGGACTTGCTGGCTCTCTGAAGGATCGTTGTGAATCTTTTCTGTTCAATAAATGAACAATATAAGTGAGCCTTTATTTGTAATGTTATATATAAAAATTTTATTACATCTAGCTTATATAAAAAGGCATTTCTAGGGTGTTGGTTTATGCTAATTTATCTGTTTCATTTAAAATTGATCAAAGTCAGGTTGTATGCATCATAAACAAAAATGTGTTGCTTCTAATAGGTGTTGCGTTTTTGTGCCCCACTTAACTTGTCATGCCAGACACGCCACTGGTTAAGACACACAGACTGTTCACAGACTTGAACAGAAGAGGGGGAGCCGGCTCAAACAGTTCACTTCTAAGAACTGACTCTAATGCCCGGTGCACTCTCTGAGATTTTAGCAATCTTGTAAGACTATTTCATGACACACTGTACAACTTGGATTTAGTCATCTTTGGTGTGACTTCAAGTTTGATGTGTGCACATTCGCCAATACTACTAAATCGATTACGACGTACGGCAATAAGCAACTTCATCAGCAGATCCATTTACAGCACCGGCTGTATTTAATGTAAACAAACAAAATCACCTGTTCCGCTGCATGCTATATGCTCAATCTAAAACAAAAACACAATCAAGTAAGTTAAATATAAAAATAATCTCGTAATAAATGAAAAAGTTCTCTTTGGACGAATCTGTTAAATCAAACATCAATGTCCTGTCATAAATATCAATAAAGAAATACGTCCTTCAGCGCATCATACTCATCTGCAGTCACACAAATTAAATAAATAAATCCAAAAGGAAGAAAGAGATTATTTATCAGTCTTCACAAAGTGCTCATCAGATGTGACTGTTGTTCAACCCAATTGGCACAAAGCTGATGAAGATGCATCTGTTCACAGCTTTGGTCAATGCTCCATGTGGTGGTTTGCTTGACACGTTTGTCTGATCAGCAGCAAGACACGAGACACAAAACGTTTTTCCTCATTCATAAAGCACTGAATTCAGGGAGATTTCTGGGGACATCTTTTGCTGGGGACAGGTTGTCTAAAATGGAATCAACAACAAGTTGGATACAACCATAAAGTGGAACGAAATTGATGTGATATTTTATACTTTTTCAGAAATAAAAAAAAAACTGAATAGAATCCTCCTGTGTATAATCAAGTCTCTGTATAAATGCACCAGCTCTGTGATAATCTCAGAGGTCTGTTTGAAGTGCAGAGAGCAACATGAAGAACAAGGAACACACCAGGCAGGTCTGAGATACTGTTGTGGAGTAGTTTAAAGCCTGATTTGGATACAAAAAGATTTCCTAAGCTTTAAACATCCCAAGGAGCACTGTGCAAGCGATAACATTGAAATGGAAGGAGTATCAGACCACTGCAAATCTACGAAGACCCGGCCGTCCCTCTAAACTTTTCAGCTCATACATGGAGAAGACTGATCAGAGATGCAGCCAAGAGGCCCATGATCACTCTGGATGAACTGCAGAGATCTACAGCTGAGGTGGGAGACTCTGTCTGTAGGACAACAATTAGTCGTATACTGCACAAATTTGGCCTTTATGGAAGAGTAGCAAGAAGAAAGCCATTTTTATAAAGATATACATAAAAACTTGTTTAAAGTTTGCCACAAGCCACCTGGGGAGACACCAAACATGTGGAAGAAGGAGCTTTGATCAGATCAAACCAAAATCGAACTTTTTGGCAACAATGCAAAACGTTATCTTTGGCGTAAAAGCAACACAGCTCATCACCCTGAACACACCATCCCCGCTGTCAAACATGGTGGTGGCAGCATCATGGTTTGGGCCTGCTTTTCTTCAGCAGGGACAGGGAAGATGGTTAGAATTGATGGGAAGATGGATGGAGCCAAATACAGGACCATTCTGGAAGAAAGCCTGTTGAAGTCTGCAAAAGACCTGAGACTGGGACGGAGATTTATCTTCCAACAAGACAATGATCCAAAACATGAAGCAAAATCTACAATAGAATGGTTCACAAAAAACACATCCAGGTGTTAGAATGGCCAAGTCAAAGTCCAGACCTGACCTGTCCTGTGTGTATGTAATATTAATATAAAAATCGTTCAGTTGAATCTAAACATTTACGGCCTTTATTTATTTTACAAAAACGTATCACATGTGAACCTTTTAAGATCTGGTATAGGCACAGATTAGGAATAGACTTTTTTGGGGGGGAGGGGGAATTAAAGGGATAAAATTACTAATATGAGGAAAAAAAGTCACAGGAGAATAAAGCAAAAATACAATGAGACAAATTGTGGTAATATTGTAAAACATAAAGTGATAATAATATGAGAAAAATGTCAATATGTAAATAAAGTCGGAACATTACGAGAATAACCGTACAGTCGTTTGTGTTCTGTACGATATTTTCAATCGTACTCATATACAGCTCAAACTGTACGACGAAACCGCAGGGTTTAAAAGTTCACAGCTCACGATGTCTGTTCTTAAACTGTACGACCCGATGCTCTGATGCGATCTGACTGCTCACATTGTACGTTCAAAAACCACAAGTCGGACTAAGCCCCGTAGAGAGATGGCGCTGGTCGGACTCGTCTATCCGGAAACCAAATGTAAACAGTAGAGGAAGAAAAAGAGGCTCACTAGAATGAAACGCGCTGCCTTGGCAATTGTACGAGTTGCTCCTCCAAAGTTTGACTCCATGTCACACGTACCACCGCCATGCTTCTCTCTCCACTCCTATGTTTTCGTCTGAGAAGAAGAATTCCCTTGTTTGCACATGTGTAGTCACAAGGTTGAGGGTAATCAGCTCGTAGACACTCGTAGCTCTGCTTCAACAGCAGGATGCGCTCTCGATCACCTCACAAGGGCAGACTAAATTTCAAACATGATTATCATCTGATCATACGATTCGTGATCGGGAGGTGGTTGCCCCAGTACACTAAAAACACTGGATCACAGAGAAGAGACTGGTGTTTCCAAGGCCAACACATTACACTTAAAAACCAAAAACCAAACAATGTTCTGACAGCTCATTAGTCACAAAGAATAACAAAACTGTAACGTTTCTGGCACTGGAGCTGCTAATTGCAATCAGCGCACCTGTGCTGCCTTCACCTCTGCCGGCTTATAAGCCCTGCGCCTCGCAGCCTCCAGTGCCAGAACGTCTCGAGCCTCACGGTGAGAACTTCCAGCCATTTTTCTGAGAGTCTGTCTGCCTGTCGGCCTGTCGACCCGTTTTTGCCCCTGTTTTTCGAGCCAGCCTGACCCCCGTTGGATTTGTCTGCCCGCCTGAGTTCTGTTCTTCAGCCTCAGTGATTTGGACTGCCGCCCTGTGTTTCGAACCCTGCCTGCCTGTAAGTTTCTGAGATTGCCTACTCTTTGATATTGGGATTCTGGATTTGGATTTGGACCTGGACCTGGAACCGTCTCTGGATTCTCCCTCGGAAACCTCTGCTGGATTAAACGGATATCCCTCCCGTCAAAGAACCGGACCGGACCTGGACAAAGAACTGGATAGCCCCTTCACGGACCCTGCTGCTTCCTGGAAACCAGACGCTGCTAAAACAAGCCGTCCTCGTGCCCCAGGTTAGTGACTCAGCTCCGTGTAATATTCCCTCTGTGCCCCGCTGGTCACTAACCCACCACTCTGCCTTCAGGAACCGCCAGAGGCTGTGTGCTGCCGCACATACCAGGGGGGTCCGCGCCGCCACCATCTTTAATAAACTGTTAAAGTTTTACTCACTCGTTTTCGGGTATTTCTTGGGTCCATCCATATCCATTACAAAAACTTTCACAAATGCAATACAAAAATAATAAGCCGTTTAAACAACTGCCATGAGATATCATAAAAGGTTTTTGTTTACAGCAGAAAATTAATACCAATTAATCCTAAATGAAAGTAACTAAAAAGACAAGAGTATCACATTTCCAAAAAAAACAACAACAAATAACTGTAGTAACTATTAAATGTATGACGACAATCTTTTTTGTTTTTTACAGCTGCCAGACTAAATTTCCACTTAAAGGTGGTTGAACGAGAAATAAATGCCTCAATGACACGTCTCTCAATAACACAGAAAATGTTACTGGCCAGTTAATAATGTAACAGTATTTAAACACAGATTCAACTGTGCGGGCCGATTGAGCAGCTGTGATTAGGTCAGTTAAATTCATTTAAAGTCATATTGTATCTTCCCAGCAGTTACTACCATTTATAATGTCAAACCCATGTTGACCAGCAAACTGTACAAATCACACATCATAAATCGATTTAACACTATATCAAAACTACTTAAAATTGATTTCCCTTACATTTAAAGTTATTTTTTAACTTTTAAAAATGGCTTTTACTGTACCTGTGGATCATAGGCAAACCCTATTGGGTTGAGAGATGCCGACTAACATGAGCCAACGACGGAGACAGTATGACTTTACCTCTGGTCAGATTGTGGACTCTAGTACCTGCTGGATAGGGAAGGATATGGATCCAAGGAAGGTTTTTGGGTCCCAGCAAGATTTTTTATTGACATAACACTCAGAGATTTGCACTGTCAACACCTCAGTCAGCCTAGAGTTCCATCAGGACCTTAATGTTGGGGTACTGTCATGATTCTGGAGTGGCTATCTACATGCTCCATCACTCTTCACCTTCACTGTGGCAAACAAGACCATCTTATGCACCTGTGAGCCTCTGCGCGTGGCAGTGCAATCAAGCCAATTCCGTTTACCTGTTCTCCTTTCTTTAAATACCGAAGCCCCACAGACAGCCAGCGCCAGATTATTGACAGCATCAGCAGCAGATGTCTTGCATTCCGTTGATGCTTGCTGGTCTCATTCTGTTCTCAATCACATTCCTTGGATGTCCCCCTCTCTGCCTCGCCCCTGTCGGACTTCTGCTGGACCTCTGATTTCTGGACCGCAATCCTTCTGCCTCCTGACTTGCGAGCCCAGCCTGACCCCCGGATCTGTCTGCACATTTATCCCTGTTACTGAACCACGCCTGTCTCACGGAACCGATTGAAACCTCTGGTGACCTATTAAAGTCAGCTTGTGTTAAAGAAGCTAGCTCTCATCTGTCTCATTCCGCTGCCAACGGTGACGTCAACATTCTGGCATCCGCAGCTCTCTGGCTTCCCCACATCACAAAAGAATCACTGATCAGAACCTCGAACCCTGCCCGGATCCTGAGAAGATTAGTGGCTTTAGTTCTGAGTTGGTTTATCATGACAAACATCTCAGCAGCCACTAACCTGTTTTCCTCCTCCTCAAGGATTCCTGTTTGTGCCAGCAGTGGATTCCAGTTGCTCACCAGCTGCTCTCTTAAAATAAATATTTTAAACCACTTCCTTTGTCTGGCTGAATTTTTTGGTCCTCTGTATTGTGCATTACAGAAAAGGATAGTTATGGACAGTTATTAGTGTACAGAAGCGTGAAACTGAGGAAGGCCACCATTAAAAATAGCAAAGCGTGGATACATATTTATGCATAAAAACACCAACAGACTACAAGAATGAAAAAGACTGTGCAAAGTAAGATCAGCTCCACAGCAAAATGTGGATGGGAAATCAGGAGGATGAAAAAAGAAGAGGATTAAAAGGAAATCTTAAGGCTGGAGTATACACGGTTTTGTTTGTTAAATAAGGGACCTTGTGATACTGCTAATTTTTATTTTCAGTATTGCACAGAAAACAAAAGATGTTTTCTCAGAATATAATTTAGATTTTTAGTCATTTGTGTAGTATAACTTCAAAGGTGAACTATTATTATTTTGCAGGTTAATTTTCTAATACGCAAGCCCTTTTTTCTATCTTTATGCCATTTTTATGTATTCTTTTGTACTTGTGGACTTGTGAAAGCCTATCTGAAATTTGTTATTTAACTATTCTTTCCAACCACACAAAGAGGACATACTTTGCAAGTTTTTTAAGTAATCAGAGTATCATTAAGGGTTTTTGCTAATAAAAAAATAAAATAGTAACCCCATAACGTACTGCCTGTCAAAAGGTTTGTTTGTCATTTTGTTGTGATTCTCGAATCATGCTTTATTTAGTTATTTATCCTTTGGTGTTAGTTTATTTTTATGTTGTGGATTCAGTTCATGGATCCTGTTACTTCATTCTATGTCTGTCATGATGTTAGTATATCGACTCTGAATAGGCAACAATCACAGAGACAGGAAATCAGTTAAAGAGTTTATTAAAGGAGGGACTTGGACAGACCAGGAACAGATCCTGGCTCAGGGTGACTCTGTTCTGCAGGAGGACGTAAGGGTAGTTTACCAGGGAGCTTGGTGAGATCTGATCAGAATGAAAGAGGGAGGAGCTGGCTTACGGTAGGTGTTTGGTTCCAGGAGGAGGTGAGTGCCCATGGAGAGTGAAGCTGACAAGGTGTAAGTTTGCTCGAACCAACTCTCTACCGCTGTCAGCGTGGTGACAGACAATTGAAAGATTCTAGGAACAGCGGAGGGTGTACAGGCAGGTGTAGCGAGGGCAGCGGAGTAACGGAGCATCCGGCCTCCAGGAATTATATTCAGAGACCAGGAGGGAGGTTGAGAATGAGTCCACTTGGAGGTGTCTCTCAGCTGCGAAGGCTGTTTATATCACGGTAAGGGGATTGGTCAGGATAGAACCAGAACATCTAGGAAGAAGAAAAACATTTGAAGGGTGAGCATAAACTCGGGCTCAGGAAAATAACAAAGAACAGCTATAGGAACTAAGTCAGATACCATGCTGGAAGCACTAAAGAACTGACACCTCCCTTCTGGTTTCAGCTCCTTAAGAAGGACCTCTAAAGCCCCGGTTCCACCGGCTCAGTTTGGTCACGCAATACCATTTGCCTCCACCCACTTGCGAGTGTTTCAGGAAGCCTAGCCTGGGTTTCTCTGGCCCTGATCAAGAGCAGGGTCAGGGTCAAACCAAGCTGGCACTAGTAAAAAAATCTCATGATGCTGTAAATGTGTGAGGCAAACTGGAGCTCGTATCTACGGAAATGTTTTACTGCCAGACATGATAAATACATTTAGGAGCAGTATCTCATTAAAAACGAGAAAGTTTCTCATTATAACGAGAGTTTTCTGGTTAGAACGAAATTGTTTTCTCATTAAATCGTGATGGTTTTCTCGCTATACCGAGATTTTTGACATTTTGACTGCTGCTTATAAACCTCAATTAATTCACCTGCAAAAGAGAGCATTCGTAATTTTGTATTATGCCGATGTACCGATCATCATCATTAAACCAACAAACAAAACGAGCAAATCTTGCCAAGCAATGCGACCGATAAAGCAAGGAAATCTATAATATTACACATCAACATATATAATTGTAGACACTTTTATCACAGAAATTAAATCTAAACATTAATTTTCATATTACTAAATAATGTTTAATAAACGGCAATCAACAAGTATGAAGTGAATAACAGAGGACACTGGATGTTAAAAGGCAGCAGGCTAAAGGGAAAGAACATTTATATCACTCTCACTGATTACAATGAGGCTAATAAAACTCGTAACTAGCGCAGATCTCCTCTTCGCCTGGCAGAGCTCCCTTATATAGCTTTGTTCATCTGCTGTATGTGTCTAAGGTATCAGTGCAGGTCCTCTGCACCTGGCATTGCCTCCTTTTTCTGGCTTGCTACACGCTTGATTCCTGATGGCTTAGATGACCCCCTTGTTCCACCTGCCTTGATGGCAGCCTCCCCAAACTCAGCTCAAAGCTCCTCTCACAGCTTCTGCAAACGTCCGTTGCTGGGTCTTGCTGCCAGTGCACTTCTGGAAGACAACATGGGCATTCAAGGCCCCGTAAACCAGCAGTGAGCCATCTCTGTGTACCACCACCCCTTCTCTTGCCATCTGATCAACGATGTCTACACCGTATTTCGTGCTGTCTTAAAAGGCTGCTGCACAGACTCTGGATTTGCCTTCGACCCATCAGTAATGTTTACGCCCGAGGGAAAAGCGCAGAGAGCACAAACTTTTTTGAGGGACTTTCATTGATACGTCTTAGGCTAAGCATTGCACCTCCGCATTGATTTCAGCACGCTTGTGAAGAACAGCTCCACTTGATGTTTGGCGGGGGGGGGGCTCTGTTTTAGGGATAACTTCATTTTTAATCTGTCGTCTCCCTGGAGGTTCAGCTGGCTGAACAACTGTCCACAAAGTCCCATCCTTTCCAATTTCCACCGGAGACCACCTATAGTTAGACCAGCGAAAAGCTTACCTGATAACAGCCTGTCTGAAGACATCAGGCGTCTCTCGTGATGTCTCGTGATGTCCTACTTTCGCTGGGATCAGACTCATTCTCTGGGCTGGATTGAACACACATTCACCATTGAACGACTTTGTCGCTTTTCTGTTTTGAAATACCTCTCCTCTTGCAGATTCCTTCTTAGTAAAAAGCATTAAGCATTGATCTCCATTTCCAATCATACTTCATTCAAGTGTCCATAAAATATGATGTCAGGCCATAAAACTGTATCTCATTAAAACGAGATAGTTATCATTAGTACGAGAAAACTAAAGTTATCACCTCAGGCAGTTAAACGCTTCCGTACGTTTCCCCTCTCTGCATTTCTCTCAGACACACACACACACACTGAGAACCGTTGAAACTGTCGGCCTGCAACTGAGACAGTTGGGACGGAGGCTAAAGCAACGTCCAGGAGGTGTTTCCCTCTTCCAGGCCTTTCTAGGCCGCTCAAATCACAAGGTAAGGTGCTGAAGGATATAATAGCCATATTATAGCCAACAGTGTGATAGGTTGCTTATTGGGCTTGTTTTCCAAAAGGGTTTTGCTGGCCTTGGACTCAAAGTTTCAATAAAGCCTCCATGTCAAGTGACAAGTGAATTTCTCCAGTGTGAGATCAATAAAGTATATCTTATCTTATGTCACTTCTACCTCTTCTTTTTGCCTTTTAGATGTCAATAAAGAGTTCGTTTTACTGATGGCATGATGTCTTTATTGTCCGTTGCACAGTCTTTACAGTATCACATGAAGACACCGTCTGTAAAACGGCGGCTCATATGACGCCGCCGTCTTACAGCTTCTTACGACGTCACCATCTTACAATATCACATGATGCTACCTGCTGCAATGTCACCTGGAGCAACGCCTCCTACGCCACCGTCAAACTGAAATACAACATAAACTTATCGTAACAGTAAGACAGTGAACAAAGATAAAGTTATATTAACATACAAAACATATCTCACTGGCTGACCCAGGCATAAAAGTAGAAACGAAGAAACAAACTGACATCTCTTAACAACCTTCCTTCCTGCTGCTCAGCACAGCTTCTCTACTTATAACCCGTCTTGCTCACATATAATTAACACGTCAATCACAGCTGTGCACATATGACAGGTGTGCAAGAAGAACCAATTAGTCCTGGCAAGTTCCTTTCTGGGTTTCCAAAATAAGGGTCTGTTTTAATGACAAATAAATCTACATAATGCAAAATAAAATACATAAACTGCAGTTCTGGCAGTAAAACCTCTATTTTTCCCCAAAAGCAAATAAAAAGATGCCCAGGAACATAAATTGCCTATTCACATAAGACTTAATAACATTGTTGTACTTAAAATAAGAACAACTCATCTCCATCATGTTGTTTCAAGTGCAGTATATCTAATTATCTTAATTTAAGGATCAAAATACTCATTCCATTGGCAGATTATTTACTTATTTTCCTGTTCAAATCAAGGACAAATACATTAATTTCAAGAACATTTTACTTATTTTAGTCCTGTTTTGACAGTGAAGCTGGAATTGTACCTACAGTTTTTCAACTGCAAGATGATTTTTCATCGAACCAAGCAGGTTTATTCCTCTGTACCCAGGCAGCTACATTTTAGAAAATAAACGGTGCGAGTACGGAAACAAAGGAAACAAGCAACCAGCTCTATTACCTCTACCTTGCGAACAGTATAAATGAACAAGCCCAAAGTCGCTTATAATAAGCAGACCTAGAAACACTACAGGAAGCCTGGAACACAGTGCAGAGCATTTCTGGAGGTTCCCTTTTCCCCGCTATGATCATTCTTCAACAAACATGCAATAAATCACCACTTATTTGAGTTACTTATCATTGTAACATCAATAATATCACATATTTAACATTAACTATTTTTTTATTTTAAAAGCATAAATAAAAATTGGTTTCATCATTACTGTGTAGAAACAAGGTTTTCCTTCATGTTCGATTAATGTCCCTCCAGGATTGCCACAGGGCAGCTCCCCGGTTATTTTGTACTCAAGTGTTTGGAAAAACAGAGACCTGTTGAGCCATGCAGCGACCCAAAAGCACAGCTCCGAGTCCAGTCTCCCTCCACCTCATGCGATGCCAGTGACAAACCAGAAAACTTGGTTACAATACTAATTATAGGGTCAGGGACACACAGCAGTGCACTGTTTAAAAGAAAAAAAAACGTAGATACCGACCACACCGAAACAAGAAAAAGAAAGGTAAGAAGAAAACAGCTCAGCTATTAATAATGTTTTTTGTAGAGCCGTGACTGTTACTGCTTAGAGAAGTCTGTGTGGATGTGTATTGACAGCCAGGACAGTAAACAGCAGACGGATATCTGGTTGTGAACATTATCATACTTACAGTTATGAAAACCCAATATAATGGATGCACATCAGTCTGCAAACAGTTCATAAACTTAGCGTACAAATAGTGTGATGAATAAAAATGTAGCTCAGCAATCATCTGTTTTTGTATTAGAGCAACTGTGACTGAACGTGGTTACTATGAAGAAGGTTTTGCCAGCAGTTTCCAGTTCATGGCAAGATAAGGGGCTTCCTGTGCTTTTCTAAACATCTTAACAAATTTCTTTTTTTTAACTTTATCTGTTTTGAGTATTTGTCAATCCAATTAGTACAGCCAAAGAACCCCTTGCATATTGTATGATGTACATGTATAACTCACAAAATTATTAAAAGCCGCAAATTAGGGAGTGTTAGCCTAGTGGTTAGAGCAGCGCGTTTGCACTCAGAGAAGGATGCAAATACCCGGTTCGATCCCCAGCGCCTGCACTCTGAGTCCCTGAGCAAGACCCTTAACCCCAGATTGCTCCCCGGGCGCCGCACATGGCAGCCCACTGCTCCCCAAGGGTGATGGGTTAAAAGCAGAGAACAAATTTTGTTGTAATGTATGTTTCTGTGTATGTTTCAATGACAATAAAGATGATATTACTATTACTATTAATATGACAGTCATGATCAGGATGAGTTTATACAAATTCTAACCAGCAATGAACAGTTTTTTTTTTGTGCTGTATCACAATATCTATTTTTTTATGAAGACCAAAGCAAGTCAAAGCTATACCCAAGCTTTTTTAAACCAGTTGTATCAGCTAATGAGCTGGAAAATAACGAACAAAATCCTGAATGCTGCTTTTTGCAGCTTACACTGATTGTCTCATTAATACTGTGAATAGATGTCATACGGAGTGCTACCATGCAGCCTATAAATATAACAGGTTTTCCTTATTTCCTTTCCTCCTCCCTTTTTCCGTTTTCTCCTTCCTTTCTTCTTCTTACTTCAAACCACTGCTCCACAGCCACTCCTGTTTCTAATATCCATAAAGGTGACAGGTGCCTAAGAGCAAGACCAGGGAAAGGAGAGGAAGGCTGTACTCTGAAAGTTGAAGCTCTGGGTTGATTATAATGATCATTCTTCTAATAATTGTTTTAAATAAATCTTTAATTCTTTGAAAATGTTTCTTAAATGTGCTATTGAATTCAAAGTACAATGACCAATCTGTCTAAGTATTTTTATTTAGACTAATAAATTTGAAACAGTTAGACGATGGATGGTTAAAGAGACAAAATTAAATAACTAGATATATCATGAAATAAATATGTGAATTTGGCATGAAATAACTAATTCTCCATAGATCAACTACTGAATCATCTACTTTGCGGATAATTATATTGTATAGCGATTACTGGATGCTTTATTTTTATGTCATTTGTGAAGAGCTGAGTTTAATATAAGTTTGAAGTTAGAATATTTTGGTAATACTTTAATGTATTGTTTGGTTGTTAAAAAAGCATGCAAAACTGGCCCATTTCTGTCAGGTTTTGCCCGGTATTTATTTATTTATTTATTCAATTTCATAATTTGAGTTGCCTTTTTTCCTCAGACTTGTATTGATTGCGTTAATAAAAAGAAATGTGCAAGTTAAATGCATTCTCCATTTGGAATTCAATTAATAAATTTGGTTATTGTTGCCCTTTTGTTTACTTGAGCACCTGCCCCTGTGAAATGTCTGTGCACAGCTTGTACATCAGTTCAATTGTGCCTGAAGTGTCTACACATCCAAGGTTTCATAAAAGTTAGCAGTGCATTAAATAAGATTTATGCTTTTAGCAGTAACCCATGTCAATGAAAATTTAAACTTAACTAATCATGGAAACCTTAGTGCAGCTGCGCTGAACTGTAGTCCTCCAGACATCCAGGGACACAGAACAAAGAATAGCTTAGTGACGACCACATCATTCTGGGATTCACTTCAAATATCTGACGATGTCAATCTAGACAGATGAATGGAGACAAGTGGAGAAGACCGGATTCTTCATGAAGGCCGCAGTTTACACAAGGCAAATGCTGGAAACACATCTAAACAGCGGGAGAATGTACAGATCCAAAACCAAAGCCATGGAGAATAACATTGGGAGTCGTTTTCGGAGAGGCAGTGGTGGGGGTCTTATAAAATGAGAATATTTACAAAGTATTCAGAAAACATATACATCACATACATCATACAACTGTGCCTTTGAGCTGTGTTTCCTTTCCTCCCACCTCATAGATACACAAAGCACACATGCTAGACACACATCACCTCTACGATGATAGATGTGTAACACAGATGTACTCTCGCTGGAACAAAAGCCCACACGGGGCCACACACATGCCTCATTTCCGCAGGCTTCCCTGCATCCACAAATTCGAGCAATTACCCCAGACAGCCTTGAATTTTAAAGCAATTCAGGCACTATGCTTTTAGCGTTTTATTACCCTTTAACATGAGTAAGGGGGATACGTTTTACAACCTGACTCTGAAAAAACAACAATTATTACAGTGTCAAGTGGGATAAAACTTGGAAGCAGCCAATTTGCTGAGAAGCGGTGGAAAGCGCTCCTCTCATTCCAGGTAACGCAGCACACCAACAGAGCGTCCGGAGACTGAATCCTCAGTTGTTTGTGTTTGCCTTTCCAAGGCGGCTGGTTTAACTTAATACCCCGGTATTAGAGCGGGATCTGAGGTCAGCAGAGCCAGTGGGCAGAAGGGAAACAAGTAAAGGCCCAGCATGCACAGGAAAAAGGTTTAAAGCAAACTGAGCTCATACAAACATAAACTCTCCTGTTTTATCTAGTAGTTTATGGCAAAAAAGCAGCCCATAAATACTCTTTTTTTTTCTGTCATTTAAGACTGTAATTTTAACATCATGTGGCGCACAAGCCACATCTTTATCCAGTTAAGCTTTATTAATTTGGCCTCTGCTTTCATCGTGAATCCATTGGACTTTAGAAAGAGCTCAGCCATTGTTAACTGTGTAAACAGCTGTAAACCACACACAGGCACCATTACACACACTGCAGGGAGAAGAAGCCGGCAACTCAAACAGAAAGAACACGAAGCTGGCCCAAAAGTCCCAGAGAATTCATGCCCTTTGAACTTTTGCACATTTCTTCATGCTGGATCGAACATCAACGTATTTCATCTGCATTCTATTTGATAGACAAACACAATTTGTGCTTAATAATGTAGTGGGGGGAAACTAATACATGGTTTTTAAGATTTATTTATGAAATCCAGAAACGGTGGCATGCATTTGCACCTAACCCTCCTTACTCTGACACCTCTGCAGCAAATCGGGTGTAGGCAGTTGCCTTCAAAGATCACCTAACTGGTAATAGTCTGGGTCTGTGAAAGGCCTCACAGGTTTGTTGGTGAACCTTAGTGAAAATCCAGCATCATGAAGACCAAGGAAACACAGCCGACAGGTCAACAATGAAGGATAGTGAATTCTAAAGGAAAGTCAGGTAATAAAACAACATCCCAAGCTTTAAACACCTCACAGAGCTCCGTTAAATCTGTCATCTGGAGGTAGAGAGAGTACGACAGACCAGCCAACACATGGCCATCCACTGAAATTAACACACCGATCAAGGAGTATTAGATAGAGAAGCAGGGGCCACTGGTAACGCTGAAGGAGCTGCAGAGATCCTCAGCTTAAGTGAGAGAATATGTCAACAAGAGTGCTATCGGTAGCACACTCTACTGATCCTGACTTTGTGGACGAATGAGAAGAAGAACACCATTACTGGAAGAAAAAACACAAAAAAAACAGGAAAAAAAACCTGTATGCAGTTTGCCACAAGTCATGTGAGGGACAAAGCTAACAGCTGAAATAAAGAACTTTGATCAGATGAGACCATCTTTTTGACCTACATGCAAAACATTATGTGTGTCACAAATGTAACAATGTAAATCCCCATCTCCACCATGAAACAATGTGGCAGCAGGAGCATGTCGTGGGGATGCTTTAGTTGAGCTGGGACAAAAAGACAACGAAAAAAACAACAACGTGAGTTCATGTGATGATAAGTGGAGCTAAATACAACTGTAAGAAAGCTTGTTAAATGCTGCAAGAGAGAATGGGACTGAGTTAGAGGTTCATCTTCCCAGCAGGAAAAGGACCCTGAGCATACAGCTAGAGATACAATGGAAATGGTTTAGATCAAAGCATATTGATGTGTTTGAACGGCCACAGCAATCCAACTGTACCAAGACTGGGAAATAATGTTCACAGACACTCCTCATCAATTGGATTGAGCCTGAGATGATTTATTTGGCAAGAGGAACAGGGAAAAGAAAATCTTATCTGGATGTGCAAGGATGATGGGGAGATATCAGCAAAACCCTTTTCAGGTCTATTTCTGTATTCTTTCTTCCAATGAAGTATTATTCATCACCATAATGTTAAAAACCTAAATCACAACTTTCTATTCATCATATGTTTATACACTAATGCGTCACACAATCAAATTAACTTGACATAAAACAAATGCACACCACTGTATTCATTGTTGTTGTTGTTGTTGTGTGTGTGTGTGTGTGTGTGTGTGTGTGTGTGTGTGTGTGTGTGTGTATCTCTCTCTCTCTCTCTCTCTCTCTCTCTCTCTCTCTCTATATATATATATATATATATATATATATATATATATATATGCTGTGATATAGCTTGTAGGGTGTTCTACACATTTTGACTGTGAAAAAATGTGTTGCATTTTATGTAACTGACAATGTGGCTCAGTTCAAGTTTTTACGACTGTGTTAGTGTGTTCTGTGTGTGCTCCTCTGAAATCTACTTAATTCAATTAAATTCAATCCAATTTTATTCATATAGCGCCAATTCACAACACATGTCATCTCAAGGCATTTCAAAAAGTTAAATTCAATCAAATCATTCAGACAGATTGGTCAAAAACTCAGCAGATTGCATCGAGTCTTTGACTAACAGCATTCACTCCTGAAAGAGCGTAGAGCCACGGTGGACAGTCGTCTGCATTGTCCATGGCTTTGCAGCAATCCCTCATACTGAGCAAGCACTTACTGAGCTTAAAGTCAAGTTTTCGATTATTTTCAACCAATTCCCACATCAGAAACATGCAATGACAAAGCAATCTGTTAAAATAAAGAACAATTACAAGATTGAATTCATTCAGGTGTTTAAAGATCTTAGATTTTTTTTTATGTGAAAAATGTACACATGAAAGAGCAAACCTTCATTTTTATCCCGTTAATTAATAAACATGAAAGCATAGCGGTTTCTCTGCATAAAACCAGTCTGGTGTTTCTGAATCTACAGGGTCTGTGTGATGCATGTAATGATGGCAGACAAAGAGGAAGCAACACTTCTGGAATATTCAGAAGGGAATCACAGAGAGGGAGGGCACCAATACATGCATTAGAAAGAAATAATGTTTTTTTTCCCTATTCTCTCTATTTTGTAAACCAGCTCTGTATCCAGAACGGCACATCTGGTGGGCAGATGTGTATCTATACTCCGTCTCTCTTTTTCTCTCTCTCTCGTTGCTTTTTGGTTCCTCTGAGCAGGCCTGGTGTTAATCTTTCTCTCCTCCACCTGGCAGAGACCACCCACGCTCAGAGCAGCACAGAGAGTGGCCCACCAGCAGAGAAAGCGTTTGAGGGTGTGTGCGGCACAACTTTGGGCAAACAAAGGGCGACCTGTAGTTCCAATCACTCAGAGGCAATTACAAAGTGTAGATAGCTGGAAACACACAAACTTTAAATAATGTTTGCATGCATTTTAGCCATGTTAATGTTACGTTTCGTTTATCCTAGTGAAACTTGAAATATCTCCACGTTGTGTAGATTTAAAGGTGCTCACAAACAGTCCAATTGAACAGTTATAAGGTCTAGGCATTCTTAATGGAAATGACTAGAAACACATCCACATAAGCTATCAAACGATGAAGAAAAACGCAGATTAAACTTTATTTCTGTAAAATGCAAGCAAAAGGCCAGAATGGCGCTCTTTGATTTGCCTCTGTCACCACCTAGCGGTCAGGAGATGAAATCACACTAAGTCTGTAGTTTCACCTTTCTGACAGTGAGAAAAAAATAGTTACTCTTGGTCTAAACAGCCACATGAGGGCAACAATGTGTAACCTATCACATTTTCTAGACTTTTGGATAGTTATAATGAACTGTTTAAAACGCCAGCAAGTGGAAAAACCTTCACAAAGACAAAACCAAACACAAAATCCTATCAGTAGCAACACAGAGGTTGTATTTAGTGGTGCTTTAAAAGGCAGCCAGACAGTGATGTACAGGTAGATCTCAAGAAAGATAATTATTGTGAAACTGTTCAATATTTTTGGTCACTCATTTCAGAAAGTTCAACTCATATCTTATCCAGATTCATTACACATACAGTTGAATATTCCAAGCCTTTAATTCTTGTCATTTTCATGATTATGGCTTACAGATAATGAAAACACAAAGTTGTCTCAGAAAATTAAAGTATTTTAAAAAGTAAAATATTGTAAACTGATAGTGTCACACCATGATCATTATTCATTTATTTATCTGGAATTCTGTTGCTGGGCCCACCTTAATATTATTGGCCCATCATCCAACCACCTTCTGAGTTTTATTTTTTTTTGCAATGTTGTTTATTGTATAAAACCTGTCAGTTCTTGTTTACAGTGTTTGCTGCTTCATTTTTCCATCTGTTAAAGAGTTTTGTTTTTTTCACACTGTTATAGAACGCATGGAAATGTTGTCTAGCTACAAATTAGTTTGAAACTCAGGCAGGGGGAAAAAGCTTCATGGCTGCTGTATGTGGTCTGAATCTGTATTTTACACTCTGCATGTAGATTTTCTAATGATGAACCTGTGGTCTTATTTTCCCCTCCGTATTTCCATGTTGGGACTTCATTAAAAAAAACACGGCGGAAAGTTCACAAAAGAGAGGTTAAATATAGGCTTTGTTAACAGTCATTTACCATGAAGACCATATAGACACTTCCTGCCTGTGCTGAGTCGGCCGCAGCAGACAAGCAAATGAAGAAATCTGTCCTAGCGTGGCCTCATCAAAGCAAACAATAAGAAATAAACTGCTAAAAAAATGACTGAATAATTGCAGTCAGTAGTAAAATAAAGAACTGTCACTAGTTAAAGAAATACATTTCATTGATTAAGAAAAAAGAACATAAGGAACTAAATGGGGAATTCTGAGTTTGAACGTTCAGTGTACAAATATCTAATTAAATATTTGATCTATCACTATTTCTCAACTTTTTGCACATCATTAAGGTTCTAGAAAACAGATTGACGTCAAAGGGCACGTTTGGAAAATTTCAGAAGGGTGAGCCCTTTTGGGTCCAGCAAGTTGTGATACCAGAAAACAGTCTTAATCACAGGGCAGAAGAAGAGGAGCAACTCTGGCTTTAGCTCAGGGTCCCAGAAAGGTTGCCAGTCCTGGCTTCAAAGCCCTTCTGTATGCCTGGGGTGTTTACTCTGAAGCTGGAATTCTGCACATCTCAGCGGTTCCTCTTTCTGGGTTCAGAACCGAACTGTGACCTCGCAAAGAAATGTTTTTCCGTGTAAGCTAGATTGGTCGCTATTGCAGGTGCACCACTGCAAAAGAAAACAAGAAAATCTTGTTGAAAGGAACAAAAATAACAAGGTGAACAATAAAGCAAAACAAAAAGTTTAAAGGAAGTGAATCAGCCGTCGCAATGCCACCAAAGTGTTTGTCACACGTGTTTTGCCCTGGCTCAGTAGCTGTTAGGAAAAATTAATTCCCTAATTTTTCCCCTTTGTTTGCTTCTTTTTAAAATAATTTTAGATAACACTTAATGTCTCACGCATAGCAGAGAAAAGACAAGCTTGACTTAAGCTTAATACTTTAAGGTTTAAACTGATCATGAATTCATTATGGGTTCTAATAAACAGAGGAAGGAAATTCACTTTTAAGGGCATTATTTGAAATGCATTAAAATGCATCTAAATAGATAAATAGATTTTGACTGTTCCTGGAGCAACGGTCATTTTATTAAATGCTTATTCTAGCCCAAGGTAATGTCACAATGAGGGCATTTTGCACAAGTCTGGGTAAGAATGTGACGTGTCTTCAACAAGGTCGGATTGGAGCATTTCCAATAGTATAGATAACATGCAGGAAAGAATATTACTAGCCTGGCCAGCCAGACTGACTTAGGCTGTATCAGTCTGGAAAGGAGCTGGTAGAGCCCTCACTGTTTTTTATTTATTTTCCAAGGCACCAAGCAACAATGATCTCCGTATGTATCTTGATTGTTATGGTTACAGAAAAGCGCTGCTGCATGATGGGTAATCCTGCCGTTGAGAGTGACGCATGGTAAAGTCCCGCCTCTCGTGCTGTGATGGGTCTAGTCTGTTTTAGACCGGAGAGTATGGAGCCTTACCAGACTGACAGGCCAGGCTAGGAGACCAGCAGCACTATACAAGCAGAAGTTTCCTGCCAACGACACGATGAACAAGGAGCTCTCATCGCAAGTCTGGATTATTTGTTTGGTTTAGCTTCTGTTTGGTTTCATCCCTTGAACTAGCTAATTAACATTATTAAAATCAAGTCTTGACTCTAAGAAATCCAATTCTGCAGTCAGCAACTACAACATTGACACTTTTTTTTAAGAATAGTAAATTTTTAGGTGAAATTGAGAAAATTATTTATCTATAATTTGTTCCTGTTTGACCAAAATGACACATGACTCCTGTTCTTTTTGTTTTCACAAGCGCACCTTTAATTAAACAGGCCTAGTCAAGTATTTTTACCTTAAAGAAATTACAAAAAAACATATACTCATCTTAAAAAAAAAAAAGCCAACCTCCCTACTTTCACACCTACGCTAGGCGTTGCTGGCTAGGTTGGCTCCGTCATGGGCATATATAAGTAGACGCCTCATTGAGCGCTGAATCCTACGTCAACATTGCCTCCGTATTGGAAGTGGCATAGTGGGGCTATTCTGGGAAGTTGCCTCATTGATGTGATGCGTGAATTTGTAGCAACCAATTCACAGCACAAACCAGATCTACTGGCATGATCTTTCACAGGTAAGAATAAACATATACTTATGAGGGTATATTTAACCATTATAACCTTATTATAACCTCATTATAACCTCATTATAACGTTGTATGTGTCTGTAAACTCCATTGCTTCTCCTTGTTTACCCTGTGAGCGTGCACAATATCATACTTCCAGTCATGTGATCTTGTTATGTTAAATACACACAAATATGCAACCAGAGACAGCTACTGGCGTAGAATTTTGTAAAGTTATAGTACATAACTAGGCCCATTTAAGTTGTTTTTCTAGCTCATACGAGAGCGGTGTCTGTATTTTATACAGACAACTGTAAATAACAAAGCACAGAGTGGAAACAACTCCAAACAGGAACCGATTTATTATGAATTTAGAGTGTAAATTGAAGAGCATGTGGAAAAGTGATGCAGCGTTTCCTATTATTGCAGGATGGAGGTTGACAACAGGGCCAAGCCCCTCTGGCCACGCTGTGAGCACACCAGTGGAATTTGGACGGGTGCAGTGCTGATGATGAGAAATCTGAGAGAGGAAGACACAATATGCTGTCGTTCCACACATCAGGATCCAAAACACACACGCAGACAAAAGCTCACGCAAGCTGCATGCTTATTGATGATCACAAGCCCAGGCAGAGAGCATGTCTGGTGCTCTTGCATGGAGATTAAAACACACTAAGGAAGGCTATTGTCATCGCTTGTGTCGTATAAAAATATTTGTAAATGTGTTGCCAAAAAGTGGAAGTGGATGTGAGGTTGTTTTAAAAGCCACTGTGCTCTCGTTAAGTTCTGCACGTAATGAGGCTTCAGAGTCAAAGACCAGACAATGGGTGAGAGCTCCACGCCGCTCGTCTCTTGTTCATGTCTGCTAACTCTGCACTGAGCTAATAGGCCGTATACACTTCTGTGCGGTACAGCTGAATGGAAACCTGTAAAAGTTCCTTCTTTTGTGCCTAGTTTTTTAGTTTATTCTTGTGTGCTGTTCTTTGTACATTTGGAATAATTTCTGTTAGATTTTCCCTTCAGTTTGTTGGTTGCTTTGTGTCTCAGTTCAGTTGTATATGTGATAATTAGTCTCCCTCCCTCAGCTGCTTTAATTCTGCCAACGCTGCTCTACATCTCCTCTGTCTTGCTCACATACTTTCTCTCCCCCCTTCTTAGTATTTCAATTCCTGATTTAACATTGTTCAATGCTGGATTCTTCCGTTATACTGCCTCATACTCCATTTCTCTGTCTCGTACGGTAGACCTAGTTCTCCTGGTTCCCCCTCCTGGTTCTGTGTTTTTCTATATTGACCAACAAGACAGATGGCTACCATGGGAATTGGATGTATGCTGGTGGAATGGGATTTCTGATCAGGAAGTCACTCTAATTTTTTGGGGAACCCCAACTGCTTGACGGTCAGGCTGTACCACAGATGCTGCTCTTCGTGCTATTCGGTCTCCTAACATTTAAAGGAAGAACCGACTTCATTAATATACTCGAGTCAAGAGCTATTTTCTTCCATTATATACATATAATAAGAAAAATAAAAGACTCTCTAACTTATTTTATGCAATTATTTTCAATAATCACAGGATCTTTAAAGGTGTTTTATTTATTGTGCTTAATCATTCTCATGGAGTGAAACATTATTGCAGTGTCACGTACTGAGCAACAATAAAAAGGTTCTCTGCTCCTTTTTTGGCTCCTGTTGCTGAGAAATGTACAATATGTGTGTAATCAAGGAAACTATTCATTGAGGTCATTATGCTCTGATTTGCTCACATCCCAGCTGAATGAGTATGTTCCGAGAAAAGAGACAATAAGGGAGCCCTTTCTCCCACCTCCCCATGTGTCTAAAGCCTTTCTTTACGTCTTTGTTTCTCCAAGTGCTCTAATTTCTAATGTTTTAATGAATGAAAAGCGTGAGAGGAGAGTCTGTGCTTTCACATCTGTGGTTGTGAGAGATATGTCCTGTCTGGAAAAGATCCAGCCTGTTGCCCCACTCATGGATTTGGTCTCTGCCCACCCCCCCCCTCCCCTGCCTCTCTGTAATCCCTTCACCCGTTCTTTGCCAAACCAGGAAGTGTGCACAGGAAACAGCTGTCCCGCACATCCGCCTGTTAGGCCCAAGCCAGGTGCATCCTGGGAACGGAGCGATGTGTGAGCTCGGACATGCGGTCGACACTGTACGAGGTGCCGTTACTGTAATCAAGGTTACCATGAACTTTATACAGGCAGAGAATAAAAATATGCCTCCTTGATGGTCGTGTTGCTGAGCTTTTGTTGGATTTAAAAAAAAAAAAGTCTTCAGGGAAATTCTGACAATTTCACAGGACATTGCTGAAGTGACCTAGGTCATTTGTGTTTCATTTGTCCAAGATTCAGATGATTCAGCTTCATCATAATCATTGTAATTTCTCCACATTGAAGAGAAACTCCACGGGTCTTGTACAATTTTTACTTATATGGGTGGTTCTATCTGCATGATATTCATTTAAACCCAGAGCAGACGGGAAACCAGATGAAAGAAAGTCAAGTGAGAAGGGGATCGGGTAGAAATGTGGATTTTATCTGGATGGTAATCACATTGCTTGTTTTACAGACTTGCCAACTTTGCCCAACTATGTTCCTTTATCAATTACCGATAGTTCTAATTTATGTACTTTTCTGCATCACCAAGATAGGTGCTTGTGTCCTGACACCTAGAACTTATTTTACTTAAGGTGTAGAGTGTTTTGCTGGATATTTAAAGAGAATGGAAACGTTGATGGGAAAAGGTGTAGGGTTGATAAACTACCTGTGCTACTTCATCCATCCATTATCTATACACGCTTATCCCTCATGGGGTCGCGAGCGGTGCTGGTGCCTACCTTGTGCTACTTCATTCATCAGAAATCACAAAAAGAGTAGTCAGATAAAATGGAACAGTCTTTTTTTCATGAGATGTACGCAGAGGTGGAAAACTAAGGCAAAGTATGGAATAAACAGGCTAAATTCCCCAAAGCAGTGGTTCCCAACCCCTGTCCTGCATGTTTTACATGCATCTCTGTTCCAGTTCACCTGATTCAAATGATGCATTACCGCCTCTGCATACCATCAAGTGCTGCAGAAGCCTCTTAATCATCCATTCATTTACACCAGGTCTGTGGCATCAAGGAGACATCTAAAACTTGCAGAACGGGGGTACTTGAAGACCAGGGTTGGGAAAAACTGCCCTCAGAGAAGGATTAAACACAGAGACAAATTTCCCCTCTGTGAGACAAAGTGAACTATTTTATTTATTTGTAACTGGCTCTTGCCCTGCGACAGACTGGCGACCTGTCCAGGGTGAACCCCGCCTCTCACCCGGTGAACGCTGGAGATAGGCACCAGCAACCCCATGAGGGATTAAGCGGGTCAGAAAATGGATGGATGGATGAATGAAACTGGCTCTAGTTGACTCGTTAGACAAGTCCTATTGGCTACCCTTCCATGTAGTTAACAGATATGCTTTAGCACAACTTTACTTTCAAAAGAGCATTACCTTAATACCAGTAGCCAGCATCCTTTGGTTTCCAGACTGTAACTTTCCAGATGACTGTCTTTCTTGTACGCCAGAGACACAAATGTAAGTGGAGTGGTAGAGGATCAAGACAGGGAAGGAAGGGACAGCTCTGTCACGATTTGTCTTCGGATGAACTCAGAACCACACACACACGGGACTAAAAATTGAGAGTCTTTATTGAAAGATTGATGGATGATGTGATCGGTGAGGCAGGTTTGCACAGGAACCGGAGTGTAGGTGATGGCAGGAGCTGACGGCCCGGAGCCAGAGTTCATGGAGCCAGAGACAGGCAGCAGTGTCGACAGCTTGGCAGAGAATAGACTAGTCAGGGGAGCAGCAGTGTCCACGGCTTCTCAGAGACGACTGGCAGGACTAACCTTAAACGAAAAAACAGAAGGCAGGGTTCCAAAGGCACACAGATGACTGGCATGGAGAGGGTGTTGAATGATGACGGACCAGCGAGGAAATGAGAACAGAGGGAGGTTTAAATAGGGGAACTAACAGGTGGAAAGAGTCTGACTGATTGATTAGTAAATAGCTAACAGGTGCGACTGACTGCAGAGGGAGTGAAGTGAAGGCTGAGTGAGAAGGGATGATGAAACTGAAAA
The DNA here is from genome assembly GCA_037039145.1 of Fundulus diaphanus. NCBI lineage: Eukaryota > Metazoa > Chordata > Actinopteri > Cyprinodontiformes > Fundulidae > Fundulus > Fundulus diaphanus. The sequence continues at coordinate 45,105,319 of CM073123.1, read as the reverse complement.
CTAACAATAAATAAAGTCAAAAACATAATTAAAAACCCAAACGAGGAAGGAAAATGAGAACTAATGGAAAACAGAAGCCAAACCAAAAACTAAACCATGACAAGCTCCAAACTCCACCCAATTTTTTTGGTGTTTTATTTAAAAAAATACTTAAAATTTTACTTTGAATACCCCTAACCTTTTAAAACTGTGGTATACCTAGAGACGGGGAACTGCAAAGCCATGGACAATGCAGACGACTCTCCCTGTGGCTCTACGCTTCTCCAGGAGTGAATGCTGCTTGTCGGGACATGATGCAATCAACTGGTTCCCTTATGTAGGAAATATTTTGACCAATCTGTATAATCTGATTGAATTTGACTTTGGAAAGTGCCTTGAGATGACAAGTTTCATGAATTGGCGCTATATAAATAAAATTGAATTGAAAACTGCAAATGGTATTTTTTTCTTGCTACTCTCTTTTGATGGAGCTCTTGACATGTGGCTGCACAGTTGACAGATTCTCTAACCTGAGCTGTGGATCTCTGCAGCTCCTCCAGAGTTACCATGGGCTTCTCAGAATAATGATCTCCTTGCCCAAGCTATCTATTTAGGTGAACCACTATGTTTTGGCAGGTTTGTGTCATTTTCTTAACATCTTCAGGAGCATTCAATTGATCTATTGTCCTTGAGATCCTTAAATACCTGAGCCTGCTTAAAACTTCTGCAAATTAAAGGCAGCGCCCGGTTTAAAGGCAGCGCCCGGTGGGCACCGTGTAATGCGGTCCCTTGGCAGCAAGGCCCCAGTAAATCGTCTCCTTGGCGGTTGTACTGAAACAGCAATTTCCCTCTGGGATTATTAAAGTATGTCTGATTCTGATCACTGCACAGTTTTATTTATACTGAGATTATTATTGATGGTAAAGGGTAGAATCCAGACTTGGAGCATAAATCTTTACTTTTTCTATGTACTGCTAAACAACACTAAGCAAACCTCTGCCTACTGTGCCTCTGTTCTGTAGCTGGATGGCTACAGTCAGGAAAAACAAACACATCCAACATCTGTCGAAGGATTGCGAGCGTCTGTCCCAGCCAATGCTCGCAACATTGTTTGTCACTTTCCCCATGAAATTCACTGCGAATATTGCCTCAAACAATTAGCTCCCAGCGATCCCTATCGCCAGGGACACAATAGTGTTTACATGACATGGAGGAAATGTGGCCATGGAGCCCACTTTAGGGAGTGTGTATGTATTTTTCTCTCGGGCATGTCCATGTCCTCAATTCATGATTATTTACTTGGTCAGACTCCAAGTGCACAATATGGTGTTTAAAGTTAGCAGTGACAGTGTACCGAGGCATTGCTATTTAAGGACCCAAAACATTGTTTTTTGTTGTGTGTGTGTGTTCAGTTCTATTTACAGCAACCCTAAATCTACCAGTGTATGAATAATTTTTGGCTTAACTGTAAGCATGAGAGCAGCACTCTTTACAAAGCCATCTTTTTTCCCAGTGACCTTATGTTGCTTACCCTCCTGGTGTAGGGTGTCAATGGTGTCTCCTGGACAACCATCATGTCGAGTTCCCCATGACTGTGAAGGCCAAGGCATAACATTCGCATATCAATAATCTACTTTTATATGTGGATAGTGTAAACAAAAATATTTAGACAAGCATGAATTTAGATTTTTTTTCATTGAAAAAATTATTCTATACAAGTTTTATGTTTTGAATTGATTTACTGAAATACGTGACCTTTTCAATGATATTCTAATCTATGGAGAGCAGCAATTCTCTACAAATGTAATCTCAAACCTCGCACTGGGCCATTTCACATTAAAGTATATAGAAATGTATAATTATAACCAGTCCACTCCTTGTGAAGCTCTATTCAATTCTTAAATATATTTTTCCTGACAGTCTTCTCAAGGCTGTACTTACACTGCAAAAGGGGAGCTAAAACTAACTAATATATTCTTGAAATTAGTGTATTTGTCCTTGATTGTAGGTATAAATAAAATTATCTGACAATGGAATTAGTATTTTGTCCCTTAATATAAGATAAATAGACATGGATGAGTTGTTCCTATTTTAAGTGCAAAATTCTTATTTCATTGGCAGATCATTTAAACTCGCCTGATGAAATGAAGGGTGTGTGTGAGTGTGTGTGTGTGTGTGTGTGTGTGTGTGTGTGTGTGTGTGTGTGTGGGGGGGAGGGAGTAAAGTAGTAATCACCCAATATTCTTTGGCATTTGTCCTGAACATGATGGGTGCCTCACGTGGGCAGTTTGAAGTATCAAATTTTTTGTTCATCAGATTTACAGGTCATCTCAGAAAATTAAGCTGTGTAGCTATAGCCAGCAAACAATGACTTAATGGAGCCCACCTGTGTGTAAAACAATTAAATTATATGTGTTGATTTTTGTAAGGTTTTAGGAAACAATTGTCCTTAATAGCTAGAGAGAAAAAAGGGTTGAGAGAGAACGGAAGGACCTGCAGTAAACGGCCCTGGGCCTGGAATCAAACCAGAGACGACTGCATTGAGGACTTTAGCTTCAACATATGGAAACACCCGTTCTACTGCTGAGCCACTTGGTAACCCTACACACATTTCTATCTTTGAATTACCTTCAAGGCCTTTTAGTGGATTGTATCAGGATCAAGTGCTTCCCATTGACCAGAGTATGTAAAGATGGTCAAGATAAATGTAAGTTCTTGAGCATTTTTAGGATACAGACTGCATCCATCTAGGAAAGGGGTCTGCAACCTTCGGCTCCAGAGCCACAAGCGGCACTTGGGACCTTCAGAATGGCTCTTGATAACTTTGGCTAAAATGGTAAAGAAATAATTGCTGTATTTAAATATAGATATAATGACTAATTCAGTTTTAAGCAGCGCTTCGGTTGTACCAGGTAATAATTGCTTAGTATTTTTACAATAGAATGATACTACAATGAACATTTTTTGGTTCTATGTTGTTTTACATCTATTTCCACAGCTATCAACATTCCATAGGAGTATATATGTGTAGATATATATATATATATATAAATATATATATATATATATATATATATATGTATATATATATATATATATATATATATATATATATATATATATATATATATATATATATATATATATATATATATATATATATATATATAATGCTTTTTGCAAATGTATATTTTCTTTGTTTTGAAACAGAAATAAAACTGTGGTTCTTTAAATATGAAGACCTTTTCTTTTTTTTCCCCAAAACGTCATGGAATATTTGTGGCTCTTGACAAGTGTCTTTTTGCTGAACTGTGGGAGGAAATGGCTCCTTGTATTGTAAAGGTTGCAGACCGCTGATCTAGCAGATAGTAGCCCTTATCACTATTATATTTCATGTAATCTGAAAAAATACTTACCCCTTACAGATTTCTTCTGTTTTGCTTCTGTCACACTTAAATGTTTCAGATGATGATAGTAGTTTTATCATCAAAGCTAACCTGAGTAAACTAAATTTGTTGACAAACCCATTATACACAAATGGTGAAAACATGGAACAGTGGTGAATCTCTCCAGGAACGTACCAAAATTACTTCAGGGGTGCATCAATGATCCATCCAGGAGGTCACTAAAGAACCACATCTGAAGCTCTCCAGGCCTCACTTGCCTCACAAAGAGGCGGGCAAAAAACAGCATCCATTCTGATCGTTCAGACTGCATGTGCAAATTTTTCACTTCGATCGCCCACCGTTGGATTTCGCCTCTCTCTCGCAAACAATTCACACTGACAACACAGCCTTTTCCATCAAAGAGGAGGAGAGTCTGTTCAACTCACAGAGCAGCAGACAAAATAAGCTCCATTTATGACTGTTTCCTTTTTGTCCTCTTACGGTCAGCTCTGTTGGGCATCGTCCTACATAAACAACCTAAAATTTGAGTCATCTGTTAATATTCTCCATGGTGCTCTTCGTACATGCTCTCTCTCTCTCTCTCTCTCTCTCTCTCTCTCTCTCTCTCTCTCTCTCTCTCTCTCTCTCTCTCTCTCTCTCTCTCTCTCTCTCTCTCTCTCTCTTCATGTTCAGGTGGCCAGGAGGAGGGCGTAGCAGTGTCGCCCTGCGATTACAACAATCCTCTCTTGATTTCTTCCTCACTCAAGGGAAGAACGGAAGCTGTCTGTTATCGTTTGTTTCTATTATTATTCCCCATTTGCAGTTGGAGCGTTTAAGCCGGGCCTTAATGAGCAAGCAACGTGTCTGGTCAAGTGAAACCAGTGATTGCCTTAGAAGAACCCTGAGAAACAAAGTTTCATACGTGTCCTGATTTAAATAAAGCAACGGCTAATTCCACGAATAATCTGCAAAGTTCAGTTAGGCTCTTATGGGTCTTTACGTTTGGTATTTTTAGCACTAATCCTATAGACCTCACTGTAAAACAGCCTTACATTTTTGAAAATCCACAAAAAAAAATGTAATTCATATAGTAAAATATAAAGGAAATATAAAGGAAAAGCAGCGCTTGTTTTACTCTGTCTGACATGCTGTGCTACACTTTTATTCTTTAACACATTTGTTCGGTAGGTTTTCCGTTTTGCCGGTCCGATGTACTGTGCTGAACAGGAAGTCTAATCCCACTGGATTTCTTTCTGTCCCTCGGGGAGCTTTTTATACGTTAAACGCAAATTCGTGTTGCATCTGCAGGCGCATCAGTGCCACTGAAACGTTTTTTTCCTGTCAAATGAAGTGATCAACCAGAACCACAGCTGTTCGACGCACAAAGCTGTGACAGCCAGTAATGACACTGCCTGCACTCTGATTCAGACACAGCCACCATTGTTTATAGTAATGATGATGGCAAAGATGGCAACAATGACATAAGATAAAAAGAAGAAAACAATGATGCCGATGGTGATGAGGGTGCTGACAGATTTATTGCTCTGTACACCGCGCTCATTCCCAGGACCTCGAAGGTCAGGTAACTGTAAAGGCACCGTAATGTTTGTGCTCAATGTGTCCGAGAAGGAAATGACTGGGGGAACGCGAAAAGAAGCGCTGACCCTGAGGGCGGCGGTGAGCAACAGATTGTGAAGGAGAGGCCTGGAGCGGGTCGGCACCGAGGAGAACGGCGGGGCGACAGATCGGAGGAAGGAAGTTCAGAGCTGTCGGTGTTGAAACTTACCAAGATGATGATTCAAGTATTGGTCAGTAGTGACACAGGTGTGTGGTCTGATGCCAAAGAAGCAACCACGGACCAAAAACCAGCAGTGGCTCCACTGGCTGATGCACACTGCTGCCAGTGTAACACAGCTGCTAATATAGGCTTGGGCTTTGAACGGGGAGAAACTTGCCACCATTTTTTGATTTAGCCTGAGAAAAACAAAAATCCCTCCTTTACTCACAAGAGCTCAAGATGACATTTAATCTGCAGGTCAAAGCTATCTACATAGCTACATAAAATATACTTTTTCATAATTAGTTGCATTCCATTCTCCAACCTACAGTGTATGGTGTGTAATTGTGTCCGGCCCCTTAATTCTGATATCTTTAAAGAAATAAAAATCCAGTGCAGCCAACTGCATGTGGACGTCCCCATATTTTGTAAATGGAGTCTACCTGTGTGTAATTCAATCTCAGGGAATATCCAGCTGTTCTAACAAGGCCTCAGAGGTGTGTTAGAGCACATTAGTGAACAAACTGCATCATGCAGACCAAGGAACCAAGCAGGGGGGGGGGGGGGGCAGGGGAATCTTGGAAGCAGGATTAACTTAACAAAACAATACCCCAAGGCTCATCATCATTTCCCTTTGGGATTAATAAAGTATTTTTGAATTGAATTGACTCTCACAGAGCACCTTTCTATCTGTTATCCGAAGACAGAACGAGGATGGCGCAACAGCAAACCTCCGTAGCCATGGCCGTCCATCGTAACTGACAGGTCAGGCAGGAAAAGCACTGATCAATGAGGCAGCTGGAGCTCCATTATAACTCCAGAGGAGCTGCAAGGATTCACAGGTCAGGCGGGAGAATCTGTAGACAGAGCAGCTACTAGCCATGAGCTCCATAAATCTGGCCTTCATGAAAGCGTTGTGAAAAGAAGCCCCAAGGAGGCCTGTCTGCAGTTTGCCACAAGCTGTGTGGGAGAGAACGCAAACATGTGGCAGAAGGTGCTGTGGTCAGACGAGACCAAAGACGTAACTTTCTCCACTGCCATGCTGCGGGTGTGCCTTTCTTCAGCAAAGACGTGGAGTCTGGTCAGAGTAGACCTGGATGGAAAACGCAAAATACAGGGCGATGCTGGAAGAAAACCCTCTTGAGGCTGCTAAAGAACGGAGCCTGGAGCGTAGGTCAACCGTCCAGAAGGAGTAGGACCCTGAACACGCAACCAGAGCTGTCGATCTATACCACAGTCCAGTCCCAGAATCCAACCAAGAGGCTACGGTTTCCTTTTACTCGACGGATGACTTTACCATTATGCTCTGTTTGGTGGTGGTCTGCCACATAAAACCCATCGACGTTTGTGGGTTGTAATGTGAGAAAACATGTCAAAGTTCAAGCTTCCTGAATGCATTTGCTGGGACCTGTCTCCGTTCCTATATGTACATAATGAACGTGTCACATTTACTTTATAGCCATTCCTTCTTCAGAATAAAGATATAATGACAGAAATATGTGGCATCCACGGCATCGTGCTCAAACCCAGAAGCGCTTTTAGTAAATATTCCCCCAAATAGGAATGTTTTGAACGTTACAGGCTCTGTTTATTGTAATGTGATGTCCATGCGATGGCACATACATGCTCGGAAACAGTACAGCTCCCTCCAAAGCCGGGGACTGACCGGTCCAGTGCTGTGTGTGTGTGTGTGTGTGTGTGTGTGTGTGTGTGTGTGTGTGTGTGTGTGTGTGTGTGTGTGTGTGTGTGTGTGTGTGTGTGTACACTGCTGGTGGGGGGGCAGAGGAGGGGTGGTTCCTTATCTGCAGACCACAGGCAGCTTTTGAGGCTCTTATCAGCAGCCACCACATTGTACTAGCACATCCTCTTGTCCAGCAGGGAGCGGAAAACTCTACTTGCAACATGGTTCCCTTAACCCCCCATTTCCCCCCCCCCCTCTTCTCTCCCACCTCTCCTTTGCCAGAACCAGAACTCTGGCAACCACCTAGATGATTGTGTCTTTCTGGGGAAAAAGTGGGATAGGGACAGACAGAGCAGCGAAAGACAGACAGGTGAGGATGACACAGGGACAGGAGGAGGGACAGGGGACACCGGAGCTGTCCATCTTCATGCTTTAAATTCATCTTTGGAAGAAAAAAAAAGAAAGAAAGAGATATCAGTGCCTCAACTGAGAGGCTGTTTCAGTTTCTTTTCAGCTGTTATTCTTTACAACATTTTACTTATTTGTTTATTAATTTGAAGTTTTGAAGGGGAATCACGTCGGTCTCGAGGCATTTTTGAGTAATGTCAGACAGTTTGGCACCAGCTCTGACTTCAGACACTGACAGGCAGACGTTGACAGGCTCGCATGGAGTGCGGCTGAGCAGAGGGAGGAGGGAGACGGCGTTTAAGTGCTGCGCACTTACAACCTGCACCGTCTCAGATCATTTCCACTCCGACGGACGTTGCAAGACGGACAGACGAGGAGCCACACATTATGTGTCAGTGAGTAATCGCGTTACTTCTATTGTCTTTCCCATTTTAGATTTGCAGTCAGAGTTAAGTTTGTGTGCAGTTTTTGTTTTTGAAGTGAATTAAATAAGGTTGTGCTTACTCTACCATATGGCACAGGCAGCGCATTCATGAACACTTACAGTGTAATAGTTATGACAGGAACATTTTGGTTAACAAAATCATTATTGGTATAAAAACCTCAAGATAACAAAAAAAAAAAAAAAAAAAAAAAAAAAAAAAACATATATATATATATATATATATATATATATATATATATATATATATATATATATATATATATATACTTTTTTCCCTCAACATTCACTCCCTCAACATTCACTCAAAATTGAATAATAAACAAATAATGACAATATGTAAAAAAAAAAAAAAAATAGATTTTCTTTTAAAAAAAAAGGGGGAAAATAGAAAAGCATTAATTTTGATAGTGTTCTGTAGAGAACTGGCTGATGAGATCAACCAGGTCTTGGTTATTTACAGTCCAGTTAGATTTCTATCAGAGCTCTGTGTAGGTGCGGCTTCCACCAACCTTGTTTTTACCAACATATCATTTGCATGATGCTTAAACTAACTGCGCCGTACAGAGATTTCATTTGGTTCCATATGCGGGAGTCGTCCCTAGACATCTCAGAGAAGACGGAACTGTCCAAAATAAAGTCACGATGACCAGAAAAGACAAAACAGGAACAATTACTATTGCAAAATCTGAACATTAGAAGTACTCTTGCACTGCATGGGGGGAAGGAATAACTGTTTCTCCTTAAAGTAGAACAGCAACTTTCCTTAGTATTCAGCACAATTCAGGGTGATCAAAGTTGATCACCCTGAATTGTGCTGAATGCAATGAAAAAAAAAGTTATATTTCAACCACTGCAGCACCAGCTATGTCAGAACTGACCTTCCAAGAATAATGTGCAACAAATCCTGATGTTTTTTAATTCTTTCTTTTGTTCAGCAGATTCTTTGATATCAGTCCAATCTTCAAGGATCTGGGCCATTTTGCCTCCTTCCAAGGATTTTGAGTCACATCCTCGGAGTACGAACACACAATCACTCACGAACACACACACACACACGCTAGAGACAGCTGAACAGAGACTTATCAAGAGCAGTCACCAGGGACTTGTTCAGAACCTAAACTGTGCCACTCAGGATGTACTGTAAGACAACTACAGACATCTATTTTAAATATAGATCAGAGCACAAGATCAACTTCTGCTGTACGCCGTAGCCGGGTCCGGTGGGACAGACCTGAGCCTTCTTTCAGTACTGCGGGGACTGCAATGCGTTTATTGCCTCACAGTGACCAGAAAGTCATCAGAAAAAACAACAACAGCAGGTCAGACTGGCTCGGGTTAAAGCTTTCAGGGAGTTATCTGTCATCTGAAGCTACAACGTCTAAGACAGAGGAGACCTTCATGCAGACCCCGAACCCTAATCTGATGGATTGATTCGAGGACACTCCAATATGTTTAAGAAGTTCTGAACAAAGGCGTTAGGGCCAGAAGTCACCTTCACAGACTGTTTATTGGTGAACATGAAACCTTTAGTTCATCCAAAGCTTGATGAAGAGGGACACCTTCTGAACGAAGCCCAGCGTTGATAGTGACAGTTTATTCCAAAGACCTCGCCACCATGATGGAGAAACTGAAACACTCTGCTCCACCTGCCTCCCCTCCTGACCTGCCTCGTCCCACCTCCTCTTCCTCTCCCTCTTCTTCCACCTCTTCACCCTCCTGTGCGTCCGTGGAGCCACAGAGTCCTTCAGTGTCCTTGGACTCCATTAGAAGCCCACACCCCACGAGTAAATCTGGGCCTACGGAGCATATGAGCGCCCCTGCTGCAGCCACGACTCGGTCTCCCATCATCCTGACAACAGTGTCCACCAGTCAACAGGCAGGTGCATGTGGTCCACCCGAGTCTGCCATCAGGGAGACGGAGCAGGACAGAGAGGTGGGAAAACTAGAGGGATCAAAAAGCACTGCCTGTAACGCGGCTGCCTCGACGGAGGGGTGCCCAACTCTTTCTTCTCCGCCTCCGCTCCTCCCGGCTCCAGCCAAGACTTCTCCGTGCCCTCTGCCACCTGCGGCTTCCACCACAAATGTCCGCTCTTCATCCTCCCTCTCTCCCCTTCCTCCACACATCCCAGTAATCAGCCTCGGTCACAGCAAGCCCCCTCTGCCTCTCCCCAATACCCCTTTGACTGCCCTCCACCCAATTCCCAGCCTCATACACGGACCCCACGGGGACATCCGGCGCAGCCAGCAGAGCTGTTTAACCATGGTGGGTCCTGGAGCTTCGGGATTATCTGGAGGTCCTGGAGGCCCCTCCAACGGTCTTCCTGGGCCCCTCATGGCTCAGCAATACCTGCCTGCACATCCGTTCCTCACCAGGTGAGACTTGGCTGTTGTTTTCGTGTACTGTGTGTCATTCCCAACTGTTTTGTCTCACACTGCAAAAAGGCAACAAAAAGTAAGTAAAATCTTCTTGAAATGAGTGTATTTGTCCTGGATTTGAGCAGATTATTTGCCAATGGAATGAGTATTTTGACCCCTAAAATAAGATATACTGCACTTGAAATAAGATAATGTAGATGAATTGTTCCTATTTTAAGTCAAAAGATCTTATTCCATTGGCAGATAATCTTATTTACCTGCTCATATCAAGGATAAATACATTAATTTCAGTAAGATTTTACTTACTTTTTGTTCCCATTTTGCGGTGCATAGCGTCTTCAAATGGGGCACATTGTGCATCAGGCTTGGTCTTACAGGGCTCAGAGTTTTCATACATTTATTTTCGTGAACATTGTTTGGAAAATATCAATATCAGTCAGGTTAGAAGGAAAGACCCTGTTTTACCACAGACCTCGGTTATAATCTAGTGTATCTCTTGGACACAGCTCTGGCTGTATGCTGAGGGTCACTGTCCTGCTGGAAGGTGAACCTGCGGTCTGGACTTTTACATCCCGCAGCGTGATGCTGCTACCAGCAGGGTTCCCGGTGGGGATGGTGTTTTCAGGTCGATAAGCAGCGTTAGTTTTCCACCACGCAGTGTTTTGCATGTAGACCAAAAGGTTTCGTTTCGGTGTCATTGACCAGAACACCTTCACACGTTTGCTGTCTCCCCTGCATGGCTTTCCGCCTTCAATCCCTTTCTCGTTGCTCCTTTTCCATGAAGACCAAAAGCATCGAGTGCACTACTCACAGCATCCAGCGATGCTTTTTACATTTTCGGATGATGGATTGAACAGTGCTCTATGAGAGGCTCAAGTTTGGAATATTGTTTTATAACCTAACTCTGCCTCAGCAGTCTGCTTCCTCCCTGCTCATCGGTTCACTAATATTCTCCAACAAACCTCCACAGAGCAGCTGAATGTATACTCAGATTAATTTTAACACAGCATGACTGTTTTCACTAAATGTGCTTGATTTAGGGCTATGATAGCAAAGGAAGCTCAGTGCAAATTCCTGCCGCACTTTTCAGATTTTCATTAATAATGAAAAGAAATAAAACCCAGTTTGCTATATGCTCTCCATTTGCAAACCTTGACACATTTGAAACAACATCCAGATATTTCACATGGGATTTTTTTTGGATGCTCAAAAAGGTCATTTAACGATTTAAAGTGATACACAATCTACTTCTTGTTATTTTCATAACTTTAGCAATTCTATCTGGTACAAATTAGACAAAACAGCCTCTTTGTGATCATACGGTCAAGTTTCATCGGATTCACTTTAAACCTGAAAGTCTGAAAACTGTGAAATGCGTTCGTAAATGTTGCTTCAATGATCTCACAGGCTAAAGACAATTCAGCAAGACAGCTAAACAGTGGCGGCCCACATTACCAACCCTCGTTGACAGTGACTTCATGCGATGGGAGCTGTGACGATGATCGGGCTCAGTGAGAAGGCCAGGTTTCTGTGTGACGTGAAACCCAAACTGCTGGCGTTTTACAACTCCCCGCAGTGATGGATGGGGGCCTGCACTGCACTGTTGCATTTGAGTTGTTACAAATAAGATTAGCTATGTGTGGCACACAAAGGGCCTTTAATATATTGTCGAAATGTTTTTTTTGAATAGTTACATTTGGTCTTCGTTATGACTACATTCAGCAAGCAGAGAAAGGGCAACACAGCACACCTCCAGAAGCTCTTTTTTGGCTTCAGTTGGATACTTTTCACCATTACCTAATCACTGGCTTTCCCATCACTCTTACTGTATGTGGGAATAAGGCAGTTTTTCACCGTTTAAATAGCACAATACTATAGAAAAATCATGCAGTGACCAAAGCTTTAAAGGAACCAATTTATAGGCTGAACCACTGGATCAATGCTACCATAAGAAACCCACATTCATTAACGCTTCCTCTCCACATTCTCCCTTAATGTAGCTGCTTTTGAAAGCAGGGGTGGTGGAACATCCCAACCTGGCTTTTTCCTACCTTTCCTGCATGTCCTTTCTGTCACTTATTGTTCAATGTGTGTTTGGTTTTCCTAGTTCCTACCTGGGACCCTCAGGAGGAACCTACGGTGTCAACAACAACATCCGCATTAAGAGGAGGCCCTCGTCTCATTTTGAGATGGAGATCAGCGAATGTGAGTTTCACTAGAGACAGCTCATGCTGGCATCATTTCAAACTTTGTAGCGGATATGACTCCCCACTGCACATATGTGACGCCTGATCCTTGAGTTACGGATAAAAAGTAGTCTTATATCCTTTTCATATCTGCCAGCATATCGGCCAGCTTATGTTTTCAACACTTAATACTATTCCTGCTGAATATCTAAAGATATGGGGAGTGTTGGCCTAGTGGTTAGAGCAGCCCGCTTGCACTCAGAGAAGGATGCAAGTACCCGGTTCGATCCCCAGTCCTGCACTCTGGGTCCCTGAGCAAGACCCTTAACCCCTGATTGCTCCCCGGGAGCCACACATGGCAGCCCACTGCTCCCCAAGGGGATGGGTTAAGATGCAGAGAACAAATTTCGTTGTAATGTATGTTTCAATGTATGTTTCAATGACAATAAAGATGATATTACTATTACTATTATTACTAGAAAGGCCTCTGCATTATATACATAATATATACTGTATATATACATAAAATGTAAAATTCAAGTATAAACATGTGATAAATGTAGACATTATTGGGTGAAATTCACAAAGGACAGCGATCTGTCTATTACCTGGACCTGTTTTAGGCTGTGCTGGATTAGATTCCACCACAAATTGATGCAGATGCAACTTAGTCGTGCTAATCTTAACACAACAGGTGCAAAAGTGACCGAAGAAATAAGGTTTATCCTAAAGGACCGCATTGGTTCCGAACCTGATAAGGACCCCCTGAAAACTTAAAAGAAAACCTCTAACAGTGTCAGCCAGTGTTGTTCGTCAAATTCTTCATAAAAAGCAATTAATGATGTGGATGTCCTTACTGCACCGCAAAAAAATAAATAAATGTGACGCACAGTGGAGTGATCAATCTCTTTAACTGATTCATTTAAAGACAGAATGAATTTAAAAGTGCATCACATTGTAAAATTACAACATGTCGCATATACAAATATGTGCAGCACGACTTTGTAATCTATTGTTGATTACAGTTTATTTAATAAATGAAAAAAGGGCCGTTGGTTTCTACCGCTGGGAGGGGGCGTAGCTGTGGTAGCTGTCGCTGACCACCTCTTCTCCTCCTCTTTGTCCCTTCCTTTGTGCGACGCCCGAGTGAGCAGAGATTTCTCAGTGCAATGCAATGAGATGGGAATCTCCCCTGTAGAGTTCATTTATTTGAGTTTCCAGTGAGCAACAGGCCTCGTTTCAGTGTTAGAAGGATACATAGACCTCATTTGGTCATTAGTCAGTGATGCATCTATTAATAACCTGGATTTAAAAGTTGTCTGAGCTTCAATTTAAAAAAAGAAAATGTTTAGGGCCAATAACAAAAGTTTCTATATCATATAAAAATTACAGAAAGCATACACAAAGAATCAAAAACAGCTTTATTTGATCTAGTATTATGACCTAACTGGACTTTTTTTTTTAGTTTGGATATTACATTAATAGTGATAAATATGAGGAGATATTTACATATACAGTCATATTCAGTAAATTAGAACATGCGTTCCAAAGAGGCTTTTTGTCAGATTAGAAGTATGTTTTAGAAATATAAATCTTTAAGCAGTTATTAAATATACTTTTCACTCAGCCCAGATTTCTTTAGTAGAAATGTTTTTATGGGTCTAACGTAATGGTCTAATCTTAAATGTTGTGTTTTTGTTAGTTATAAGCAGAAAATCTAAGAGAAGTAAAGGCTTGACAACATCTGTCTTTGTGTAATTAATCTGTGTTTAACTTGGAGAATGAAATTACTGAAATAAGTCACCTTTTTGATTATATTCTAATTTATTACATACAACTGCATATAATGTCCTGACAGATGGAAACAGAAACTTTAATCCTAATTGGTATAGTAAATTGAGCCGTTCAGGTTGTGCACTGACAAGAATACACTCTGTTGATAAGATCAGAGAGGAAGTTCAGCTTGTCGACCAGTTTTGTAGTAAGAATAATCATTTCCAACTAGAACTTCTTCATAAAGCTCCTCTCTCAGAGAGGAGGCAGTTCAGACAGAATATAAAAAAGTCCTGGACGTATATATTTACCAGACATCCTGACAAATAGCTCAGTTAGGGAAACACTGGACCAGTGTTGAGAGGCCTCACATTTAAGTGTTGCTTGTTTTCTCACAATTCAATTGTAGTTAGAAAAAGTCTACATTTAGACTTCTAATAAGTGTTAGACAATTTTAAAAAAAACTTAAGACATTAAACAAAGTATGTACCAAATTTAGCCTATAGTACATTCTTAAGCAAAAATGTTAAAAATGCTGCGTCAGTACGGAATGTCACCATTTGCTTGACAGAGCTATTATAGTAGCAGAAAATAATTTATTGTCTCTTACTTACAAATGTGTATTTGCACACTTCTAGTTAGACATCCATGCAGATTGCACAATTCTGCAGCTAAATTTATTGCACGGTATTGTAAACTGCTGTCTGACTTTTTCACTTGAAAACGAGTCCATTAGCTAGTAAGGACTATTTGCACGCTTAAGGCCCCCCAGGGAGTGTTGTTGTTCGCCAGTGCAATCAACCGTTCGGTTTGGGGGCATTCCACGACATGGAAAGATTGTGTCTCGTTGTGTCTGCATGTTATGTGTAATTATGTGCATCCTAAGTCATTGTCTGCCTCATCAAAAATGTCATTATGGTAACGCACAATGACGACAAAGGTTCTTGATTCTTGAACTTGCTTTTTGGGGAATCTGACAATCGGGGCACGCCAACTGCTTTACACTCATTTGCACCTGAACGTTCTGGCAGCCTGGTCATGAATAATAACCCATTTTGGCCTGCGCCACTCTGGTCGATTCACGCAGCCTTTCTGTGTTTCCGTCAGGCCCTCCTCAGAAACTCGCCCGTCGGGTGTTCACCAACAGCCGTGAGCGCTGGCGGCAGCAGAACGTGAACGGGGCTTTCTCTGAGCTCAGAAAACTCATCCCTACGCACCCGCCTGACAAGAAGCTCAGCAAGAATGAAATCCTGCGTCTGGCCGTGAAGTACATCAACTTCCTGGTCACGCTGCTCAACGACCAGGCCCAGAACCGGAGCAGGGACTCAGGCGACGACAAAGCCGAGCACGGTGGCGGCGCGGCTGGCTTGGACGGCAACGGTCAGAGGACTCTGTTCCAGAGGGACACGCCGTCTGCTACAGCCAGTCCTGCTGCCGTGCCGTCGGCCCACAGAGATTCAACGGACTCGGTCATCGCCTTGGCGAACTCTCCGGCAACCTCAAGCTGCTTCGGAGACACGGACAGTGAGGAGAGCTATGGGGCTAGGTCGACTATGGTAACGCATGAAATCAAGGTGAAAGGCCAGATGACAATGATTGCTGCCTCTAATGATGAGCGGTGACTGTAAGAACAAAGACAGATACCAAAACCCTGTACAGACACTGGGAGGCAAACACAACATTTGACTAACCAGATGCTCCCAAAAGTGTTAGAAGACTGAGTGTGGTGTTTCCTTCAATCATCCAGTGTTTTAAAATCCGCTTCTAAGCAGTGTGAATAAAATGTGGATTTTGGTGGCATTTGATGCTCTTAACAGCCTCCGTTTTGTAGCAGTGTGCCAACATCCCTAACGTCCCATCTGCGTGTCAGAGGTTTACACGTACAGCTGCGATCTGCGCTGCAGCAGCACAAAGGCTGACTTTTGGGCTTGCCCCACATTGTTCAACGTTCCTCCCGTCCTCGCTGAAAAGAAGCGGGATCGATGGTTCCACCTTGAAGTTGTGACACACTTTTACCAGACAATAATATAGCGCGTTTTAGTTTGCTGTTCCTTATTTGACATCCTCTTAACTGCTCTCTGAAGACGACTCACAGTCAGCACTATTTCTCAACACATCCAAATGTGTTTGCTTCGCTCAATTTCGGGAACATTTGGCTTCCCTACGGGGTTCCGTAAAATCGTAAACTCAGTGAGATTTAGCTGCCATAAGCAACGGATGTTCGATTAAAGACGATACAGATTTTAGGGTTAGAGATGCCTGCTTTTTAACATAATTTTACTATTTTACATGAGAAGTGGTACATAAATCATGTGTCCTTATGGTCCCAAGTCTATTATCACACAAATGAACGGCACTGGGGTTGTTTATCTTCAGTAAGGCCCAGAGGGAATTTTCAAAAAATACGTATAAAATCTCCAGCTCTGTTGCACAGCGTGGTCAAAGATTTATGAGAGCGGCAGTTTTAGCTGTGCAGTTGAGGTTGAAGAAGGTCAGGATGGATGTGGGATGTGGTTAAAGATGGGGTTCAGCACGGTGGAGGAAAGTGAAAAACTGCGGGGCGAGGTTCAGCTGTGGCTCTATCAAGTGGCCAGGAAACGGCTACAGTTAGTGCTGTCTCATTGATGGCCAACAAGCTTCCTGAAGGAGGGGGCGGTGGTTGCGTGTGAGTGTGTGTTCGACGAGAGGTTTTCGCCATGTGGGTTAGGGCTCATTGAATGAAAGAAAGAAGTGAGACCCCCCACCCCCCTGCTCACACACACACACACACACCTACCCAAAAAAAAGAGACCGGATTAAAAAAGCCCACCAGGATGCGCTGGGAACCCTTGTGCAGGCAGTTTCGGGATCACACAACAGGAAGGGCAGCTTTCACAACACTGCTACGGCTGCATCTGCCCGCTCTGCTGTGCCAAGCTGCTCCGTCCCTTCCCTGCTTGTTTTCAGCTGCCACAGAAGGGCTGCAATCTCAGACATGCTCATATGCAGCTGAAAGTTGTTTATATATATATATATATATATATATATATATATATATATATACATTTTCTAACTCAGTCATCCCTTGTGGGGTCGCAAGAGGTGCTTGTGCCTTTCTCCAGCTGTCAATGGGTGAGAGGAGGGTACATCCTGGACAGGTCGCCAGTCTATCGCAGGTATATATATATATATATATATATATATATATATATATATATATATATATATATATATATATATATATATAAAGTCCTCCTAAACCTGCAGTTTTTAGTGCTGTGCTGACTGGCTCAACTCTGGTAACAGGCTGCTAGCAGGAAATATGATGCAACATGAGATCTCTCTAAACTTTGTGCATTTATTTCTTTCAGTTCTTTTCTTCTGTTTCAATTCGACTAAAATTAAACGCATGGATTAGTTTTTCCAGATCCTGCAGAGACATTAGTCCTTTAATCCTGGAAATGTTCTTCAAGTGATAGAACCTTGTAAGTGTCTTAGATGGCTTTGAAAGTTCAGGTCTGAGTCCATCACTACTCCCAGATTTCAGGCCTGATCGGTCTGAAGCAGCTGTAGCTCTGTGCAAACGCTTGATCGTTCCTCTGTTGGTCCAAAAATGCTCTGTCCCTTCCCTGCTTGTTTTCAGCTGCCACAGAAGGGCTGCAATCTCAGACATGCTCATATGCAGCTGAAAGTTGTTTATATATATATATATATATATATATATATATATATATATATATATATATATACATTTTCTAACTCAGTCATCCCTTGTGGGGTCGCAAGAGGTGCTTGTGCCTTTCTCCAGCTGTCAATGGGTGAGAGGAGGGTACATCCTGGACAGGTCGCCAGTCTATCGCAGGTATATATATATATATATATATATATATATATATATATATATATATATATATATATATATATATATATATATATATATATATATACATATATATATATATATATATATATATATATATATATATATATATATATATAAAGTCCTCCTAAACCTGCAGTTTTTAGTGCTGTGCTGACTGGCTCAACTCTGGTAACAGGCTGCTAGCAGGAAATATGATGCAACATGAGATCTCTCTAAACTTTGTGCATTTATTTCTTTCAGTTCTTTTCTTCTGTTTCAATTCGACTAAAATTAAATGCATGGATTAGTTTTTCCAGATCCTGCAGAGACATTAGTCCTTTAATCCTGGAAATGTTCTTCAAGTGATAGAACCTTGTAAGTGTCTTAGATGGCTTTGAAAGTTCAGGTCTGAGTCCATCACTACTCCCAGATTTCAGGCCTGATCGGTCTGAAGCAGCTGTAGCTCTGTGCAAACGCTTGATCGTTCCTCTGTTGGTCCAAAAATGATTACTTCAGTTTTGTTTTTATTGAACTGTAGAAAATGTTGGCACATCCAGGCCTCTTTCTAAATAACCACTCAATGTAAATGTGACAATAGTTTAAATGTTCATAAAACAGAATCTGCATAAACCAACTATGCCACTTTTGGAACTGGACTTCTTCTAGAACAGCAGAAGTCCACTTTGGTCTTTGCCGCTGTTGGGCAATAAGTGTCAGCCTCGAGGACCTACTAATCTGGATTTATACGCAACGAAGATGCCAAGACAGTTACCTATTATAGGTAAGATATTTCCTGGCTACAACCTTTTTTAAAAATCTTGAACCGTCCCTTTTGACAGCTGTGGTGTCTAACCTCCCTCCTCCTGATACAGGGTTCAAGCAGGGTCGCATGTGCCAGCCTGGCACTCAGAGATAACATTTGCACCTCTAGCATCGTTTCATCGGCCAAACACACATGAATCTACATTTACGAATTACGTTGCAGATGCACAGGCAGGCTGCTGCGTGCAGACGAGGACGGCGCTTTTCAGATATTGCAGAAACAAAAAAGAGATGTCAGGGTGTTGGAATGATACAGCAGAAAGTCTCTTAAAGTGAAGCGAAAAAAACTGACCGTCATTGCCACATATTTCACACCTGTAATGTTGTAGTAAACTGGTGAAAAGAAAGATTTCCTGAAGCTACACCAAGATGCTGTCACTTCACAAAGCATTATTTTTGTTTAGGCTCAGCAGATTAGGGTGGCTACTCTGAAACATTTCATAACAAGTGCCACATCAGGCCCGTGAACACCTAGATTAAATGCCCCTTTTTTCCCCCTTTGCCCTTCATTCCAAGCCCTGGCTCCTGTTTGCTAAGGTGTGGGGGGAAAGTTAGGAGCTGCTGTTGTAAATCCTCTCAAACATGCAGTTATTTGCAAAGTTTTTATTGGCTTAATGACCTCTCTAATTGCTATGTTAAACAATTCTGATATGTTATGCTTGGTATGATGGTTAAAGGCTGCAGAATAAAGAGCATAAATTAGAAGAAATAAAATTCTAAAATATTTTGCCACAACAACAGCCATTATGTATATTCTGGTCATTATTTTCAATTCCTGACATACAAAAATTAAATAGCAGTATCTCTCTGTTTTAAATTTACCGTTACTGAGTATATACCCAATCTGTATAATCTGATTGAATTTGACTTTGTAAAGTGCCTTGAGATGACATGTTTCATGAATTGGCGCTATATAAATAAAATTGAATTGAATTAATTTGTAGTTCTCAGAATAGAATAAAAAGATACTTTATTGTCCCACGTTGGGGAAATTCCGGTGTACCACCAGGAAAGCGAAATGGAATATCTATCTATCTATATAAACATATATAGATATATATGTGTGTGTGTGTGTGTGTGTGTGTGTGTGTGTGTGTGTGTGTGTGTGTGTGTGTGTGTGTGTGTGTGTGTGTGTGTGTGTGTGTGTGTGTATGTGTTTGTGTGTGTGTGTGTGTGTGTTTTAAATAAATCTAGAACTTAAGAAAAATTACTGCATAGTTATTAAAAAGCATCCTCATAAAATTAAAGAAGTGTGCAACAGAGTAGGTGGACTCTTAAAATGTGCATGTATATTTCTGCATAACAAACACCAACAGTGTGTTGATATTAATAATGAAAAGACTATGCAAAAACAGCAGAGATGCAATGCAGACATTTATCTGAGTTGGGAGCAGTGATGGTTATAAAGTGTAACAGCTAGTGGGAGGAATGATCTGCAATAATGCTTTGTGCACTGTAGTGCACAGCAGGGTTTCGGAGAAGGAGCTCTCCAGCTCTGCAACAGCCTAATGTCATGATTTAGGTTTTTGTTTGTTTTGCTTTGGACTTTTCTGGACTTTTTCTATCAGCCTGTCACCTCTCAGCTACCAGCCACCATCCAATCAGCTCAGCCAACAGTCAATTAGCCCACATCAGGTCCACCTGCTGCCAGTAATTACATTCAACTCTGGTCACCTGTTCACCGGCCTACATTTACCTGCCTCAGCCAACTCATCCTGGCCAGAACGTCTCTTCATCCCGTCTTATCTTATGTTATCTGATCTGATCTCATCTCGTCTCAATGTGCCCTTCCTCTACCAGTTCCTGTGTGCTCAGCCAGCTGGATTCTTCAGATAAAAGTTGCCTGTGTCTGCATGCTGCAGAGGTCTGCCTGTTTCCTCTTGAGTTCCAGCTGCTTGCTCTGCCCATTATTGGGGTTCCCCGGTCCACATCGCCTGTTCTGCTCTGTCACTACCTGCTCATCCCTGCCTGCCTGCACCATCTGCCATAAGTCATCTGTTCAAGTCTGGTTCTGCTTGTCTGCCTCACCCGCCACTATTCTTCCCTAACAATAAACCTTTTAAAGAAAACGTAACTCTTTGTCCGGTTGAATATCGGGTTCAGCAGCGTCACCCATAACACCTAAAGGATGAAGTGGGAGACACTGTCCAACAGACATGCTATTTTTACTTACTTATTTTTCATACTTAATACAGTTATGGACAAAATTGCTGGTATCCCGCTGTTAATCAAAAAAAAAATCCCACAATGGTCACTGAAATAACTTGAAACTGACAAAATGAAAAATACATGAATACTGAAAATTGACCAATGAAAATCAGATGTTGTTTTTTGTCATACAACAGAATCACTAAAAAAAACTAGAAAAATTTGCATTTCCTGCGAAAATGCACTGTGAATGCAGATAGCTGAATGATTGAGCAAAAGATGCAGAAGATCTTTGAAGAAGAGAAAAAATAGCTGAAAAGCATTGAAGAAGTTGAAAAAGTTGAAGAATTTGAAAGAGTTGAAGAATTTGAACATGAAAGAACAATAGCTGAATGATTAGAAGAAGAAAAAACTGAGGGTGAGGCACCAAACATTTCCTAACTCATTCTAAACACTGAATCATTTAACAAAGCAGAAGTAGAATTTCAAACTTGAATATACTGTAGCCATATGTGGGCCTGCATTTCTAGGGAGTATAAGGGGTTTCGCCCCCATTGAAAAGCATTGGATGTTTGACACCTCCTAGCTTGGAGATGCTTTACGTGACGTGGCCCAAATTTATAGTGGAGCATTCTGTATAAAGGAGGTAAAGACTCTGTAAAGCAGAAGTTTGTAGGACCTTCCTAGAGCTACTTCCGGTTAGCAACATGCTAACAGTTAGCCGCTAACAGGGTTGTGTTCAGTATCACCAGGTGAGTGTACTCTGTCAGTTTGGTCCAAATCCTGTACTGGGAAGTGCCTCAAAAAGGGTGCCAATACTTAATGTCACCAAAGGTCACCAAAGGTCATGAGTCAGATTGGCCTCCTTTAGCAACTCAGCCTCACCACATCTGGGCCCAGAACTCAACATTTGACCAAAATGGTCAGTAGCGCCATTTCCCACATGTGGGTGGTGCTGTATTGGCCAATTATGTCGTGTCTGGGCATCATGCCAGATCCTGTTGGAAGCAAAGGCCCAATAGGAAAGCATGTGAAATCCAAAATGGGACAGAAAAGTGACACATGGCTGAAAGTCACTTGAAAATTTAAAAATGTTAAGAGGAAGTGACTGTGCGAATTTCAGATTCCTACATTAATCACAGCCGCTGCAGCGGGCGTCGAAAGTTGCCATTGTATCCCAATGGAGCTTCTCCCTCTGGCCCTCAGAGTTCCGTCGTCATGGAAACTCACTCACACCTCTGCTGCAGGCCAGTCTACCGAAGTGCAGAGACTTTGCTCACAATAAGTCCCATTGGATTATAATGGAGAACTTTGCCCCGAACAACGCTCCATATCTCCTGATCCGTAAATGGTAGAGACGTAATTTTTTCTGCGTTTATTTCGTAACGGATAGGGGAAGAAGACAGCTAATCGGTTTTTGCTGGAAAAAGTTTAATAAAGGCGTGAAAAATTATGATATAAAGTTGATTTTTATGGACTTTCAGAAATCCTCTAAAAACGGTCCCGAACAAATCGCTGTAGCTGAAAAAGTATAAGAGATATCAAAATAATTCTTTCACTATGAGTATCAGCAGGCTTTTGAGGACTATGGTGCCCATTTTCATGTTTGTACAAAAATCGGTGTAGGCACAGCGACGATGTAAAAAAGTGGATGATGTGGGAAAATGCAGCTGAAAAGCGTTTTCAGGAATTTGCACATTCGCTACTCCCGAACAAATTGTTCCTGCGGTAAAACCGTAACAGTTATCCAAACAATTCCTTTTTTATGAGTGCCAGAAGGGACGGGACATTCATGTGTGAAAGTCTCATGCTTGTACATGAAACGGTTTCGGAGTAGCGACGATGCGAAAACGTGTGATGTTTTCAATTTTCAGGCGTCATTTTTCAAAACCGCTCCATAGGAAATGAATGGGGGAGGTTTCGGGTTTGTGTCGCTCTGAGGTGATTTGCGAAAAATCTATAAATGCTACAGCAATGAGGGTTACATTTCCTGAATCCAGACAAAAATTCCTACGTTTTGATGTATAATTTATGTGGATAGGTTGAAAATTGAGCGACTGAGAAGAAGTTGTTCGGAGAAGAAGAATTAGTTGAATTTCTAGAGTGCGCACTCTATAACTGCCTCCTTGACGACCATAGCAACGCATGTTATTTGCTGAATTTCTTGAAAAGCCAAAATTATTTTAAGGAGGTACTATATGAAAATGGTAAAAGATATGAAAAAGCTGAAATAGACCATAATAGCTGAAAGATATCACTACATTTTAAAAGTTGAATGGCGTTTCTAGCTGAAAGTAGGCTGAAGCAGTAAGCTGTCAAAAAGCAGCTGAAATGAGCGGAATTTTAGTGATTTACATTCATTTCCTATGGGAGAAAAAAAGCTGAAAATTTGCAGAAAAAGCTGAATATTTTAAAAAGTTGAAAAGATATAAGTACAAAAAGATATAGCCATCGATTCCAGAAGAAGCTGAATAGTTTAAAAGTTGAATGGTTGAAATCGGAGAAAAATTGTAGGAGGAGAAGCGAATCAAACTTTAAACAGTAAAAACGCATTTGGAAGAATATCCTATAATAATAATAAGAAGAATAAAGAATAAAGAGAAACAGGATCTCAAGAACTGTGAATGCCTACTGCATTCACAGTAATAAACTAATGAAACAGACCTGGACAAAAATCATGGTGTGGACCACACTGAACATGCATCACAGGAAGCCGAGGAGAGAGTTGTCTCAGGAGATTAGAAGGATAATTATAGATGAGCATGTTAAAGGTAAAGGCTGTAAGACCATCTCCAAGCAGCTTCATGTTCCTGTGATTACAGCTGCACATAGTACTCAGAGATTTAAGGTCCACAGGACTGTAGCCAACCTCCCAGGACGTGGCTGTAGTCTGAACAACACCTGAGAGGCCTCGGCATCTTTCAAAAAGGTAAAACAACCCAGGCGGAGTAAAACAAGGATTGAACGGTTCACACAAGGTTTGAAAGATGGAGAAGTTTGAGAGACCTAATTAATTTAAACAAATGGTAAGTGGGCAAAGTTTCCCCAAGACACGTAAGGACCAGTTTTGTTTTTAGTTTTTCTAAGGTAGCTGGTCTCGCAGTTGTCAGCGATAAGTAGAGTACTAAAAGCGTTGCAGCTCACCAAATTCCCCCTCAAGGTGCACCGACAGTCCCCGCTGACAAAATAGGTAGGAAACATCCCCGCCTTATACTTTATATGAGAGATCTGGTCACTTTAATGTTCGCGTATCTGCTGTTTATTCAGCAATACCAACTTACTTTGGCCTCACTCATCATCTTGTCTAGCTGCACAACTTCCCCATCTCTCTTGACTTGGCACCCTTAGCGATGCCGAAGGCTTTGTGTGTTGTTCCGACTTGAAACACCAGGTGTCATTATTACTTATTTGCTCCTATGTCACAGACCCCATCATTTCTGTCCAGGCCTGTTTCATTCCGTTTTTTGGGGGGGGTTTTCTAATTAATCTGTTAAACCAGAATTCAAAGGCAATATCTGACTTTGATTGTTTAAGTTTCAGTACATTTCTATTTATTATTACTTTTGTCAGTTTCAAGTTATTTCAGTGACCATTATGGGTTTTTAACAGAGGGGAACAAGCAATATATCGACTGTATGCATAAGAACATGATACATCTGAGCTTAGTGCATCACATGTATCTGTGCACTAGAAAGCAGATGTGTGTCTGTGGGTGGGAGAGTCAAGGTTTTTTGTCATAAAAACAAAAGAACGAAAGCAATCTGATCATTGGTACTGCATGTTTGGTTGAAGGATGAGGTTTATTTGCGTATTCAGGTTCCAAGTAGGAAAATAATAAACTACAATTTCAAGTGCCACCACTTTAAAATCCAACATGTTGGGTAATTGTTTAAATCATGGTCTTTGTTGCAATATTACATTGATATTAACGTTGGTGTTTGTCAAACACAGGTCATAGGTTGTTGGTACTACTCTCTTATTACAGTGTTTGAATAAAAAAAATGCAGAGAAATATATTGTTTTCACCTTGCACTGCTAACAGAACATAGCCTTGTAACTGAACACAAGAGTAAGCAAATATAATGTACTGATCCAAGTTCGAAGTAAATAAAATGTAGCATAAAAAGTAAATAGCATCTGTTCCCGCTCCACCGTCACCAACTTCAGTTTCCTTCAGGGGTTCTTCAAAGATTCTTCACTGGGCCTCTCCTGTGATTAGTTTTTGATTAAAACAAAGGTCACCATGGCTGAAGGCTTCAATTTTTGCTTTTTTATGCTTCTTAGCTTTGCATCACAGTTTAGCCTACAATGTGTAATTTGCTTCATGTTTACCTTAGAAATAGCTGAAACCTAAGTTCTATACAGGCACCCCCAGAACAACCTGTGGTATTTGAACCACAGTTTGAGAACCATAAGATCAATGCATCAAGAGAGTGCTTCAACAGTATAAATAAAGAAATGACCTCTCCTAAAACAAGATATTTGGCCTGTAAATAACGGGTACAAATTCTGTAAATAGAAGATTTTTTATTTCAGTCCCAAAAATTAACAAAATGTACCATTAATGTTGATATGAGAATCACACAAATATTCATTTGCAATAGCAATTCCTTTTAAGTAAACCTCATTTTATATAGATGTGTAAATTTTTATTTTCATGAACACAACTCCTCCTAAATGATCTTGTTTGTCTATGTACAAAAACTGGGATAAACTTGAACAATCCATGATTTGAAAACAAATAAAAATGGGGGAAAAAGTACTGGTGTCAAAAGGTATTGATGACACAATATTTAGTGATATTATGATCGCAATAGAAAAAAGTGTTTTATATTTGTTGTAAATTTGGCATGACTGATCCATTTTGGTCCTTTATTCTGTTTTCATGAGTTTCCTGCCATCAGTGCTGTTGTTCACTGATATCTCAGAGCTTCCTGTTCCATCCAATGTGTTTTTCTTGCTGAATTTTCGCCGGACCACCTCACTGAGAGCGGATCCTGCAGCTGTCCCAACAGCCCCGCCAATCAGACCTGCCAAAATCACACCCAGCACCAGACCCAGAACCGCACCCAGGATGACCGTCTTCGGCACCTGTTTGGCAGCATTCCCTATTTTTTCCCACACTGAGCTCTCCGACACCCTTTTGGCTCCCGCTTTTACTCCAGAACCCATCTTCCCCCACACGGGACTCTGTGCCATTTTCTTTGCACCAGCACCGATCCCGGCTCCGACCTTCACTGAACCATCTGCCATCAGTTTAGCTCCAGTTATGGCACCTTCCCCTACCTTCCCCCACATGGGGCTGCTGGCCAGATTCTTCGCTCCAGTTCTGATCCCAGCTCCGACACGCATCGAGCTGTCGGCCATCAGTTTGGCCCCTGAACCCACTTTTTCCCACATCGGACTTGCCGTCACTGCTTTTGCGCCAGATCCCACCCATGCAGAACCATCCACAACCTTTTGGGGAACCCTATTCCCCACAGCTTGGGATACTTGTCCCGCAGTGGCTCCCACCTTTTCCCACATGCCGCTGTCCGCAACCATCTTTTGGACATTTTGGGCGCCACTGCCAACTTTTCCCCACACTGGACTACTCTTCAACTGTTGTGCGCCCTCGCCTACCCACGCCGAGCTGGTTGCCAACAGTTTGGGTAACATCTTGGCACTGGACTCCATCTTCTCCATCATAGAACTGAGGAGTGAGGGCGACACAGAGGAAAGAGTAACAGGCGGAAGGCTCTCTATACTTGCGTTGCTTACGCTCCTCTCTGCCTCATCCCTCGTGTCCTTAATCTCATCCTCTGTCATCTCTTCGTTTATTTGCTCCAGAGGCTGCCTCATAGTGCTGAGCCACCCAGCATCCACTGCTGCTAGCGCAGGCTTTATGCCCTTTCTTTCCCTTGCTATCTCCAGCTGTCTCTGCCTCACTCTGTCCTCCGCCTCCTGAAAGGCCGGACTAGAATAACACTGTCCTCCAGCTTCCTTCACCGTCTGCTCCACCTTCTCTAGCAGCTCTGCCACATTCTGCTTCTGCCTCCTCCCTCCTCCCTTCTCCAACACGTGAAACCTGTCTCTGCATTTTTCCACCAGCTCTACCAAATCCCCTCTTTGGCTGGCGATGTATTCCTCGGCGCTCTTGCCTTCTGCTTTCCCGCTGGCCCTCAGTCGATCTACATATGTAAAGAGGACCACGGTGTGCCTCTGGACTGCCTCGGGGCCAAAAACCGTCCCGAGTGCTCTGAGGGCCTGCAGTTCGGTCTTTGCCGGCTGGTCTAGCGGGACGCACAGGAGGAAGGCGTGAGGGCCAGGACTGGACAAAGCGACGCACGAAGAGATCTGAGCCCTCACTTCATCCGGAGTCTGCTCCGAGTTGAACCAATCCGGTGTGTCCACCACCGACACCTGCAGCCGAGACGAGACAACAGATGGAGAAAGAGCGTGAGAAATTCTGATCTTAGAGGATAAGTTGGAGCGAATCACAGCTACAAACACACACAATCAAACTGCACTCTCATGGTTTGCATCACTAACCCTTCTTCCTTCAACCATCGCCTTCTTTTTGTCACACGTCTGAGTGACGGCTGTGAAGCTCTCTGAATGGGACTCAAACACCTCCTGTCCCAGGATGCAGTTGCCAGCAGCACTCTTCCCTCCCCCGGATCGGCCAATCAAGACCAGACGAAGCTCAGGGGCGGATGACGGTGGAGACGGGGATGAAAGGGGCGAGGAGGACTGGGATACCGACGAAGGCGAGGTGGTGAAGGTTTGAATGGCGTGTTGGGGCGAGGAGAAGACGGGTGAATGAGGAGGTGAATAAGATGATGGGATGGGCGACGGCTCAGGGGAAGTTTCCTCAAAGCTGTTGATTCTGTGATGAACTGAAAATAAAGTGTTTACTGTAACATCGATCTAATACACCTCTATAATAAACATTTCCCCATTTTGTCCCATTACAACCGTTAACTTATGTATTAACTATACAAAAAAAACAATAATTTATATAATTATATATATATATATAATTCATGATTAGTTAAGTTTAAATTTTCATTAACATGGGTTACTGCTAAAAGCACAAATCTTATTTAATGCACTGCTAATTTTTATGAAACCTTGGATGTGTAGACACTTCATGCACAACAATTGAACTGATGCACAAGCTGGCACTTGACATTTCACGGGGCAGGTGCTCAAGTAAACAAAAGGGCAACAATAACCAAATTTATTAATTGAATTCAAAATGGAGAATGCATTTAACTTGCATATTTCTTTTTATTTTTAGTCTGAGGAAAAAAGGCAACTCAAATTATGAAATTGAATAAATAAATAAATAAATATATATATATATATATATATTATATATATATATATATATATAATTTCCTTTCTTTCTGTATGTGTGTAAATGGAGGGGCCAGTGTTTGTTTTCTGCCCCACATACAAACCCCCATGCAGCTCCTCCACGGTTACCATGGGCCTCTTTCACAGTTTTTTTTTTATTATTATTATTATTATTATTATTATTATTATTATTATTATTATTATTATTATTATTATTATTATTATTATTATTATTATTATTATTATTAATGCTGTCCTTGCCAGATCTGCTGGTTTTAGTGAAGCATAATGTCTTTGTTAGTTTGCATTTGGTTTGTTGTTTTATAACCTATCCCTGCTTCAAACAAATGTATCCCTGACACATCTGTGATGAAGATGTTCATTAATGTTCTCTAACAAAACCTCTGAGGGATCCATGGAAAAGCCGCATTCCTACTGAGATTAAAATTAGGTCAAATCTGAAGGTAGCTGGCCAGCCTGGATTTCATTTAGAGGTAGCAGAGTAAATAAGGATAAATACAAATGCGCCCCCAAATGTTCATCTTTCATTTGCCAAAAGAAATGTAAAAATCTGCTCCCACTTCACAGCTTTGCATTCATGCGTGACCTGAGAATCCTGATAAAACACAACGATGACTGTGGTTGTAACGTGATGGATTTTAAAACGGTTCAATGGGTACGAATACTTAAAGCAGCTGTAGTCAGACTTACAAGTGGAGATCAGTTTAGGCTTTGATTGAGTCTCAGAAATCTTTGAGAGGATGGCTCCATCTACAGGGGAGAAACAGGAAGAGCTCTGATCAGATCTCTGCTCCTTTTTACTGGTGCAAAGCAAAGGGAAACATTGAACTGGGTAAATGTAGTCATTTATCTGGCACAATAAATACAAAAACACAGAATAAAAACAGACTAGATATTTATCTGTATAAAAAGAAGATATTTTGGGCTAACTGGGTGGAGGTGAGGTGCCTCACTCTATTTGCACTTGAATGCAATACAAACACTGACCTTCATTCAGTCTGAAACTGGGTGTCCTGGTTAACTGCCTGTCGTCACGTGGCTCTGAATGTGAGGGCTGCTCAGGTGCTGGAGTTGAATAAAGCCCGTTAGAAACTCGAGCCTCAGCCACCATTCCATCTATATCATCCTTGTACTCTCTTCTTCTCTCCGAAGTGCTGATGAACCCTCCTCTGTCGGCGGTGTCTGTGTTTGGGATGCTCTTCACCACCACTGGCTTTGGTTTCTCCTCCTTCTGAGCTCTGAAGCTTTCCATCAGCTCTGGCTTTCGCTCCAGCACCCGTCTCTCCAGCTCTTTGTCCTCTGGTGTTTTCTTGCAGTATACCCCGTTTCTCTGCACCATGTGATCTACCTGTTGAGGAGTTAAATAATAGTTGTATTGTAG
Organism: Fundulus diaphanus; assembly: GCA_037039145.1. NCBI lineage: Eukaryota > Metazoa > Chordata > Actinopteri > Cyprinodontiformes > Fundulidae > Fundulus > Fundulus diaphanus. Next base: position 45,075,754 of record CM073123.1, on the reverse strand, counting down.
GAAATAAAAACAAAAAAGGTTCCTTTTATCACTATTTCAGTCATTCTGATTTATTTTGACCATATTAACTAAATACACACACAAACACACACACACACACACATATATATATATATATATATATATACAGTATATATATATATATATATATACTGTATATATATATATATATATATAGTGGTTATAAATTAGAAAATGTATTCCTAAGGTTATCTCCTAAGGCTTTTGGGCTTGGTGTGTTAGCCCAAAATAACCCATCTGGCCACTCTTTTGCAACCTTTCTGGAAGTGCTGAATATAGGAAATATAGGAAATATTAAGATTAAATTTTTCACCCCTGCGTGTAAACCCTTCTAACATGTTTTCAAGCAAATAGCAGTCCCATACTGACAATAATAGCTACAGCTATAGCTTGTACTTTGACCTTGAAGAAAACACAAAATTTGATTTTTTAGTCAGTGCAATGTCTGTTGCTAGGTTTTTGTTTGCTTGTTTGTTTTGTGGGGGGGCAAAAGTGAAAAGTTGCTAGTTTCTTTAATACACATGTGACTTTGGGTGACATCCTAGTCTTAATCCATGCTGATTAATGTGGCACTGACCCACTTTTTGCTGCCATGACAGTGTCAGCTCTACTGGGAAGGCTTCCCCCAAAGTTAGAAGTGTGTTTTGGTCAAACGTTTGTCCATTCTTCCAAATGCACATTGAAAGCTGTTGTCTGTAGAAGCACTTTGCAGGCCTAGCTGCTGCATCTTACACAGCTTTGGACATGGATGTGATTGGAGCAGCCAAATGCAAGGACTGGGATCGGTGAGAGACCACTTTTGGAAACGCAGTGCACATGCTCATTTATTAATTTTTTACTCTGAAGTCAGGCTTTCTGTGTTCCTAAAGCTGAAGTTTACCAAAAACACCCTCAAAGTCAGAGCTTCAACTTGAAAAGTCTGAGTTCAAAATTCAAAGTGAATCCTGCAGCTGTAAAATGTAGTGAAAGTTGCAGGTATGAACTATTTATTTGCACTTTTTACTTCATTTCCTGTTAAGCCAGTGGGATACAAACTGTTGTTTAATCTCTGTTTGCGAACATGTTCCTTTGCTGTTTTAAAACACAAAATGGAAAATGTTGCTTTTGTCTCATGTTGCTAATAGCAATTAGCAGAAATGTTTTTTTAAGTCCTTCTGGTTTTTCAACTCACAACTAAAACCCTCTTAACTCATGCAACGTCCTTCATAGATCGAAGCTCCGATTGTGAGACAAATAGAGCCCATCATAAAAGTAAAAACTCCAAAGTAACTGTAGTTAGACACTAGCTAGATTTCCATTTCTTGGAAAGTGGTGATAGAATGGTGATATAATTATGTTATTTTCTGCTTAATGAGGTGTTCTGTTTATTTTGATGGTGAAATGATGATATGAAAAGTTGGTCTCAAGGTTGAAAAATCATTTTAAGGCCTCTGGAGTCAATATACAAACCTCTCAAGATCCATGACAAGAAAGCATGTCTGTTTCCTCACTGTCATATTCTTACCAGGTATAATATAATACGTTTTGAAAACTCAATCATGTAATAAACATGTCTCCTTTTCATAGTTATCCATGGCATTGGTGCCCCTCTTTTTAAAAAAAAATAAATAAACTTGAGTCGCTCGTTCAACTGCTTGAGTTGAGTGTAGGGTTCTAAATGCAGAACTTATTTTGGCACGTCAGCGTTCTCGAGTGAGGCGATACAACAATGGACCACGCTGCCAACAGAACTATTAAACATGCACAGACTTTCCCAAGATGTCACGTCTGACGAAACAACGGCTTCTCTCACAGCAAACCTGTGTTTATTCTGGGAGCGGATGTAAGTGGCGTCTGTGGAGGGAGTTTGGGAGTATATGTATTAAGAAGCATTGCATATAAATTGGGTCTATATGCTATTGGAGTGTATATGATATGATAATGTTTTTATAATGGAGTGTTTCTATCAAATAGCATCAGACTGACTTCTACATTTTTAACAGCAGCTGGTCCAGGGACTACGGCTTTAAATTAGCACTAGAGTTATAACCAGGTACAATGCACCTCTCCTTTCTGAGGTTAATGTATATTGTACACTGTCCCTGTTTAGGTTCATAAATAAGAAAATAACAAATAAAAGAATATGTTGTGATGAATCTCCATGCAGACAACTAAATGTTATGTTTCGTATTCACCCAACAACTCAATCCCTCCATGTTTCTTTCACCTCGGTTGTCGGCTTCAGGATATTTAGCCAAAATAAAAAATAAAAAAACAGATTCACTAACAGTTCCAGCTGTGCTACTTCAGCTGGTAAATGGCATGATCATCAAAATCTAACCAAGCCTGATTGTTCTCTGGATGTGAGTCTGACTATTGAAATGTGTAAAGTGAAACAACGTGCATACTTAGCTGCTGACTGGCACGGTTACCACAATGACCAAAAGGCCTGAGCAATCGCTGCACAAATATCTGCTAATTGCTTCTTGATTCGTGGGCTCACCTTCTCCAGCAGCTCCTGAACCTGCTCCTTGTCCCGCCGCTGGCGGTTGTTAAAGACGTGGTACCTCCCCCCGCAGCGCTCGATGACCTCCCTCAGGCCCGAGTGTTCTGTCTGCAGGTACTCCTGAAGAAGAGCAAATTGGCCTGAGTGAATTTGGACTTGGAGTGCTTTGCGTGTCTTCTTAAATAGCCTAAAATGAAACCAGTTCCACACTTGGAAACATTTAAAGAATGCACCAAGGATGGAAGGAGTTGGCATAGAAAAAATAAAGCCTAAAGAGGAATCTGGGAAGTGCATTTGGTAGTGTATTAGAGTTACTGGTGAGAATTACAATTAGATAGTCGCCATAAATTTTTTACATACTTGGTCAAAAAGGATTTAAGAGATGGGATGGATGGAATTTGCTAATACCTCCACTGTTTGTCTCATCAAGTAGTCTCCACATGTCAATAACACCAGGGTATGATCCAGCACCTCCGTTCCAAACAACTTTTCCAGCTCTGCAGGCACTCGACCCTCCATCTGGAGACAAAACATCAGATTGTTTACCGGCTGCATGCGCTTCAGTTTAGCCCAACAAACATTTCAAGCTTAGGTCGGAAATGTAACCGAAGCTCCAAACAGCGACTGACCTCCGTGAACTGGCACACAGGCACGAGCAGCAGAACAGCATGCGGGCCCGGTGCCAGCAAGGTCATGGCCCGCTCGGTCTCCTTTCTGACGCCGTCCATCATGTTGGTACCATCCCAGTACCATCTCGGCGCCTCCACAAGGGTCACACGCCTGCCCTCGGCGAAGCCCTCGCGCAGTATGCAACTCCTGGAGGAGCTGGGAGAGACGGCAGACAGCTGACCCAGGATGGTGTCCGCTGAGGACGTCTTCCCGCACCCGATGTTCCCCAAGAGAACGAGCCGTAGGTCTGAGGATGAGGACCCACTGAGGCCTTCACGTAAGTGTTCACTCATGCCTGGTGTAAAGGATGGGGGGAGGGAGGGGTCAAACGTGGAGCATTTATTTACAATCCAAAAACTGTATATATTATAACTGTCACGGCCGGTCCTCTTTAGGTGCTAACCCACTGCAGGAACCTTGATAAACAACTAGAGGAGTTTCTTGTGCAACAGGTGGAACATGCTAAACCTTTCGTACTGCTCCAATACTGCCCACACTTTGTTTTAGTCATCTCCCGGATTAAAACCCACACAGTTCCTACTTTCTTTTAGCTTTAATTTATACAACAGGAATGATCAGTAGTTCTGTTTGCCAGCACAATATTTCACGTTAGACATCACTGTTTTAGTATTCACATAAAAGCAGCATAATAAAATCAGCAGAATTGGAGTTGGGAGACATTTCCACAAATTTGGAGTGACAGGACTTGGCTGAGCGTCAGGGGACGTTGTGACGTTGGATCCCACAGTGGGAACATGCGTAAAAAAATGCTAGACAGCTGAAAAGGTAATAGGTAATCAAGTTCCCAGCAGAGAAGATATACTGATAGCGATCTAAACATGCCTTCTGCTGCCAGGTCCAGTGTGGTGTATATGTTTGCCTTTAATTTAATGAAATTAATCAGGAAACAAAAGGAAAATGCCAATTTGTGGAGGAACTCTGACCTGACATTATAAGGCAGCCAGACCCACCATCATTAAGAGGTGGGTTTGAACAAACAAGAACTATACTCACATACCTATACAGTAATATTCAATAAATTAGAATATGCATTTCTAAGAGTTTGTCAGACTAAAAAAACACAACCTTTTAAAATACTTCAATTAACCCCCCCCCCCCCCCCCCCCATTTCTGCATATATAAATGTTGCTTCTTATTGGTCTGATGCAACATTCTGATCTTAAATACTGTGTTTTTATTAGCTGGAGGTGGGGAAAAAAATCATAATTAACCGAAATAAAGGCTTCAGTCTGTGTTAATTTAGAAAATGTGTTTCCCTTATAGAACTCAGTTACTGAACAAAATGAACTTTTCAATAACATTCAAATTAATTGATTTTATATCTATATATGTGCATTAACAAATCTGTATCGTTTGTCTTCAGTCTGGCTAGTGGTAACATAATTATATCAATAGTTAAGGCCTTTCGCTCGAATTGGCTGAAACCTTCATCTCATTGGAAACCACAACCTGTTGGATGTCATGGCGTTTGATAGGCCACACCTTGCCAGTCCAGTCTGGCTACATTCTGCTTAGACTTTCCCATTATATTTAGCCTGATATGCAAACACTGAAACCCACAACAGCAAATGCAAAGATAAGAACCGGCCGAATGAAGTGATGAGTTCCTCAGCGACAGTTCTGCCCTGGACACTGATGTTGAAGGTCATGGCGATACGAACACAAAAGTAAACCCTAAAAGCAAAGAACTATAGTACTTAACAGCATTTGTGTAACTATAGTCAGTGTTTCTTTCCTGGTAAATGCTGACAGAACATTAAAATCCCACATCATACATTTTGTGACCACGGTAAATTCTCAGAAATGAATAACTAATGTTTCAGAAACTTATGATCCCCATTCATCAGCATTCAGCTGCTGCTAAAGCTTCCACCAAACATTAAAAAGTATTCCTGCCTTAGAACACATTCACACCACAAAAATAACAATAAAAATTCTTACTCGTGTATTTGACGTCTACAACGCAGAACTCATACGAAAGTCTCACTTTCTTTAGTGGTTCCTAGCGAAGGATTCCCATCCAGTCAGCTTCAGCCGTCCTCGCTTCCCAGCCGATTAACTGAAAGGTGTCAGCTCAGGTGAGGTGCGCTCTGTCGGCGAGTTTACCCATCTCACCACTCCCAGCTTTAACCGCACACAAACACGAATAAGTGTATTTCTGTGCCCAACAGGTTTCTCTGTCTGCAGGGAGGAGAGCATTCCAGTGCGGGGCGGAGAAAAGGTACAACCTGCCATGCATGTGAATCACTGAGTTTAATCTGCCGCACCCATGAATAATCAAAACTGCTGGCTGTCAGTCAGAGAACATCTCCTTCAGGGGTTTGCCGTTGCCATGGAGAATGACTGGTAAACTGGGAGTAAATACTTTGTTTTCATGGCCGGGCTGGTTTGAGGACATGTCTCAGAAACACCAGACAGGTTTACAGCAGGCAGAGATAATGATTTAAACAGAACATTCTGTTTGCTTGTTTCTATGTGTGTTCATCAGACAGGAAGTCATGAAAAAGTACTTTGCATTTTTGTTTTACATACCATCTGAAATACTTCAGGTAAAACAAGTTTACAATTGTCTTTTTCTTCCATGGCCCCTGACTGTTTTGGACTTACAAAGCTTTTACAGTCGTTGGACGGATCAGGTTGAAGGACATACAGGGGCTGGTCATGTAATTAGTATGTAATTCCATTCAAGAGGTGAAATTTGTACATTATATTCATTCATTACACACAGAATGATATATTTCAAGTGTTTATTTCTTTTAATGTTGATGATTATAATTGATTATAATGAAAACCCTAAATCCAGTATCTCATTAAATTAGAATATTGTGAAAAGGTCCAATATTGACACCTGGTACCACACTCCAATCAGCTAGTTAACTCAAAACACCAGCAAAGGCCTTTAAATGGTCTCTCAGTCTAGTTCAGTAGGCGACACAATCATGAGGAAGACTGCTGACTTAGGGTTAGCACATTACTAGAGAGGTGAAGGGAAGGAAAAGATGTGGTAGAAGAAAGTGTACAAGCAACAGGGATGACCGCACCCTGGAGAGGATTGTGAAACTAAACCCATTCATAATTTATAAAATTCTTCTCCTTACAATTAAAGCTATCAGTAATCTTGCCCCCAAGTATTTCACTGAGCTTCATATCAAGATACCTACTTGCTCTCTCAGGTCTTCTTCCATTCAGCTCATCCTTCCACATGCTCGTCTGGTTACCATGGGGTGTAGAGCTTTCAGTCATTCAGCCCATAACTACTTTTAAAACTCACTTAAAAACTTATCATTTTAGACAGGCATACTCTTTATAATATTTAAATTTAATTTGATTGTAAATATCCCATCCTTTCTCCTGTTCTTTTTTAGTTTATTCCTGCTCTTTGTTGATTCAATGTTTATTGGATTGAGTGTTTTATTCTTGATTCTGTAAGGTGACCTGGGGTGTTGAGAAAGGCGCCTATAAATAAAATAAAAATGCATTCAAAAATGTGGAGAGACAAAAAGGACTGGGCTGCTGCTGAGTGGTCCACAGTTATGTTCTCTGATTAAAGTAAATTCTGCATTTCTTTTGGAAATCAAGGTCCCAGAGTCTGAAGGAAGAGAGGAGAGGCACAGAATCCACGTTGCTTAAGGTCCCGTGGGAAGTTTCTACAGTCAGTGATGGTTTGGGGTGGCATGCCATCTGCTGGTGTTGGTCCACTGTTTTCTGAGGAAGATGCAATATGCTGGATCTTACAATGCAGAAGAGCTGGAGGCCACTATCAGAGCAACCTGGGCTCTCTTAACACCTGAGCAGTGCCACAGACTGATGGACTCCATTGCCACGCCACGTTGCTGCAGTAATCCAGGCAAAAGGAGCCCCAACTAAGTATTGAATGGTGTATACTCAATACTTAATTGAAAAGCTCATACTTTTCATGTTCATACTTTTCAGTTGGCCAACATTTCTGGAAATCCTTTTTTTTTGTATTGGTCTCAAGTAATATTCTAATTTTCTGAGATACTTAATTTGGTTTTTTTTATTAGTTGTCAGTTATAATCATCAAAATTAAAACACTTAAAATATATCAGTGTGTAGTGAATGAATGCAATATACAAGTTTCACTTTTTGAATGGAACTACTGAAAAAAAAATCAAAATCCATTTCTTGAGGCTGCCCAGCCCACTACATTGACTTTCTGTAGTATTTAGGTCTGGGGACTGTGATAGCCATGGGAAAGGTTGATTTTGGTCACATATTTTGAATCATCACCTTGCTGAATGACCCATTGATTATCCCTCTTCAGTTTACAGTCAAAGTCCATCAGATTACACTTTTACTCCTGGTATTTCAGAGTTCTTTATTTGAGGCACTCTGGAAAGATTGCCAGAGTTTTAAATAGAAATAGTCCCACAGCCTCATCAACCTGGGACATATTCATCCTTCATTTCAGGCCAGACCCACCTGGATTGTTGCTAAGCTTAGACTCACCTGACCAAAGCAGAAAGTTCCAATCAAACCTGACACATGTACATCTGTGATAGTAGGGAAGAAAATGCTTTTTTCCCCCTTTTGGCATGTCATAAACAATAACTTGGCATGTAGATAGATGGCATCAATTGGCTGCTTGGCTGCTTTACTTCAACTCTCCAACCATGAGCTTTTTTTAATGTATTTATTTTTTTAAACAATCATCCACACCATATGGGTCAAGTTTACGGGAAAAAAAATAAAAAATACCCCCCCCAAAAAAAAAGGCATTCGGGTATTTATGAAAGGGCCTAGAATCATGAAACAAGCGATTCTGTTCCAATGTGCTCAGCATGTGAACGTTCCCCCTATAAGTGCACTCCTAATTAAAAGATTGTCCCATCTTCACAGGGGAGCCAACAGATGTGCCTGGCTACGTATCCAGCTCAACGGAAGGGCCTCATGCTGGGAATTCAACTCGCACAAGTCATATTTTGGGTGATTTTCCCACAAAAAAAATAAAAACATTGTCACACATGACCCCATTTTAAAGATGAAGCTTATGAATCAGATAAATAATATATAGTAAAGGTAAACTAATTATCCTATTTTGTTTAAGATTGACACATTATCCACACAAAGATTAAACAAATAACCTCAGATCATCCTAAGAATAGATAGTGTTTATTTCCAAACAAACTATGTTACGACTAAAATATGTAAAGCCAACACCTCCGTCTCCCACTGAAACAGGATCTCCATGTGACTTTTCAAAAAAAAAAAAAAAAAAAAAACCCTGCACAAATCAGTGTTCAGATAAATTGTTTAATCAAACAATGCAATGAATGTGCAAACTGAACTTAAATATTCACATTCATGTTTGAAAGCTAAATGAAAAGGTAACGGATCTGTCTGTGCATCTTAGTGTAGAACCAGTGGGGTCTTCATTTATAGGCCAGGCATCATGTAAACAACGTTTTCCAGAGTGGAGGCCTGGAGAAAAAAAAAATAACAGGAATTTTCCACTCAAATTGCAATTAAAGTTTCCTTTACATCAACACGTACTTAATTCGTTTAAAGTATTTGGTGTGAACTTGCAGCCTTGCTCACCAGCGTGTGCTCGGTGCAGCTCGTCAGCTCAGGAATCTGTGTAGTGAGGCCCATTAGAGGAGCCAGCGCACACAGCAAGGAGTCCAGGAGCAGAGAGAGGCTGCTCCACATGCACACCCTTTTCTGCAGGGCGAGAGTATGACTCCTTCAGGCTATGAATATGTTGGAGCAAAGCACTACCCTTTTTTATTTTTGCACTTTCAGCAATTTAACCTTAAAAAAAAAAAAAAAAAAAACAACCTTCAGGCGAGAGGGGGTGGAGACATTTTTTACATTTTTCTTGTTAAGTGCCAAACTTCACTTCTCCAAAGTCTTTTTCGAAGGATAAACAATCTTAACTAAAGTGTTTATTTTTAATGTACTGTGTCTAAAAATTATTTGATTTTTAGCTTTGTCGTGTGCATGTCAAATAGTTTTGCTTCATTTTGTTTCACAAGCTCAATTCCTGTGGTGCATTATCATCATCTGCAGATATTTCAAGTCATTTAGACTATTTGGATATTTTGACTATTTGGAAATGAACTCATACCAAAGAAATTTTCCAGCAGTTATTAAAAATAAGACTAAGATGCTCTTTGTTCCCAAATGACCATGACCAAGGTCCAGCTGTGACCAAGAGACCATCAATTTAACATAAAATAATCTGAGAATGAACACAACATGCCACATAACTTTATACAAAGTCAAATAACGTGCCATCTTCAGTTGTTTGGTCATCTTTCTATACGGATTTAATTGTATTAAGCTATGCCCATTTCTGTTTGTAAATGGAACATTTATTGCGGTAATGGAAGACATTCTGCATTAAACTAACAGAAAACAGCCGTGAAGCTGCTGTCCTCCTGTACTTCACAGGAGTTGCTGAGGTGCAAAATGAAAATAAGTTACAGTGTCCCTTCAATGAATTTTATTGGCCATGTATGCCACAGGATTTTTAAATTCTACCAACCTCCATAAATTATCAGTATAAAAAAAAGTGACTTCTAGCTTTAGAAGTCACCTAGATAAAGTAAATCTGTAGGTAATTTAATCTAAGGATAAAACTTTGTTCTGTGAAGACGTCAGAGGTTTGTTTGAGAACATCAGTGAACAAACAGCGTCATGAAGACCAAGGAACCCAGCAGACAGGTCAGAGGGAAAGCTGCAGAGAAGTTTAAACCAGAGTGAGGCAATAAACCAACATCCCAAGCTTTGTACTTTTCACAGCGCTCTGTTGAAGCCATCAGAGAAAATTTGGAAAGTGTTCTGGCACATCAGCAACCCTAGGCATGACAGAGAAGCAGCCTTGAGGTCTATAGTAACTCTAGAGGAGCTGCTAAAGATCTACAGCACGGGTGGGAAACGCTGTACTACTCTAGCACTCTGAAATCTGGCCTCTTTTATGAAGATAATTATTGTTAAAAGAAAACCCTAAAAAGTAAGACTATTTGTCACAAGATATTTAGGGGAATGTGTTTCTTCAGCAGGGGACATGGCTAGAGCTAAATACAGGTCAATCATGGAAGAAAACCTGTTGGAGGCAAAAGACTTCCACCAGGAGAAGGTCTGCAAACATACAGCCAGGACAACAATAGTGGTTCTGATCCAGTCATATTCTTGTTAGAATGGCCCAGTCACAGGCCTGACCTAAATCCAATTCAAAATAGACTTGATGTTCGCAGATGCCCTCAATCCAGTCTGACTGAGCTAAAGGTATGAGTAAAATTCTCAGTGTCCAGACATGGAATAGTTGGAGACGTACGGCAAAAGACTTGCGGCTGTAATTTCAGCAAAAAGTGGCTCTACGGAGCACCGACTCACTGAGGCCGAATGCCGGCATGCCACATTGCCGAGTTTTATTTGTGAAACGTCTTAAAAGCCCCGTTTCATTTCCCTTTCCCCTCACCAGTGGGGCAAAGTGTGGCCGACATTCCCAATCAAGTTGGAGTTAGTGGTTTTTGACGCAACAAGGGCCGAAAGACTTCATAAGTAAAATACTTTTACAAAGCTCTGCATTTTTATGGGGAGCGTGAAGATGGATGCATGCATTTTTAAGTAAAACAAAATGTTTTGATCTACTCACATCAGTCTCCTCGAGATGCCTCCCAATGAGAGTCAAGGACTCTCCCAGGAGGTGTAGGTGTGCTGCAGCACTGACTGGACAGTGGTCAGAGGAACTGGGAATCCTGGACCTGATCGTGTCCCAGGAGGACCTGCACACGCTGCACGAAGAGCCAATAAGACCGCATGTGTCAGCCATGAAGCTGCACAGCTCAGGACCAGCAGTGGCTCCGGCAGGAGAGGGGGTCCGCAGGTCAGCGCTGTCCATAACGTGAGAGAGACACTGGCCGTTGTCCCGGTCAGTGTGACTGTCTGCCGTGTGCGGCTGGTTGGCCAGACACACCCAACATTCCACGGAGGGATATGAGCATCTCTGTCAGAAACAATGATGATTATGCAGTCAGAGGTGAAACAACATGAGCTGTTGCTACAGATAAATATGCAGGTACCTGGTCCACGGCGCCCTCTACTGTGCAGCATGAATGCAACAGGTTGTCAGGGAAATTCTAGAAAGAAAATCTCGAAAGTTTGACGGGTTGGAATTAAAGGGGTTTCATTTCAACACAGTTAATTTGGAACATGTCACAAGGCTGCCAGCAGGTAGTCTTCACTGATCGGTCCAGTTTATCAAAACTTTCCTGGCCTGCAATCAGAACTGAATATCTGATGATATTCTAACACGTTAGAACAAAGAATATGACTAATTTATATCCCTTCACAAACAGTTTCTTAGATTACGGGTTCTCACCTCGGGATCTCCCATCGTCCATCTATCCTGCGGCACGTAGACTAAATGTGAAGGCAAAGGACAAGAGGACTCTGTCCAGACAGGTTCAGAATCCATTCCACTCTTCTCTGCAACGACAGCAACTTCACCAGACATTTGAAGATGTGAAATTTACAAAACTCACATTTCACTGTTTTTTTTTTTTTTTTTTTTTTTTTTGAATGATTGATCAGACAACCCTGCGCCATACATTTTAAAGACGCAGGATCTAAAAAGAGACATTTGAGCTCATGTTTCGCCGCCACCTCTACCTGGAAAATACCATGTGATCAAATCTGATAACAGATCATTGATTTCTGATGAATGCCTTTTCACCAAACATGTAGAGACTGCTGAAACATGATTAAGGAACTGGATAAATAAACACTGACTCATTATGTCAGAGCAGAGCAATTCCCTGAAGAGCTGAGTCCTCACCGACATGTTGGGTTCTCTCAGTTAGGGAGCCATTCAGTTCCTGCAAGAGATATGATGAATTTGCAGAGATATCTTTAAAGATGATCAATCTTTAAAATTAAAGGGGACACACCAAAACCAAAAGCCACCAGACTATCTGGAGCTTTGTTTTGTCACCTGATTCAGGGGCCGATTAATAGACATTCAGAGTTTATTAATGAATAAGCTCAATGAAGCAACAGAACATTAGTGATTTCAGGCTGTGCACAACCACAGCAGTTCTATATTTTACTACTCTGTATGTTGTTGGTTAATGATCCCTCTGATAAGTCAGCTCTGGCCTCAGGCTGCTTGCAAAAACACATTGCCGTCAATTTTGGAGGCAAAGTTCTGAGAGATCGGCTCGTTATCACTGGAGCTGTAGCAGAACATTTTTCCAACTCTATCCAAAAGGTTCAGCCAAATGATTCTGTCTGGTGTTCCTCGAAATTCTAGATGTTATGCCAGTTTTGTTTATGCCGTGATACACAAAACCTAGCTTGCCCGTTTGTTATAATTACAATAAACAGAAAGTAGATCCCTTATGATTTAAGAAGTGCAAGTAATAGCCCAACTACCTGATGAGGGCTCTTGGATCTACATTCCTCGGCATCCAGGCCTGCTTGCTCCACGCCTTTCAAATCCATCAGAGAAACAAACTTTCTATTCTTCTTCTGGGCTCACAGGGACCTTGAGACAATTTATTTAAGTCAGCTGTGTGGAGGCAGGGAAACACCTAAAACATGCAGGACAATGTGGGTCCCCAGGGCCAGGAGCGGAAACCACTGGGCTAGACCAGAGTTTCCCCGAGGATCCACAATCCCGCATGTTTCCCTGCAACAGCAAACCGGATTCTGGTGACCTTCTCCATCACCTGCCATCTGAAAAATGTCCCTGTGTCTGGAGCAGCGTTTACCAATCCTGGTCCTCGGTCAAGACACACATCCCTGCATGTCTTAGATGTTTCCCTGCTTTACCCCCCCCCCCAACTCAGATGACTGCAGTCCAGTGAAAGCCTGCTAATCAGCCATCAGTTGAAATCGGGCGTGCTGAATCAGGTCAATCTAAACGTGCAGGGCAGTGTGCCTCGAGGAGCAGGGTTGGCAAACACGGCGGTTCTCAATCCTGGTCCTCAAGCACCCCTGCCCTGCATGTTTTAGATGTCTCTCTGTTGCGGCACACCTGATTCAAATGATTGCATGAGCTCCTCGGCAGCCATCAGGCGCAGCACCACATGTAGCCTGTTAAACAGTGAATCATATAAGTCAGGTGTGTGGCAGCAAGGAGACACCTAAAACACACAGGGCAGGGGTACATGAGGAGCAGGACTGAGAACCACTTCTCTAGAGTTTCTACCGTTAGACCAGCTGAAGCCTACCTGTGCCAGAGTTTAAAGGTTATTTAAATGTTTTCTATTAGAAGTCCACACGTTTAAGCAGGGCGAACTGTTGTGGTGTGCGGCACTTTAACTGGGTCAACGATCAGCCTTTATCCTGATGACTTTCACTGGGTGATCTGACTGCGCTGTCTACCCTGCTGACAGGAGGTTAACTCTACCGACATAGGAGGTTGCTGCTAACAAAGACATCGTCCAAATAAATTATAGAACAAACGAGTAAAAAAAACAGAGAAAAAACCTTTGTTGCACGACGGGGGGTTCATTTACCCATGAGGTCAATGGGACATTTAGTGATATCTAAAGCAAACGCATGACAAGTGAAAACATGGCGTCATGTCAGACCACCTGACGTGCTTTTGAAATAAGACTCAGGGTTCAAGTTGGTATCGACTTTAGTTTGAGTAGAAAAGTCGTTTTTTTTATTGCTTGTATATCTTAAAGCTCACGACTTTAATGACCTGGTAAATCTGGACCCAGAACCCAGGGGGTAAATCTCAGTTGTTCACGTGGAGACGAGCTGCTGTCTCATGTTTACCTTCTTCCTCCGCCTCCTCCTCCTCCGAAATGCTGAGTCATGTTTCAGCCTGGAGTGCTGTTTCATGATTTAAAATAAACATGACCACTGGGTGTCGCTGTAGTTTGAAATGCTTACGCAACCGGGTTTGTTGTAAACCTGGACTTCACTGATTTAAAAAATGGATATACATGAATATGAAAAGTCCATAGGAATGACGTGGCTGTAATGAAACTAATGAAACATAATTGAGGCTGATGCAGAAACGTAGGATTAGCAATGGTTTTTTTTTCTCTGCTTGGTTCATTTTATTTTTGTTAAAATCCAGGAAACAATGTAAATCTAGCATTCAGGAAGCCATTCTGCATGCCCAGTTACTTTCTCCATCTCAATAACATGGACACTGAATATTTTTTACTCTAGCAGAAACACTATCTGTTAAACCCCTCAGTGTGACCTTTGAGTTGCCCAATTCGATAAGCAGATGATCTGTCATCACGCTTTTACCGACTCAGACTCAAAGTCAAAGGATTTCTCCCTCTCAAGGAATTGGGAGGGAGAAATTCATGCTTCTATACAGCCGGATTACTGCAATTCCTTATACCTACTCAGATGTCGATCAGTCACTGATAGTGATATGTGGTTAACTGCTAGTTGAAAATGCAGAAGCCTGTCTTCTTACTGGTAAGTGGGAGTGTGTCAATGAATCAACCAATTTATATTTTACTCCCCAGGCTACCAGTGCTAATTAAGACTGATTTTTTTATGTTTTGCTCTCAGTTTCTGGATCTTTTAACAATGATAGCTGAACTCCTGGTCCTTGTATTGCAGCCAGGACACTTGGGTCCGCTAACCAACCTCAGCTGGAAGTCCTGAGACAAGGCGGCCGAGCCTTTGGTGTGGCTGCCCAAGGAAGAGTATACCAGATCTGCCCCAACACCTTTTCTATCTTTTTAAAGCCTCTTTGGCTTTTGATCCAGGCAAACCTGGACTTTCACGATGTAACTTGATTTAACTCTTCTATTTATTCATAAAGTTCTACAGTGAATTTAGACCTTGCTGTTTGGCACAGTATGGTTTTAATAATGCATATTTGCTTTTGTTAACAAGCCAGTTCAGGACTTTGGTCAACCTCTGTTGTTTTAACAAGTCTTCTATAATGACTAAACTAAGTTAAGATTTGATCAGACATAAGAACTTTTAAAAATGCTTTCAAAATGCTACTAGTGGCAACAGACTATCATTAATGGATCAGAGTTTCTCCCCAAAATAAGGTGGTTTGAGACCAAATGAGGCTTCACTCACTTATCAACTTGTCTCATAGCCCTTCCATTTCCATATTTCTGCAAGATGTTCAACCCAAACTATGTGAAAACAAGCAAAGTCAGGCAGGTTTCCCGCCATCCCACTGAGATTGGACCTGTCTTGCCATATAATCTTTCTAGTTACAGTATATAAAGATATATACACTGTGAGCCCAAAATGCACAAACATGATTATTGCCTCAAATTTCAGATTTTAGATGTGGGGGGAATGGAAAACAAATTTACAGAGGAAGGAAACAAAACCAACCATCCTTAAAATATTATCATCATTACCATTATTTTTATTATTGTTGTTGTAGTTGTTGGTATTAATATTAATATTAATATTAGTAGTAGTAGTAGTATTAGAAGAACAGCTTTCATTAGCAGCAGTTATCCACAGGCCTGTAAGTATTGTAGGGTTATTGGGATTATAGTGCATTCCTCTGCATAACAGCCCTTAGATGTTTTGCCACTTTCTTTAAATGCTTTATTTATGAAACTATTTTTCTAAATTTTTCGGTTTTGGTCCTCTGTTACTCCCTTCACAATCTTTATATAGGACCAAAGTCATTGCTTTGGCTCACTCGTTAAGAATGTTTTTTTTTTTCTTCTACAGTTGTGGGTAATTCAGTAGGGTGTTTGCTGCATGAATCACCTTTTGTCTAGATTCAACACTCTGACAGATAGCCTGACATTTAATCTGCAGAGATGCATCACTGATTGCAAGCAGTTCTGCCCAGATGGATTGCCCAACTCAGAAAAACACCATGATGCTACTGGATACGACAGGAACATAGTGTTTTCTTTGCTATAAAAAGTCCTATGTAGTTCCCATTTACGCACAGACATTTTTAAGCACCTGTTTGCTGCTACAGCTAGCCCGTAGTAAGCTACATACAGTGCAAAATGAATCAAACTCCTTTGAATCTTTCTTGTTCACTAATGTTCTCTAACAAACCTCTGAGGCCTTCACAGAACAGCTGGATTTACGCTTAGATTAAAGCATGCTCAGGTGCAGGTTGCTGCCCTATCAGAGTAAAGACAGTGAATTTAAATGCATGCCACACTTTTCAGATTCATATTCAGGAGACATTATGAAAACCATACACAATTTTCCTTCCACAGCAGTGTTATTAATTAGAGAGTTGGATACATTTGTTTAAAGCACTGGTGTTACAAACAGCAACTCGGGGCAGCATGCTGAATATATTTATATAAGGATTTAATGATAACAAATGACAAACAAGGCACTAGACACGGCACACAGGCAGAATAATAGGATAACAGAGAATATGAAAATAGAATGAAAGGAACCAGCGGGGAACGATGGCCAACATGGACCTTAAATACTGAGGGAGGTGAGGAGAATGGCATTGGAAGTTGAGTTAAAAAGTAAATTTAGTTAGAAAGTAAGCAGGGAAACTGAGGGAAGGACAGTAATGAATACAGAGGAGCTGAACTAGAACGCAAGGAAGCACAAAACCAAAGGGAAGACATAGAGAGGTCTGTGATAAATAAACTAGAATACACAGGGAACAGAATACAAGACGTAAAGAGGAAACTGAACCTAAAGGAGTGAACTAATAAAGCATTGCCTAGAGAGCATAAACAACAGGAAAATGATGAAAGCAGAGACACAATAGAACCCCAAAACCTAACACTCAATGATCTTGACAACTGGATCCTGCTAATAACTCTGCATAACATCAGAATTTATATTCCTTTTAAAAAGCTTGGAAAGAATCTTAGAAAAGAGGTTTCTCTTGGACATTTTCTGCTATTCTATTAATTGCGCTGTACTGGACTTTTACAAACCGTTGCTTTGCTTTCATTAGTTTTGTCATTTTTTCATGTTCGTTTTTCCACAGAAGTGAAAGCTTCGTGCTGTCATGTGACGGTGTGTTGACTGTTTCAACACTTCCTCCCTCTGCAGCCTCAGAAACTTACAGTGTCATGTTTAGGCCTGGCTCCTCCTCCTCCTCCTCCTCCTCCTCCTCCTCCTCCTCCTCCTCCTCCTCCTCCTAAGTTGCCCTGTCACGTTCTGCACTCAGCCCGCCACTGATTTTCCAGGGCACTGAAACAACAAAAAAATCCTCACTCATGCTATATCCTGTAGTCCCTCCCTCTGCAGTTTTCCAAGCCTACTTGTGAAAACTGCTCCATCATGGTTTGTCTCCGTCCCTCCTACTGCTTCTGCTGAAGTTGCCGTCTCATGTCTAGCACAGGGTGTGTAACTCAGAGTTCCTGTTTTCATTGAGGCAGAGGGGGGGGGGGGCATTTAGTATAAAGGGAGGAGGAGAGTGAAGCCACCCCAACAGAGCTGGAGAGCCAGAGAGCTGCAACTGAACCTGAAGTACTTCATCACAGCTGGTGAGTAAATCACAGCACATTTCAGGGACTTTTGGTAATATTTAGATTTTTTTTATACTGTAGGTAGGGTATTATGCAGCAAGCTTGATTTCATTTTCATAAACATGTTTTCCTACAGCTTTAACTTTTTCAAGAGCAGAATGGAAGCAGAAAGCAGGACACAGATGTCAGCAGAGCAAACGGATAACAGGTTAGACTGAGCCACTGTGATTTATTTACATTTTTTTACTACATATGTGTAATCCTTTGTTTTGCACATTTGTCCTGTGGACAATATCCAAAAATGCTATTTTTTCATTATTATCCAAATAACCATTCCTCTTTCTCTCACACACAGAGATCTCTCTGAACAAATCAAAGAGGTGACCAAGGAGAGCCACGTCAGAGCAGAAAACACAGAACTGATGCTGAGCTTCCAGCGGGGACAAGTCACACTTCCACAATACAAGGTAATGATAAACCCGATCGAGCAAAACAATCATACTCGTGTTTGGATTCTCGCGGGTTAAATGGCAGCTCCTCTCCTGCTCCGTAGCTCCTCCTGTGCTCCCTGTACGAGATCTACCAGGCCTTGGAGGAAGAGTTGGACAGGAACTCCAACCATCCTGCTGTCGCACCCATTTACTTCCCCGCCGAACTGGCCCGGCTCAAGTCCATCGAGACGGACCTGGAGTACTTCTACGGGCCGGCCTGGAGGGAGAAGATCGTCGTCCCTGCTGCCACTCAGAGATACTGTCACAGACTCAGACAGGTAGAGTTAGACTACGCGTGCTAACTTCTCATTTCTTTAGTAGGCGATAACAACATAAGCCTTTATAATATACAATTTGGTACTTTAGAATTTGGTGATCATGTAATTGTCATAGATGAAAAGAAATTGCATTTAACAATTTCATAAAGATTGAAAAAAATTTATATTTAGCAACATCCAACACAGCAGTTTTTGTTTTTTTAGAAAAATAAACAGGTCTCAGAAATTGTAAGTCTGGCCTTAAAGGAGTAACACACTTCATTCTTGCGTATTTTTTCAGATTGGCAAAGAAAACCCTGAGTTCCTGGTTGCCCACGCTTACACCCGATACTTGGGAGACCTTTCTGGGGGGCAGGTCCTCGGCCGAATCGCCCAGAAGTCCATGGGTCTGAAAAGTAGCGAGGGTCTGTCTTTCTTTGCCTTCCCCGGCGTTTCCAGCCCCAACCTCTTCAAGCAGCTCTATCGCGGCCGGATGAACAGCGTGGAGCTGACGGCGGAGGAGAGGAGCGGCGTGCTGGAGGAGGCCCTCAGGGCCTTCGAGCTTAACATCCAGGTAAGGAGGGCCGACGGACGGGCACTGGGGCATGTCAGGTGTAAGGCAGCCGAGCCAACAAGGACAGCCTTTGCTCTCTGTTAATCATTCAGCCACAGGCAGCTGATGTGTTAACCATTGCTTTACAGGTGTTCGATGGCTTACAGAAGATGCTGAGTGTCGCAGGAAGTCAGCAGCAGGAAAGCTCAACAAACTCCAACGCAGTTTATAGGAAAACACTCCAGTTCCCAGGAAGCCTTTCTCCTATGGTCAGGATGGCCCTGGGACTCTTTGTGGCTCTGGCTGCTGTCATGGGACTCTATGCATTGTAGAGACGGTAAACGAAAATACTGTGTATTTTCTTGTTCGTGTCCTTTTAATCTAACCTGACGGTCCCTTTTTACGACTGATAACAATTCCAAGAGCCTTTGTAATATTTGCGAGCCTTAAACATAAACTAGATTGATACTGTATTTGTTTCCATTGTGTACTGACTTGATTTGTACTGTTTTCTCTATCACGCTGATAATGCTAAATGCATTAATATGTGCAATACTGAAAGTAAACTGTATATATGCCACCTTTTGTAATAAAATAAAATCTGTGAACAGGGAAAAAAAGCTTGATATGTTTTATTTTACTCCTCCCTCCCATTATTATCCTTTCATGGATATATGTTGATACTGTTCACTTAACATTTTGGGTCTGTTGGTGTTTAATGTCAATGTCCACAAACAGCCTGTGGGAGAAAAAAGCCTCTTTGCCTAGCAGATGAAGATGGATGAATCATTTTCGCTACCATTATACATTGCTTATTTATAATTATACACAGAACAATGACGCTGTCGTTCTTATTTAACTGTGTCATTAGTTTGAGACAGTGGCGGTGAACAAGAAGACTCTCTTGCTCCAGGAACAGCATGTTTATTTCTGGCTCCTAATGCTACAATGCAGGGCTTTGGTCTGGTTTTTGATGGAGATTAGCATGGCCTCAACGTACAGAAGCTAGTAGCTTGTTATAAAGGAGAGCCATCCGTTATGCGAGCGTGCACCGTGTGGTGTGCTTGGAGACCCAGGGTGGGCTGATCAGAAAGAGAAAGCTCTGCTTTCTCCTGCTGACGTAGGAGGGTGTGGTGTTTTTGCTTTGGATGGTCCCCAGAGAGTGTTTCTTTTTGGTTTCTTCTAGGGCTGAACGATAATTCAATAATATATATCGATGATAGGAAAAAAAAAAAGGGTAAATAAAAAGTTCAATAGAACAACGGTTTTCCTTCCTTTTGCATTCTATCCTGTCATGTAGGTTAATATTACAGTCATTACATCCTCTCAACCAAGCGCAGACCCAGGAACCAAGCACGGTCCCCTTCAAAGAGCTCAGAGAGCACACGTTCTTTTTTTTTAAAGTTGCAGTTTTGGTAAAAAGTTGGTTAAATAAAGGGTTGAGTTTGAATTCAGTGTTTGTTCTTTATCTAAAAATCGGTAATTAAACAGCATAAAATGGCCAAGGCTGCACTTAAATATGTTTTGAATTTGTTGATAATTATCGATATCAATATGCTTTTTTTTCCTATATCGTCCAGCCCTAGTTTCTTCATTAGAAGCACATGAGTTTCTTTGACATGTTTCAGTCTGGTGTCTGTAACCAAGCAAACAGCCTTAACGTCTCTAGCAACACCATGCCAGCTGACTTTCTCAGCTGTGACCTGTCCTTAACTAAAGTGAATTTACATTATTGTTGATCACCAGGCTCTACGATGTGGTCGGTATATCTGGACAGGTTCTGGAGCAGTCTTCTTCCTGGAAGAAGCAATAGTGATCTTACCGATAAGATAGTGTCTGAATTTTGAAATCTGTCCGGTGAGATACCAATGGATTCAGCTCCATTTATTTCACCCCGCAGACTTTTATTGCAAAACAATACCCTGACCTTCCTGACTAGCTTTAGTTTGATGATAATCTCTTTAATTGTTCACTTATGTCCAGTAAGTAGAAGAAAGATATAACAGAATTACATTTTGTTGCATACATGCATAGAAAAACAGGGAAATAACTTGGAACTGATTGATTTTAGAAAAGTTAAATATTTTCCTGTCTTAGCAGGAAAAAACTAGTTTGCTGAACCATGGAATAGTTTTTCTATGTTCCCTTCCTGAATAATCTCCCCAGCTGAAGTAACGGGATATTAAGACCACAGCAC
Organism: Fundulus diaphanus; assembly: GCA_037039145.1. Taxonomy (NCBI): domain Eukaryota; kingdom Metazoa; phylum Chordata; class Actinopteri; order Cyprinodontiformes; family Fundulidae; genus Fundulus; species Fundulus diaphanus. The sequence continues at coordinate 45,054,667 of CM073123.1, read as the reverse complement.
AAGAATTATTATGTTGTTTCCCCTTTGATTACCACTACAAGCCAAAAAATTAGGATTGAAAAACATAAATCAATAAAAGCAATGAACACAACTCAACTTCTGAAAAGAGTTAAAATTCACTTTTATTGTGATTTTTTTTTTTTTTTTTTCAAAACGTTGTGCACATTTTGCATACATTATAAATTAAAACACACACAGACTGTTGCTGCTTGCTGCAGCAGCCAGATCACCTCTCCAGCCTGGTGAAACAGAATGTGACGCATTGTGCTGGTATGTGTCTCCTCCTAGAGGAAAACTGAAGAACGACAAAGTAAGAGTCAAAAATGATTGCACTTCACAGAACTTAGCTCAACCATTACCAAAGGCACAGCGAGTGCACAGTAAATCAGAAACGCCGTCGTACCCAGAGCTCTTAACGGCTGAAGTCAGGCTTCAACGTTGCGTTTACATCCCTGCCTGCTGCTGCTGCTTGTTTCACCAGCTCTCCCAACGCGACGCGCAGGCCGCCTCACATTACATGTCGGACGTCAAAAGGCCGGAGCGTTTTGTGCTACCAAACTTTGGAGCCTTGGGAGTCACTGGCGGAAGTTCAAAAACTGCATAACCAAATCAAACGTAAATGTTTCTGACAGTAAACCAAAACACGCAAACTGGAAGGACTGTATTTTAAATCAAAAGCCAAGCGGAGAATTCAACCGGAGGAAAAAAAAAAAAAAAAAAAAAAAAAAATCAACCCAACAACGCAACCAACGCTGGCAAAAAAAAAAAAAAGGAATTCTCTAATCAGGCTGACAGCTGAACTGATAACGTTTGAAAAGCCAGAAGTCTGGACAATGTGAGTCTGATCAGGAAAACTAAGGTGAACGGCGGGAAGGTGTTTCTTGCAGCACTCCGGACCACAGATCCTCTCAAAGAAAATCCTCTTTTCTCTTCAAGTTTTCATTGGCAACTTGACAAACAAATGAGGTCACATGACTGACCTCATTCATGTCCCCAGCTGAAATGACGGACAATGCCTCATCAAAGGGGAAGCAAACTCTACTGACGACCTTAAAAATCATGGGATTTTATCTCTTTTTTACTTCAAGCACAGCGTTTGCTCGTCTGACAAGCCTCTCTGCATTTTCCTACGGCAGAAAGGCAAAACACACAGGTGTGCATCAAATCTATAGAAATGCGCCGTAGCAACTGTTCCTGACGTGCGTCGTCGTCGTCGTCTCCCCAAAGAGCTTCCAAACATCTGCACAGGGCCACGCCCCCCTGGCTAGCCCTGTTAAACAGCTGGGGTAGTTTGGCTAAAAGCGGGGCAGCTATTTCTGGGCAGCAGCGCCCGCCGGGTGGCCGCTGCTCAGTTGGTTTCATAGGTGCAGAGCAGGGCTGCATCGACGGGCTCCATGCAGGAGGGGCAGGTGAAGGAGCGCATCAGCCAGGGGTCGATGCAGTCCAGGTGGTAGATGTGAAGGCAAGGCAAGAACCGGATGGGATCGCCGTATTCAAAATCCACCATGCAGATCACACACCTGAGGGGGAGAGAAACAGCACCTCAGCAAGCATCGACGCTCTTACCTCACAGCCACAGGCCGCGGTGCATTTTGCTGGCTTGGCGTGCGATAGAACACAAAGCAGCACATTACTGTGACGTGGAAGGCAAAGCATTCAAAGCTGTCCAGTTTGGTTGCCCAAATAAAATCTGAAAAATGAGGCGTGTACCTGCATCCTGAGCATATACCTGGTAGAATCACCTTTCGGGGTTATTGCAGCTGCGTGTTTTTTTTGGGGCCGTGTCTTTGCCAGCTTTACGCGTCTACAGACTGAACACCCTGTCCTTCTCTTCTTTTCAAAGTAGCTCAGGATCAGTCAAACGGGATGGAGAGCGTCTCTCGACGGCAGTTCTCAGGTCTCACCACAGGTTGTTAGCTGCATGCAAGGCTGGACTTTGACTTGACCAATCTCAGAAATGAATGATTTGGATCTGAACATTGTAGCTCTGGCTGGACGTTTCGGGTCATTCCGCTGCAAGCGGAGCCTCCGCTGCAAGCCTCAAATCGGCTAAGAAAAAAAAACATCCCCACAACATGGCCCTGCCAGCGCCATTTTTCACCACACATAACATGTTGCATGTAGAATAAACACGTTTCATGCGGCTCTCCTGTGATCAGGGTACCTTTTCCCACATGTGTGCTTCATCCCCTACATTGCATGTGGTAAGCAGCAATCAGGACTTCTGACGGTCTCCTTTGAACATGGATTTCTTCTCGCCACTCTTCCCTGGAGGCCTGCAGAGTGAAGCGGCTACTAGTTGTCATGTTATCAGATTCTGCCACCTGAGCCGTGGGTCTCGGCGGGTCCGTCGGAGACCAAATATGCTGTACTCTTTCCCTTTTCAGATGATGGGCTGAACAATGGGAGTCAGGATTGTTGGCAGCCAGGGTGCCGTCATTTATCCTGTACAGGTCTGTACGTCCACCACCAAACCAAACAACGCTGCAGGCGGCATTACGCTCACTGCAGCTTCTCCAGGCCCTTTCCAGTCTGTCACATGAGCTCAGCTGTGAAAAGAACAGGGCGCCAGAACAGGGGTCGTCTCATTGTTGCCCCTGGTGTTCATTTCGTCAACACCAAACCAGCCGACGGCCATTACCAGCCCCCTGTACTACTCAACTGACCAGATCAATGTTCCACACGTTTAACTGGCTGGATGTTATTCTCTGATCACACGGTGTTCCTCTAATTTTTTTGAGCAGTGATTCCACTTCACAATAATCTGCTTCCTTGTGTTGGTGCATTGCATAAAACCCCCACAACAACACAGGAAACGTTGCAGCAACGCTGCGCCTAAATGTGCTAAATCTCATTGGGTATGAAAACTTTTGCAAGGTTTTTTTTTTTTTTTTTAATGGTATAACGTCCCCGTTGAGGACTTACTCTTTTACTTTCTTCTCCGAAGGGTCAGACCCCGGGTCGAAGACACCTTTGGGAAGATGCTGGATGAGTCCGATTCGCTGAGCGATGCGGATCTGCTCCTCCTCGGTCAGCTGATTGGCCAGACGGCTCTCCCCCGGCGTGGGGTGGAAGACGGGCACCGGTGGGGCGTGCTGCTGGAACGAACAGATCACCAAAATCAACCCGCGTCATCTCCAAAAGCCGAGTCCACGAGTCAAATCCATACACCGTTTTTTTCCCTGCACCGATTCTAAGCTTTGCTCCCCACAGGATTTCTGCTGGTAGAGCTAGGGCTCTGTAACATCTTTCATGACAAGTAATCGCGCTAACGGGAGAGTGGTTTTACATTCTGGACCAGCTGACTGGGCTTATCAGCAACCAAATAACACCTGGATTAAGACCACAGATCCCAGGCGAGTGAAAAAAGAAAAAAAGAGAAAGCAGAGCACATGGGGAACGTTAGCTGCGTGGCAAATAAAAAGGGATGAGGATGGAAAGCTGGCAGGGACACAGTGGGAACATCAGGAGCGATGGTGTTTGAAGTTTTACTGAGACACGCTGCAGGGAGATATTCCAGAGCCGACTTGATCTGAGCGTAGAATTACACAGGCAGGCAAAGACGGACGATTAAGAGGCATTTCTAGAAGGACCCGTCATTCCTGTATCCTCTGCAAAATATTGATTTTTTTTCTCTCACTGATATTTAATCATTAATTAATAATTAAGTGGTGGGCGGGTTAGGGGCTTTGGTGATGCCCCTTCCTCAGGTCCAGAAATGTACGCAAGTTTCCTTAACATTTGGCACAATTGCTTTTTAAACTGCAGGGATCGGATGAAACGTTTCGGGTAATCCTCCCACAGGCTTCTCTCACCAGTTTACTGCAGTTCTGTCTCGTTCCTCCTGGCAGAACATCTGTAACCGGGTCAGAACAGAGATCAGGAAATGTATGAAGGCCACTCCAACACATTCACTTGGCCGCCCTACAGCCACCTTTTAACTCATTTGGAGAAGAATTAGTTACCGTTACCTTCCATTGGGAAGACCCATTCAGCTGATGACGAGATGTTGCTTCAATACACACACACACACACACACACACACACACTAGGGTGGGCAATATGGACTTTTTCTTTTCATAAAGCAACGATAAAAAGGCCTCTCTGAATCAAAGCTTTATCCCAAATTTCTCACGGGCACATTATTTTTAACAAACAGCTGTAGATAAATATGAGAAATAGCTGAAAAAAATAACCTACTGGAACACATAAAAGTATAATTCAAACGTAAGATAAACCATCTCGATATTAACCATACCGTCTCATCTTATGTCTGTTTTTGTTTTTAAATCTTGATATTTTTTTTATAATCTTGATATACTGCCCAGCCCTAACTCATTCCTGGAGCGTTCTCTGAAGGTCGGAACGTGAAAGTTGAGGATAACTTGTGGGGAACAAGCGATCCCCAATAGATACCATTATAAATAAACAAATCATCGCAGTGCTAAAACTGATCTTCAGAGAACCTTTACGAAACATTTTCTAAAGGGTTCTCCGAAGGCTAGCAAACCTGCAACCTTCAGAGAACGTTCCCAGAAGCCTTCTCTCAGGGTTATGTGCGGTTTGCGACTCGGGGGAAGTTCTCTAAACCGTGAAAGTCACACTTCGACCTTTAAGATCATCCCCTGCATGCTCTTAAAAGGTTTTGCTGTGAAACTTCCGAAACAGCCTTCAGAAAAACTTTGGAGAACGTCTCTTGACACTTTCCATGAAGTCCCTCTTGTCTTGTCCAGGTCCTCTCTGCAGGTTGGGGAACCTGAGCTGTTCTAAGGGTTATGCCCTGTGTAACTTTCAGGGAACGTTCTGGGAACTCAGAGGTTGCACTGAGAACGTCTTAGTTTAGCTTTGAAGCTTAAACTGAAAGTGTGACATAACTTTTAGGAGAACAGTTCCTGAAAGTCATCACGCAGTCTGAGCTGAAACTAACCTTCGCTCAACTTTAGGAGAACCTTCCGTGAAGCACGTCTGGAGATTAGAGCAACGGTACCGGCTAGGGAACGTTTCTTAAAGGTTTCCGCTAAGATTATTACATCTACGCCAAGAAAATGCTGATTTTAAGCAGAATTACGTCTAAAACCCCACCGGAGACAACAAAGAGTTTTCCATATTACAGTTGGAAGTTCGTTTCTTATGTTTAGAGCGCCAAACAGATCCAGTTCCAACGCGTTAATACGCGGTGCGGTAATGGACTTGTAATGTGAAACCAAAACAGAAGAAGCCCTCCTTCAGTCTCATACTTGGCCTCAGAAACTAGTCTGGATTGTTATGAACCAGGGGCGCTGGGCTTTTGTCACACTGCTACAACATTCTACATTTTATATGAAACCATGTTCCCCTCCTGAGGTTCAGGGCTGCACTAACCCAATCTACCCTGGGCTGCTCACCTGGTAGGGCGGCGGGGGCTCTCCGGGCAGACTGCCCCCCTCGGACTCGTTCAGCAGCGAAAAGTCATCCCCACCTTGTGAAAACAGACAGTTCCCCATTGACCTGAAACCACCATGAGAGAGAAGGCGGACGGTTCTTTTTTGTGGGCAGAAGTCTGCAGGGAACGAGCCGTTTAGCCGCGGAGAGGAGGCGGCAGGAGAGACGAGTTAAGGCGAATCACCGCTGGGCGCGGAGTAATACGGCGGCTCTGCGTCCCGGCAGGTGACACAGATGTAAATGGCCTGTTTTGACCAGGCAAACGCGGCCAGCTGTTTGCTGTGTTTACGCCAGCAAACAAGCCGGAAACGTCGTCATAAGGAAGCTGGCCAATACGGAACTTCCGACTTGCGTTTCAAAATAAAAGGTACAAGACCAGAAGAAAAACTTTTCCCAACACCTTTAAACTAATTTTAAAAGCAGTCCAAACTTTGTAGAGTTTTTCTCATGCCTCTGTTACAGTGGCTCATGGAATAACCCCTAGATTTCTCCTCTCCTGTGGAATACGACAATAATTTCCACTCAGACATTTTCCCGTTTCTTCATGCAAATTATGGTCACTCATTAAAAAAGCCCAGTTCCAGGGTGAAGTCACTTTGTGTAGCAATATAAATGATCTCACTTAGCTGGAGAGACAACAGTTCTTCTATCCAACCGAGAGAGATCTTAAAGGCCCTCAGATGTGTTGAGGAGTTTTCACAGGTGTCAGGGCTAAAAGTGAACCTGAACAAATCAGTGCTGTTTCTATTAAAAGACTGAAATAGTTGAATGGTATCACATGAAAAGCCACACTCACGTAATTATTGCTTACAATTTATAATTTTGTTGTCAGCTAAATTTTGATCCTTTAGTAGAAAAAAAATTAAAGAAAATAAATATGTTCAGTGACAAAGGAGGTTTGTCATTTAATGGAAGAACATTAGTGTCTAAAGCTGGAGGGATATCCAGAGCTGTTTATGTGTCTGGAAATGTCTCCTATTATAGAAAAGAAATAACATCAGTTGTTGTTTAATTTTATTTGGAGGAATAAATGCCATACTCTAAGAATGGATGTTATATAGAAAAGGATGGTAGTTTGGAAATAAGGCCCTTTGAAACACTGAGTAACACATTCAAAGTGGAATGGTTAGCTAATCGGATGAAAGAAAAGGATAACATCTGGAATACCTTTCTAATATTTAGAATTAATTTAGTTGGTGGATTGGACTTCCTGTTAAAACGTCATTTTAATATTTTAAAATTATCCATAATATTAGCTGATTTTCATAACCAAGCCCCTGGCCTAGACATTAACATAAAAACATTTTTTTTCCTCCTAGTAATTATTTTATTAGGAATAACATATATATTCAACATAAAAATAAATCTTGATACTAAAAAAATTGGGTTGATGTCATTCTGTTGGTTAAACAACAAACACTGATGGCAGTTTATCCTCTCCAGGGTTAAGGTAGCTGTTGATTCAACAGAATATACCAGGGTGAACCAACTCCAAGTTTTAGTCTGTGAGGCAGACAACCTGTCTACTTTTAAGACCAGGCTTAAAACTTTCCCTTTTGATACAGCTTATAGTTAGAGTGGCTTGGGTTATCCTGAGCTATTTCTGTAGTTATGCTACTAGGCTTACCACACATAACTAGCATGTAAGTCCTTGATAATGTTTCCATTGAGGGATTCCATCTCACCATTGGTGGTGGAGATTACATACAAATATTTAGATGTTTATTGTTTTTAACAACACCATTTAGGGCTTAGGCTTTTTTAATACTTTGAAAACTTAGGCTACAACCCTAAATACAGCTAACCTTACAGTGTATCTTTCCTTACTGAGTGTTAACCCCGGAGAATTCAGTCCAGTCAGATGGTTCTCCTTAGTTCACATTTCTCTCTCTCTCTCTCTCTCTCTCTCTCTCGCTGCTGCTGACCTGAATGCTGGCTCGGAGTTTGTCTGCTCGGCTTTGTCTCTCTCCTAGATGAAACAACCTCAGGAGCTACTATTGTACTGCTGTGCACTTTTGTGTCTCTGCTCTGTCTTATCAAACCCCCAGTCGGTTGTGGCAGATGGCCGTTCACACTGAGCCTGGTTCTGCTGGAGGTTTCTTCTTGTTAAAGGGGAGTTTTTCTCTCCACTTCAGTACATGCATGCTCGGTGTGAGGGATTGCTGCAGTCTACAACACAATGCAAGCGACTGTCCAACGGGGATGCGTGCTCTTTCAGAAGGAGTGAATTCTGCAGATCAATGAGTCGATGCAATATGCTGGGTTTCCTTAGGTAGAAAACCTTTGACCAATCTGTCTTATTTGATTGACTTGATTGACTCTGTAAAGTGTCCTGAGATGGCTCCTGCTGTAAAATGGCGCAATGAATAAACTGAATTGATTTGTATTCATGCTGTGCCTAAAAATGCCACATATTTTCAAAAACTAAAAGACAGAAACCATAATTCATAGCTCGGTAGTGAGGATTGATTGGCAAAACTGATATGTCAAAGAAAATAATAAATGAAAATAAATTAATCAGGAATTCCATTCAATCTGTATCTCTACCGCTGTCTTATGTATTTTAATAGAGATCACAATGTGGTGATTTGAATTGGAAACAGATTTGGTTAAATAGTGATACATTTTGTGTTAATGATAAAGTGAAAGAGGTTTTTGATAATAAAGGAAATTATCATTATTATTAGTAGTATAATAATAATAATAATATAAATACATTTCCATATAATCTTAAAGTAAATAAACAAATAATGAATAGAAAAATATAAATGTCTAAATTTATAAAAGCTCCAGTTATGTGAGAAGTACGTACGGTATGTAGGCTACATCATAGACATCATATACGTATTCACATAGATATCCATAATAAAGGCTAGATGTCTCGTCCGCGCTGCTGGCCAATGGGGGTCGACGTCCGCACGTGGCGGCCATCTTGCCACAGGCAGCTCGCTCATTCGTAACATTGTGTTTCAACGGCGCATGTACTTAAATAATCATAACTTCCTCAATTGTCTAACGATTCTCAAACTGTTTGGTTTGTTAAACAAAAGTCAGACATGTAGTTATGACACTGCACACTTATGAATAATTATAACCATGGAATTTCATATGAAAAGAACATTGAATAGAACATACAGGTGCAATAAATATACACATGCACAAGGTATTTATGTTAAATCAATATATGCTATTAAAACTCAGTGTACAGAATGGCAACATGATATATATATATACATATATATATATATATATAAACACTTTTATTTGGGTGTGATTAATTATTTCACAGTCCTAATTTATTTATATTTACATACATACTTTTATAATATGAATATTACTGTTATAATAAAATATGAAATACTGACAAAAAAAGCTTATTGTGTGGCAACCTCTTGGTGTAGAAGCATAATCCAGGTTTCAAATTAAAGGTAACACTTTGAAGTTTCATGTAGACTATTCGGATTATATATCAGGAGTAATTACATAAAAGTTCCTATTTTTAAACCATTATAAAAGTGACATTTATTTGCTATTAAAATTAGTACAGTAGTCCCCTTCACAAGTATATATAGATGTAGCATGTTGAAATCCCCACCCACACTACTGTGATGGTATACACATGGAAGACAGAGATTTAAAAAATGACCCAAAAAACAAAGCTTGGCTAATGCCCTTTGAAAAGGACGGTTTTATTGAGCTTCTGTTTCAAGCTAAGGTTAGTTATTTTGGCAATGTGGTGCAGCCTTAACTTAAAAAACAAGGACACAACCAACGTTAACAGCGTTGGTGGTGGCTGTCTATGCCATACTGTGTTTCTCCGATGTGCTCTCTGAGCACAAACACATCCTCTGACCCTATCCTCTTCCTTACAATGTACACGACCTCTAGCACTTTGATGGGCTGTGATCGTCTGGTACATGAGGTCTGACGAATGACCCACTCTGCTGCCCTGACTACCATCACTGTGCCTTCTGATGGAATCACCAGACCTCCATTGTTTTTTAACTTCAGCAGGTGGTAGCTCTGGTCCTTGATGGCAGATGCAGCATCTGTTACCAAGCTGGCACGGCAGACATCACAGGACAGCTTTTTCAGAGCCCGTCGCACAACAAATCCTGAAATAAGAGTTGGTATATTAAAATAATTTATAATAACCATGGGGAAATTAAGGGAACATTTATCTTTTTGGACCATTGTGAGATTGATTTCCCTCAAATTTACACCAAAGATTAATTGTCATACAATCGTTATTGGTGTCAGTAAAACCTATATAATTGACCAGTGGTCTCAGCCTTGATAACCTGCGCAAGTAGCCGTGATGCACAACTATGCTGCACGATTAAGTCATTTTTCGACAAGAAAATCTGCAATTTCGACATGTTCAAGCATCAAGAATTATAGCCACGTTCATAATGTTTGTAAGAAACCAAACTGTTTGTAAATCCGTCAAGAATTCAATGAGATAAGAGTATGTGTGTTCGTGCTGATCACTCACCTTACATTAGGTACCACAGAGCACGCCAGAAAGCTTGCCTGAGGCAAGATGGCCGCCGGTGATGACGTTTGAGACTCCGCCGTAAGACATCTAGCCTTTATTATGGATATCTATGCGTATTCATGTCTGTGGGCTACATGCTAACAGGCTAACTCCAGCAGAACCGGATGTGATGTGTTACGCCCAACAGTGACGTTTTCATACGTAAAGCACCACGTGGAGTCACAGTGGGATGTAGGAAGTGGCATTATTTTTGCCGTGTTCCAAAGGGCGTCAGGAATGGTGAGTAGAGGATAATGTAGTGCCGCTCAGCACACACCCGCGCGTAGAAACATTTGATTTATGTGGCGCATTCCGCTCTAAACAGCCACATTTGGGTTGTGTTGTGTTCACCAGCAGATATTCACTGGGGATAAATCCCTCCGCTGGGTTACAAACTATGGGTTTCCCATGCAGGAATACAGACTACAACAGTTTTTAAAAGGTCACTGAAGGAAAGGAACCTGGTGGTTCTGCTCTGTGTGTATTTGGGTCAGTGACGTCATAACTGGCGCAGGCTGATGTGCTTTATTCGTAAACACTATGGCAACGGGCAAAATATTTTGGCAGAATTTGACGTGGATCCTTAAGTTTGAAGGGTTCAGCCTTGTTCGAGCCAGAGTTTGACTCTGATGTGTTAATGGTGATGGTACAGCCTGTCCTGCAGGTCCTTGTCTGGTGGTGCTGACTCGTTTGGACCGGTTCTAAGAAGAGAACCACCATCAGCTGGCCAGAGATCGGAGGGGGGCAACTTTCTCGTGACTGGAAGACACATTCATTGTTTTGTTTATAAAACGCACCAAAACTGAAAACGCTCGCTATTTTCAGTCTATAAATCCATCTGAAATGTACTCTAGGAATTTCCTCCACATTTGATAAAGGTTAATGACATGCACTCTGAAGAAATTGGCGAGATCTGACAATTTCTTAATTTTCTGTTAAATTTAAGCCCATTCACCACCTCATTCAAGGAACCCGTTGCTCCTGTTTTTAAGCGTTCTAAACAAATCAGAATCGGTCCAAACGAGGATCAGCAGGTCAGACCTCAAACAAAACATTGGAATCAAAAAGTATTAACCAGACAACATACGTTTAATTTAACATCTGGGCTTGAAATGATTGCAGAGAATCTTTAATAATGAAATCCAGACGGTCCAGTGTGGCCCTTGAGTTGTAGGCCCTTGAGTTGTATTTGCCACCAGAATTTTGCCGGACCCACGCAGTCTTCCGACGTATGCCTCAAACGGCTGGCTTTGCCCACTGATTTCCGTAGAAACAGGTGAATACTGTGAAGACTGTATAAAGGCTTTATCTAGTTCTAGTGTCTGTGTGTGTGTGTATATTCAGGAGACTAACTGCGCAGTGCACCTACCTCCACCCCCGCTCCCACCTCCAGCCTTATGGAACCGGACCCCCGGAGTCCCTCCACCACGCCCTCAACACGCTGCATTGCCATTTATGTGCGATGCAAGGCGTCCAGTCCAAGAGACAGGCGATCAACCACATGACCTAGAGGTAGGCAAGTGCCTCCTCGTCGATCTGGAGTTTTAATCACCGGAGACGGCTAAGAGATGTCACGGTGAAATCTCTGCAGATCCAGAACACTGCTGCTCCCCCGCACCCCCCAGAGCACGACGCCAGGCCTCTAGGCGGACAGGAGGACAGCGAGTCTGGTGATGGGAAGGAGCGACACCCAGTGCAGGAGACTGACCCCGCCCCCCAGGCGTACGAGAACCCTCAGGTACGTCATCATGAATCCGGTTCTGTTTTCACAGTAGAGTGAAAGGTGGTACGCCTAGAGGGGCTTTTCAGGTTAATTTTATGTTAAAAAGGGACACTCCTGTCATATAGACGTGATCTACACCCACAGATCTATGTATTTGAGTTGTTTATTTCTATTCATTTTCATGACTATGGCTCACGCTGATGAAAACCCAGAACTGGGTTTCTCACAACATCCCAGTTTTACAGACCATTGAAACTTCAGCATAGAGGATTTTGCCTCTGCAATCTTTCTCCAGATTCTAGGACCTTGATTTCCAAATGAAGTGCAAACTTTACTTTCATCTAAGGACCACTGAGTAGCCGTGTTGTTAGGCCAGCTAAGGTGCTTCTGACGTTGTCTCATTGTCTCTGGCTCTGTCTTACTCCTTAACACAAAGGAGTATGACAGCAGTAGTGGTGTATGACTAGATCTGTGTGGGGTGACCCTTGAAGCCGTGACCCCACTCAGGCTCTGGAATGGCCTTTGCTTCACAACCCTCTCATGATTGCTGTTCTTCCAGTTGCTTGTGAAAGGTTTACTCCCACACTTTTTCTTCCCAACCTCTTAACCTTTTATGAATAAGATTCTGTGACCAATAAGGCTCTTCTTGCAATGACGTTTATGGCCTGACTCTCTGCCACATCAGCTGGAAAGTCAGCAGACTTCCCCATGATTGTGTAGGCGCTGATATCTGTGTCGCAAAATCCTGTCTTTTTCTTTTCTTTTCTTTTTTTTACTGGTCTTAAGCGGTAATTAAATTTTCAGCTAAACTGAAGTTTGGGTTTTCATCAGCTGTAAGCTGTCGTGATCAAAATAAACAGAATTAAAAACACCCAAAATAAATCCCTGTGCGTATGGAGTCTGCATGAGTTACGCTTTTTGAATTCCACTACTTGCATAAATAAACCTGTTGGGGATATTATAATTTATTGAGATGTAAATGTTTTCGTCCGCAGCGCTCTGAAACCACAGATCATGATGGAGACGTCAGCGGGATGGATGAAGAGGACATTCAGCCAACTGGAAGTGTTTGAGTTGTGTTACGGTTCAGCTAGAATGCTGTGCTGGGCAAAATGGCCTTTATTATGCCCTTATGGACACAGATTTATGAGGCCTTGTTTCAGTCAGAACACCTAAATGCTGGGCTACACTCTGGCCCTGGTTTTTGGGTTCTGGCTCTGATCCTCTATCCTCCTCTGTGGGATGATTAACTGTGTAACTGCTGAAATGCAGAAGTAAATTTGGGAAACACTTGGTAACCTTGAAAGCTAAATAGCGTATGACACAGCTTGCAGTCGCCAGTCAGGAGTTTATTATGCTATCATCATACAGTATATAGGGTCATGGGTGAGGGGTCTTCTATGAAGCACAATTAAACAGAAACATACTGCAAATCAAGGATTTTGCATGCAATATAGTTTGGCCTATTGGTGGTTGGATGGATGGGGTTCCTGTGCAGGATTTCAGACTTTTCCATACGAGGTTCAATGTTTTCTGCTTATTTGAAAATATAAAATATTAAATGAGTGACAAAAGGAAGGAAAGAGAAAATGCATTAAGGGAAAATGGGATGGAGGAAGGAAGGAAGGGAAAAAAAGGATGGGACATAGGGAAAGAATTGAAGAGAGAACCGAAGTACAGGAAGGACATAAAGAAGAAGGTTGTCAGGACTCAAGGAAGCAGGTAGAGGAAGAAAAGGGAAATTAGGTAGGACAGGAAGAAAGAAGGGATTGAAGGAAGGGGGCTAGGCCTTAAGGGAAAATGAAACAATACAACAAAGGAAATAATGAAAGAAAAACATAGGAAGGACAGGGACCTCTAGAAGAAGGAAGCAAGAACAAAAAAAAGGAATAAGTGCACAAGAAAGGACAGAGGAAGCATACAAGGAAAATAGGATGGAAGGACATGAGAAAGGACTCAACATTTGGACAAAGGGGATAAAGTCTGGGAAAAGCAGGATTTCTATACTCTGGTTTCCTTCTGTCAGACTTTTCCAGAGCTGGGAAGTATTGAAATAGAGACTACATTGGTAGCCTGGTGCCATCAAGCTGTTGATGAACCCCAGCTTCCACACTTTCAGTTATTTAAAAAGGAAGCTTGCATAGTGAATGCTATTTATTGTTCTTTATTTAATAAAATACTGGAGCGGTTATAGTGGAACATAATTAGCTTATTTGTTTCTTACCAAACTCTAAAGAGAGTCAGCTTGATAACGGACCAGAGGAATTTGAGGTACAGTAAATGCATCATGTTTTGACGCTGGATTATAATAGAAGGGAGGATAATGGATATTACATCACCAAAGAAAACATTTTAAGACTGTCTGAGGTTTTTAATGTCTGATTTAAATATAAAAAGATCTGTTATTTATTTATTTTTTGTTTTGGAGTTGGCACATCTCTGATTCAAATTGCATGCCGTCGGTTTGTTTTCATGTTTTGGTGTCAAAAAGCAGATTGTCTCCGCTTTGTTTTGCATCGATGCCGGCTCTCTTCTCACCCTCTGTCTAAAACACACAGAGCTGATCACAAGAGAGCGTTCCAGTTCAAACCTCCTTCGTTCCTGCCCTGTTAGCAGCGCAGCTAGACTGGGCTGTGTGTGATCAACAATAGAACATATGGCGTGCTTTGTTTGCAGCTGTTCCTGGCTGTTTTATTTGGCCTACTCGCTGAGCCGAGAACGTCTGGAGCATCTGGAGTGTGTGTGCGAACATCTGTTCCGCTCGCTTTTTCCGTCTTTTAACACACCGTCTGCATTGCTGGGCTCCGTGAATGTTTGTTTATTGTTTTTCTTACATGTTGAATATGTTTCGGGGAACTTTGGGAGAAAATCTTGGTGGTACACATTTCAGGGGAGCAAATCTTTTGCAGAAAAAAAGAAAACCTCTTTTAAGGACATAAATGCAACATTTTACTGTTGTGTTTTGTCTAGAAGATCCGCGATAGGTTAGCGTACTTCCTGTGCACCTGCACTGCCTTAAATGTTTCAGTTTGCTGATCTATTTTTATTTAATGTGTGCACACCCAGTCGACGATGCTTGCATCGAAGCAAATAATTGACAGTCCTCTGGATTATTTTTTTTTTTTGGGCAACATTTCACACGGCAATTTATGATCCATTGCTCCTGATTGAATTGTACTGAACAGAAATGTAACGTGTGACTTTTTTCTTGAGATGATGTTTGCTGTGAAATGACAAATAAATCAACAGAATTAAAGTCTTGGGGACAGGTGCCATTCCTGTATATGATAAACTGAAACCTCTTTTTCCTTCAGCGATTCTTAAGATTTAGTATTTCGAGACAAGCTGACGGCCCGTATGAGAGAACGCTAAGACAAATCTTTATGCTCTGGGGTTTTGCGTTTAACGTATACCTAAGGATAACTTGCAGGTAACGTAATGTACGTATTGATTTGCTCGCAGAATCAAAACAGTAAAAATGCATTATAGAATCACGAGAGGAGTCAGAAATGTAAGGACAAAGTGATGAGGTTAGACAAAAAGAGTTCAAAGGAAGAACAGGAAGCATCCTCTTCCAAATCCTAATCCAAGTGAGCTGAGCTCTAGCAGGTTCTGAAATGATTTAAACCTCTCTTGTGTAAAAACCAGTAGAGACTCAACACAGGTGTTTACCAAATGGAAATGAAGCTTAAAAAAAAAGATACAAAGGATTTGAAAATGAAAGCATCAGTCATGTGCTGGTGGTTAAAGAGGTGCTTCAGAAGGTCTCGGCAGTGGTCTGGAGCATGCTGCTGTACACGGTGGTTTGAGAGCGGCAGAAGGACATCTGCTATTCGAAGATGCAATTGTTGCTCCCCTTCAAACTGTGAAGGGTTTAGGGGCCATTCCCAAACTATCTGAAGCCTGTTTTTTCCTAGGCTGAGAAGATCAAATGTTTAGTGGAAAACGTTTAACACAGCTGCCCAGGTTTCTAGGAGTTGACATCCCAGCAAAGGTCAGACGGTGCAATGTTCAGGGGGTTCGCTCAAAATCCGAGAGCACGGTCTTGGACTGTACAGGCCTCAGTTAGCATGTTAAATGTTAAAGTCCATGGCAGCAGGAGAACGATTGAACAGCCATGGCTTTTGGGTTTAAATTTATATTAGAAAGCCTAATCTCTGGGAAAGGAATATGCCAGCATGACTTAGGTTTGCCTTAAATGCTGTGGTGGGAATGGAAAATCCACCAAAGCGGCACGAGGAAATGGCCCAAAATTACCACTTTCAGTTATGCTTAAAGTTGGTTTTATAAGCTTCTGAGTCACAGGGTATACTGTCCCCCCCCCCTTTTTTTTTTTTACATTTGGGCTTTTTTTGTTTAGCAGATAAAAGCGAGTCACCTGTTGCGTTTGTGTGCCGCTCAGAGAAGATTTAAACGACTGCAGAATCTGGTAAAGACGAGACCTTTTTGTTATAGGTTGATGCAAACATACAAATAACATCAAAATACATTTCTAATCTTGAGAGAATTATAAACAGACGCCCTGTTCTATTTATTTGCACTCTAATGTCTCTTGAGGCATCTGTAAAAAAAAAAAAAAATTATAAAAGACGTGACACAGCAGGGGGGTACAGTCAAGAACATCCTTTTTATTCAATCAGGTGCTGCTCTTCTCAAACTGTGTTTTTCTTCTTATGGAAAAGAAACTGTAATTAACACATGCATTTCACCTAGAGCTCTGGGGGTGTTCTTACAAAGAAGTGGGGCTGCACTGAGGATACTGACAGGGGTGTAGAAGAGCTGGGAATCAAGGAGTCAGGGGGGGCACTGAGGGCTGGGTGGGGGGTGGCCTATTTCACCAGTAACCATACACAATTAAGAAGGTCAGAAGACCAAAATAAACAACAGAACAAAGACACGGAGCAGTCCAGCATGAGGTGGTCAGAGGGTGACACGTGGAGGGACTTCCCTGAATCCTCTCAGAGCTGAGAGATCGGGTTCTCGGTGGCGCTTTTAGCGTTCTGGTTGTTGCGTGGTAGGTGGCTAATACTGCTGGGGGTTTCACAGTGTGGAACCTGCCGTAAACAACGATACCTAACTTTGAAAAGTCTGGTTGGACTTGATATGAGATTTTAACGCAGGAATTAAAAACCACCCCGTCTTCAGCCTCATGTGGGACGTTTCCGGTTATAAGGTGCTTGTAGCTTTAATTTTACAGTTGGAAGCCTCCTCGGAGGGAGCCTAGATGACAGCATACCCTGGTAGCAAATATAAAAGGAAGTCCTAATTAAAAGGGAACTAAAAGGGAAAACAAAACAAAGGCAAAATATAAATAGCTAAAACAAAAGATCAAACTCTTATCCTAGCCTGAGGAGCCCCTTACCAACCTCCCAAAGCAGTTCGTTCAGCCCTCTAGGCCCGATCAGTCTTCTCTGTAAACCTCTCTCTCACACACACACACCCTTGAACCCTGCCCTCCCTCCTGAACCCACCCAAGGACACCCCCAAAAAGCCCGTCAGTGTAATTTGTTCACTTACATTAGCTGCTGAATGGAGAAGCTGAAGAAGATGGGTATGGTAATACAATGTGAAGCATACAGACAAGAATAACATGTGAGCTAACTGCATTCTGCTCAGACAAAAAGTTCCTCAGCAAATTATTATTTTTTTTTTGTCAGTTTTTTTTTCTTCTATGTCTTTCCCTCGCCACAGCGGAGAGGGTGGGGAGAGAGAGAGAGCGCGCGCGAGAGACGGAGAGTGACGGACACAGTTACAGACTACTCCAGTGTCTAAGAGAAAACAGACAGTGGAGACAGAGGAAAAGAAAAGAAAAGCAAGAGTTGAACAAGAACAAGTTTTTTTTTGCTTATTTCAGTTTTTTTCATCATTTATCAATAAAAAGTAAAGAACTAATTCACACCAGTTTTCTTTTGTACTTTACAAAGGCGCATATCTATATATATATTATAAACATATAGATACACAGCTTTGAAAATGAAGTAAGGATAGATGGGGGAAGGGGGGGGGGGTCATTTTACAGCCAGAGGAAGGAGTTTTCCCTGAGCGCTGATTGGGCGGCAACATTTTGCCGCCGTGTGACACTCAGGGGCAACATGCAACCTAAAGCCATCTCCAAAAAAAAAAAAAAAAAAAAAAAAGGGCATTTTGAATTACAAAATGGAGTCTGTGAACAAAAGGCACTTTCAAGGGACAACCTTTACAGCTGGGAAACTATACACTACGGCACAAGCACTATAAGAGCCATCATTTACAAAGGGGGGAGTGGAAATGGAGGGGGGAGAGGCTCACCTTGCTGACTGCTTTATAAATGGCTCAGTCCTCATATTTCTGCCTGATTAGACGCTATTTTGCCCCTTTTCGCTTTCTGTTATCTGTACAGAAGTCCAGTATCCAACCCGGCGCCAGAACTCTAATTCCAACTGTGGATTCACGAAAAGGTAAAAAAAAAAAAAGAAAAAAGAACGGAGAATAAAAAAGGATTATGGATGTTGAGCTTCGGGATGAAGGGAATAATTTCAGTTGTGTTTATGCCAATGTTTGTTGGGGGGGGGGGGGGGATCTGTGGGGGTTTGATTCGCTCTTGCTGGTGAGTTTCAGGCAGTGCATGGCTAAGTTTTCTGCTCAGGGTTTGTTTCTAAAGGTTGAACCAAAATGCCTTTTGTGTCACAACCTTGAGGAACAGGAACCTCTCCCCATACTAGATACAAAGAGAAGAATACAAAGAGAGAGGAATAATGCTGTTTCCTAAATGGTCGGCCATTTTTGTTCATTTATTAGAGGAATCTGAATTTATAGTGTTAAAGCACCAGTTTTCATTGGATAGATTCTGTTTTGAAGCTGTGTAGATGATTTTTTTTCCTTCAGCCCTCCCACATTTTCATAAACAAATGATTACACATAAAACATTAAAAAAAAGAGACAAAAGAAATAAAAACAAATACCCCCAACTTACAAAGACTAGGATTTTTCATGGCCCTCTAGTTTAGAGTCCCGGAGCTTACGGACTTGAAACAAATACAATTTTTTTTTCTCTTTTCTCGTAGCTTTCTTAAAAATCTCTAACAGACAAACACAATGATCTACCCAATGCATTGCACGTGGCTCAATCGACACATATTTTTCAATAATAATACTTTCCATCAAAAACAAACACTTTTCTTCAAACCTACGGTCGATTTTTTTTTTTTTAAACATGATCATCTAGGGTATTATGATGCGGATGGCGATGGTGTGTGTCGTTTTGATTCGTAACAGTAAGCCGATGCCACTGAAACGGATTGTGTGTGTGTGTGTGTGTGTGTGTGGGGTGGGTGGGGGGGACAAGAGTTCAGAAAATAACTAGACTGCCAACAAGCTTGAGGAGTAAAAGTGGAAAAGGAGCACATGTCATAAATATATATATGTATATTATCTCTCTGTCTTTATAGGAAATAAAAAATGGTTGCAGTCCTCTATGAACGTCCGTCCTGGGCCAATGATTTCCACATGCACCAGCACCGTCCTTCCCTGTAGCTGTAGCTTATATACGGGAAGAGAACCTGAAGTCAAGTTAAATCGCTAACTGCATATAGGGAATACAGAGGCACTTCCGTATATCGTGGTAGGCTTGCTGTACGTGGAGCTGTAATGTTTCTATGGAGGCTCAGAGAGACCTCTCGGCCCGGTTTACTATCCCTGCAAAACAGAACCAAGAGCCCGGCAGTCCAGTTATTTTGTGAGGTCAGCCTTTGTTCTTTTCTTTTTTGTGGGATTGCGTGATGACGAAAACAACAGCGATTCTAATGTGAACATTTACATAAAAATAGTTCAAATTAAAGAGACAACTCTTAAAATGAATGAAAAACCATTAACAAAGGCGGTTTGGAGAACCAAATTTTAAAAGGCTTGCCTTTTAGTCAGGTCGCCGCTGATTTTTTAGCGTGCATTTTATGTGTGCGTGCGTGCGTGTCTTCTGGATGCGCATGTGGCTGGGATACAGCGTGGAGCAATGCAAGGGATGCGTGTGATGAGCTGCTGTCGCCGTGCTGTCCGTTTGGGAGAAGTTTGAGAAGCTGCTGCTAAAGTCTGAGTGTGCTCCCTAATGAATAACTGCAAACTACAGAAACGTCGGTTGCTATGACATGCAAGAGAAGGTGCAAAACAATCCAGGTGATACAAACCCCAAACCAAATCTGAAAGAGATTGCAAGAAAAACAAAATTAAAGCTAATAAAACTGAAGCTGATGCTGCTGGTGCACTGCTGTCGATGGATAGTAAGGTGATTGCGTGGATGCTGTGTGACTGGGGATGCGCGTCATCTTTGGGGCCAAGACGTTAACACAGCTTCATCCCTACAGTGACAGCCCGCCTCTGTTCGCTTCTCCAGTCACTCACCCGACCACCGATGTGCAACATTATTCATCCCTTATTAAAAACTAATAGTGCATAGGTGAGGGGACGAAAGAGCACATGTAGAGTTAGTGTTATGACTGTCTGTCGTGTGTTTGCTTCCCTGCAACTCGCCCCGTGACTTTCCCTTCTGCCACGAGCAGGACGCCCTGATTCTTTGACAGGTAAACAAAGACCAGCCACTTAGTGCATATATGTCACACCATCAGATGGTGTCACCGTGATTGGCCAATCGGAAATGAGTGGGGCTCAGGGCTGAGCGAGTCGAGCAGCAGAGCGTGCCGACGCAGAGGCATGAGGCTGTGGTTAATCTAAAGTCTTGAGCTCCAGCTGTGATGGGGGGGGGGGGGTATGTTGGGCAGTGGGTGTAATGTAAGGCGGGGCCGTGATGCTGGAGGAGAGCTGTGCAGGAATATTCACGGATATGCACGTGTGCAACGTGGGCCGTAATCTTTTCTACTTGCACACCCGACTCCACCGTTCGCCGTTATTTGTTCACTTTTGGATCTCCCAGCCAATGCATGGAGTTTCATTGTGGAGACAACAAAGTGTAAAAGAAATATATAATATATGTATATAAAAGAAAGATAAACAAATGTTAAATTGGTCATTTGTCAGGTTTTTACATTGTGTTTCCTTTCTGCCGTTTCAAAGTGTTTGTGAGACAGTTCCTCCTCCTCCTCCTCCTCCTCTTCCTCTTCCCTGCGTTCCGAGTCTGTGCGCTCAATCTCACTGGAGCCTCCTCCGTGAAAAGGGGACAAACAGTCCTGTTCGAATCGTGTTGGAGTGGGAGTCCTCCTGGGGCATTGTGGGGTTTTCCGGGTTCTGTAGTAGTACTTCCTATAGTGTTTGGCGAGAAAGACCTTTTTAGTGTCAGCAGTTTGTTCTTTATCAGCGGGGTTTGCGTTTAGTTTTTTTCGGATTTCCAATTCTCATGACACACGTTTAGCTGTTGATTCAGAGAGGCCTTGTCAGAGGAACCAGGACTGTGAAGGAGAAAAAAAGACAACAACAACACGTTTTGCTTAAGTTCTTACACCTTTTCAATGCAATCATGTATCCAGTTAAGCCAGTTCAGTTAATTACAAGCAGCATGCAGAGAAAAGCATGACAGAGTGCGAAAGTTAATAATTTGGAACTGAAAACATTTCACATTCATACATGTTTTAACCATGCTATAAACCAGAAGTAGAGTGAAAAATGATTAAAAAAACTTGTTACAGCCCTAATTTCTAATTAGTTTATATTTGAAAGTGCACAAAAAAACTTAAATAACAAGAAATTGTTGTTTCTAGTTTACACATTTCTACTATTTATTTTACCACATAGTCGCCCCTGATTGTGTAAAAGGTAATGTCAAATTAATAATCATATTTTTTTATTGCTTTGTCTAAGTTTTCTAAAAACATAAACAGTCATATTCAGTGAAATACAATAAGCGTTCCAATGAGGTTTCCAATGAAGTTGTCAGATTAAAAGCACCTTTTGAAAATAACAACCATTGAGCAGGTATTAAACATACATAATTGTTTAGCATCAATTGTTTCTGTTTCCACCTCTACATGCACCAACTGTGGCACCAGACAGCTTAGTCTATCCTCAACTGGCTGATGGAGACGGACAGCAATCAAAAGCGTTCTGCGTGCCATGCTTCAAACTCCTGAGCTACTTTTGCTTTCAATCTGCCAAATTTAAAATTAAACTATCAAAAGTGAAACCTAATCAAAAGGCCAGATTGGCACTGGAATAACACAGGCTCTTATTGTCTGTTTTCAGCAGTGTGTTTGATGTCACCTGTCCCACAGCTATACGTGGGTCAACGCCTAGCAGACGGCGTGACAAAAACAGCATGTGTTTTAAAACCAGCTACACGTGTCATATTAGCACAGCTGTTTGCAGCGCTCTGAAGACAAACCCCGTCATGTGTGTAGCTAAAGCACCCCCCTCCGCTGTGATTGTCTACAGAAATGAGACGATAACAGGAGGAGGATCAAACATTCACTGGAGAAGACATTTCAGGTGATGTTATGAGGTGACTATAGCACCAGCCTCTAACGCTAATTGTGGGAAAACTAAAAAAGTCTTTCCCTACCCTGGTCCTCAGGGTCCACAGTCCTTTATGTTTTAGATGTTTCTCTGCGCCGGTACACCTGATTCAAATGATTGCATTAACTCCTCAGCAGCCATCAAGTACTGCAGCCGCCTGTTAATCACCCAGTCATCCCGCATTCATTTAAGTCAGACGTGTGGCGGCAGGAATGTACCTGAAGCTTGCAGGACAGTGGGCCCTAAGGGCCAGGACTGAGAACCACTGCTCTAAGTGAAATGCAAGACATTTATGTGAATTTTCCACTAGAGGGCGGCCCTCTACTTCTTTTACTGCATTTGTTGACCTCGGCTGTGCCGTTTAATACAAAGTGATCTCTTCAACTTCATAGTTTCCTCTTAAAAATTATCACACCTGCCTTACTTTTTAAAATACAACGGCTGTCTTTTTAGCAGTACTTGTGTCACTATTTAGTTTTCCACTCTGCCAGCAAAGGACTGTTGATAATTTGCTACCAGTTTACATGTAAAGGCAATCCTACCACTACGTGTGTGCGCTTTGGGCCGGAGTGCTCTCAGGCTACAATGTAAAGCTCCTTTGAGCAGCTACTCCAGAGATCAGGTTTCTTAGTCTGATAAGATGGCAGGGTAGAGGCTTTGGCCCAGGCCAAGATGTTCTGGCAGCTTCTGACATTCCACGGACTTCTGCTTAAAAAAAGAGCAGCTACTCAGCCCACGTTTAACAGGAAACTCTCTGTTGTCTCACCACATACATAAGCAAACCGTAGGAAGGTATCCATCCTCTAAAACTTCTTCATCTCCAGCGCTCTGTCTGATCTTGGTGTTTGTAGATCACACCTCCTTCTGCTGGCTCCAATATGCCTTTTCCTTTCCTTTCGCTTTAACTCCAACTCTCCCAATGTAATCCTTGGCAATGGAAAGAGACCCCCCCCTCCTGCAACCCCCTTCTCAAGTCCAAGTTCAACTGCCTATGACATCATGTCTGGTCGCTGCTGGCAACCAGACAGCTGGGACGTGACTGTGGAGTGCAGTGAGCTTCAACTAACTCCTTCTCGTCTCTACTTTCCCCTTCTTTCTGGTTTTTCATCCATGCTTCCACATCGTCCCTTCTCCATCGCTGCATAGCTGACGCCTGACCACCAGAGAGCTCCTCAGACCAGCTTTTGTCTGCTCACTCCTCTGACAACAGTGGGGAGGCTCTCTCTCCCTCTGTCTTGGCTAGTTGGCTTGCAGACCTCAAGGCGGGCTGGCAGGGCCATCGTCTGAAGCTCACCATATGCCACAAAACAGCAGGACAGGCAGAGACCTATGCTACTTACACAAGCTGAGGCTGGAGCTGACCTACTAGGCTCAGCTAGCTGAGAGCTGATGCTATGAGCGCCCACGTTTGTATCGTGCTTAACAAGAAATCTGACAGAAAAGTGCAAATTATTAATAGATTTGTTTTTTAATTGACAAAGGCAAGAGATAGCTGGTGTTCTGGAGAGAAGTAAGGTATGATGCTGATTCTTTACTGTAGAGCGGAGGATGTGGGGGGGGGAGGGCAGGATCTTTCGCTCAGCGTCAAAGCGGACGCGCTTCAACGCGCACTTGGACGGTGTTTGAACGTCCCCTAAGAGCCAAAGCTGCATCTGTGGGAGAGCGGTGCAGGTGGGGGGCGTGGAAAGCAGCAGGAGCTCAGACGGAACATGGACAGAACATACACACTATGGCCGCGGGGGGTTGGGGGGCGGGGAGCGCCGAGCCGACCAGAAATGCAGATCGTTTCCATGTGTGTTTAAGGGGGGGGGGGGGGGGGAGCCGAGTTGGCTGCAGGCAGGTGCGGTCAGCCCCTAATGAGAAAAGTTGTGTTGGTGATGGAGGAGGCCCAAGATACTGCAGCCCAGTGGCAGAGCGAAGCCAAAGCTGAAACCACAATGTAGTGCACTGCTGGCCTCACACGCTGCACTGTGGCACCTTGTAGAGATAAATCAACACCGCTGGAGCTGCAAGGAGCTGGCAATGCTTACTTTCACTGTGGGGAATCTACTGTGGTACAGGCACTGGAAACCAGTACTGAAACTGGAGGCCTCGATGCGCGGGCAACAGTCAACGGAGCAGAGAAAGTTTGGAGAGAAGCAGCGGACTTTTCCAGCAGAAACAGGGCAGAAAATCTTGCACTGCTGATGAAAACAGCAGAACAAGATGAAAAAAAAAAGCAAAAAAATAAAATAAATTCTCGGAGCACCAAACAAATTTAGATTTCAGCAAAGCTGGGACAAGTGTGATCAAAACCGGCGAGTAATCTCAGCAAGCCGCTAAAACCGTCTAACGCTGCCTTTATGTCACGGCCTTCATTCCAAAGAACATGCTTCATTATTCAAGCCCTGACGCTTGAAAAGGTGCATCTGTAAACAGCAATGTGCAGAGTCGGGCTTTTAGCGGGTGATGGGCGAAGAGGTAGAAAAAGACACAAACAGAGAGGGAGGAGGAGGAGGCGGTGGATATGTGGATGTTTAGTAAATGAGGGAGGCTGGCAGGGTACCTGAGTCTGCTGGGGGATATTCAGAAAGTTGTCCCGTGTTCCGATGCCGACAAACCGGTTGGGAGCTGTGGAGCCTGGCGTGGAGTATGCTACAAACAGAGAGATACAAGTGTGTACATGCTTTTACACACACGCATACACACTCAGCCTGTAATAGAGTCTGATGCTCTCATCGTCATTTTCTTTATGATCTAATATAGTAATAATTAATCTGCTAAGGCTGTGACTGATCAAATGAGCTACTATGAAAAAAACATTACGAGGGAAGAATCCTGACTCCTCATTGCTTTATAGTCCACGTCGTAGGCAGGTTCATTTTAATAAATTGAAACCTACCATTTTAAACAGTTTCGTAGGAGGGGCAAACAGTCTGCAAACAGACACTCGTCAGCAGCCCCCTGGCCTCAATTAGAAGCCACTGGGATTTCAGAAAACCGTTGAAAAAATACTGTGGACTTCACATGGATGAATACTACTCATTGCTATTTCTAACTGATTCATAGTCAATAGATTAAAGGGGCAGGGTGGGGTGGGGTGGTGGTTACCGCTCAGTTATGCCACAGGACCAAATTTAGGGCAGTTGTGCTAACAGGACTCCAACATGGCGGCTGAGTGGAACCTTTGCTGTGCTCGAGCTGAACGAGTAGAGGGAATGGGGATGCGTAGGGGTGACAGTGACAGGACTGGAGACTGATGCATGTGTGAGTGTACCATATGCATCTGTATGTATGTTCACATGTGTTTCATGGCTGGTATTAAGATATACAGACAAAAATTAAAGGGAAATATATATATTTTTTACAGTGATAACAGTCATCAGGATGGAAAAAAAAACAACACAAAACAAAAATAAAAAGACGGATCGTCCCCGTATTTATTTATATAGACGTCGATATAAATAAATAGGTTTGACATGTTAATCTGAGAGTGGAGGAAGAAGCTGACATGAAAGGAAGAGAAGAAAGAGAAGGAAAAGGAGCCCCGGTTGCTCTGTCCAGCGCCCCCTCCTGGTGTGCCTCTCCCATGACCCGACTCTTGCGCCGCACCTGTTTGGGTGAAACCAACCAGAACCTCACCGCTCTCAGATCACACTCCTCTGACGCACTCCCCCAGTGTAGCACTAATTAAACAGCTTTGATTAGGTTCTCCTATTCGTGTTTAGAGACAAACCTTGTTCTTGTCATGTTGTGATTTTCATGTTTAGTCTGTTCCCAATTTTTAATTGTTAAGAGGTTTGTGTGGAAATGACGAGGGGATTGCTTCTATGAAGTGGGGCATGGAGTCTTTTTGGAGTCAACGCCAACTGCCCTAATTTTGTCTCCTTAGAAAGGGAAAAAAAAGAGAAAAATAAAGGAAAATGGAACAAATAATGGAAATTATTAGTATATATACACAAAAAAAGGGAGAAAGCGAAAAAGGAACAAGATGAGGATAGATCGTATTGCCGCTGTCACAGGGACATGCAAAAGGCTAGCAAGAGGAAATAGGCTCTGCTCTGCTTTTGCAAAACTACCAAACACATCCAAAAGAAAGGAGAGAAACTACACTGCCTCTTGTGGAGCAAAAAGGAAATTTAGCAGCAAAGAGAAAAGGAGGGGGAGAAAAGGTGGAGGAAGGAAGCAGAAATGGTTTGGAAAGACATGGCGAGAGAAAAGATGACTGAATTTCAAAGCCTGAGAGAATGAGCCCCTTTCAGACACGAACTGCTTTCATTAAACTGGACGGCATCTGTGCTCCCTATACAACCATTCTTGATATGCTCATCAAGCTGTCTAATTTAGCATTTTGGATGCTAAAGACGGGGCAGACATGTGATGATTAAAACATTGTCCCTAGTGGAGCGAAAAATTACTAATTTTTGCAAGCTCATAAAAACTGATTTCAGTTCTGTTGCAGGACTCGGTCTCTTAGAAATAAGAAGCTACTTAGAGTCCTTTTCATGTTGAATATCTAACATTTTAACTGCTGCTATGGTTTAGTCTCCACAGTGCACACAAAACTGTTATGGCAATACAACATGTATTTAGTCAGATGAACCTAATTGGACGTCCATCTATATGTCTCTGACTCTGTATATATGCAGTTTGTGCTCAGAGTTTCTCTATCCATCCCTGTTCAGGTTATCAATTACTAAAACCATGAGGTAAAAATACCATGAATGTGGTCTGGATGTTTGGATAAATGAATTGTGTCTTTTAACAGCTTGATGAAGGCATTAATGTTACATGCTCATGTCTGAAAAGGGCTGCAGAGGAGCGTGACAGAGGATCTCTGGGTTGGTAAAGGCATGGCTTCTAGCCTGGCAATATTACTTGTTGCTTGCACACTACAGTGTATAGTTGCTAAGAGAAAAGCAAAAAACCCCCAAAAAAAAGAAAGAAAAAAAAGCTGTACGTTTCCTGGGGGCTGCTGGGTGTTTGAGCAGACTGCAACCTTACGGAAAACTCCGCTAAAACTAACCACTGCTACAGTAGCCATGATAGAGGTTTCAGATATGTGAGGTTTCATCAGTTCAAATAAGAGATTACCAAAGGCTGTGGAACATTGCGATACCACACGTGATACTGGAACTTCTATGATGGCTGTATTTGCTCGGGTCAAACAACCTCCATGTTCTAGAAGGATGAATACAGAATAAATTTACTGCCAATTTTTGCTTGGACAGGTTTGGGTTTTTGGGGGGGAGACTGGGCATCACTTTGTGGAGGGGAGTTGGGAGTGACTTACACGGAGATGCGGGTGAGCTGAGTCCACCGTCAGTGGGCGTGCTGATGGTTTTAGAGTCGGGCATGGGGAGGGGCACAGGGCGCGCCACCGGGGGTGGCGGGGGCAGCAGGAAGGAGCCTGTCATTTTGCTCTGGCCACCTCCATTAGGCTGCAGATGGACCATACAGACAGGGTGAGGAAGGCACACCCCAAGAGTGTACAGTGGACAAGGAGCCTTACACACTCACACTCACACACATACAGTCCCTTGCAAAAGTAGTCCCCTTAAATTCTTCTCGTTGCGTTACATTTGAACAACAAACTTCATTGAATTTTGTTCAGATTTTATGTGATAGAAGAACGCCAAGACATACGTAAGTTTGAAGTGGAAGGAAAATGATAGATGGTTTTCAAAATTACATACAAATAAAAGTGGGATGTATATCTGTATACAACAAATTTTATTTCGATATCCCTAAAAAAATCCAGTGCAGCTAATTGCCTTCAGTACACATTGATTGGCTAACAGAGCCAGTCGGTGTAATTTAATTAAGTAAATCCAGTTATTATGTGAAGGCCCCAGAGGCCTAAACAATGGATTACCAGGACATGCATGACTTGGAATGGCCCAGTCAAAGTCTAGACGCAAATCCAGTTGCGGCCCATTTTCCAAGACTTGAAAATTGTTGATCACAGAAGCTCTTCATCCGATCTAACACGCAATCTGATTAGAAAAATATGTAACTTTCAATGCTGGTAGAAACATACCTACCTTTAAAGACTTGCACCTAAAAGGCTGGTTTTTGAGGTATTGACTCAGGGGGTGAATGTGTGTGTGTGTGTGTGTGTGTGTGTGTGTGTGTGTGTGTGTGTGTGTGTGTGTGTGTGTGTGTGTGTGTGTGTGTGTGTGTGTGTGTGTGTATGTACACCTCACTTTTTGAATTGCGATGAAAATGTAAAACCACGTATCATTTTTCCACTTCACAGTTCTGCAAAGCACCTGCTGTTGGTCTATCACATAAATCCCGTGTAAAAATATTTTCAAGTTTGGGGTTGTAACCGGGCAAAATGTGAAAAAGTGCAAGGTGTTTGAGTCCTTTTTAAAGACGCTGTACAGATCCCATTAAGTCGTTGGGAGTGATTCAAATGCACATACACACGTCTAAAGAGATGAACATCAGCTTACACACAGGGGAGAAAGAGAGATGGTGTGATCATTTAAGGACAACGATGGATTGTTAGGAGAAGTTATAGTGAAATGTAGGAACTGAAAATCATAAAAAGAACAATCATTGTGTGCAAATGATGTCTGCTTGGATGGGTGCCTATGCCTTCAGTAGATGCATGTTATTAATAAAATAGTCTATCATTTGTTTTAGTTTGTAAAAGCAATAACTGGTTAAAGGTAATGACAACAGGGCTTGATAAGTCAATGTGAAATTCAAAAGGTCATGTTTACAGGAATCCTTCACAGTACCGCTCTGCCCTTTGGTGGATGTGTGTCAGAGCACTTAGAAACTTCCCCTTTAAGGGCTACTTACAGCCAGCTGAACGCTGCTGTCTTAACAATGAAAGTGGGCATCTTGTTAGATTATCAAAGCTACCTTAAACAGGTTTGTGTATGCAAGCCCAAAACACCATCACCTGAGCCACTGGGAGCTTTGGCATTTAGTTTATTCCTCATTCCAAATGAGCACTTACCCTACAGGATGTGCTTCAATAAAATCAGCGCACTGGGTACCTCTCAGATATCTGACGCTGAATCGCTTTGTTCCATTTATATTACTTGATCCCCTACCAGGCCTTAAGCAACAGAAGCCGTACACATTGCCAAACAGACCGTCAAAGGTGCTGTGCATCTTGAGGAAACATTGTTTTTATGCAAAAACAGTAACACAGTAAAAAATGGCAGGTGGTCAGAAAAGGTTTGTTCCGGGAGTGCACCCCTATACTTAAAGGTTACCTTTGGGTCCGTTCCATCGATACTTAACACTACAAACTGTACAGATCTTGATGCTGCTACAAATCCTCAGCTGGGTTGCCCCACGTTTGAAGCCTTGCTTCCTTACAGCTGACCAGGAGTTGCCAGTTCTGGCCAAAACCTCTCTTTGCACATCCGACAAACAAGATCTCTTTCGGCCCAACTGCACAAGGTGTGTTATTTTAAGTGTGCTGAATCTGTGAGTCAAAAGGTGGTTTGGATCTCTCCATTAAATATTTCTGTTGCTGTACAGCTGACTGCCTGTTTAAAACCTTCCTTTGATTTAGAGTGATGTCTCATTTAAATCAGTTTTCTTTTTTGTCAGTTTGCGTCGCAAACTACGCTGCTTCATGGCACAGCGTTCCACAGTCGCCCCTCCTTCCTTTACAGATTGGGGGAAAAAAAATAATTAAAAATCACCTACCTGTGCACTGGGCTGTCCTGTGCCATCTGTGCACACAAACTGCACAAAATCCTTAAGTGGGTCCTGGTGATGGTAGCGTATGGTGGGATGGGTGAAGTATGGGCTGGACTGCTGGATGATAGAGGAGGAAGGGAAGTGCAGAGCTGAAGCTGAGGCACGAGGGCTCCCTGAGAACAGGAAGGCCGCATAAAGCAGAACGGAGAAACGAGGAGGAAGAGAAAAGTAAGGAGAGGACACCAAATCAGATTCAGTTTTTTTATCATTAGAAACAACACATGTACAATAGGTAAGATTCTTAACAAATTTGCCTCTACATTACATTCACATGCAGTATTGTGAATATGTCAGTACTTAGGACATGCATATGTCCTAGCTGGAGATGCACTGATCAAAACTTTGTGGATGATTTCCTACTTTTGTAAATCTTGGAGTCACAGACACCAATTTGAACCAATTTCCATTTTTGTGGCAGAACTATAATAAGAACAGAATTCAAAATTCCTTTTTCTAACCTTCCTGGTGGTCATTAATTATTTATTTTAGGAGCAACGATGATGCCATATCACATGTGAGAGAGCAGTCACATTCTAACAAGGTTGTATTAGTATTTACCAAGTATAAAGTATAAAGCAAAGCAAAAAAGTATTACATAGTTCACACATTTTAAAATGTCTTTACCATCTTACACAAGCGCTTAGTGCTGTAAGTCTGGCTCAGTGTGTATTCCCTTGAGGCTGCTGGCATTTCCAAATCCAGCATTTTCAGTCCCATGTTTTTATAGCTCAAAAAGATAAGACACAGCAACTTTGTGTCAGCATTCCATTTATATGGCTGACGTTTTGCTCTCGCTCGCTATCTCACAGCCTAAATGAAATGCAGACATGTCTCAACATCTTTTTGAAAATATGGTGAAATTGCTATATACAGCTTCTGTGCATGCTCAGAGTTCATTTATAAACAAACCACTGAAAACTAACTAATCACTCAATGACAACATCAACATAGAAGAGGGTTGTCAAGTATGGCCTGGCAGGATACGGTGCATTCACAGATCAGAAAGAAGTTGTGCTTTTGAGTTTCTGAAATCCCGGCCCCCAGTCAGAGCTCCCAGATGCCAGACCCCTGCCAGATTCTTGGCGCTTCTCTAGTTTTAACTGCGTCAAGGTGTCTGCTCCCAATCCTTTTCTAAATCAACCAAAGAGCTTTCTGTGTTACTCTGATAAACCTGGCTTATCTTTGCAAATCCACATTCTCTAAACTTAATTCAAAGTAGTTAAATTATCCTCTGCCTTCTGCTCCATCTTCATTTCTCTCTTTCTCTCTGTCTCTCTCTCCCACACAAACTAACCACAAGGGTACACCGGAGCTTTACACACACTGGGTTTTTCCACGTTTTATTGCTTGTCAGTGATGTGCAATCCATCAGGAGCACATCCTTGTTGTGTGGTTCTGCCCAGTAGGTTGAAGCTTGGGAGAGAATCTCCCCTCTGCCCCCAACCAACCACAAAACACCTCCCAGAGACATTAGTCAGCCAGTCAGCCAACCACACACACACACACACACACACACACACACACACACACACACACACACACACACACACACACACACACACACACACACACACACAGGCAGCACTCTGTCTTCTCTGCTGTGGTTCTATGGCTTTGGCAACTGGCTCAACTAACTAAAGACAACAGCTGCTGGGTTAGGGAAAGCCTGGTGAACTTGTGTGTATTATTCCCCCTTGTTGTTTGTGTTGTTGTTATTTCCATCTTCTCGTGTGTTACCTGGAATGTACCTATGTTTCGATTTTTCTAGTATGGGTGTACCTTGTTATGTGTTTCTCCTGGTGTCCATGTGTTTAGTTTAATTAATTTTCTTACGTATATTAGTGTATTCGCATGTAATTGCTGCTAGGATGGCTGACTTCCTAAGCTGGTTTAATGACGCATCAGTCAATTTAGCAGCTCTCTACGTCAGTCTGAAGCCAAAACCCAGGTGTAAACTATCCAGTCCGAACCCCAGGATAGTCTCTCTTACCAGACCTCCACAGGAATATCTAACACTTTGAGAGCAGACCTAGTTAAACCTTTTCACTTTCCACTCTGTCCACCCCCATCTCTCTTCCTTCCTCCCTGTCCCTGCCATCATCCTCCAGTATGTTTGTGGAACCAAGGCCTTGGAGGGACATTCCATTTGGACGGCAGCCATTTTTTCACAGAAAGTCTTACAGAAAAGTGTAAATTCACACATAAATGCAAGTGTGTATTGATGCGTAGGTGCGCAAAGGCACTGAGGTACAATCTGTGAATACTGTGTCGTTGCGGCCTATCCATTGCATAAAAAAGCTCCTGGCAAAACTTTCTCTCGCAGTTTGAATGCATGAGGTTAGCCGAGGAACAAAGGAAGCTGAGATATTCCCCTAACACTTTGCACAAGACTCAACTCGGCATTCAACCTAGAGTTTTGGATTCTTAAGGGGACATGAGACTGCTCTGTACAGATAAACAGCGTGGTTTAGTTGTGCACATCCTGACAAGAATACATTTTCCAAATATACTGTAGGGAGCTTCACAAGCAAAACCAATACGGTTTAACATGGTGGCCAATGCGTTTAAATGACCTTTACATGACGGCTCTGGCTTGGCTGTATGCCAATCTATCCCTCTGAGAGACTAATGGATTCAGGGGAGGGGGGGTGTGGGTACTGAGAGACAAGAGGACATATTTCTTTTCTTTGAAAAGAGAAACCATTCTGTAGGGACTTTGGGGCAAACTGTAGATGCTGGAGGGAATTCTCGTAGAGATACTGTGTTTGTTATTGCGTTATCCCTTCAGACCGAGACGCTATTCAGAGGACTATTTACCATGACTATTGATATTTTGGAAAATCATTTCAAAACTTCTTCCACTGCACTCCTCACAATGGACCCATTTGAGATCACGTACTGTAACCACAGAAAAACTGAGAAATTGGCTTGTGCCTGTAACAGGCTGACCGATTAGCTCTGACCGATGACTGACCAGTTTGATATTTAGAAATCGGATCTTGTTCCAATCAGTGAATTCACTTATTGTGCGTTCTACAACATAATTAATAACAACAGGCCTATTTATTGGCATGGAAGTCATTACTGCAGAAGCAACACTTAAAGTTAGGCCCTTTCAGCACCAACAAGGTGTGTTAAAGTGGAAGTACGGTAGCTGTAGAAAGGAAACTGAAGTATGGTGGCTACTCATTTTAGTTATGATAACTGAGAGTTAGACTTTGCCAGGTGCTGGTCATTTTGTTACTTTGCCATTTTTCTTAAACTCTTGGAGTCAAGTTTTTTTCAGAGAATACAAATGGATACAGA
Organism: Fundulus diaphanus; assembly: GCA_037039145.1. Lineage (NCBI taxonomy): Eukaryota > Metazoa > Chordata > Actinopteri > Cyprinodontiformes > Fundulidae > Fundulus > Fundulus diaphanus. Next base: position 45,021,536 of record CM073123.1, on the reverse strand, counting down.
TGTTCACACTTGGTGATGCTAACTACGCCAATCATGCTAATCCATTAAAAAAAATCTTTACTATGCAGTTTTGCAAACATTATGGACATTTAAGAGGGAAAAACAACAATGATAATGCTTTTACAATTGAGAGGTTTCTGTTGTCTGTGTGATTCACAAAACAGGGATTAACGGAAAGTTCAAGTTGCCTTTCAATTCAGCAGTTCGGTAAAAGACTATATCACTCCTTTTGTGGTGTCCATCCTAACGTAATCGTTTTTCAGAATCAATACCACCAAAAATCATCAGACCTAGAGTAAAAATTAAAGCTCATGTTGTTTATTAGTAAAAAAGATAAAACCAGTTTTTCCAGAGTTGTCTAGACAGCTTAAAATGTCAGTTGCAAAATCATTGTTTGATCATTGTGAAATCAACTTCACAAATGTTTTAAAAATATCGAACTCTCAGGGAAGTGAGGCATGGGAAGATATTTTAAACTCTAATAGGTCTTTTTAGCTGTAAACTATGCCTGCTGCTCTGTTCTACCTATTTGTAATTCTGTATTGGATGTTGTTAAAAGGAAAAGGCTCAGTAAAGTAAAACTACATTAGAGTTTGGTATGTGAATGTAACAAAAGGCATTAGTTGGGTTTAATGCACAGTATGTCAACGTTAGACCCTGTTGTCTGGCCTTGTCTCATGTTTATAATAAAGAATGTTCCTATTTCCACTTAAGTGCCTTATAGCCCCATATGGTGAAGTGTTCACAACCATTCAAAGTCATTCCTTCAGAGAGAAAAGCTTTGTCGATTTAAATGCATGAGGCAACCTTGACAGACATTAAAACAACTCCATGGAGCAGTAAGATGAGAAGGAAATCATTCCCAAAGGCATGGGTGCAGCACTAGTACCATGCAATGATAATATTAAAAACACAAGCACAAAGATGGTGGTAATAATGGATGAATGGAGAAAGCCTGAAAGAGAGAGAGAGAGGAATTTATGCCAAGCCATGATGATAGCAGTGACACTGAACAGGTGAGACTCTGCAGGCATGTTGCTTCTCTGCAGTTTGTAACCGCAGAACTGGAAAGTTTTCCTCATTTGTTCTTTTCCACCAACGATAAGCTCAGGATTTCCATTTTCTAAACTTGATTTTGTTTGGGTTTCAGCATGTAAATGCGGTAATCGGGCATCAATTTTAAAAGTCCCTTTCCTTCTCTCTCTTTTTCAGTTTTTCAGGGGGGATGTTGGGATTGTTGGGTTCTTCGCAGGGCTCTCACCTGGTCTCACTCCTGCCAGCACAGGCAGCGGGTGGTGTGTGAACGCCATGCGGGGGGACCTCGTCTGGGAAGTCAGGGCGTTGAAATCAAACTTCCCCGGCTTCTTAAGTGAACCAGGCGAGGACAGTCCTGACGGAAAAAAAAAAATGGGATCAAAAATAAAAGTAGGGGTAAAAGGGAGGAAAAAAAAGAGAGGTTGTTTTAATCAACAAAATGTTGCTCTTTTTGCTATCTACACTTAAAAAAAATCAATGTGAACTTCATGGAAGGGGGCTTGAACAATTATGATTTTGATTGGTTTTCCTCATAGGCATGACCGCTGTCTCCTGTCAGTGGAATTAAGGGAACAGTTACTGCGTTTTGAAGTGAGACTCAGTTATCAGTAATAGTTCTCTAACCAGTAGCAGAACGGCGTCATACAACAACGGGTTTGTAGAAAACCAAAGTAAAATTAAAACAAAATCCTTGGAGCAGTGGAAAGCTGACAGCAAGTCAGATGGTGGATGCTGTTTTAGCTCATTTTAGCAGTTTCACACGATCTTATTACTCACTATATTAGTGAATAATGTGCATCTACATTATCAAGTTTGCTGCTGTTTCTCAGCCAAATGATTTTTAAGTTATGCTACAAAAATTGAGTTGGCGTAGTTTGCCCACATTGCTGCACAAGTGACAGCCTGTCACAAAATCCTAACGTTCACTATATTGTTGGCGGACTTAGAGCGACCCGCTCGAAGCTGATCGGGCAAATTCATACAGCTGGCAGCTTCTGCCAACATAATTTAGCATATTAATGCAGATGTTATCCAGCTGAGAAAACACTAGCAAACTTAATGATCTGTAGTGATAGTGTAGACGTTTAATATCTGTTCATATGGCGTTGTAGCCCAAAGATAAAAGGTTTCCAGTTGGAGTTGTTTTGAATTGCTAAACTCAGCTAAAACAGCCTGGTTAGCTGTTAGCCTTTCACCGCTCTTTTTTTTTCCTAAACGTTTTGAAAAAGCTGATTGTGACATGAAATCTTTTTATTAGAGCTAAGGAAACTATTACTGGTGATAACTTCACAGAACCTCACTTCAAAGAGCCATAACTATCTCTTTATGCCAATCAAGACCACAGGTGACCAGACAACATAAGAAAAATCAAAAGAGCCAACTGAGAGCTATTATTGGGAAATCATTCATTCAAACAAGAGAGCATGAAGGATACCCTATAATTTTAGAAAATGGGAAGGGAAATATTTTAACACTAACCCCAAACTTTGAATTTCTTCAAAGAAAAAAAATATTGTTCAAACTGAACCTGGCCTTTATTTCAATGCCAAGGAACATTTGTATGTTAAATAATCTCAACTCTCCCACTGTATGATTTTCAGATCTAACGTTTCTCTCTCTCGTCCAGGTGCCAATATGAGGGTTTCTCTGTCTATGAGCACATTTATGATGCGGCCACAGTGAACCAGCAATGGTCTGGCTTCGGCACCGCTCACAGAGTGACTGCACCAGAAGACAGCTTCATTCAGAAATAGCACGCACTGTACAGTATGGACACAGCAGCTGGTAAGTGTGAAAGACAAGCAGACGGACAGAGAGAAGAGACAGAGGGAGAGAGGCGAGAAGAATGTGGGAGACATGAAAATATGCGAAGGAGCAAAAGAGCAAAAGCAGAACCTGTGAAAAATGCAGCAGTGTCTTTCTTTTCTTCATCGCATTGCTCTGACAACATGTATGAAATTGGAATGTCATAAGATGTTAAATATGGTTATTATCTCTTGCGCGCACACACTCACACACTTCTGAGCACACCGTAGAGTCTGCTACGTTTGACTGGTGCAACAAAAGGCGCATTTCTTCCCCTGTAAGTTTCGTTCTAATCTTTCAAATGAGTGTGTGTTCTGATAACTGATTTCTTCTGAAACTTTTTTGGACTTTTGCTTTGTAGTCTATTTCTGTGGCCCCTCCGCGTCATACAAGGCATTAAATATGATTTCTCCTCAGTTCTCCAGCTGGAGACGTGTGAAAGTCTATGGGAGTGTGGAGGCGTGTAAAACCTTCCCTCCCTGTGTGAAAGAGTTAAGTCTCAAGCAGGTGGGAGTGAATTCGTGTGAACCATTTATGTCTTTAGCAGATATTTATTCCCCCCACATCCCTCCTCACCCCACATTAGCACAAGTCTGGGGGCGTATTGTACTGTCAGAGAGATTCCAAGCATGAAAACAACCCCAATCCCACTTCTGACACCAGCAGTTAGCAATGATTGCTATGACACTGTCACACTTGAGGGAGAAAGGTGGAAATAAGAGCAGTCTGCAGAGACGGAGGGACACAGGAGAAGAGGGCTCGGAAGAACCGAGAAGGACGGAAATTGAGGAAAGAAAACCTGAGGGAATAAACCGTAGTGGTTTTGCTCAAGTATTGATGGCCTTTCCTTCTAGGTGATTTAGACAAATACGGTACCTTACATAAATATTCACTCTGCTTGAACTTTGTTATGTTAACAGATAGTATGGCATAATTTATGTTAAAGGGAAGTTATGTATGGTTTTCAGTGTGTGCAGCATTGCCACAACATGTTGCTGTAAGCAACACGTTTGGGGATGGGCTGTTTAGAACAATGTGTAACGTTAGAATTTCTTTCCCACACAAAGCATTAGAGGAAGTCGTTTCCATCTTCTTCTACATGTTTTCTATGTCTCCTACATGGCTTGCAGCAAATCACAAGTGTGACGTCTTATGATTTTACCTCAACAACAGTCGTCTTCTTGCAAGGCTACCATACAGACTATGTCTGTGCAGAGCACAACGTATGACAGATTCTCCCACCTGAGCATCGAATCCCTGCAGCTCCTCTAGGGTTACAATGAGTATCTTGGCTGCTAGTCTGAATAATGTTCTCTTTGCTCTACCTGCCAGTTCAGGTGGATGTTCTGGTCTTGGTAGGTTTGCTGTTGTGCTGTACTCTTTCTGTTTTCACAATGGATTTTAAAGTGCCCTGTGTTGAGCACAAAGCTTGATTTTAAAATCTAGCCCCACCATAGATTTCTCTACACCTTTCTCCATGACCCGTTTAATGTATACTAAGATTAAATTACAGAAAGGGGCACTCCATGCATTAGCTGTACATTTTATTCAGCCCTTTAGAGTAAAGGGGTCTTAATACAAAGACACTTTTTAGGTTTGTATTCGTAATAATTTTTTGAACTCATTTGTATAATTCTCCTTCCACTTCCCAATAATGGGCTGATGTATGTTGGTTTCCAGTAAAATACAATGATGTTTGTGGTTGTAAAGTGACAAAATATGGTAAAAAATCCACTTTAGCAAATCACTGTATTTAGGATAGAAACCAAAATAGAAAAAGATTGACATTTGCATTTGGGAGCTTATGATAGTATCAGGGAATGTTGTAGACAATATTTCTTCCCAGACGGTGCAGCGGTCTGATCTGGAATTGTGTTTGTGTGCCAAATTTGCACTGTTTCCTCTTCTGGCACGCCTTACTGTTTCACTGGCAACTAATCAAGCGTTCCCATGATGACCCTTCTGTCTCTTTGCACTAACAGGCCTACCACCAGATGCGCCTATGAAGAACACACAGGCTCAGACACACACACATGGTTTTTAAAAGACAGGGCATAATATTTTGAATGAGCGCAGAGAAGTTGGGCAATTGGCTCTCCGGTGATTTAGAGCACATATGCACATTGTTGGAAGTTCAACTGTGCGCCTCTGCGAGTTTGCAACATTTACCTTAAAGGCAGGCCATCACTGCAATGAGTCCCTGGTGTCTCGGGAAAATTTCACAATCATTTGGAATTAATATGAAATCAGGGTTGCTTCGATAGTCTCCTCTAACCTCCCCCCACCCCTCTTCGCCCCTGTAGAGCAGCTGTCTCCAGCATCCTCCTGGATCCCAAGGCTACAAACACACGGAAACACCATCTGGGACTGCGATCTCAGCTGTGTGTGTGTGTGTGTGTGTGTGTGTGTGTGTATGTGTGTGTGTGTGTGTGTGTGTGTGCGCGTGCGTGCGCTGGACTGGGCTGTATGATAAGTGCAAAAATCTATTTCCGAATCAAACTGTTGTGTGACTTATTTGTACTAATGCATCTTCATGAACCTATGCGTGTGGATGTGCACATGCTAGCTGTTTCTAAGGAAACCAGGGGCACGGTGAGACACTGTGGTGCACCTGCAGGGTCCTTTTATTTGTTTGTTTGTGCGAGAGTGTGCGAGTGAGCTTGTTTGTTTATATACCCCCCACCTGTACAGGAATTCCCATGTGAAAATTGCCAATGACAGGTGGGATTGTTTAGAAAAATCAGACACATGGCACACTATTTATCCCACACTTTATGCCAAAACATAAATCCATTGTTTTGTTTCTTGGTTCAACTTAGTAATTCCCAAAGCATTCGGGTTAGCATATCTTAACTGGAATGTTGCATATATTAATTATAGTCTTCAGAATCTAAAGATGTTTTACTTGACTTTACAAAATTCATCAGGGCATATGCAAGACTTTTGTCTGTGCTGGTATTTAAAAAGGAGTCAGGTGGCGTGAAGAGAGAGACGTAGGAAAAGAATGAAGAGTGGGGCTGTGCAGGAGCCTCCTTTGTGGGTCCGATGATCAGCCTCTTAATTACATTTACAGCTAAGTGGAACAGAAGCCGAGGAGCAGCCGCTGAGGCTCAAGTGAGAGCTGACAGTGGCAAAACCCATCCAAGACTCTTGGCTCCTCCGCTTCAAACTCTAATTAACCCTTCTTTCACATCAGCTTTCACCAGTTAAGAACACCAAAGTCATCTTCTCTGCCAGCTATCTCTGCTATTCCCTCTTGCACTTCCCACTTTCCCCATTTGCTTGCCTAATTCTTTGGGCTCTCTCTCCAACCTCTCCTCCTCCTGACATGTTTTCTCTCTCAGTGGGGGGGCCTTCCCACTGTACACCTTTTTCAATTAGATGGAAGGGAGGCAGGGATGAGGAGTCAAAGTGAGAGCAAAGGAGCAGGAGGACGGCTTTTACACCTCAGATCCCCGGGAACATCTTTAAAAAGGGATTTGAGGCGAGGGATGGAGAGAAGCACAGCGGGGTGGAGGCGGAGAAGCCACCTGAACACCTGCAGGGGCAGGGAGCACGATAAGCAAGTGTGTTGCAATGTGTGAGCGCGGTGGGGGAAGGGGTTGGAAGAGCTGTGAGTCGCTGTGTGTTCTGGGGAAGTCCTATTTGCATATGTGCAGACTGTCATTGCATGTGTGTTTGTGAGTGTGGGTTCTGAGTGGATATGAGTAAGCCGCTCTGCAAGTGTATACATGTGAGAGCCCAAACAGGTACAGTAATTTGACGTTTTAGTGTCAATGGGAGCAAGATGACCTCAAAAAGTTTTGCAAGGAGAACTGACATGAAAGATAAAGCCACTACTTGTAGATTCGTGAATCACACCCATAAATCTTGTGGTTCAGAATCTCTTTCTCTTGTGTATCTTGAACTATGAGCTTTTTCATATTTTGGGCACATTACAAACACAAACTTCAAGGTATTTTATTGGGTTTTTATGTGTTAGTCCAGCACATATATAGCTGTGAGGTGAAGGATAAAGTCTAAAGGTTTTTTAAAAAATGTTTACAAATAAAATCTGAGCAGCGTGACAGGCATATGTGAGCGTCTGTGAATACATGTTGACGTATTGGCACAGATTCTCCACTAGATTTAGGTCTGGACTTTGACTGGTCCGTTCTAACTCATAAATATGGTTTGACTAAAATCATTCAGTTGTTGCTCTGGCTATCTGTTTTGGTCGTTGTCCTGCGACAACTCTGAAGAGAGGTGTTACCGCTGCCATGTTTAACAATGTTCATGGTAATGTGCCGTGTTCATTCTCTCATGCAAATGTTGTTTTGCATGTAGGACAAAAGGTCCAAATTGTTCTCATCTAACCAGAGCATCTTCTTCCACATATTTACTGTGCTCCTCACATGGTTTGTGGCAAAAAGCAAACAAAACCTCTTTAGGCTTTGTCTCAAGAATGGCTTTTGAACACTTTGTATCCTTTTCCTTGTCAAATAACAACAAAAAACAAAATGAATGCTGCGGTTGTAATGTAAAAGAAAAAAAAATGGGAAAATGTTCGAGGTAAATTAATACTTTTGCAAGGTACCGTATATCTGTTTAGCAAATATTCATACATGAAAATATAACATTTAATGTCTTTTTAACTTGCTATCTTTGTCTGTATTATATTCAAATAAATAAAAAACAAACATACAATATGTTTATCTGGAAAATAATATGTACATAGATTGCCTGCTGTATGTATTGTAAATATATAGAAACACGTACACACATGAACATATACACAGGAATAATTGTGCTTCATAAGATTTGATAGCAAATAGATATGAGTGTAATCAATGTTGTTCTAACCATGGTAAGGAAACTGCACGCCATCGTTTTCATGTTTTATCTTCCTCTCCTGCACACTCGCCAAATGGTGCTGCACTGAAAGTGAAGAAGGGTATTGTTAACAATGAGATAGGGGAAGAGCGAGAGAGACAGAAGAAAAGGAGAACGAGCGAGAGACAAGGAGGGAAGGGGAGAGAGAGGAGTGAGAATTTGTGTATGATCATGGTGGTGACTGATTGATCATATGCACAACATTAAGATCAACTGTATGCATGATTATGGCTTTAAGGTAAAGAAATGTGTATCCTGGAAAAGAGCTGGGTGTGAGGTGGAAGGTTGTTAAGAATGGGTGTAACAATGAAGTAGAATGGGTGAGTCATGGCTACAGGGGTGGGAATAGGGTAATGTGTCTACAGCTTGTAGAAGTGGCAATATGCAAAATCCTTAAGCATTAAAAACAGACAGCAAATTCCAAAAGCCCAGAGCTGCTGTGTGGAAAAAAAAAATATTATTTCAAATTGTTTTCTGGAGTAATGAGTGTTACAGTGAAGTTCTAACTATGAGCAACCTTATTCTTTATTCCAAACTTGTTATTTTAAAGCATTTTCTATTTAAAATGTTCATCTTACTGTATCGGGTAGGGTTCTACAGACTGAAATAGTCGCTTGAACGTGTCACCAATAGATCCTAGTGTTCACAAATTTTAACAAATTACTGGTTGATTAGTTTCGAGTGTTTCTTTTCTTCAAAACTGAATTGTTACTGTCGTGTACAACCCAAGGAAGGTGATTTGGGCGGGTGAGTGGGATGTTTTGAAGGGTGCTCTGGAGAACTATGTGAATCACCAGAGTAGAGCAGGCTGATTGATTCAGGAAGTGTGGATGATCATTTTGGGCGTTTGTGGTTGGGTGGTGGTCAGACAACACAGTGCAAACGTTTCTTCATGCTCAGGTAGTGGGTGACAGGAGTGGGGTGGGATGGAGTGGATACCTGCATCCATGTCATTGGGCCACGCACTGGACTGGGAAGAGCTGGCAGCAGGTGAACGTCCAGGATAGAAAACGTCATCTGTGGGGCTCTCCAGTTCACTGTCATCTAAGGACTTCCTCTTGGTGGAGCTGAAGAAAACGGGAGGACATTTTAAGGGAGAAAGGAGGATGGAATAGACAAGGGAACAAGGCGTGTGATGTTTTTTTCTAAAGCTATCATATAAGCGTACATCCAGAAATACAATGCTTAGCAACATTATAGGTTATCAGGCAATCCCACAGACAGCAGATCAGACAGAACGGAACAAAAACACAGCAGTAAATGTGTAGAAAAAGGGTAGAAAAAAAGAGAAAAAAGAGAGGAACCAGGTTGCCTTTTTGCGGCTCAGAAATTTAGATCATTTAGGTTTTTATAACTACCTCCGTGGAAGATTTGCGTACAACTCCACCTCAGACCTAAAGTGACAGCAGATGACAGAGGTAAGAAGACAGGAAGAGAAAGACAGAAAAGAAGAATAAAGCAGAAGAGCAGTCACATTCATAAAGAGGAAAGTAGGTACCAGACACACACACAAACACATATAGGAATTTGGAGACTGGAAAGAGCCAAAACTGCTTTGGATTCAGTACAAGCTGTGCTAGCAAAAACACTTTCTTGACTGTAAATAAATGTCTTCTGCATTACCAAAGCTGCACAGTAAAAAGTTACTGCCTGAAAGGCATAGACTCAGATGGATTTATATAGCTGGCAGTGTTTCAAAATGCATTTGAATGAGTTTGCTTTTCAAAGCAGAGAATTTGGGGAGTAGTGAAGATATTTGATGCGCTAGTGTTTGCATAGACATTTCAGTGCTGATTATGCCATTATTTTCTGCCAAAAACAAATAAATAAATCACACATTAAATCTGGGCTGTTAACTGCTGTGTGGAGGAGGTACAATTGAAAAAAGAGAAACTGCGATTGAAGCGTTTATTTGAAATGTCAGCAAAAGATGTTATCAGGAAATAATGATTATACTGATTATTCCTCCTTTGCCAAAGGGAATCTTCTGCTAAAACAGTTTTTATGATGAAAAGCAACACTGCAGGCAAATAATAAGGTTCTTAATCCAAGCATCCCTCCAGATTGTGACGACACTGACATGTTTTAAAATTTACTCCCAGCAGCACTTGTACCTCTATAATAGGCCAAGGCCAGCATGATTTTCACGGTATGATAATGAGTAAAAACACCACAGTTTCACTGTATCACAGTATTTACACAATTAGTAGTAGAAATGTAAAACCTTATCAAACTGCTGTTGTTTTAATCCTAAAAGTGATAATTAAACCTACTGATGCAAAAACTTCATAGTTACAGGTATAATGCTATTTATTTATGCATTCATTGGTATTTAAATTCTTACACACAGACAAATTTAAAAACATAGACTAAAAATTCCTAAACATTTACATAAGTGCAGTGGTCTTTGAGCTAGCTGAGCAGCAGTGAGGAGCAACAGGTAGGGGAGGGGCTGCGCTGCATTATTCTGTCCTTCACACAGCAAAAGAGAAAACTTGATCTCTCTCAAAGGACTTTAAAATGTAGGAACGGTGTGGTGAAGAATTTCTGCACTTTTTAGACCGTAACTTCTTAAACCTTAATACCCCTTGATACGGGTAACTGGCCCATTTTACTCTGGACTGTGCAACGTGTGAATGTGGGTCCAGTGTCATGTGTGCTTACCTGGTGGAAGGAGGGGAGGTGAGTGAGCGCCGTCCCAGAGCGACCTGGTTAATGTTGTAGTAACTGGGACTGCTGTCCAGCTCAGCCAGTGAGAAGTTGGGCCCTGATGCCGTGGCTACGGGAGCTGAGAAGGAGGAAAAGAGAAGAAAGAAAGGAATAAGATAGGAATATATACAGGTATGAACAAAGATGATTCACCTTTCAAAATAATAACGCAGCTGATTAAACTTTGACCAACAAACAGCATCGAAGAGAACATTGTTGATTGTAATAAACGTATTCAATAGAGACCCTTTTTCCTGGTACAGTTAAAGATTACAACCAGAGAAGATATATAGAGGAAACTACTAAATATGCTGTAGGGCAGTCCTACTTTAGTGGCAAACGTAGCTCTTCTTTGTGGCCTTTGGAGACAGAAATAACTCACTCTGTGACACTCTGACTAGTTCCGCCACATTCCACACTCCTGAGGTGACGAAGCAGTCCTGGAAACTCAGGTGTCCTGTACAGAAAGGGGGAAAAAAGGTTGCACTTCATTGTCTTGTGTTAAACTGACTTTGAGGAGGCTGCTATCTGCAACCTAGTTGATCAACATCTGTGAAGGTGTGTTTGGTAACAGCATCCATAACAGTTGTACTCAGCCAGTTTAGCAGTGTTTGGACATGGAAATGTTCGTGCGGGTACCTACCATTGGGTGGTGGTTTGATGTCTGTGTCTCCCTGTTGGCTGGAGCTGTCTGATTGTCCAGATTCTGTAGGGCAAAGGCACAGAAAGAGACAAGACAGAGGCAAAGGTTAGCCAAGAGGTTAGCATGCCAAAAAAAAATTCAGTGCCTCACGGATACAGGAAATTTGATATTTGAGATGTGAGAGAGAATAGGAAAAACCTGCAGTATGTGCTAGAGTATGTTATAAATCTTGTTAATTTATATCTGCAAATTCACACATTGTTTTGGTGAGTGTGTGTGCGTGCGTGCGTGCGTGTGTGCCCGTGTGTGTGTGTGTGTGTGTGTGTGTGTATGTGAGATTTGCTTGTATCTAAGAATGTTCTCTCCTGCTGGTCCCGTCTCTGTACAATCAAGGTGCAATGATTTACAGTGTGCTGCCACGGCATTTGGTATCTAACCACGTAATCGTATCGCTCACCCTAATCCTATTTAATACCTTCTTGCTTGTAGGGATTTGGTCTACATAAACAGAGCACCTTACACAGACATATGTGAACATGTGAACACAAACGCATGGCCTCTCTCTCAATCTGTTTCTCCTTTCATAACGGCTTCATACTTTAATACATGTTGTAATCCATGTGTGAACGCACATACGCATGCTTACACACACGGATACAGGGGAAAGCTTCACGGATGTCTCTGCCACATTTATTTATGTATTATTTATCCATGTACAGCTGCCTGTTTATCCTCTGTTCATAACTTTCTTTACAGTTCAGACTGGTTCTCACCTACCACTTGTTCAACACTGTCTGTACCACATAGACGCAGACCCTTCAGTATCACTAAAGCTGCTCTATTCGTTTTCTTATTTTATTGCTGTTTAATCTATCACTTATTTTTAGTTACTTTATTATTATTTTGCCTTTTGTTTAACTTATTTCTCGTTCCGGACTGTCTTATTTGATCTTGTATCAATGTAAAACAGCCTTGGAAACACGTGAACACTAAGATTAAACATAAGATATGAGGGAGTGATACGTTGAAAAAAGGATGTTGGAGAAAGTACCGGAGTCTGTGGCAAAGTTGTTTTAAAAAAAGCGTTAATGTTTGAACACGTGTACCAAGCCGTAGTGTTGCACACGTGTTCTTCCTCTTCTTATCCAAAACACAGAGTAAATGAGACTGATCTCCATTTCCTGGACAAGTGAGGTGTGGGGAACTAAAGCCAACGGCAGCCCATTCAGGCCTTGCTAGGCCCAAGCTAGCTAGCAAGCAAGCTAAAGGAGGTGTTTATCTGCAGGCTGTAGGTGATAACAGAGTGCAGAGATTCATGCCAGCAGCACTTGCCTTGCAGCCACACTAAGCCACAGATTACTGAGCAGAAACAATAACAGACCTGTCTCGCTGCCTTCGACACACTGCTTATCCTCAGAGAGAGAGAGAGAGAGGGAGAGAGAAGGAGGAGGCTAGACTGAGACAGAGAGGAGGAAGAATGAAGGAAAGAAAGAGCAAATGAAAGAGGGCTTCTCTTGCTGAAACTCTCGCTTCTCAGCGTGTCTCTCACAGGCTGGGTGTAATCCTGGCAGCCATCTTAGAGCTTGGCAGCCATCTTAGTATTGGCGGCAGTGCAGCATTCCAGCTAACTGACAGCACTCGCTCCAAACATACGTGGCAGTGCCCCCGCCGCGCACGCCCCCAGACACATTTAAACACACACTCATACGTGGACAAACACTGAGGTAGGCTCTTAGAGTAAACATATACGATGGCCAATGAAAGCTGTCGCAAAAAACAACCTGACTTCAGTGGACTTTTAACCGTCATGTAGTATTTCACTCACGGACTCTAAATGACTGTAAACACTCTTCCTCACAATATTCAGCCCACCTAACAGTGTGTCCAGTGTTAGTGGACAGCTGCCATACAGACTTCAAGGCACGCTTCAACTGATGCCTCAATAACAGTTCTGGTAGCAGCGAGTCGTCCACTCTGGACAGGTCGACAGTCCGTCACCGTACTCAAACAACTACGCATGCTTCACATTCATGAAGGGCGTCGTGCACCAGCAGCGTTAAGGCCCATTCATACCTCACGTAAAAGACGGATACGGATACGTGTGGAGTGTTTCATACGTTCTAACCGTCGATTTCGTCCGTACTTTGACACGAAAATTGGGAGCTTACGCTTACGGACGAAACGGATCAATACGGAGCAATACTACCGGAAACGGTGGGGGCGCTATTGAGTTTGTAGTACAAAATGTCAACAAAACCACGAAGAAGGTTGTAATTCTGGGCTTTAAACAATGACGGGATTTGAGGAACGACTTGCGGAGCTTGTCCGCAACTACCCACACATATGATGTGTCGTGTCCGGGGCACAGGGACAAACAAAAAGTTTACTTAAGGAGCAAATACAACAAAATCACGTCTTGGACCGTCGCCATGTTTGATCAGTGACGAATCATTGGCGCCCAGCACTGCCACCTAGAGGACATATTGGTTATTGCGCACCTCAACGGACGGAGGTATGAAGGAGTCAACGGATAGAACGTACGGACAGAAATACGGACGTGCAGGCCAAACGTAGGGTATGAATGGGCCTTTAGACGCACGTCAGGAAAAAGTCGCTCTTATTTTCTATTAAACGACACACACCAGCAGCACCCGGTTGTCTGCCAATGCTTAAAGGCACAATGCCCGTCAGTCCTTTTCAAACTTGTTCCATTGAAAGGCGTTGATAAAACTAGCCAGAGCCTAAGTCCAGTAATTTGTTTTGTCTCAATGTACTTCATCATCATGTGTCCAATGTGTTACGAAGGTAGCAAGTGGCGCATTTTGACTGATTAGAAGCTCAGGATACAGGCAATAATAACATGCTAAATAGTTATTATTGCCTGGTTTGTCACCACAACATGAGAATGAATAGGAGAATTTGAAGTCCATGTTGTCCATCCCTACTGTCCACCAGAACTGCGTAACAATGCTAATATTGGTGTCTGACTTGGAGTTTTGTATCATCGTTCAATCAAAGGGCTATTTCAATGTCTTTTTAAAGACTCTGGACTGCAGCTGATCACCTTTGTAGTGTCAAAACTAAATGGATGACTCTACATTGAACAGAAATGATATAAAATACAGTTTGAGATTGATGAAAACCTAATTCTACTTTCAAAAACACAAATGGAGTAACTTCAGAGATTACGACAAGCTAAGTATTAAACAAGCTGTAACAATTCATATAGAATGGTCAACCCTGAACTGAATCTATATCACAGATTATTTAAAACGTAATCTATGATTAGTAAAGCCTTCACTTTATCTTACAAAGTGATATATGGTTCAAATTTCGTCCCTTCTAATTGATGTTAACCCTGGTTTCTGTATCTTTTCATCTTGTGAGCAGAACGTATCGGTAAACAACCAATTGTCGTAGTACCAAACAACATAACAGGAAGATCCTGTGATGGAGTCGTTATGAATTTATTTTTCATATTCGTGATACCGATTCATTTTTTTTCATGGAGTCAGTATTGGTAAACCTTTGCCATTCATTGTAGGCAAGTTGTAATGAACTCCAACACGCTCTATTGTTGCGCAAAATATGAAAGGTAAAAGTCAAGTTGGATAAGAGACCGTCAGTGGTAGAGGAAACAATACACAAGAGATAAAGACGGCATGAATGTACTGTCCTTTCTGTTCTTCCTTTGTTTGGTCCGTTGTTTTTTTTTTTGTTTTTTTTTTTTATTCAAGGGGCTAATCAGAGAAGAGCAAAACTTTGTTGGACCCTGGAGCGTTCAACTATTATGACTTTTACAGTTCACAGACATCACAACATCACTCACTGGAAACCAGTCCCACTGCTGAGTGTGGCCGTGCATCATATAGCTGCATAGCAAAGAGAGGAGGACATGGTGAAAGAGGAGGTAAAACAGGGGTCTGGTTACTGGTTATCACTGCTCCGCAAGCTGCAGGCTACCACAGCAGTCACAACCCCCCCATCCTTACCCCCAGCCAGCCTCTGAAGCGCACATCCAGCCCCTTATCTTCTCACCGCAGCCCCCTAAAGCCCTCCCTTCAGCGACCCCAATCAGAGTCCTGCAGCCCCTTTTCCTCAGATGCCCCGCTGCGTTTACCGCCAACAAACACATTTTTAACCTCAAATCTTTCAGCCAATTGTGCAGCCCCTTCAAATCAGTGAATTAAAATGAAACAATACATAAAGATAAAGCCAAAGCATGGCCCAGACATGTACATGAGAAACAAGCTGTGCTCATTTTGTGATCTCCAGCACTGTTTTATTAAGATCTTTAAAAAACTATTGTGGTTGATTAATAATTTAGGCATAATGTTTTTACTACAAGGCCTACTTAGATTGGTGAGGAAAACACAATCTATGTAGAGTATAGTTCAATGGAGATTATAACAAGCAATATTTTCCACCAGAACACAGATTTGGGACGAAGGGGTAATGGATGATGCAACAGGGAAAAGGTCAATTTTAGGGGTTCAGCTACTTTTTACAGCCTCTATTCCTATAGGAACACTGTTTTGCCTTGATAAACTAGAAATATGCTCATCTAGTATATCAAAAAGCTTGGATGCTATAGTCAGCCACTGTGGACACACTGTAAATTCTCATGTATGTATGTGTTCAGTGACTAACCAACAATTCAAATATACATTTGACTAATTTTAGTCCTGTGCGCCTTATTTATTAAGTACATTGTAAAAACACTGTAATAAGGTTTATTTAAATGGGAGATGAGCGAGATGAAAAAGTTAAAGTAAAATGGTTCAAGAATTTTTCATATCCCTGAAGGTCAATGATTTCACAGCAACAGTTTAAAGAGAAAAAAAGAAAAATCAACCCTTGTCTCAACTATTTGCTAAAAATCCCAACAAGTAATTTAAAGCTGAAGGAACAAATATTTTTTTTTCAGTCTATTAGCCCTACAGTTTGCCAGCAGATACCTGCGCCCGGATGGGAGCAGCTTGAACTCACCGTGCCATGAAGCAAAATTGGATACTGGTGAACAATTAGTGAATGTCAACCCGAATTCAAACTAACTTCCTGTTTTGTAAAAATTAATGCACTAATATGTCATATTTAAAGGAATTTCCAGTTTTTTTGTATACTTCCCTATTCCTACAGTAGTTGACAGTGACCTAATGTGTGTGTCCTGGACGCTACTATTGGTTACAAGTAATCTTTCCAGGTCATATTGGTATAGCAGAAAGTAAGGAAATCTCATACGCCTCACTCTACTGTCCAGACATTCACTGAAGGTTCAAAGCACAACTTCTTCTTTAAGATAGCTGCACGCCTCCTACGCCATTTTAACATTCAGTTTATTTGTAGAATGCCAATATACAGCAAATGGCAATTTAAGACACTTAAAACAGAAACTGGACTCTCCCTCTCAGCCACACCTAAATAGTTACAGCAACCAAATAAAACCCAAATGCAAACAAGTCTGCCCATTTTCCCTTGGGATGTCCTTTTCGAGGACATCCCAAGTAGTTTGGTAATTCAAGTTAAATGACTAAGTTAGAATTAAAAGAAAAGATGGATTTCTTTTTTCTTTCAGACATCAGCTTTGCACGCTACTTTGAACACTCTTAGCTTGGAGGACCAGACTGGAAGATAATATAAACATAGTCAGGCAGATTCACTAGCGAATGGAAAGTAATGATGGGAATGGTATTAATTCACTTGAACTACAATCTGTGTGTGCCTTGTTTTCATTGTGATGTCACAGCGAAACTATTCATTCACATATTTCTACATCCAACATTTCCAGGATTGTGAAAACATGTGCAGGGACTGGCTGACAGAAAATGATACCATATCCAAATTTAGCTCTTGAAATCTGAAAAAGACGAAGTAAAAAAAAAAGCCTTTTGAGGAAGGTATTTGTCTGCATTTTAACGTTAATAACTCTTCATGGCAGCAGCTAAGCGATGACTGCTGTCATGGCTTGGTGATTATAGTATTTCTCCACAGGCTACAGGGCAAGTCCCATGACCCCACGGCAATCAACGTAACCCCACTCATCATGGCCCTGACATACATTACTGGGCCTCACACTGCCCTCTCCCTTCCATCCATCAGTGCAGCTTAACACTCGCAATTTATCTGGCACTCAGGCATATTTCTGTGCCTTTCCTTTTCACGTGTCCTACCTTCTCCACACCGCAGTTTTTGTCTTACATTGGACAACTTTCAAAGGCCCAACTGTGAAGGTCCAGTCATTTTCAACTCTCATTAGAGCTTCTTATAACAACTCATTGCTTCCATGTGTTACTGACACTGTCACTCTCCCAGTCTATCACACTAGTCAACCCACAACCCAGCTAACCCAAACAATCCGTTGTGCATCAATCAGTTCTGGATTAGGTATTAGCTCGGTTACTTGTTGGACCCGGCTGTCAACCAACAGGTGGTAGTGGGTAAGTCAGAGTCGCCTGTCGGTCGTGCTTCATGCACACCCAAGCAACAGGTTAACTAAAATAAGACCAGATCAAAACAAACTCCACTATCACTCAAAGCCACTAACCATAACAGAAAAAGAGAAAAAAAAACTGAAAAAATAAATAAAATGACCCCAACAGTACAATGCAAAATAGAAAATGTCAGCTGTCACAGATTCGTAAAGAATTCTGCTCTTTGCGTGTCTATTCAGCGTAGCCACGCACACGCTCAACATACACATCCAAACTACTACGTCCGTTATGCATGGTCTGCAGTCACATCCGATGAGGAAGCATCCATCTGTGTTCGCCTGCCTGTGTGTAACACCACATTGTGTCGATTCCCCTCCTTGTTGGAACAAATGTCAACTCTACAACACCCCCTCCTCCCCCTCTCCTCTGCTCTCCTCCCCAAAACACAGGATAACACAGTACAGCCTCCCAATTGGGTTTCGCTTAAGAGGTTTATCGGTATGTTGCTAAACATTCTGACCTTTTTTTAATCCTTAATGCGCTTAAAATGTTCCAAACCCTCCTAATCCCCCTGGCTATCCCACACAGATGTTCACTCAGCTCTTTTATTGGACGTCATTTTATTTTCCTCTTTTATTTATATATTTAGAAACAGCTATATATTTCTGTTCTACTTTTTTTATTATTTATGTCTGTGTGTCATATCAGGGTATACTTCTTTTCTACGGCATTAACAAGTCTTCATCACCCCGTTTGGGTGTACGCAGCACTGCTTTCATTCTAAAGGTATAAATCCTTATGTGACGATGTTGATATTTCTATTTTATTTGAGTAGAAATAATAACTGTATATATTATATGCTAATTGTTTCTCACTGTTATTTGTTCCCCTGCTGATTTTCTAAGCAGTCTTTCTTATACTTACAACAAAGTTCAAATAGATTTGGGTCTCATTGAGTGAAATAAGTACTCCAGTTCTATCTAAATTTGGCTTGAGATCTTCAGTGTATAAACACACCTGTACACAGGAGAGAGAAAAAACAATCTTCCAATCTTTTTCCCACTATCATGGGCAAGACCTCAAAGCAGTGAAAAACATCAGGGACATGAGAGTAGATTTATTGAATACAGTAATGGGCTTCAAGATCATCAGAAAGGTGCTTAATTGGTGGGATTATTGAGGAACAAACAAATATTAAAATGACTAACATCTATATGATCAAGATAAGGCTTAGGAGAATGTATTGTGATCAGATGACACCAAAATCAAGCTCTTTGGGGTCAGCTTTTAGTAAAATCTCTATCTGGACAATTTATTTTAAAAAAACAAACAGAATGATACAACAATTCTAAAAATCCAATGCAGGGTTTAATCAATATATGGAGTAAAAAAAAACTTCTAGCATTTCTGCTTAGAGAAGGTCAGAATCGCTCATTGTCAGAGGGGTTTGTAAGGTCTGACAGCAGATTGTTCAAATAATCGTAAACAAGAGGGGCTTAGTTTGGGCGAATTGTTGGCTTTTGTAAATACTGCACTGAACAAGAAACTTTGACCAGATTCTGCTGTGGATTCTGGAGCGTTCTCACTGAGTTGCAGTGTTTCTACTTATGGACAACAGTTCCCACAGAGGAAGTGCTGATGCTGCTGCAAAGAGTCAGACCTTATATATTTGAGCCAGAATCGGACAGATGATCTAAAATCCACGATGGATGGGTAACATGGTTGCAGAGACTAAAACAAACTGTGATGAGGACAACAATCTTCAGAAATGAAGCTATAAATGAACAAATTCACATTATATTTGATCCTTTTCATTTGGTTGATTTCAACGCATGGTCACAAGTCTTAAGCAGCCTATGTTGCTGCAGGGGCCTAAATTATGGGATTTGTCAGTATCAAGGGCAAGGGACCTACTATTATGACCTGAATTTGGTTTGACCCTCACTACAGGGTCCATTGCTCTTCATGTGGTAATTAATAAAGTAACTTAGAGCAGTCATGTTTATAGCTGGCTGGTTCGATCTTGTTGATCATTCCAAAACAGTTGCTTTTCAGGTCCTCACAGCATATATTGTTGGCACTTGTTTATCTAAAAACAAAAAATCACCATGATAACACATGGTGACAATAAAGATTCTTGATTCTTGACATGAAAATAAAATGTAACCATTTCATTCCACTCTCATGTCTCTCTTCATGAACCACGTCACTGAATACTACTAAATCTCACTGAATAGCAAATGTGAATCAAGAAGTAACAGATATTCGTACTTTGAGAGCATTAACCTGACTTAGCAAAGCTATGTTCTGTAGACTACCATCTGGTCTTGTGCATGGAACGCAGAAGTTGGTTTGTGGTAGGGGGGAATTATGTCCAGGTAAATAATTTACAATGTAAAAGCAAAACAAATTGAAAAAACAGCTAAGAGATGGTTTTATAAAGGTTGAATTTAAGTTTATATGAGTTTGACGAGCTTTTAGTCTTAGTCAGGCCAGCTTGTGTAATGAACGAAAGGAAATGCTGACCATGACTAGAAAAAAAAAAACATCTCCACACTCCAGCATGAAGGTACAAAATTACTTTAGCGCATTAAGAACCAATGGATAGGGCAATTTTACAATACAATCCTAACCAAGAGCCCCTTTCCTTTAGCCACAAGCAGGCGCATACTTACAAACAGACAGAGAGACACTGAACTTCCTCTCAATCTTTTTAGTCTGACATTTTCATGGACAGAAAAGATGGAATATATTAAATCTGATTCAGCTTTTTAAGTGTTATAACAGTGATACAGCTCTCTCACCGTGAACCAGACACATTTTAGTAGAAACCCTTTCACAGTATTACAGGTATATGCTACCGGCGGCTAAGATTAGCAACAGGCGTGGTCCTTGAAATAGCATCCCAAGGATTTTTTGGAGAAAAGTTTTGCTGTATAAACTCTTGCAATAAAAAATAACAGTAATAAATAAATAAATAAAGATTTTACCAAGGATTCAACTTGGGGGTCTCCTTCACAAAGACACCAAATTATCATGTCACTTATTGTGTACCAGCGGTTGGTCGTATTAGCCATTAGCATAGTAGTTCATAGCTGAGGCCAATGTATTCATCAGACAGAGAACTCTTTTACATCGCTAGAACGTGATCTGGTCTGGGATGTGGTGTTCCCCTATTTAAAAAAAGTATATATATATTTGTGTGTGTCTGTGTATTTGTGCATGTGTGTGTCCCTGCATCACACTGCCACCGTGCCAGGCGGGCATGCAGGCAGGCAGGCTGTGTGGTGAGGTGGCAGAGTATGGCTCTGTATGTGTGCGTATGTATATTTCTGTGTGCGCCTGTGTGTGTCTGTGAGCTCGTGTGTGTGGAGCAGGTGTGCCTGGCCGCCCTGCACAGCTTGCTGCCCATCTGTGCTCCCGTCTGTGTGCCGCCTGCGCCCACGCGCTGCCAACAGCACGGCACTACGGCAAGAAGGCCCAGGAGAGAGGGATACTGAGTGACGAGGGGAGGGATGGAGAGAAAGATGGAGAGATGGGGGAGAATGAGAGGAGGAGAATGCACCCTGTGAGAGAAGGGGTGGGGGGGGGGACTACAAGGCAGGAACTTTTTTGTAGGATCGGAAAAGACGTGAAAAATAGTCAGCGGGTTCTGGATTTGGAGAGGGCGCATAAACTTGTAGGGAATGGGTGGAGCTGGTGATAGAGAGGCGGTTTGAGGGTAAATTCTGACTGGCCAGATGCCCATGCTTGCCACTGCCCTTACACACCAGCCACCTAACCTCTTATTACCCTCTGTACCTCAACTACTGAACTATGAGTGTACCACAAGGTATTCTGAAAAGTAGCTCCATTACCTCCTAAAATGAGTCTAACTGAAAATAAATAACGCTGTAGAGTCAGTCACAGCGTCCCCAAAAAGGCTTCAAGTCCAGAAACATATCTACTGAGATTCTGAAGCGACACAGAGAGTAAAAATGTTTTTTTACTCAAAGAGTCTATTTGTATATTTTAGTCATTTATTGTAGCATCTGATAATATAGGCTGGCAGGAGAAAAGCTTGCAAAATAAATCAATCAATAAAAAACACAAAAGGAATGTAATGTGACCTTCAGTGCTTGTCAATCAAATTCTCCATGATGGTCTCACTGTTTTGACCTCCATGTTCGATTTGAGTGTTCACATGTAATACCTAAATCCCACCATCACGTCCATGTTCAGCCCAACATGAGCAAAAAGGTCAGTTTCTTAATGTGCAACACTAATTTCAGCCGTGCAGCCACTTCAGTTGCGTTTCTTTTTATATTGAGTTAAAAATGAGTCACAGATTAAGCATTCACACACACGCCAAGACTTGCTTCTCCAAGTCAGAGCATGTGAAACAAAGCTTTGGGATAAACAGACCCTGATTGCTAGAAGCCTGTCCTCTCATTTTTGGCTTTTATCTTCATCTGACCAAAAAAAAAAAAAAAAAAAAAAAAAAAAAAAAGGGAATAAAAAAAAATCACGAGGACAAATATGTTTAGGTAGAACGGCAGCAGATTATATCAATGCTATTGCACAAAATGTTGGATATAGTAAGTTTATAAATAAAAATTATGATTAAGATTGAAAGATAAAAAAAATCTTTGGTTCCTTTGGTATTTTCGATGAAATGAGTACTTAAAGTACTCTGCACAGTTACTAATATGTGTAATCAGTATCTATAAGAGATGCAGTGCCTTGAAAAGTCTTGCTGTAGTTTGCTGCTTCAAGTCCTGAAGGACCACAAGGGTTCAAGGAGTTGTCAAACTACTCGACCAAACACCAAAAGACTTTGCGGGTCTCTATCCCTCTGTTTCACACACAAACACACATTTCCTCCATAAGGATCTCACATGCAGTGTGGCTGACTTTCCTGAATACATTTGAATCTATAAAATCCACACTTGCATGTCATGGTGTCAATGTAAATGTCTTAAAATTGTGGAGGCTGTGAATACATTTTCATAAACTTTACTTTCATTCATGAGGGTTTACATACAGCTGATCTGCTTTATTAACAGTGTTTGGAGAGTACTCGGTGTGTGTGTGTGTGTGTGTGTGTGTGTGTGTGTGTGTGTGTGTGTGTGTGTGTGTGTGTGTGTGTGTGTGTGGTTGGGGGCCCCCAGCACGTTTCACGACCCAGCCTAACAGAGTGTGAACGTGCTCCTGCCGAGCTGATACTGATATAACTGTCCTGTAAGTGGTGTTGACACCGGCATTATTATCCTGTCACCCTCCATCTCTACTCAGTTTAAAGGAGTCAACCGGGGTGGGGGCCCCAAGCATATCAAGGGCCGGTGTCTTTGCAAAGCCCCGATCCAGCCCAAATAAATACAGCTGCACAAAGGCCGGAAAGGGAAAGAGAAGGGGAACCGGGTGGGAGAAGGAAGAAGGCGGTGCACTTTCTCTCACTGCTACTGCCACACAGCTTTGACTTAATACAAACATCAGTGATCCACACGCATACATTAAAAGGGATCTGCTGCAGTAGGGGCTATCGCCACCAGGTGGCGTTTTCCTGGCACGTGTGCGCCATAGTGAAATGCAAATAAAGCAACAAGGCCTTGGGCCAGGCGTCTCAGCTAGCTCAGACTTCGCTCTCTAGACTGTGGAGAGAAGCAGGCCAGGAATAGAGACAAAGACATGAAAAGGGAGAGAGATGTGATGTGAATAAATCCAAAGTGAAATATGGAGCCGTAAACAGAGAGCTGCGAGTAGGAGCTTATCGTTTTTTTGCCCTGAGATAGGGAGACCCTTGCGCAGTGTGCACGCTGCTCTGTTTTAAGAAAGTGTTTCGAATCAAAGTACTGCACACTCTTTAGCATAAGCAGATGAAAGCCGTTTGAGATGGAAGAAGTGCAAGCGCACGCTGTAATGGGGGAAATCCACAGCAGAATGGAAGAATCTTTTTAAAAGAGAGTAAAGATAAAATAAAATAGAAGAACGTTGTAGAAAGGGTAGAAGAGAAATCATGAGCTGTTAAATATGTCAGAAAGAGTAGAGAACCAAGCTGAAGGCAGAGTGAGGGAAGGGCCTGTGCTAAGACTTGGATTTCTCCTCCCCCGGTCCCTTTTCCTGCTGCCCTACATACACACTGTAGGTCTTTGTGCTGGGGCTGTTACACACACTGCCTGTCTGGCCAGCAAATGGGGTGCTTTAAGGTAAACCTCAAACGTGTTCCTTTGATGAAGCCGTCACTTCAGATTTTCTTTTCATCCATATTCTTCTACCTGGGTGAATCACAGCTCAAACAGTTTCGACCACTGGACTGGCATTTACTGCTCGTATTTGTTTATTGTTGTTTCTTTGGGCTGTCTTTCCAATGTTACACCTTACCTCCGTTTTATCTCCCCAAGTCTTCGCATTTCTTTCTAGAGTCATGCAAAAAAAGCTAATTTCACTGATAGAAGGCTGATGCACTAGATCAGCCAAGGACACGTCGATAAGAGTATAAAAACATCCTCAGTGTACACACACACACACACACACACACACACACACACACACACACACACACACACACACACACACACACACAACCTCAGAGTGATACTAAGCAAGGTTGGCAACTCCTCCAAAAAGCACCACTGAGATAACAGAGATAACAAACATTCTTCCAGCAGCCAAGTATTTCTTTTTCTCTCTCTCCCGAGGAACACTTCAATGAAAATTCACAGCAAATGTGCCACTTTATGAACATAACAATACATCAGCTGGGGGATGCGCTGTGCTGGAAAGCAAAAGACCCAATTACTGAGGAACACTTAAGTTCCTTTCCCGCGAGGAAACAGTTATGAAAATAAACAGAACATCCATCCATCTGAATATATTTGAATATCCAAAAAACGATCTTTGGGGAATGCGCAAAAGTCAAAGTAATTTTCTGAGGTAAAACTTTTTTTAATATACTGTACATATTAAGTCAACTGCGCTGTCTCAACTAAAGTAATTTGACTTTTGAGTTTATTGAGTTGCACAATAACAGCCTGCGTCATACAGTAGGTGTTGGACAGTTTTCCTTGCTTGGTTGAACACATACAGAGCAGATCTCAGTGGGCTGGACTCTGACACAGTATGCATCTCACTGGGAAGTATAAACAATACAAGAGTCAGTCCTGTCAGTGTTTGCCAAGAGGACAGGAGGAGGGGGAACGTGCAGGAACCTAGAGAACAGATGCTAGCTAGAAAGGATGCTAGCAAGCTAGAAGAAAAAGAAATGCTCCACACCAATCTATACGGTACATACAGGGAACGCTCAGTGGGAGCAAACTTGATTAAAGTGTTCACACTGTCACGCTGACAGCACACAAATACACACAGGCATGAGGAGAGGAGGCAGACATGAAGGCCGTCCTGCCAAGTGCTGATCACCTTTGACCCTTTGGCTCTGGGGTTAGAGATGATGCCAGCCAGACGGCTCAGCGCAGGGCAAGCAAAGCAAACAGTCTGAATGTGTTTGTGTGTTGCCGTGTACTGCACACAGGGGTATTGACACACTCTAGCCAATCACAGTGATGTCAGAAAGCATGAACAAATGGGTTGGTGCGGCATCATTTTTGTCGCATGTCAGCGGACGTCTGAACCGGTATTGGTGGATTTTAGGTGGTGTGTATTCCCGTGTGAGCGTTGCTATGCAGGGTGAGGATTACAGACCATGTAAGGAACAGTCAGAGGGTGGACTGGAGATTTTAGAGGTTTGTGAGCTGAAAACTATGACCTTATGCCCTGATGCTTCACACCTAACGAGTTAAACTGCAATTGTGTCTGTTCTTGCTCATGCACCACGTTCGCTCTGCTAAACCAAATCTGTTTTCAGCCAAATCCAGATTGTATCTGGGATGAGTTTAGAAAGTCGGCTCAGCATAAATCCACCGTTTCAAATGTTTTCCTGATCTGCTCCAAACCACACTTGTGGTAACTGGAATGTGATTCAGATAAAAAGAATCGGCTGCAGCCAGTTAGAGTCAAAGTCCCTGTCATGCTGTTATCAGTAGTTGACTGCACTGCAAAAATAAATGGAAAGAAATATGTGCAAACCTAATTAATATCTGCTATCATATACTTTTTAGACCAAAATTAGAATCTTTATGAAAAATCCTGCAAAATGACCATACATCATTATTTACTACACCACAGAGTGATGAGTGATGAGTGATGAGAAATATGTAAGTCAAGGATCAGATTGGTATACTGGATTATCTGCAGGTCTTCACTCTCAGGCTGGTGCTCTTGTGAGCTTCTGAGCCTCCATGTAAGATACTGTGGTCCAAAAATGTTTTTTTAATATCATTGTAGGATGATGTTCAAAATTGCAGCTCATAATATCGCATACGGGTACTTAAAGTATGTCCTTTTGGTTGACTACTTAGCCGTGTCACTTGGACACGGCTAAGTATCACAAACCCTTCATGTTGATAAGCTCCAGCGAAGGATGTCTAGGTCCATGTAAGGCCCACAGCCCAATGTTTCCTTTGATAGTACATAAAGGTGCAAAAGTAAATTGCATAAGAAACTCAAAAATTGGATCTTTTTTACAGTCAGATAAGGCACCACACAAACAACTACCAGGCTATAGTAACAAAAGTAGAACTTGCTACAAAGTGTAGAAGACTTTAACATTAACTCTTTTCAACATCACAGTGGCGTTTCAAGTGAAACTCATCCCAATGTAAAGGCATAACCCCCGCCCCCAGACACATCTTAAAAACTGCCACCAAAGTGGCCGGATCCAAGTGACACGGCTAAGTTTGGGGATGAGCAGTGGGGGTGAAGCAGGGCTCAGAGCTAAGGTCAGAATGAGGGAAAGTGCCGTGTTGGAACATGGAATGACAAGGGCGACATCTGGTGGTTTTGCCACGGATCTCTATTTTTAGGAGAAGGATTTTTCACCCCGCTTGTTCGCAGAGATTGACTTACCATTTAGAGCCGCTGGCTCAAGGCGCTGGCTCAGTGATGCCTGAAGCCAGTGCTGCAGAGGCAGTGGAGGACAGAATGGCTACAGTGGTAAAGTGATGTTAGCAGCATCATTGCTGACAAGGGCTAATGTTGAAAGCAGTAACAAACACTAAATACTATCAATCAATGATCTCAATGCTCCATATTCCAAGTCCTAGGTCCAACTCGCCAAGGGGGCAATGGTGGGCGTTTGACTGAGATGCTTTTTTACCAAAACGTGGGGCTATGAAGACGAAAGCATGTACCATTTGAAAGAATAGGAAAATTCATCTGCCATAGCCACTGTTCAACCCAAAGAAGGCAGCACTAAGACGGTTTTTAGACAAATCAAGTTCACCTGAAAATGTAAGAGTTGTAAGAAGCTGTTTAAAGAAATCTATTTTCTACGGTTTATTAAAACATATATTTTGTGAATTCAGGGAACAAGAGAGAGTCAGAGTTCCGGGAAATAACATGAAGGCTGAATGGAGTACAGCAAAGATGCTCTGTTTTATCCTTTTGAGTAGTCAAACTGTCTGTTATGATCGCGGTAATGATTGCTAATATATGATGCTAAATCAATTCTGTATTCTATAATCATTTTTGTCTTCGTATAAAATAGTAACAAAACAGTTTTACAGTTTTACAGTGACCGTTTTAATGCATCCAATATTGATAAGTATTAACTGCTCATCACAGAACAATTAGCATACAAAAATGTCAATGCATTTCTTATAATGTTTTATGTCAGAAATCTTACAGACAGATGAGTTTTGCCAGTTCAAGCTTTCCATTCTCTGGAGAATTAGCCAATTACCCAATTAAGCATTATGTGTCCAGTCATCATCAAGTTGAAAGAAAAAAAAAATATTTGGTGAACTAACAAATGTCTGAATACAAAAATCTAAACTTCCTACAAACAAACAGTAGTTTAGTTTGCTTGTCCTAAAAAGTGAATTTTAATAAGACAACATGATTTTTCATAGATAAAAACAATTAGGAGCACATACAGTCCCACAAAAGCACTATGCACAAAATAAAGATGCAAGGCATTTGGTAATGATCACACAGATTCAGGCACACACGGAGGCATACACTTGTCACCATTGTGTGTAGCTTGGTTAATGCCAGCAGCTAGAGGAGCTGAGGGCCAAAGGGTGAGGTCATGTGAGGAAGCCGGAGCCAGGCACAAGAGCCAGTCTGAAATCAGCCCAGTTGCTATCACCAACGGGTGACCCTGTGAACATGTGTGATGTGTGGGTGATTCCTTGGATGTGATCAGTGATACAGCTGAGAGCTACAACTGCACACATAAATCAGCAAAATGTTTGGTGTCCAAGGAGGTAGAGAATATCAATGAAGGACCATGACGCTCATGAATACACAGCTGGCTAAGAAGGCTCCGCACTGCTCCCACCAAACTCCAGCTAGGCTAAAAATAAACAACTATATATATTTAAAACACACACAAACTTTAAAATGAGAATCAACATGGGTGAAGTTTGTGACTAGTTTAAAATATAGCTATGACAGTAAACTGTTCAGTTACTTCTCGTGAGTGATGTGGATTGAAGGCATTATACAGGCCATGTGAACAAGCACTAACAAATGGCGATAACCTTCGCAGCAAGCGGCGCTTCGAACAGCTTGGAGTTCGAACAAAAAAGTGAGGGCACCGACAGAGGCTAGTATGTAAACCAATCAAATTGTAGATGCACAATAAAGCAGAACCCCATCTGTTTGGCAGTATAGACACTCAATGGGGAGCTGCATCACTGGCACATTAGGTCAATTATATGCGTGTGTTTGTGAGGATGAAGGACTGGGCATGAATGACTGAGTAAAAGATAAAAACAGACAAAGACCAGTGCATTGTATCCATGCCCGCACACCCATGTTTTCTCTCCGTAACCTTTTGCTGTCTTCAGTCTTCGCCGCCAGAAAAAGAGCAGCTAGTCTGGGCAGAGGACAGCAGGAAACTCCAAGGCATGTGCCAGACAACAGAGGCCTCCAGTCTTTGCAGAGTTTGGATCACAGACAAAGAGTGTGTGTGCCCACAAGTCACCGAAACACTGCACACTGACATAACGTTTGTTTATGTGTGGGTCTCTGTCCTAGGTTGTCTGCTAGCTCCAAATATTGCTACAAAGAAACCAGATAGATTGATCTAGCTGTGTATGACCATGAGTGAGTCTATGAGTGTTCAGCACAACAACAAACAACCACCACAGCCACGAGTACCTCTAGCGCTTAGCCTATAATCCAAGTCTGCTTAATGTCTTGTCCCTAATTCTAATTCTTAATCTAAATCACATCCTTGCCGCACACACACACATATTCTCGTCTTGCTATATGTAGTGAGGATGACCCTCTGTTGACTCCAATTGACTTCCATTGATTTTCAGTCATTTTCAACCCTTCCTATGGTCTGACCCTGGAAATAAGCCTAAACCTAACCATTACCAATGCATAACTAACCCTAACCTTAAACTCAATCCACACCTTAGTCCTAAAGACAGTTAGCCAAAAACAAAGTGAGGACCAGAAAAATGTCCCCACTTTGGTACAAACAGTCCTACCTTTGATGATAAAATCGGGAAAATGGTCCTCACTCTGATGCCTAAACAGGAACGCGTGCACACACACACACACACACACACACACACACACAGATAAACATACATACCTGTTTAAAGTACATAGTGAGGACCATGCCTTGTCTTCCATAGACTTCCATTCATCTTCAAGCCTTTCTATGACCTAGCCCTAACCTTAACCTGCACTGGTTTATACCTAAACCTAACCTCTAGCCCAGAATAAAAGTGAAGACTGACAAAAGGGCTTCACTTTACACCAAAGTCCTCACTTTACTAGTAAAATGTGCAAAAAGTGTTCCCGCTCAGCTGCAAGTACACATGGCAACACATCTGCGTTTTTTTTTTACTGCGCTGTATTGTTAATCCATACCCACAGTGCTTTGCTTAGTTTCAGCCACGTCTCTAATCAATTCAGTTTAGTGGAACAACACAGCCAGAGTAAAAGCCAAAACCTCAAGTTACAGAACAGACCACAAACACAACGGGAGATTATTCCAGCAAGCAGGTTTTGTAAAGCTTCAGCATTCGTTGAGCCCTTAGGTGAGAACATCTGAGCTTTCAGTTTTAGTTTGTGACATGACTGAGTGAGTTACTGCAGTAATTTACGATCCAAAACCCATCCTCATCGGGTTTAAACAAAAACCAGTGGTTTCTCTCTGTCTACTCTTGTGAGGCCTGCAGGACCTGTATAACTTGTTTAATTTCCTCAGAAGGAAATCAAAACCAAACTACTTGTAAACTAAACTTTACAAGTCAAGAGCCATGAATGGCAACTGCAACTCAAGAAACGCATTTATTAATGAAGAAGAGAACGGTACAAAGCAGAAAATTGGGCTAATCTATCCCAAAATGTATCTCCAAAGAGATGTTGTGGTTGACATTTCATAGACTGATTAAATACAACATAAAATGTTGAAAAACTGCCCAGCTGTGAGGGATTCCCGTTCTTACACCCAGATTGTTGTTTTTTCATGAAAAGTCTCGTTAGAGATGTCCAGTCCTGTCTTGTTTTCATGCACACAGTGTAGAAATATTCCTCCCTTTGCAATGATGTTCACGTCCAGTTTTTCTTTGTCATGTGACCTGCTGTTAATCTAGACACTGCATTAAAGTGGACATTCAAAGCAAAGAGCTAACTATATATATGAAGCAAAACAAATGTTTTTCTGTATGTTTTGTAAGCAACTGAAGCTACATCTCAATATATCATGAGCCAAATTATCAAGAAATGCTGTCAAATCAGAGGAAAATCCCCAGCCGTTAGCATAAATTTGAGCTGCGATCTGCTTAAAAGCTTCATCAGAAGGAACAAAATATTTGGTTCTAGAAATTGCAACTGCAGGTGTCGAGCCAGATATGACTTTAGAAACATAATGCTTGCAGAAACTCTTGTTATGACAAAATCGCTGTTCCTGTCAAGAAAAATGGATCCAGCAGCACCCAGAATGTAAGGCAGTTCATACTGATGAAAATATGTTTTTCACAATATATATAAATTAAATCTGAAATAATTAATTAGCTTTTTTCCTTTTCCTTGTTGTTTTATTAAGTCATTTGAATACAAAAACACACCTTCACATCACATTTTGACTGTCAATTAAAACACAAGCTCAAGTCTTTTCTCTGTGAAACACAGCTCCACCGTCAATGGCGTTTCGTTGTGTGCTAGCTGAACTAACTTTCATCTCGGCCCAGGTGAAAATGCTGCTTTCACTTCCGGACTGTTCAGCTCGATGGTTTATTAAGGTCCCTGATGCTGATTGCAGATACTGACACAGGACACATGAACATAAAAACTTAATCCCCCAATCAGTTAATCTCTGTCCCACACATTGTATTTTATTAAAAACTCGTGTAAACTGTCATTTACGCTGTGTGGACTGATAAATCACAAAGTAATGTGTGTGTGTGTGTACTGGGTTGGGGGTTGTAAGCAGACCTGATCCTCTGTAATCTAACCAGTGATGTAAGGCCTATTGCAGCCACCATAATATGTTACATAAGTGTAAAAAAAAAAAAGAGCCTTCTGTAGCCTAAAGTTCAATGGGTTCATTCTGAGTGTTATTGGCTTTCGTGACAGAAACAGGTATATGTTGATCGTCATGTAAAGAAGTAAATAATGTACTTAAGACAATGTAGCATCTGCAGTTAACTCTACATATATTTAATGAGAAGTAGACAAAGCTGTACTGCAATAAGAGGACATTTTAATTTTTTCAACTGATGCAGAGGAGCAGTATACACAAATGGCAACATTCAAGCCCCCAAAATGTCTACAGTCGGCTCCAAGCATACCTCCCCACCCCCCAACTGTTCCAAGTTGAGGGGAAAAAGCTTTTGATTTGGTTGTGACTGGCAGCTCGTGTAAACACTGCAGCTAGCGAGGGGTAGGAGAGAAAGAGTTGAACGCTTGCCAAAAGCTGCAAAGCCAAGTTTGGCCCTTTAGCACCGTATGCATGTGTGCATATGTGATGAAAAAGGCTCTGTATGTGCAGGCATGAGTTTGCACAGTATGGGAGCATATGTGCCTGCATTTCAAACAACTTGCATAACAGAAAGGGTCTATGGGTGAAAGCTAAATTAAATAAGTAAGTCTAGTAAAAATGCACCAAGAACATATGGAAAAGACAGCTACGTGAGAAGGTCAAAAAATGCAAGAATATACAACTTAGAGTGGGTAAAAGGGGAAAAAAGCACATAATGTCAAAACAGAAACTTTTCCACTGCTTCTGTCTTTGTTAGCAAAGAGCCCTCCTAAAAACTAGAGGTACCAAGTACCAGGCACCTTACATACAGGTTTTGAAGAAGAACATTTAGAGAAGAAAATTCTGAAGAGACCTTTGCAAACAGACACCGGGCTGCTTGGATGCTACAGCAAAGAGATTAGGAAACGAAGACGCTGCCCTCAATAGTTAATACGGCTAGAGTCAGAAAGAAAACACAGTGTGAGAAAGTGTCAGGAAAACGAGAGACCACGAAGAAAGATGAGGATCCAAGGACAGAATAGGATTGGAGAACAGACAAAAAGCATGAACATGAATAAGAAGGAGAAACATGATAAGGGAAGAGTGGAAGAGAGAAACCGAGAGAAAAAGAGAAGCATGAAGGCTTGTTTCTGGTTGGACTCCAAGAGCCAGCATCTGTTTGGCTTGGGCTCAGAAAAGTCTAGTGTTTCACCCTACAGCGCCCGGGGGAATGCTATTCCAGGCTGCATGGGCTTCTATGAAAAACAGCTTTATGTGGAAAAGTGGATATGGAGGGAACCGGAGAAGAAGAGGCAACATGGGAAGGAAGGGGAGCAGAGGCATGGCGGGGAAGAAGGAAGAAAAAAAGGTGGGGGAAGAGAGAATGTGAGAAGTCGAAAGGGTTAGGCGAGAATAAGACAACACATTTTGATGAAGTGTCTTCTGAGAGAATGATGAAGTGAAATTGAGAGAGAGCACAAAGATAAGAGTAGTACTGAGGGCAAGGTTTCTGTCCCTCAGATTCACCTGCAGATAACCCTTTCCAAATCTCAAATTCATTCGACACTCAAAAGAGTGAAGGTGCGAAGTAATGAGGCAACCACAAAAAAGGCGGCCTTGCACAGAGGATTTGTGTCCCCCCTCAGCATCTGGATGAGGACAGCTGTGTTGTGCCTCTCAGCTCCGGGCCTCCTCACCTGTCAGTCAGACGGCTCAAACACCCCAAGGGACTCCAAACAGCTGGCAGACAGGTGCTAATGCTGTCCATCTCCCGAACCACACCTTCATGTGGCTGTTTCTGCAATTTGGTTCCTCTGCACTGATGTCATGATTTTGTTAAGTTTCAGTATGGCTCAGACTTGGAGCTAATTGCTGATGTCTTGATGATGGAGGGAAAAAAATATATAACTAGACTGTATTCGGCTGCAAATGCGAAACCACCAGAAAAGCGAGATATGATAAACGATGTTTGGGCTCTGAGTGTGTGTGTGTGTGTGTGTGTGTGTGTGTGTGTGTGTGTGTGTGTGTGTGTGCGCGCGTACTGAGGAGAGAGGGAGTTTATGGTATTAAAGCAGAGCTCCGTGCTTAATCAAAAGCAGAGGCACTTTCTGCTGGAAAAACAATGAGGGAAAGAAAAGTTTACATGAGTTAATTGACAGAAAGAGTTGAGGGGGACTGGATGGATAGGCGAGCGGAGGAAGTTGCAAGGCAAGAAAATAAACATATAGGGGAGTTACAGCATGACGATAGATTGAGGGAATAGGTCAGAGAGAATGAAATGAGAGTGTGACGCAATGAAATAAAGAAAACATGCTTTTCATTACCCCACCACCACCCTTTTTAAACAAAACTCCAACTTTCCAGCCTTTCTTATTTTCCTATCGTCTTTGCTTTTAAAGAAGAACCCGGTGAAGCCTAACTATACTGTAAAATGTTTCTGCAACACAGCTTTTATACACAGGATTGATTTTAATTTAAGTATGCAGTGGAAAGCCCCCCACCCCCCCCACCCCCCACCCCTCAGTCTAACCCCATCTAGATCCTCCTGGAACACATAAGCCTGTACTATCCCTGTACGATCAGCTTTGGGGGGATTTCAGTCATTTTAAGGCATTTCACTTGTCCAGCTAGGATTGACGTTGAGTAAAGACCAAAACCACCAAACCCTCACATAAAGCTCCTTAGGATTGGCTGAGGACGTTACAGCAGGAGATAAAGGGGAGATGTAGGGAGGAGAGAGATGACCGGAGGCCTTGAAATTCCTGAGATGAAAATAAATGTGGAAAACGTTCTAAATTGGTGCCAGGGACTGGAGTGTTTTTTCTGTGTGTTTGCTGCAGGAAGGGTGGACTAGGATAAAGCTTAAAACAATGACACTAAGTCATTTGACTAAATAAATTAAGTGCAGTACAACACATTAGTCTGGATGCATGTGTCTCAAAATAGATCCTTGTGTGAATCTTTGGTAGGCTGGGCTGTACGGTGCATTGTGAAAGTATTCATACCCTTCAAACTTCATTATAAGTCGTCACATTACAACCAGAAATGTCTTTGGAATTTATTGGGAGTTTAAGTGACATACCAACACAAAGTAGCCCACGATTGTTAAGTGAAAGTATATAGACACATTTTTTTACAAATAACCACATAATTGTGGAGTGCATTTGTATTCAGCTCGTCTCTGACTGTATGTTTAGTTTCATCATTCTGGAAGATTAACTTCTGCCCCCGTCATTTTTGTCGGGTCCTCTAATTGACTTGTAGCAACTTGCAAGCAGGACTTCGAATGGTTTATTTTCCCACAATGGCTCTATTTCTTGACCCTGTTCAGTAATGGTTAGGTGACTAGTAGTTGCCTAACCTTGCCTGAGAGCTGAATTTTACCGGTATTTGTGCGTTCACACAAGAATCCATCTTGTCTCGCTCCAAAAATGGTTCGGGCCAACCAAGTTTCAGTATTTTGGATTTATAGCCGAACCAAAATAAACATGGCAGTGCAGGAGAACACACGAGTCTGTTTTGTAATAATCCACAATTCTTGTGAAGAAATCAGCAAGAAGTGCCTTGACTAGCTTAACGTGTTGTGGTTTCTCATCATCAGTTTGAAAAGTTCTGCTGAATGCCTCTCCTTTCCCCAAACTGATTCAATGGGAGCAGACCCAGATTGATGATGTACAGAACGGACAGTGCTACACATTATCAAACTTGTTTGCCAGG
Organism: Fundulus diaphanus; assembly: GCA_037039145.1. Classification (NCBI taxonomy): domain Eukaryota; kingdom Metazoa; phylum Chordata; class Actinopteri; order Cyprinodontiformes; family Fundulidae; genus Fundulus; species Fundulus diaphanus. The sequence goes on along the minus strand of CM073123.1, from coordinate 44,986,804 downwards.
TTAGTAGTTGCCCTGTCGGTAGAATATCATACCTGATCTGTAGATCTCTACACCTCTTTCCCAAAGTTACCAAGTGCCTCTTGGCTTCATCTCCAGGCATCGCTTTCCTTTCCTAGCCTGTCAGTTTTGGGGGATGGTTGTATCTTGGTGGAATTGTAGTTGTGCCTTGTGTTTTTTCATGTTCAGATCATGGATTCTGAACAGTTCTCCGTAAGATGTTGAAAGGTTGGGATATTGTTTTAGAACCTAACCCTGCTTTATGCCCGGAACACACTTTGCGATCTGTGGCCGTAGCAGACGAATGACAAGGACTGTGGAAAAATCGTGGAGAAAACTTTGGTTGTGGCTCTACAGCTGCAGTGAAACAGGTTCAAGGACGGCCGTTGTTAGCGTCTTGCGAGTAAAAATAAGCTGCGATCAATATCTGGCAGTGTCAGATATTCAGAAAGAATATCTCAGTGGGACACCTGCTATGACCTGCGTCTACTAGTGCCATCATGGTTTTCACATTATTGTGCTCTTATTGTGGCAGCCTAGACCAAGACTGATAACTAATTTGGGCCCCAATGCATTTTTTTCTTCCTGTTGGATGTTTTTTCCCCACCTGCAGCGGACTTTGAGACGCTGAACTAATAACATTTTGGCGAACTTATTTTTTCACTATTTATAAAAGGACACTGATGATTCAGCCAAAGAGAACTCTTTAATTTATTACTGGACTATTTTTCATTAAACTGGGGGTTTAAGTTTCCCCCGATGATTGGGGTTTTGTTTCAGATGGATTTGGGATTGATGAGAATAACATTGGATTTAGTTTGTTAAAATAAATACAGCCAATGCCCTAAATGGATAACATTCGCTGATGAAGTTGCTTATTGCCATACTTCATAAGCAACTTAGGAGTAAACTGCAACCACGTTGCAGTGTGTCATGCAATAGTCTTATAAGACTGCTGAAATCACGCAGTGTGTGCTGGGCATTAAACCTTTCCACAACTATGTCTTTGCCCCTAATATCCCTGATCCGACAAGTACGAGAAAACGCAACACTTCCCCTGTCTTAGTGCCACTCTGCTGTCCTTTGTTCAACCAATTCTTTCATGGATTCATTAGCGTATGGTTATGACTTTTTCATACAGCACAACAGCTTGCCTTCATTGTGTTTCATTTCAGTATAAAGACATATATGAAAAATCTGCATCTGAAGGATTTGCTTCACAATGGAGAAAAGATGCACCAACATGCTCTCATTCATTGAACCATATGGGCCATAACTTGAGTTGGTTGCCTGTTTTAATGAGTTTGGATGAATGTTTACTGCTACTTTAGAAGCATCTGCGTTCAACAAAACTCTTGCCCTACTTTGTGATGAGGCAGCCATATGATTTCACTTATCCATGGCCCTGGTCCGGGAGTCTCTAAACTGAAGATAGTGACAAACAAATAATCCCCTTTTCCTGCAATTACCCCCCACCCCCTACCCATCAATCTCTTCTTTAATTTGTCTCCTTTCCTTTCAGTCAGCACTCAGCTTGCGCTGCTTCTCCTCTTCTCTCACCCCATTACTATGCTTACTTTTGGCCTCGTTTTACACAAACCCTCCTCTTTCCACTCCTTTTCCCCTTTATGCAAACACTTTTTTAATTACACTGTATTTGTAATACGCCTCAATCTTCTCTGTATACATTTTTTGTTGTTTACATGAAACTCTTTCTCATGCCTCTTTCTCTCCGACGTATAGGGAAGCAGAAGCAGGAACAGGGATAGTGGATGTCCGCTCGGTGGTTCAAACAGATAGGTTCCAAAACGTCTTGTTACACAATCCTGCAGATGTGGACTTTGAGCGGATTGTCATCTTAAATGCGGGGAAACAGTTCCATCTTTATATACAAGATGGAGAGGGGAGTACGAGAAAGAAAGAAACTGAATTCCCCTAAATGTCTGCAAACGACCGTAAAGATGCGACGTGAAGGGAACCTTGACCTAACAGGTTTAGCCTGTGGCTTGCTGTGACTGGTTATAACTGCTTCTAAAACCTAGCCATATTAAAATTGAGCTGGAAGACTGTATGGAGTCTCCAGTACACCGAGGGCTTGTGATGGAACGCTTCGTACCAGAGGTGGTGATGTAATCCGCTCGAGGGCTTTTTTGGTGAAACTACTCACGCCCTAACTGATTGACTTGCTCTTGGGAGGGAGCAGGCGGGAGGAGGGCGAGCGGTTAATGTGAAATCAGAAATTAATGACTTGCTGTGTTAAGAGTTCACGACGCCGGCTTGAAACGCATTACCGCTCTGTACCATGCTAACAAATGTGCGTGATCAATAAGCTTGCATCAGGGCTGTTTGAGCTTGGGCTGGCTGTAGTTCAATAATACCCAGTCAGAAATCATACAGTCCAGGCTGGGGCAGACAGTTCAATGGGGGCTGATTATTAGCGCTTGGTCTTGGCTAACACAGGCAGATCCTTCTGCCAGCTGATAGTGATTATTAGAGCTTATTGATAAGCTAATAGCGAATTAGGGTTAGTGGGGATTGTTTAGAGAAGATTACTGACAGAGCAGACAGGGATATAAAGACCATGGTGACAGCAGTAGGGATACAGCGGATGTAGGTAATCAGTTTGGTATTAAAAAAAGCACAGAAGATGAGAAAAATGAAAGGAGTGAAACAGAGGGAATGGCAGAGAGATATTTAATACATGACTAAAAAAAGCATTTAGAGGATGGGCATCAAAGACCAGTCCTTAGTTTCTTAACCTTCTTCGTGAAGATATTGTCATCAAACTGCATTTGTAGCTGGATTTAGAAACGTTTCATACAAGGAGCTTAGAACAAACTAAGTCCAGCTTTGTTTATCTAACACGATGCGACGCTGAGCAACGTTTTACTGAAGTTACGGAAACAGATGTGAGCATTTTAAATGTGATACCCACCTCTTTGCATAACAGACATTACACAACTGCAGATGTACTGAGAAATCAGCTGGTGACCTCAATCGGTCAGCTTGATTAGCCCTCACTGGTGACAGCCAGGCGGAAACTCATAAATACAATTTCTTTCCGATCAGTGAACACACCATGCTAAGTGCTACTAGGACATGCTGATGACAACACTCTTTGCTGTGGATGCTGTTAGTGAGGGAAGAAGACAAAAAGTTATTTATTTGACGTGTGACAGAGGGGTTTAAAGTGAAGTCTGAGGAAGCACAGACATGAAGAGGTAACTCTTTTCTGAGACATGTCGAGACACAACTGCACTGCAATCAGGCTGTGAGAGAGCAACAGAGAGCAAGATTTTCAGAAGCTAACAGGAGGGCTGAACAGAGTGCAGCCACATTGCTCTGTTTTAGCCTGTTGAGCTTTACACCTCTGTCTATCATGAGGAATTATGGAAATAGTTAATGATGGTCTTGCGGAAATTTCAGGGTTAAAGTAAAGATCTACCAACTCTAAGTACTGCACAAAGAGACTGCTGCTTTTGTATCGCTAACCAGGCTATTCACCACTAAAAGATACTTAAGTTTAAACTGTCTTGTCTTTGTTTTGTGACATCGTCTCTGCTCCTAAAATAAACTGTCAATGGCCGCTGAAGGCAGGAAGGCCTGAAAAACAGGTTTTTAATGCTCTTCCTTTGTGGTATAATATTATAGTTACAAAAGAGAATTTAGAATTGGCTAAACTAAATTGAAAGCAAATTCTTTGCATAAACCAGAGAGCTGAAATCAGCCAAACAATTCTGATCCTTATACAATATATAAACCGCTGGCGAACACAAAACTCTGTCCCATTTTTAAAAGCATCAGTTTGTCATTTGGATTGCATTTAAAATCATTTAAGAAAAAAACCCATACCTTTGAGGATTTATAATGGTGTATTCTTCAAATATTGCAAGATCGAAATGATGTATGAATGAAAAAATATTCTCAGTTTCATTTGCCCTTTCTTTTGAGTGTAACTTTGATAAGTAATTGATTAATATACGGAACTGAAAGCCAACACGCTCAAAGAGATGAATAAGTGCAGTAAAAGGATAACACAGCAGTGCAGTCCTAGCCGGGTTGAGACACCGAGCCTATCAAACACAAGGAGGAGTGACTCGCTCAGATTAAGTCTCCTCTGGCTTTTCAAACAACAGTGACAGATGCATACCCCTCCGCACTTCCATTTGTCAGAGATCTATTCCTGCACTTAAAGCAGACACTCTCTTTCACACATGCACACACACATTAATGGCTTATGCTACCTTTGTCACCTCCCACACATCGGTTATCTCCAACGACACAAACCCACAAGATCCCCTACCCAATTTCCACGCATGCAGCCCAAATGGAGCTGTAAGCAGCATTAAGCCTGACAGGGAGAAAAAGAAGAGGAAAAAAAAATACCAACGCAAGAGAAACCAGAGAGGGAGGTGGATGGAGAGAAATAGGGAAAGAGGTAGGGGAACGAGGGGAGAAGCGGGAGGTGGATTTATATTAAACTCGCTGGCTTTTAATCTTTTCTTTAAAACATATTCAAGCAGTTATTTTTTCTTTTTCTTTTTTGTAAAGGTACAAACTCTGGATGTGGTACACAAAACGCTGCCCCGGACAAAAGAGGACATAATGAGCCTTCTGTACATTCTACACCATGGGACAGGCACAAAAACCTACTGCAATCCCTGCCTGGTTTTAAGAATGTCTTGGTTGACAGCCAGCATATCTGAAGTAGTACTCCTAAGCAGCACAATTACTCTATGTAGCCGTTATTTAATTCAAATTAGGATAATGTGGTTTTTCTTCCTGTTAATTCTCCAACAGGCATGACTGGTGCTTCTGTGGTTTGCGCTGGATGGATTCCAGGATAGGCACAGTCCAGGCTTGAAACATCTGAAACCTAGATTCACATCTATCTATCTTACCCTGACCTGCATCTGATGAATCTTTTTCAGTTCCCCTCACTAAAAACACGTTTGCAAATACATTATGTAGCTTTAGAGCCAAGTGGAGCGTATTTGAACACCTCATCCTTTCAAAGCTAAAGTGGTGTATTTAACAAACATTATGGGATGACAGAATACACAATAGGACAGATATGGTAACAAGAAGACAGACACATTAGCACTCCCTCCTGATTCCAGTATTATTCCTTATAAGTCATTTTCTACTTATCCTCTTCACTGAAAAGTAGAATAAAGTGATTCACTGCAGTAATCTAGCTGCGATAGGTTTTTACAACTCCATCTTAGTTGGATTGAACAAAGGCAACAGGTTCTGTTGGAACTGGACTGCAACCTCCACAGATTTCTAGCTGAATGTGCGTCATATATTTAAGAGAAGAATAATTTGCATAGGAACAAGCATAGGAAAGCTCAATTCAAACTTTTTTCTATACAAAGGTGAGCCACAGCCCCTGCAAACTGCAACCGGCATGCATAGTGGCAGGGGAAGGTAGGAGATTTGTTTTGACCGCGCCTCGACTCAGAAGCGGAACAGTTGTCAACTCTGACCGGCTATTCAGCACGGCGGAAAAGAAGTGGATTTACTTGGCCTAACAATGCCGGAGGGAGACACAGAAAAGGCAACCTGGACATTGCTGTCATATTTCTGCAGAGCACGTCTTACACTGAATTGATCCCTTCCCAGCCTGGGAGTACCCAACAATTATGTTGTGTTCACATAATACTCAAAGTGAGATTAAAACGTCCGACTTAGAAAGTTGGCTATCAGGACCTTTGCCAGCAACATACAGACATACGACAATATATAGTAGTCATCAGATTGATGAACAGTTGTGTAGTCATTTGACTGGGGTTACTGACAGGGCGCTGAGGCCAGATTAACGGTTTCACCCTCTGTCACCTCACAACAGAGCTTAACTGTGCAGCAGCTGCCATTGCAGACGACCTGCTAACTGAACTTTTAGCCATAACCTTTTTTCTTCCTTATATCTTGACTGAATCTGCCTGAAGGTTGTCTTTGATTCAATGACTCAGCCACAGCTAACTATAAACACATTAATTTCAAAGGAGATTAAAAAAAACCTTTTAACTGTAGTTTATTCCAGGGCCTCGCAAAAGTATTCAGACTCTTTGTACTTTTTCACATTTTGTCAGGTTACAGCCATAAGAGGATTCCCTCTAGATTTTATGTAACAGACCAACTTAAAGCAGATCTGAGAAGGGAAGGGGTCTGAAAAGTGTGTGGGGGGGGCATTTGTTTGCAGTCTTCTTCCCTCTAATACGCTGGTGTACAGTCCAGTGAGTTTAGCTAGCGTAATCTAACTTCAGTACAGATCCAGCTGCTCCGTGGAGGTGTCGGAGCTTTGTTAGAGAATATACACAGACACTCTTTGCAGTTCCAAGGACAGCAAAATGCTCTTCTAAAATGTATCGACTGGGTCTGAATGCAAATGCCCCCCCTTCCTTGTATCTATTTCTCTCACTCTACTGAGTTCTACTGTTCTCCAATTTGCATTGCTTGTTGTCATTTCAGCTTTTAACTTTTTCTTCTCTCTCTTTTTTCTTCATAGTAGGTACACCTGGTCTGACGTTCTGCTAACTGTGACATCATCCAGAGAAGACAGATCACCACTATTACCATCTAATGTAGAACAGACCCAGTCGGTCGAGGCAGATGACCGTTCATACTGAGCCTGGTTCTGCTGGAGGTTTTCCTCCAGCAGAACCAGGCTAATGGGGAGTTAATGGGGAGTTTTTCTTTCCACTGTCGCTTCATGCTTGCTCGGTATGAGGGATTGCTGCAAAGCCATGGACAATGCAGACGACTCTCCCTGTGGCTCTACGCTTCTCCAGGAGTGAATGCTGCTTTTCAAGACTTTGATGCAATCAACTGGTTCCCTTATATAGATACTTTTTGACCAATCTGTATAATCTGACCCAATCTGTATTTTCTAATTGAATTTGACTTTGGAAAAGTGCCTTGAGATGACATGTCTCATGAATTGGCACTACATAGATAAAATTGAACTGAATTGAATTTTTCCTTCCACTTCACTGTCACATTCAACTTTAAGTTGGTCTATTGGAACAGACGCCAACCAACTCCAGGGAGGTTTGTGACTGTGACACAATGTGAAACTGCTAAGGGGGCACGGACAACGTGAAAACGCAGAAACGTGCACAGAACCCCAGTGTTACTTTCACACTCTTCTGTTTGTGTAACCACCGCTTTTCTTGCTTTTCAGGACACCGTGTCGTGAGACCGTCTCCTAAAACGCTACTGCTGATGCAGGTCGTACGTTAGACCCAACAAAACCCTTTGAATACAACCTAACCAGCGCATTAGATGCCACAGGTTGACTGGCCCGCACTTGGCAATGACCCTGTCTGTACATCAGCTAGCCTCCGGCTGACCCGGTCGGTCCACCAGAGGAAGACGTGATTAGCAGGACTGCAGGAACAGCCCACCTGCTCTGTCTCAATGGACGTCCTCACGCAGCTAGCTCGCTGGGCTCCACAGAATCTTAATCACATTTACGGAGAGACACTTGCAGAGACAAAGACACATAAGTGGTGGCGCACACACGCACGCACACACACACACTCCTGCGCATAGCGAACGCTCCCTCACAAATACTCCTTCACTTAGTCTTTTATCCTAACAGATAGATAGAAAGAGGAAGAAGGTAGAGAGGTGATAAAGACCCAGACAGCAGTGAAGGGGGTGAGAAGGGAGGGGGGGGGGGAGGAAGGAAGGGAGGGAGGAGGAGCGTTTCCTGGAGAGACGGGGCAGGCAGGATATGCAGGAGGAGGAGGAGGGGAAACACAGACTCGGCTTGTTCCAAGCAAAGGTTGTGACCTTACAGGGGGTCTGTACATGCTTGTGTCAACCAGAGGAGGACAAAACACTTGCTGGTCATTTCCTCATGTACAACACACAGGAGGAGCATGAGCAAAGCATGAGGGGAAAAAAAAGACTCATGTGTAACTGTGAACAGAGAAAAAAAAAATCCCACTGGGATGTAGGGCAGCCACAGACAAGAAGATACTTGCATATCTAGAGCTTGGCTTGCAGGAGGGAACCTGGATTCAGGTAACAGAATACGCTTTTCTGTGTCGCAGGTTCTAGAAAGACAAAAATGTGGAGGACTCTAAGGTATGTCCTGCATGTAACCAAATCTCTCTCTCTTTCCTTATCCTTCTTTTTTTTAAACCAAAGCCTATTTTGTTGAGCCTGCTGCTGTCCCTCCTTTCTGTCTTCTCAGCCTCCCTCTCCCTCTCTCTCTCTCTCTCTCTCTCTCTCTCTCTCTCTCTCTCTCTCTCTCTCTCTCTCTCTCTCTCTCTCCCTCCCCTTTGGTACAGTCGGGTTTGTCAGGCCTGTAATAGAGCTGCCATTGTTTGAACAAAGCAACAGGAACTGTACCCCTGTTAACCCAGCTAAGTTGGTATGTGTGTGTTTGTGTGCGTTTCTTGCAGGAAGCCACTGAGCGTGGTTATGTACATAATGTATGGTTGTCTGTAGCGTGTGCGTGTCTGATAACAGGATACATTTCTTCCCCAGCAGGCCCTCTGTTTGAAGTGTAAGCAGGCATGACATTAGGCTTTACACTGAGCAAGTGCCTCTCTTCAGCACTTCTTAGGACTACAAACTTCCCCCATCTACTCTAAAGGAGTGGGCTGTTAAACGTGACCTCTGAATGCTCCATCCCTGAATAAATGAGCCCTCACACGCGGACTCATTAAAAACTGCACTGTAACATTTGATTTTCACACTTGCTTCTCTCGGCCTGCCCTCTAACCCTCTCTGTGACACTCTCTCCTGCTTTTCTATGCTGTTAATACCCCCATCCCAAATCTCCAAATGCCCCCGTCTCAAGTTGCAGGACCTGTCTTTCATGGCTCTGTGCGCGGGCGCGCGCGTGTGTATGTGTGCGAGTGCACACGTGTGATGCTCCATTAACTCCGGTGGTGACAGGCCTTTGATGCTGCCTCTGCTCCCTAATCCCAACACTGAGGGAGGGGGAAAGGGCAGACTAGGGGAAAGAGAGAGGAAGGGAACGAGCAAGAGTTCTGGTTCAGGCTCAAGTTCAAGTTTAACCTCAGAACTCAAACTTTCTTGTTCCCCCCCACCACCCCCCCTTTTTTTTTTTTTTTTTTTTTTTTTTTTGTTCAATTGAACTCAACTGCCCCTACATCTAGTATGTTTTTGGCATGTTTCTTTTCTTTTTACATGCCTCAGCGGTTAAAGAGGGAACAGCTGCGTCTGGAATCGTTAGGACAAAACAAGGGAGTCACTGCAAAACAGATCATTAAATCGCCATCGGCAAATAAAGTTGGAAGGCATTTGATTAATTTGTATTTTTTTTCCCAACCATTTTACCCTTTGGCTTCACCGAACACCTGTTTGATGACGCATGCAAGCGAGTTTTTGTCTTAGCTACACCTAACATTCATGGACAAAGTATTTTTTTGTGAGTCACTGGCAGTGCTGAACATAATCTTTTGGTCTTGGAATATTATTGTTGTGTCTGCAGTAAAGTGCCGAGAAAGTTCTGGTTTAAGTTAACGTCTAAGATCAGCACCAGTTAGATAAGGGATGATGAACACGAGCTGGTGCTAGGAAAATAAATGGTAATAGCACATTCACAGCTTCTTACTGTGTTTTGGGTAAGGGAGTTTCTGCAATCAAAGCTCGTGTAGAACTTGCATAAAAACCTCTGAATGCTTTGTCTGTCCACTGACCTTTAGGGCAAGCATTCCAGATTTCCGTCATGCTTTGACAGATGTTTGCGTGATCATAGCAGCTACACGGAGCAATGTCTGCGTTGTCTTCATGTGAGAGCTAATCTGAACTGACCCTTGGGCATTTCACTAAATATAGGTACCCGAAAGCAGAAAGAAATCCCAAGGGTCAGATTAGGGCTGGGCGATATAGAACAAAAGGTATATCGATAAAATTATATTGAACGATATCGATAATTATCAATAAATTCAAAATATATATTTTAAGTGCAGCCCTGGTCATTTTATGCTGTTATATAGCAACCCATTTTTAGATATAGAACAAACAAACTCTGAATTCAAACTCAACCCTTTATTCAACCAACTTTTTATCATTTTTTTCAAAAGGAACGTGTGCTCTCTGAACTCTGTGATGTGGGCGGAGCTTGGTTCCTGGGTCTGTCTTGTGATTGGTTGGGACGATCTAATGATTGGGAGAATGCAAAAGGAAGGAAAGCTGTTATTCTATTGAACTTTTTATTGACCTTTTTTTTCTATCATCGATATACTGTCGATTGATATATATTGTTATTGAATTATCATCCAGCCCTAGTTCAGATTCTACATCAGTAGGTTTTACCAAAAACAAGAATCCTTTTATACAACCACTCTAGTTGTTATTGTTGAACAGGTCAGATTCCTGCAAGCTCATTGGAAGGTCAGTTTATTTGGAGACATTTTTTCTTCAAAGATGCCATAATTAAAGCATAGAGAGTGCTCTACTTTCTTCGACCTCTAATGTCGATCGCAGAACCTCATGACATGCAGCACTGGTAATAATCAGGACTTTGCAACACACACGAGCTGTGACTGTGGGGTTGTACTCTATAAAAAGCTATTTTTTTGTAATTCTGTTCAGAAATAACGAGATTGAATGGTCTTTTCCAAGGGAATCGAAAACAAAAAGCACCACTATTTCCGACTTGACACAGCATGGAGACTCCACCAGGAGGGACGGCTGGAAGGAGGAGCAAGAAAAGCTGCGTGTAACATAGAGCTTTCTTACAGATCTTTCTGCCATGTATTTATTTGGCTTGTTTTTTGTTGTTTTTTTAAAGACCTGTTGATTGTTTCATTAACTTAAACCTAGCACGCAGACAACTTAACGAACACCCAAGCTGAAAGGTAATCGAAACAACTAAGAGACCAGTTTGCGCCATTATTAACGGTGGCCCGTTCTCCTCCGCTTTGAGTAAAAGACAACGTACTTTCTGAGCAAAGACTTTCAGAGATTTTTGTGCGCATTCCTCACTAATATCTGTGCATCTGCATTCGGGTTAAACAAGGAGCCGCTCTCCTCGGCCTGATCAGACATTTAAATGTTGTTATTCATATCTGCAGTCTGCCTTTGCCTGCAGTGCTACACCAAGAAACTGTGTGAGCTCATATCAGCTTATTTTAGTAAAGCTGATCGCGCAGTTTCTCACACTCAAGTTTCACATCATTTTCCTCCTCAGATAGCCCCGCAGTGACTTCTGCTCATTAAGAGGCAGTTCAAGGACAAAAGAAGAATATAAATGTAATTACATTAGGTATTTAAATATAAAAGCATTATTTATATATTGCAAAGTTGTATCTATGTTAAAAATAGATGGTGAATACTTTTTTTGAAGACTTTTACAGGTTTCATTGGGCACGGTAATAAGAACTTTTGATTCTGCCATGTGTCACTCACTAGAGTGTCATTCTCATAGATTAATCAGATTTCTTTCAGCTAAGAAATATTTCTACACTCTGGTGTCAATTAGAAATGATTATTCAATCTCATCTTAACTATAGTAACAGACTTTTTATGTGTTTGAAAAAGAAAGATCTTGGCCGTCTGCATTTAGTGCAGAATGCTGCTGCAAGACTTTTCACCAACACAAGAAAAAGACAGCACTCTACCCCATTACCCAGTTTTAATCTCTTTACATTGTCTACCGGTACATTTTAGAGTTCATTTTAAGATTTTAGTGTTTACTTTTAGATCCCTGAGTGGCCAAACTCCAGCTTATATTACCAACCTTTTACAACCGTATTCCCCTTCTCATAGTTTGAGATCTTCCAGCCAAAGGCTGTTAATGGTTCCACAAACTAATTTCAGGACCAGAGGGGATCGGTCTTATAGAGCTGTGGCCTCCAGACTGTGAAGGCGTTCCCTTTATCTTTACGCTGTCTTGACTCTCTTCATTGTTTTAAGAAGCAGGTGAAGACCCACTTGTTCTGACTGGCTTTTAACTAGTTTTATGCTATGTTGTTGAATTTATGCTGTTTTTATCTTTTCATATTTTTATTTTGTTTTGTTTTTATTGTGAAGCACTTTGTGGCTTTATCCTGTGAAAGGTGCTACATAAATAAAGTTTACTTTACTTACTTACTTTATCTGTGGGCGCCATTTCTTGAGATGTTAGAATCTAAAAGCACGGCTGTTCGGCTTTTCGCTTTCAGAGCTCCTTTTCAAGTTTTGAACGAGGGCAAGCCCTTTGATGGTCTCATTAATCTTGGGCAAAAGCAGGAAGCTGTACACGTTAAAGTCCTTTTAATGTATCTTACATGCTAATCTTTAATCTCCCGAATACTACATGCAGTGTTTATCCAAGCAGTGGGGGTGACCTGCATCTTTCAAGAGTTACTCCTCCTTCCAAATGCTCCAAGTCTGCCCTCTCCTCCTCTGATGTGGTTTTCTTTAGAACTTTATCTTGACATAATATGATTGATTTTATTGCAGTAAGAACACTATTAAGTTTGGCAAAATAATATGTTGTTCCTTGCCGCATGATCCATTAATATTAAGTAATATGAATTGTCCTTTGGAAAGCAAATCTTGCACCAAGCAATATTTTTGGGAGGTGTGCAACTTTTTTGCCGCTTTGCGAGCTGTAGAAAATAAATGGAAAGAATCTTATGTAACTGGAGAATCAGAAGTGTTGCTAGATGAAAGCCAGCTACCTCCATACCGATTTATTTTAAAAAGCAAAATACACCCCAAGCCAACCTGAAGGACATTTTCTTAAACAAACTTTGCTTAATTTTTTTGCTTAGTGCCATGCTAAACGTCATTTTTTTAACATGTCGTTTATACTGCTAGCTAGCACTTATATAAATACAATTACACTTTACGTAAACCTAAGACGTAAGAAAGAAAACATTCCTGAAAGCTACTAGTTTAGTTTATTTTTCTTTATAAGGGGACTGTTTTCCCAGGTTTTAAAGACACAATCAACTTCAAATTTGATTATGTGATCCCTTTGTGTAGTATGTTCAGCAGCTGACGCTATATTGTCATTTAATAGGTTTATTATTGCGTGAAATTAGAGTAAGCACCAGTGGCCCACTGGGTGTGGTGGGATCATCACTGTTACCCCCCACCCCCAATAAAAAAAGTGTGCTGTTCTGCTAGTTTTACAGCATGGACGCAGCTCTGACATGTGTTTAACATTTCGCCATCAACACAAGAAGATTTATGACAAACTCCCCAACTTCTAATCAGAGTGGTATTTTTCTATTTTCCCTTCTTTTATTGTCTATCCTCTGTCAGGAGAGTAGTTGCTTCATTTTGCCAGGTGGTGAATGCATATGTGCATGTGTGCGAGTGTGCACTTGAGCGATGAGGTATTTGGCAACCAGAAAGAAAGCTTAATAACAAGCAATATATCCCCGGATGATTTTAGACCCAGTTCCAGGTGGGAGCAGCATGTGATGCCTCCAGATCCCAAAAGTGTGAGAGGAAAAGATGAGAGAGAGAGAGAGAGAGGGATGGGGAGAAATGCTAAGAAAAATAAAGTGTAGAGACAGAAACAAGAAAAAATTGTAACAGGAAGAAAAAAGGGAGGCGAGGTGTGAGCCGACATCTCCCTGGCATGCTCTTACCTTGCATGCTTGTTAGTCTCCCCCTCCTTCAACTTTCGTAAAGTAAAAAAAAAAAGTAGAGAAAATGACATTGCTCATCAGAGCAAGGAAAGCATCTTCCACTTAACCCCACCAAACACCGCTGCCTGACACTCCTTCGCTGTTCTGAAGCGTTGTGTGCATGTGCTAAACACTGAGGGTGCGTTTTCTTTCTTTTTTTTCTTTTTCTTTTTCACAGGTCTCTGGTCTCACACTGAGACGTTTGGATGAACCCAGAGCCTCTGCCAGGTTTCTACTCCCCGAGAGATACTGAGTCGTATCACACTCTCTAGCTATCTGGCCCTGGATGTCTTTGTGTGTGTAGAGGAGAGAACGTCTGCTGGCTGCGGCTGCCTGGACACGTATGACTCTCTCACAACTGAGAAAGCAGTATAGAATATTACACACATTGGCAAGTCCATGTGTAAGCTCTCTCTCGCTCTCACACACACACACACACAAAATGTACGCATGGAGCAAAAGAGAACCATAACAGCACGGGCTCCAACAGTGCCTCTTTGACAGATTTAAGTAAATAGCAGCAAACAAGCGATTATTTTTGGCAGACCAGGCAGCAGACCATTCCAAGAACTAGGGGAGGTCTAATGGGAATGAGGGGAGATGAAATCACATAAACAGATGTGATTAAAGTCAATATCATATGTATCATTACTCATTCAGACAACGTATTCCTTCATTAGACACCACTAATACCAAAACATGTGGACTCCAACGCTCTAACCCGTTCCCTTTTGTGGCCACTCTTTCAGTCGGCTGTATTTTGCCACCGCCTGCGATCAGTCCAGCTCTCAAAGACCCAAAAAACGACACACATTGACATCCGTAGGCTCCGAAAGGCATAAGCTCATCGCATCCGCAACAGTCACGGAAGGCAAATGCGTCATAATGTAGCAAACGTGTTCATGGACTCTACACATGTTCTGACTAGCTACACTGCATTTAATTATGGTCTCTTTTTTTTTTTTGCAGATATGCAACAGGAAGCAGTGTGAAAGGCCACTTGGATCAGAGTGGGATATGCAGCCGACATGGTCAAGCTGACCCACTATAAGTGGATTTGTAATCCTCGAGCGGATTTAAACACTGTTTACTGTGACGGCCGACGTCTGTGTGAGCGTGTGTACGCATGTGTGCGTGCGCTGATGTGAGTGTGTCTGCGCAGCTGCACGTATTTTTCCCGGTTACCAAATATTTTGGTCCACCTTGCTTGTTTTTCCCCCACTGTATTCCACTTGTCGTACTGCAGCCTTCCGTTGAAAATCATAGACATAAATATCCCAAAGGTGGTTGAACTCTCTCCTGCTTGTGGTTTATTTTGGGCAGGTCTGCTTAAGCACTGCAGGGCTGCACAGACACATTCATACATGTGCGTTACACATGTAATGACAGGGTGTTTTGGCTGTGCTCTGGGGAGGATAAGCCGCTTTGGGACTGAGGGATACTGTCACCAGTCGATTAATCGGTCATTACCAACACCAGGCAGGGCCCAGGAGTCTGATGCTAATATGGCTCTGTATGGGTCGTCAGAGTCACAGGGAGACCAAATCATTGTTCGCACCAAAGTCACCTGGAAATAAGAGGCTGCTTATGGGGCAAGTGAGGTCTGGAAAATCAAACTAGAGCTACAGTTAGGTATGAAAGGGGTCCACGCCCCTTATTGAGTCCACTGATACTCATGTTCCCCCTATAACCCCATCATTTCTCCCCCAGGTAACCAAAAAAAAAACAACAACAACAACACATCAGTGGTTGAAACAACAAAGATACTGCAATCCAAGTGCTACAGGAAGCTTTTTAGGGAAAGAAAGAAATACTGAAAGCCAGTGAAGGTGGATATAATGCTATTACTTCAGAAAGATTGGTAAACAACCTATGATGTACGTCATAACAAATACGTACAATTTCAGGCTAATAGTTATAACTAGATCAAGTTTCTAGTTTAGGATGATGATTTAATCCAGAGGATCTTTTCCTATGTCCATGATGTGCATGTCAAACTTTTAGCTAGCTAGCCATGAGACTTTCTTCCTGCACGGCCCACTCGTTTCTCTAAATTTAGAAAAAACCTGGCACCATTCGCGCTCTTCGGATCACTTTTTGTTTTATTCACGCTAAACCGTTAAGAGGAAGGTTTCATGAAAACTTTTTTTTTTTTGCTATGTAGCACAAAAACGCTGGAACGGGAATGGGCCTGACTTAGTCTCTGTGATGCAGACATATCTAAGGATTATAGCGATATAAACTGTTTGTGGGTGTGACTTACGGTTTTGGAGTTGTGGTCTAACGTGCGTTGACTCTAAATTGGATGAAAGCAGCAGCCCAAACACACACGGTGCACGCAGTCCTAGTACACTGCAGGTGATGGGTCTCTTAAAGAGCTAGCAGCTTCTATCTGCGCTTATTCAGCGTTGCGTAAACTGGAACCTCCAGCTAATTTGTCTATCTATGCGGTTTTTCGCCTTGCTTGAAAGCCTGATTCTTCAGTCTTGTGAAGTATTTATTTATTTTTGATAGCTTAATGCTGTTTATGGACTAACGCAGAATTTTATATATTGGCAGCTTAGTTCCACAAACAGCATTCAGTGAGTAAGGAATAGTGGATCAAGATCTGACAGGCTGTGTTTTAGCGCCTCAAAGTCATAATGTGGGTATAGGGGCACAACAAAAACTGCTGCTACCGGTTATTTAAAAGAAGTTCATACATTTTCCTGAGCACCTCTCTGCAAACTAAACAGTGGTTTAACGGTGAATGTGCTGCAAGAGAAGTAAAACAGGATTTGCTTGGGCCACCATCTAGATTTGCTAAGATGACGTCAATAAGCCTAAATCTGGGGAAAATCTTCTCATGTTTGTTTACTAAAAGGCTCATGCATCATTAAGTTAAATCAAGGCAGCGGTAAAGGGGGATGGCGAAGGAAGGGAGGTAAAAATAGGTTTAAAAAAAAGAGTCTAATTCTGTACAAGGTGCTTTGGGCTTGTGAAGGAAGTCATAATCCAATTAGTTACATTAAAAATATTTAAGTACCTAGATGTGAAATGACTAAATCTGTGCTGAGATGGTAAGAGTTAAAAAAAATGAAGCTGAGAGAGATTTAGAGAGGCTTACTTTTGGTTCTGCTCTGGCAGATTAGTCAAGGCAAGTTTTGGGTCAAAGGTCGAAATAACAGATGACGGCTCTTGGCCATGCTTATCAGCTAACCTACAGTTAGTGTCACCAAATCGTCACAAGCAGAAGACCTTAAAGGTTTAACAAAGTTCACGTTTTAGAAGGTGCCTTCTTCTTTAAAACAGGACAGGTTCCCTTTGTAGAATGTCATTAGTTCGGGGGAAATGCGTAGAGAACAGAGTGAGAAAACACGCAGGCATGGCCTACGGTAGCATCAAACCCTTACAGGCCGACGGCGGAAGACGCTCAAAGAGAACAACTGTTTTTGGATGTCGGTTTGTTCAAGTGAACATTTATTGGCCCCCAGCGGCCTCCTCGGGGAGGGAGACGTCCAAGTGCTGAGTGACACACGCTGTTTAGTGTCTTAATGGGGGGAGAGGAGGACCGGCCAAACCGCAGCCTCTAGACTGGGATCTTACAGCCTGTAATTATGGAAAGATGTTAAAGTTGCTCTGTGAGCCCATGTGTGCGACGAGAGGTCAAAAAAATAAAAAATAAAAATAAAAATCAGCCAGATCCGTCTACTCTGTGACGGCCATGCGGACGTGTGCTGCTGGATATTTCTGTTATTGTACGTATGACGTGAGATTTTTATACAGAGGTGCGCCTTTGTCTCCCTTCTGGCTCGAGAGCTGCGGTTCTGCACAGACACACACACAAAAAGAAGAAACGAGAGTTGTTGGGAACCGGTGCTGCGTTCAATTAGGGAAACCACATATTTACAAACAGTGGAGAGGGTGGGGTGTGGCGGGCCGGGGGGGGGGGGGGGGAGGCTGGATCTCTGTGACTCATCAGCCAAGCGGCACACTTGCACTTTTGACTCCAGGCCCGGTTCTCTCAACTGCACGACCGAGGCCGAGGGAGGGAGAGGGACCAGAGGGATGGAGGGAGAGCGGGAGGGAGATGACAGGGTGTGGACAGAAGGACAGGGGACACACATGCGTGCTGGCTGAACATGTGTGAGCGACCGCGTAAACAAACACATATGTGCGCAGGCCGGCACTTGCACAAATGAAAAGACCTCATTTAAACTTCTGCGGTGTGAACAAACACTCGGGCCTGCTTCCTTTAAGAAAACGACTGCTGGCGTTAGATAAAGAAGATAAATCCTGCTCTCGGTAGGTGGAAACGTTGCTAGCTCACGCGCGGATTGTCGCTATTTAAAAAAAATACACATGTCCCGAGGTCGTTACAGTACTCTGGGGGCTGTGTAAGCGTTAGGCATGAGATTCTCACCGCGTGATAACCTTGAGAATCTCATACCTTCCCATGGTTAATGCTTAACTTTCCTACCGCACCGATTATTATTACGCTCAAGACGCAGACGCAACATCGTGAATATTTCCGAGCTGACAAACGTTTTTTGTAAAACAATCTTAGCTTCCTTTCAGCCAGCTGCACAGCGGTGCGCAGCAACATGAGCGAGGGAACACTGTGCCGCTCCAGGTGCTTTACAGACGGCACTTCCTCTGGCATCTCAGTGAGGAGACTTTTAAAACAGATTTCCCTCTGTCCAGCGTGAAGTCTACAGCAAAAAGTTAAAGGGCATCTGCTCCAGTGGTAGAAGATTAGGAAACTGGTCCTTAAAAATAATTCTCCGGTTCAATCCGCATTCACATCTCACCCACATGCCCTTTCCTGTTACTAAGGCAGCGCTGTGGAAACCGCCGAACGAGCGCGTAGGAAACAGGAGATCCATTCAAAGCCCAAGCACAGAGTCGAAGAAGAAAAAAAAAAAACCCTGCCCTTGTTTTTTTCTTCTCTTCCCTCGGCCGCCCAGACCTTGAGAGAGAAGAAACGAAGGCACAAGGCCCTAAGTGTAAGGGGGCTGTCTGTCTTGACATGACCTTGGTGTGTATACATGTGCAGGTGTGCGCATTAGTGCGTGCTCACACGTGCATCTGTGCGGTGCACCACATCAAAGAACCACAGAGCGGCTTAGTTGTAACGACCTCTGACCCCTGGATGCTCCGAGACAGAGGGAGGGCAGTGGGAAAGAAAACGTCTGCGAAACGCACCCATGTACGCACACAGTCTGTAAATGTGCTACAGCTACAGAGCAAAACGATCGCAAATAGATCCAATTTGTCTTGTCGACGTTTCCACAGACTGTGCAGAGGAAAGTAAATCACCTTGAAGCCTTAGCTGAAGTGGCAACAGAAACATTCCTCGCTGCTCTGTCTGAGCCTCTGGGAATCTGCTACCAGGCGGCCCATCCTTCTCTCTGGCTTCAAGCTGCTACGCCTAAAGACGATCCACTGGCCCCAATTCAATCGATTGCAAATATTCCGAACAATCCTGGGTTTGGCCCGAGCACGCACGCTTTTTATTCATCATTCGTTTGCACCGAAAGCAAAGTTTTCAAAGGCCACTTCTCCCTCTGCATCTCCTTTGCATTTATTTTTAGCCGACGGCGGATGCAATCTAAATCCTTGGTACGACATCAAATGCCGGCTGAGCGTGTGTGTGCATGGCGCATGAGTCACTGGATCAGCGTAAGTGTGAGTGTTTTAACAAGTTGGTCCAACCTGCAGTAAATGACTCATTCACTCAATGAGTTCATGGAGACGCACGTCTTTACTTGCGTGTGTTTCCTGCGAGCGTTGCAGCTGCACTCACTTCCAACTCCCAGGATTCTAGCTACGCTCACATTGTCGATTATCCGTCTCAGAGGAGAAGAGCAGAAGAGCGTTTGGGTCAGGGGGATCGCAGCTGCAGAGAGACACCTAGGTTTGGTCTTTGATCGCTGCGAGGCCGCAGCTGTCAGCTACAGTTTGAAAACAATGAACAAAAATCTATTCGGCCGGTCCAACAAGGCCCTCGTGCATGTGTCCCATCAGCCTTTTGTGCAACTGTACCATATATGCTTATGCACACATAGTATATGCTTGATGGTGTGTGTGTGTGTGTGTGTGTGTGTGTGTGTGTGTGTGTGTGTGTGTGTGTGTGTGTGTGTGTGTGTGTGTGTGTGTGTAAGGCAGCCCATGAAAGCCACTGGGGCGGCGGTGGTGGTGGTGATGCGGCCGGTGTGTTTGCCTTGGCAGCGATTCAGCATTCCACATTCCTCCGTGATATTCATTACTATGACCTCAAGAAACCCGCGCAGCACAGAAGAGCTCCCTTCCTTTTACGTTCCTCCAATCTCTGCCGTCTTCATTCCAACTCTTATACCACCTCTGATTTTTTCTTTTTTTGTTTTTTTTTTTTACTTCTCCTTTGTTCCGCCTTCTCTTCACATCTAACTTCCCGGAGGTTATTTTTCACCTTCAACCCTGATTCACGCTTCAGTTCGTCCGTGTCCTCATAGTTTCACTGTGCTCCAAGTCTTACCACAAACCCTGCTGCTGTTATGCAAAGTTCCCGACACCGTCCTGCTCACTCAATGCATCACTGAGATGACTTTTTTTTTTTTTTTTTTCACAATACAGGCGCTCCGTGTGCTAATCTTTTCCTGTCCTGATCTGTGTCGACAGGCTCCTCCTTTGCCTCCTCCCTCTTTTTCGACGCCACACCCACACAGTCAGAAAACCGTTTCACCTGAGATGACCCTCCGCCCGGGGCAAGGCGGTTCCTCCTCTCTCCCTGCATGCCTCCTTCCTTCCTCCCCCTTCTCAGCTTGGGCCATAAACTACTTCACATACTTTGAAACACATGGCTTCTACACCTGACACCAAAACTCAGGCTGAAAGAAAGACAGACAGGAAGAGAGAGAGATGGTTGGTTAGAAATATCGGCAGGTCTGGAAAGCACAAAGATCCCTTGCTCCTGGTTGAAATACCCTGAAAACGTCTTTTTTAATAGCCTATAACTTTTGGGACACGTGAACATAGTTCAAAGGGAAACCGACGGGTCAAAAACTGAGATAAATCCAACAAAACAATTCTCTCTTTTTTTTTTTTACAGATACATTTTTTTCACACAAAGGTAAAGAACATTTTATTCAATTATTAAATCAGTTATTCTAGACAGAAAAGACTGCGGCATGCTGCACCTCCCCACTAAGTGCAGTATTTGCTCTGTGGGGTTGACCCACTTATAGCGGAGCACATGGACGCAGGGTGAACTAAGGTGAAGGGTGGAGCAGCAAGTTGCTCCTCTTATCTCCCTGTCACTCTGCCACTTTCCTCTATCATAAGTGTTCCTTTAAATGGCCTGACTGTTAGCAACAACCCCCACTAAACCTGTAAAAGCCATTAAGACAAACACTACAGAGAAATACCATTGTAAAAAGAAAAAAAAAAGAAAAAAAAAAGTAAAGCAATTTCATCTGCCGTACGGGTTTACTTTAAGACATGAAGGTGGCCTCGGCCTCCTGGGAAGGTCAATGAACCTCAGGGAAGACTGAGGAGCATGTACATGTGTCCATATGTGAGCGGGGGAATCCGGTGTAAGGGTGCATGCGGGCATGCCTGCTTGCAGAACTATGAGCGAGCGTATGCGTGTGTTTCGGATTAAGAGCTTCACCCCTGGACCTCGAAATTAGATAGGGGATTACTGGGACACATCCGCCACCTGGCATTTTAAGCCCCGCAATTACAACGACAACTTTTAATCAACAACAGGGACACATGTGTCGCACCCAGTCAGAACTCAGCAACCCATCCATCTTCCTCCGCGTGCGACTTTCTACCAGGGAGCCACAAGGCCGGCCCCTGGGTGCCTCGCCGCTTTAAGGCGGCTTGGGAGTGACTATTAATCAGGATCAGTCCAGATTGGGACTCATTAGCGCTGTGCACTAGGTAAGCATTTGGCGTTCTCACTTATTTTTACTTGGCACAAGCCTAGGAGGAAGGATGCGGAGCAGTTGTTGCCAGACAAGGAGGTGGCTTCCCATTATCACCTGAGCTCGGAGATTTACCATCGGAAAGCACAGCCCTGTAGTAGGACTGACAACTAATGATATCCTATTTTGATCTCCACTTAATAAAATACAACAACTAAAGAATTTGTAGAAATGTTGTGTTTTGTTCAAGCTGTTAAAAGCTACTAAAAAAAAAAGTTGGTTGCTTGCCGACCACCGGAGCTTTAATCTGACTCAGCCACCCTTCGGTTATTCAAACCGCTGGCAACCATTCAGTTGGAAGCTGCACAAGTGCCTTGACAGTAACATGTTTACAATTAGGTTTTATTCATAAGAAAACACCCACACACGCTTAACAAAATATACAGGAATTAATAAAGCTGGGTAACCCAATCTAAAAAAAGAGAGCAGGCGGCCTCATATTAATGTGTACATCCTATAAATGTCCTGTTGTCTTTAGGATGAAGCCCGACTCGGGACAGAAGGTTTTGGTCAGCAGAGACGGACAGAGCCAAAGAAATGAAAACGCAGCGAGAGCTACCCAAATGCTTGACAATTTAGCTTCATTTATAGTAATGGCCAACGCAGCGTAGGCTAGCAACCAAACCAAACAGCGGCAGCAGCCAGACACCATGAAAGGAAAAGAAATCATGTTCTGTTTCATGTTCACGTCCAGTTCAACATATTAACACACATACAGAGAAGCCCTTCTGTGTTCAAGGAGCCCCTCAGGCCACAAGAGAGGAAACAAATACAAAGAATAAATACCAGCTTTCACTGCAAATACGGCAGAACAAGGATATGTATCCGGACCTCACCACAATCATGGGATGCAATGATATATGGGACCAACTAGCAACTACAGGATGTAGACAAATGTCTCTTTGATTTTGTACATTTCAAGGTTGCTTAACCTTAAAAAAAATATGTGTGACATTAAAAATGCAAGCCTCCTAGAAACTGGTCCACATTGAAGAACTTAGAGAGATCTGCACATTTACACAGGTCTGGAACTCGTAAAAATAAAGTGTAAAAAAGTTATTTTAGGAGCTTTCTAAATAAGAAAAACATTACATAAAAACATATATAAATTATATATATATATATATATATATATATATATATATATATATATATATATATATATATATATATATATATATATATATACATACATGTAGATGTATAAACATTGGGCTCATTTGGGTTTGTGCATCAACATATATTTGAAGAAGCAGCTAACAGTGAACAAAGAAAAAAGAAAAGAACAGGCTAAAATTTTAACCAAACACAAAGAGAAAAAGGAATAAAAGACCATGTTGTTAATGACGACTAGCATTTACAAGTCAACTCTGTCCTCTGCAAAACACATTTTTCTCGCTACTCCTTACTACCACACAGCCCTTCAGATTTGTATTATTTTTAGAGGAAAAAAAAACTGAATCAAGAGAAGAAACTGCACTGTTTCAGAGTAAGAGAAATAAAAATAGATGAACAGATCCTGCTGAAAAGGGAGAATTCAAGACAGAGCTAGAAAAAGGGGACACAAAGAGTGTAGGGGAGGCAAATGGTAATTGCAGGAAAAGGGGCTTATTAACCCGTCACTATCCTCAATCTAACCCCGAAATTAAGGCCGGTCAGAGGGAGCAGAGAGGGGAGAAAAGGGGGGAATCATAGAAGAAACCAGCCCTATAATATATCCTCAGTCATAAATGATGTAGTGTTAAACTTTTCTGCCTCCGCTTAACTTTACTCCCGTCCGAGCATGCACCCTGCACCGTCATGGGTCACACACCTCGCATGACGAATCCGCTGTCTCCCTGCCATATTCTGAACTAACCACAGGGTGGGGAAGAACAACTAAACGCCTCTACACAAAGAAAAGAAAGAAGAGGGGAAAAAATCCCAGGGGAAAACGAGTGGCTGAACATTTTAAGAAAGCAAATTATCTGGCTGTGGCTCAACTGTTCATGTGTCATTTCAGCAAAAAAAAAAAGTACCTGTGGTCAAACGAATCCAGAGCTGGAATTTTCATCAAGTGCAGGGATATCAGCAATTACAGCTCCATTACCTGCCATGGATACCGACTCCCGGCTTAAGAAAACAGGACAATGAGATAACCATCCCTTCCCTGCACAGGCAAAGTGTTTCCCCACCTGCCCAGCATGCACTTTGAATTTGCAATGCACATCCACACAGGGAGCAGCTTGGTTTACTGCAGGTCAGTCCACAGTATCACATAAGGCCAGAAAAACATTCAAGTCGAAAGTGAGAGATTTTTTTGGTCTTAAAAAAATACAACTAAAGGAAATCTCTCTTTCTTTCAGATCACAATTCCAGAAACAGCTTTAAGGTAAAATAACAATGCAATTAGCATTCAAAGGCAAATATTAGAAGAACCGATTCCAGTTCCCTAAAATAAAATTCCCAGAGAGTGGAAGCACCCTGCTCTGCCTGACTAGTGACACCTGCACACCTTTCTATAGCTTTAGCATCGTTTGAGAGGCAAAGAGACATTTTGTCTGTTCCACAACGAGAGCCCTCTCTAACGACAAAAAGAAATGAAATGCATCTAAATTGTATTGGCCTCCGCATGTGATTTAAAAAAATCATATTAGTAATTTAGTAAATGTGCTGCAGTTAAGGTTTTCAGCGTCATTCTGCCTCAGATGGACGCACATTAGATTTAGATATTGGTCTGTATTTTTACCATACACACTAAGCCCAAATATTTACAGTGAACAAGTAAAAAGGCATTGTGGCGAGAAGCGTACCCACTCATATACATGTATTATACATAGAAAATCCACCTCGCTGCTGCCTTTCTCCCTCTCATTCTCTCATGTGCCTCTCCAGTTGTCTTTTATGTAGGAGGCAGCGCTGGGCACCAAGCCATGCCACATCAATATGCGCGCTGGTGAAAACGCTTCCCCTGCTTAGCCTGTGTTTCACAGCGCAGGCTTTAAGTCGGGGAAGCTTCGGCTAATGTCACCGGATACGGCGGGTCGTGTTAGCTCGTATTTATTTACCGGCGGACGGCGAGCTAGCGCTCCCACTGTGGAGGGCCAGAACCGGGCCGGCTTTGTCGCGGGAACCTGCCACAGTGACAGCCCATTGTCGGAGACAACACTAGCCAGTGCCACCCTGGAGGCAGCTTGGATTGTACCCAAACAAGGTTCCCTGGGAGTCCGGGTTGCCATGGCTGCAGCCGAATTTGGGCCCGATAAGTGTGAGGCGAACAGGCGGTGGACTGGGGAGGGGGACTCTGGCGTAGGAAGGCAGGGGACCGAAGAAGGAGGAGAGAGGGCTCCTGAAGGCGGTGGCAGCCCAGAACATTAAAAGCATCAAATTAAAAAGGCCGGCGAAATACTGACTTCACTGGTGAGAGAGAACCGGAGAGCGGAGAAGTGTGCCGGATGCGGCTGTTAATTACACAAAAGGCTTTTTGAAAGGCTCCTTTGAAGACACCAATAACCGGAGGAGTTTAGTCTATGTCTCTTACGTGTCGCAAGTTGTAATTAAAAAGTATGGAGCTCAGCAGTCAGATCAGTCGAGTTGCAAAGTGACAGACGCACCTCTTAGATTCGACTTTGCAAGGCCAATGGTATCAACAAGACAAGCTCATGAAAGAAATCCGAGGGGTTAAAAGGAATAAAAGCTGTTAACAGTGAATGCCACCACTCTCTTGGCTTCCCTTCCCTGCTCTTTTAGTCCATACTCACTAAGTGGTTAGAGGCGACTTAACACTGGTCTTTGAATTCAAAGCCTCCTCTCCTTTTAATTGGAAAGTTTGCGCGGTGGAAGTGCATGGCGGGACTTTTTAGCGCTCCGTTTACACCTCACTCTTTAAGCTGTCAGATGAATGAGGCGAATATTAAACAGCGCAGAGCAACACGACGCATGCTGCAGTGGCCAGTTCACCAAGGTGCCCCGAAGAGCCCGGGGCTCCAAAAAAATGCAGCGGGCTCATGATGCTGTGTGAAATGCTAATTGAAGCGCATCACCGGGTCTGCAAATGTATAATGAGACATAGACCTACACGTGAACTCGCTCACATATTCACAGAAGCCTTGCCAGGAAGGACGCGGCGTCCTGCGCTGCTTTGTGCTTGACACGCGAACACAGACTGTTGGGGGTTCCACCCGCAACCCTTAACCCCACAACACCCCACTCAGCTCACTTGTGCTGAAGATATTTATGACTATAGCAGCATTATATCTGACACTTTATGGATATTCTAAAATTGGTGTTTAATGCAACGCGACTGACTAGACAACATGAGGAGGCCCTAATCTGGTTAAGCTACAAAAGCACTTCGGCACTTGGCTCGATGGTGATTTTAAACACAGTTTGCTGTCCTGATAATCTTCTGAAAAAGCTTAGAGCAAGCTCTTTTTCACATGTGCACAAGAAACCACTCTCTTCCACCCTCCTCCAGTGCAAGCTCCATGAGTGGGTTAACTGGACATCATTCACGCTTAAAAGTCCAACTTCACTTTTCATCTTTAAAGACTTTAAAGACCACACTGTACCTGCTCAGATGTCGTTCCAGTGTTTATAACGGCAGTTTCTGCTGAAAGCTCCTGGGTCACACACAAATTTTGGCCAAGCTGCTTTTCAAACATGTGCTCTTTATGTAACGATCGCCAAATACACCCATCTTTGAATCTTTAGCCTCACTTAGCCATTTTAAACTGCTTTTAATGACAGCCTTAGCACAACAGTTTCACTGCTTGTAATTCGATTTTTTAAATAGAAAAAAAAACTTGTTATTCCAGATGTTTTCTTTATAGGTCTCAATTATTTTCTTTATTTTGTGTTATAGCTGAGTATTACGTTTATATTTATGCATAAATGTAAGAAACTTTTTGCCCCTCATCTTGATCCAAACTGCCGGGCAGAAGGGTTGTCGTATCTGAGAGGGACACTCGCCCTAAAATAAATTAAAGTATTGCCATCCAGGTGTTTTGTGTATGGTTTCTGAAGCACAGAAAACCTTAGGTGTACAAAATGGGAAAGTGATGACATAAAGAGGAATGCAATAATCTTAATGCCATTGTGTAGCATCAACATCTTTTTTATTTCTGCCTAAAGAACAAAACAAAGAAAAACACAAAACAAAAGAGAAATAAGAGCCTTTCTAAAAATCCTGTCAAAATTGGTCAGATGAACATCCAGCCTGGCTTTTTTCCGACTTTACTTCACAACGTGTCCGACTCCCACCTGCTCTGCACCTCCTTTCAGCTCAAACACAACCCAATGAACACACACACACACACACACACACACACACACACTACGCCACTCCACTCCAAACTCATCCTGTTATCTAAACGAGCCCCATCCTCTCGTCACCGTCGCAGGGTTCCTTTTCTGTGTCCTCAGAGAAAAGAGATACTGTCCTGCTCGCAGATGAATAGGCCCTTTTGATGAAGCGCGGAGCCTTGTTTACTGCCACTCCATTTATTTACCGGCTTGTTTTTCAAGTTGACATTGAGCGTCGCTTTACCAAACCCCCACCGGAGCACCCACCCTCTGTCGACTGCCCCCTCCAATCAGACCGCCACTCAGCTGAGCCTCTCATACGCCACACATGGATTCAGATACACACCCTATACCCACTTTCAATCCCATGATGTTTCTCTCCCCGTTTCATCCTGCCTCCTTTCCTGCGTCTTGTGTCCTAGATCTGTGGCCAAACTTATTTAAAGCTTACTTGCTTCCACGGACGCATGCCAGATTTGTTTCTCTGCTGTTCTGTTATGTTTCTCAACCAGCAGCCCCCCCCCCTCCCCTCCCCAAAAAATAAATAAAAAAACTCTCCTCCCTGCTCTTTTCCTTCTCATCGTGTCGCAAACACCAAAGGACACCTTCATTAAGTGTTTTGCTCCACGAGGAAGAAAAAAAGTGGCAAGCACAGACAGATTATGTGAAATGTTCAGGAAAAAAAGGCAGTGAAATTGGTTTAAATTCATTCAAATAGTCGGGAAAAACACATACAGTGCAGGCAATCAACTTCCACACACACACACAAAAAAAAAGACAGACTAAAGAGCAAATTAAGCCTCAAAGCCTGAAAGTATCTGAATGTTAAAAAACAGAAAACACAAGAGTAAGTATGACATTTAAAAAGGCAGAGCTTGAGTCTTTGGAAAGAAATATAGTCACCAAAAGGCTTTTTGTTAATCATCTTCCTCATCTCCATCCAAATTAGAGCTAAATCAAACACCTCCCGCGTAAAAGTCCAAGTTTCTCAGCCCGTGGCAACCAAACTAGCGAGCGTAATGGTCCCATTGAGTGCTAAAATGTTTGCGCTTACAAGTTATTATGAATTTTTCTACAGCCCAAAATAGGGGTCCAGGGTGTTAATGAGGCTAAGGAAGGGAATGCATTTGAACCCTGAAGAGGAATAAAAGAAAAAGAGGACCAAGAGAAGGAAAGAAAAGAAATGAGAAGAAAGAGAGGATCAGAGGGAGGAGGTTGGCAGGGACTGTGTATGAAAATTTGGCGCCTTCCATACAGAGATAGCATCGTGCCAAAAGCAACCGCCGACACAACTCCTCTCACTTTCAACATCAGACTCCTTTGCTGCGTTACACTCGCCCACATAATAATTTCATTATTCTTTAACCCACATGTGCAAAATAAAATAGGTTATTCTGAAATCTTTTTTTTTTTTTTTGTGTGTGCCTAAATCAGTGCTGATCCGACATTTTGTCCCAATAATAAACTCAGCATTACCGTAGCAACAGCTCTGTGGGAAAAAAACAACAACAACAAATAACCAAATAACAACAACCTGAGCTGAAGCGTTGGAGCTATGGACATGAAGCCCAGTGTTGGGACACATATTACAGCACGGCTGTGGCTAGGAGTCTCTGCAGCCTGTGCCAGGGCCTTGCTGTGAGTGCAGCCCGGTGAAAGGGCTGCCGTCCCTGGCTCTCTCTCTCTCTCCTCCTTGGTGGCCAGGCCCAGGAACGGGAATTGCCCACCGCTCTCTTTCTTCTACTCATTCTCCTCCTCCATGTCTCTCTGAGGTCAGAAAACCCTCCTGAGTGGCTATATGGTTTTTGGGGACACATGCATTTCATGGTCAGCAACACCACAAAAGCCTGAAAAGAGACCCGGCACTGGGAAGACAGAGTATTAAGACAGACAATGCCTCCCCCCTCCGTGCTGCTGACTCTCTCTCTCTCTCTCTCTCTCTTTTCTCCATCACCTTTTTTGTTACACTCTTGCTCTTCCTAATCTTTATTTCTTTGTACATGTTTATTTATAGCACAATTAAAGGTTCATTCAGATAATCAAAAAAAAAAACATATTTAAAAAATTACAAACACACACACAGAAAATGTGACACGATAAGAAAAATTTTAAATGCCAAATTCAGTTTGGGAGCTGAATGGTGTATGATTTTTTTTTTTTTTTTTTACGATACATTTCTGAATATTGATCTGATTGAAATATAACCAGATAGAGATGCGCTGATTCCCACTGCGGTTTGACTGGCTGGTTCCGACTTTGTAGGATTTTTTTCCTTCTAAGAACAAATGAAAGAGGAAAAAAAACGTGTTGCAGGTGGAAGTAGTTCTCAATACAAGAGAAAAAGAATACATTACTATGATGTTCCCATTTATACATCAAAGCGTATATCCCCAAAACTTTATTTGTCAAAAATAGTATTGAAGTAAATACTTATGGTTGATTTGTTTAAAGGCTGAAATGGTGGGAGTTTTTAGTTCTGATGCATTTAATAAATAGGAAAAAAACTAAATTCACTATTTGACCTAGTGATCACGGATCACAACCGATCACAGGATAATTGGGAGATTTGAACCTCTGGACCTCTGCACTTTTTTTTGGAGTTTTTCCAAAAAGGAAATCCCTTATCTGAAATATAAATATAAACACAAAAAGGCAGCTTTAATTGAAAGTGAGAACCAAACATTGATAATAAAGACAATCTGCAGCTGCAATTGACACCAGAGTAACACTTTCACTTTTGAATTAAGAAAAAATCTGAAATAATTAAAAAAAATATATCTTTCTTTTTGCATTTCTTACCTCTTCTCTCAAGAGGAAACAGAAGAGATCCGACAGCTGGGTTCATTCAGAAAGATGAGAGGGAATCTGAGAAGAACGTGTCAAAACCCTGAAGACACAAGCTGCCATGTTTGTCTGTTCAACCACAAACCGACGGTCTCTGCATGTCACTGGAATAATCTGGTTACCGCACATCTCCTGACGCTGAGGCTCCTCGCACAAAAGGCGGGCAGGCCAGAGATGTTCACTGCTCTGAGTCCTCCGCCACTAAAGAAATTTGGCCTGATAATCGTTACGTAAAGAGAGGGGAAAAAGCCTTCAGCTATTTTTAGGGCAAACACTGTGCCAATTTTCACTGGTCAATTTATCAGGAGACCAAACGCTTGTCTTTCCATTTCGATTTCTATGTGTCTGCTCTTCTCTTCATGCTCTTGTGAGACATACGCAGACCCTGCGGTTTTGGATCGGGCCGCGTCCGCCTTCGACGACCCCATGTCAGCGTGCATTTGTGCATGAACATGTGAAATGAGCACACAAACAAGGCTTTGGCGCTTCCCTTACAGCAGCAGCCTCAAAACGTGGACTCTTTTTCCTCTCCTGAGAACGAGGACAGCGGGAGACGCGTCCCGGTGAAACCCCTCAGGTTTCTCTACGCAGCTGCCTCTGTGCGTCCCTGACGGCCAACGGAAAAGGCAGACCTGGCTAAGCGAGAGCTATCAGCAAACATGTGCCAGTGCCAAAGCGTCTCTCCGGGTGAAGAGCTTTTCTTAGCCGACACCGGGCCGTGTTCCCACAACACAATACAAAAGCCTCTGACCTGATCGCCTCCCCGACTGTCGGGATTTCATTAAATCAAAACTTCACTGCTGCGTGTCACCCGGGGCTCCCCTCGCACAGACGCAAACACTTGCGCACAAAGACGGTCCGCTCCTAAACCCTGTAGTGTCTCAGGAGCCTGAGAAGAGACCAGGAGCTAATTAACAGCAGATTACTTTCTCAGATGATGGAGGAGTTATGAAAGTGAGGACCCAAGCAGCCCGTCGCAGCGTCAACTTTTACTGCACTGTAAATGATTCATCACGGCCGCTTTGATCCTCCTTCCGCTAACGCTCCGTATCTGTATTCATCCGCAGTTTACCTTGCCATTTCGCAGGCCCATAAATCAAGAGTTTTTTTTGTGTGTTTTTTTTTTTTTCCCTTTTGTGACGAACGTAAATTGGCGCTTTTACTTCTGAATCCTCGCCGTGGTCAGGGAGTTGGCCGGAGGCTGGCCACGGCACCCGGGGTTTCTCTGGACTTTCTCACAGAGCCGTCCAAGGCATTACTACTGCAATAGTGAGACGGAGGCGGGATCTGGCACGGCGGAGCGTGGAGTGTGGAGCGGTCATAGCAGAAATGGCAAGGCGAGCACATTTCACACCTCCCTCAGAGTGACTGCAAATTTCCTGTGCTGCACTTTTGATTGGAAACACATTTGAAACATCTTTTCATGATCACACTTACAGCGTACAAAGAAAATACGAGGAGAGAGAAAAAAAAAAGAGAGAAAGAGAAAGAAACATGAATAAGGTCCAAACTATGAGTAACAGCAGTGAGCTAACTTTGGACCCGACAAATGTTTTTTTTATATATGTATATATATATATATATATTTTTTTTTTTTCCTACCCTGAATAAATCAGAAATGTGCTGAGTTTAATCTAAAACAGCTCACAGATTATAAATCAAATGGCGCGCTGAAGACTTTGAGAAGCAGCCAAATAAATTCGCCTCATATGGTGTAAAAGTGGTGGCACCTTAGCAGTAGTCAGAAAAAAAAAATTAGATCTTAACTAGTATTGGAAAGCAAGCCAGCGCCAACACACTCTGTTTACAGGTTAATAAAGGGCCCCCGCTGCGTTGTTCTGGTACACCCTTTGGCCAGAAGATCATTATCTTCATTCTAATAGACCAGTCGCTTCCATCTAAAGGCGGAGAATACGCTACACCGTGACCTGCAACACAATCTTGCTTTACCTCCCACTTATTCTATGCCAGCGCTCCAGCTGCGGCGTTCAAAGTCTGGCTAGATCTATTTATTCTCCTTATCTAAGGTGCCTTAAAGGAACCAGAGGAGCGGGCCGTCTGCTGCGGTGTGGCGTTTAGTTCTGTAACGACTGCGGTGTGCTCTGCTCGGCGGCGGGGAGGATCTCAAAAGCTGGCTGGCTGCAGAACAGTCTGAGCAAGCCTGACGGCAAGCCCACAGATTCCCCGTGGCAGCTTTTGCCACTCTGTCATAAACAAAACACAAGACGTCTCTCTCTTCTTCCCACACCAACGGGGCTCTGGCGCTGCCAAACCGAACAATCACTATTGTCGCCTCATCTCCTTCCCAATATGCTCTCTCTGCCTCGCTCCCTCTCCGCGTCTCCTACAATATAAACAAAGGCGATCAGCGGAGGCTTTACCTCTGTGAGAGCGACAATGAGGTCGATGTTTAAGGAGACAAGACAAAAGTGTGTTCAGGATCAAAGAGGAGCCAGGAAGACAAGAGACGCTAAAGACTGACAAAACACAAACCAAACAAAGACGAAATAATGAACACATCTCGTCATCTGCCGCCGAAGAGCGGCGGAGAGAGTGGCACGCATCACTAAAACGGATCAGCAGGACATGCTATCCCCTTAGTCGACAGATGCGAGGTAAAAGTTAGTCGGGTTTCTAACTCGCAACCACAAGGCGGCTTAAAGCCGAGCGTCAGACTCGTCGTGAGAATTAGAAGCCCAGCGAGGCGCGCTGCGTTAGCCGGGTAGGATACGAGAAAAGACAAAGCAGGTCCACATTATGAATGCCGAGCACAGGAAGGGTTTTACTGCCCTGCTGTAAAGCAAGGCACTACAGAGGAGTGGAGCAGCTGGCATCAAACAAGGCAACTTATTGGGATTTATTTACGGCGTTGCATGCGTGAGTGCCTAAAACATTCTGCTGTGGAGAAGTGAAAAAGTCTCCTCCAGCAGAGGAGCAGACAGATGTAACAGATAAAACAGCTGCTGGTCCTCCTGCCGCCCCTGGAAAACTTCACAGCTTCCATTTTACTCCACAAATCTATAATAAAGAAGCTAGTAGAATTTATAACTAAACATACCAGACTGGGTGTCTTGATTTTAAACAAAAATATTGAATTAGTACCTAAAAAATAAATAGAATAAACACTAAAACATTGAACTAAAACGGTAAATGTTTTTAATCGAGCTGGGTCGGAATCCATTTGTGTCGGGCGACACGAATAAAACCAGGGATCATCGGTGGAAAGCTTATCAGAAGAAAAAACAAAACACACACACACACACAAGATTACCATAACAACAACAAGCGAGACTAGCCGTCACATATCGTTTTATTGCCATCAAAGAAAGACTAACAAAGCAAAACTGGAGCTGCTGCCAGGGTTTGGCTCAGGCTGTGCGAGGTGTCTGGCCTGGACGGAGGCTGAACGCGCGTCTCAGAGAGAGAGGAGGACTGGGAGCCGCGCGTGATAGCATTTGGCTAACAGAGCAGACCGATGTGTTCAGGCACTGAAAACACACACACACACACCTATATATATATATATATATATATATATATATATATATATATATATGTATATATATATATATATATATATATATATATAGGTGTGTGTTTAGACAGATATTCATGCTGGTTAAGTCAGTGTTTAAAATGTCCAGAAAATCAAGCTGAGATAACATTAGGTCATGAGCTTGTTTGAACAGCCAGACAGCGAATGGTGATGTAGTGTGTTTGGAGGATTTGGCTGTGAAATGTATTTTGCCAGAGTGTGTGTGTTCCTTACACTGTGAGGGAAAAACAGAACCCGAGCCGGTGTGTGTGTGTGTGTGAGGAGGAGTCCACGCGCTGGAGGCTGCAGTGGTGTTTGGCCCGGCGCACGAGTGCGTGTCTGCGATGGTGGCTGAGATACAACAATGTTTGGCTGTTTCAAACTGGATCTGCGATAGCCTCTTGGACGGATGCGTACGCGCGGCGCGTGTGGGCGTGTGGACGTGATTGTGACTAAAAGCGTGTTTGGCTGTTTGTCGGGGGAAAACGAACCACAAAGATGAAAGAAGGAGAAGGGAGACAAAAAAAAGAAGAAGAAAAAAAAAAGGCAAACAAAAGTGCGTGGCTGTATTTAGCTGTGTTTACATGGGTGTGAAGGTGGCTGCAATAGTACTGTCTGTCTTAAAGCTGTGCTGTTTTGTGTGTGAGCATGTGCTTGGCAGTCAGGTCCAACGTGGTGCTCGCTGTTCAGGCAGACAGCGAGGGCAGCGGCAGTCTGTGGCCTGAGAGCAGTCGACTCACGGCTCTGCTCTCTTCTTCTTTCACACACACACACACACACACACACACACACACACACACACACACACACACACACACACACACACACACACACACACACAAAATCTGGGCTTTGGCCAAGTTACGATCCCTAAATACAGCAACGTAGTCGTGGCAGCTTCACGTCCAGCAATATTAAAACAGTGACTCCCCTCTGTGCAACGAAAACATTACTTTTCAGAGCAGCGATCGTTTCATCCACTCTCCCTCTCACACACACACATATTCACACAGGCATGCAAATTCTTTTCTATTAAAAAAAAAACACAAATCTATACTCATGAAGCCATAAATTCCTCCTTGAGGAATATAAACACAAACTTGCCAGAGCGAGCTGGAATTCTGCCCCAGACACTCATCTGAAATGTGTTTTATTTCTCTTGATGCTGTGTTGTCAAGTAAACAACACACGAGAAAAATAGGAATTGTAAAATATGAGAAAGACACATTTGAATCGTAAGGACAAAAAAGAAACATTTCAATTTGGATCGTGAAGAAACTATTCTGCTCATCTGAATTAGGGTGTTTTTTTTAAATGTGTACATTTTGAGAATAATTAGTATAAAATGGAGGATTTAATAAAAACTGTAACATGGGACGGCTTCTTAGTGCAGCTTTGTTCAAGTTTACACATGTATTTAATATCCATATCTGTGTCATCTACGTAATCACTTGCCACGCACAGGCTAACGTGTGTGCTGGTGTCTTGCTTCATGTCTGCTAACGTTGTCGTGTTTCTGTAACAAGCCGCACGCCTAAATGTGGTCGCATGCAGTAGCAGCTCAGTGGGCGTCTCTCTGTGACAGAGTGCAGCTTGCAACATACCTGGCGTGTGGACAAAGTAGGCAAGGTAAAGGTCCAGCTCCTTGACGGAGACTCCGATGTGGTGTGGCTGGACGCACAGGCCAGGGTTGGTGCACTGCGGGGACTTGACCAGCCGCTCTCCGTCCGTGCTCTCTAGGGGGCTGCCCTTGAACAGGATGACCATCACCAGGTCCAGCCGCCACACCTTGTCGGCCTGGCGCAGGCAGTCGATGCGACGGATCTTGCCCTTCTGGTCAGGGTTGGACAGCACGCAGCAGGGGGGCTTTTTGCCTGTGATGGTGAGCACAAAGTCCTCGCGGAACTCGGGCCGGATGTCCTTGCGGAGCTTGGCCAACAGGCGCGAGGCCCACTTCTGTTTGATTTCTGGCTTCTCCCCGAGTAGCTCATCCTTCACCGCGCGCTCTTCCTCCTTGGACATGCGCTTCTCGTGCTTCTTGAAGTACTTGCGCTTGCGGGCCTGCAGGTTGAACCAGGTGTAGGCGAAGGCGCGGACGTGGGGCAGAAGGGCCTCGATGAAGGGGTGGAATTCATCCTGGATGAGGGAGGAGGAGGAGGGGGGGAGGGCGGACGAGGAGAGGGAGGAGGGGGGGAGGCAGGAGGAGGCAGAGGAAAGAGAGGGGGAGAACGGGGGAGAGAAGGATGGGGAGAGAGGAAGCGGGGGTGAGGAGGGGAAGAGAGAAGAGAGGCAGTTAGGACCGGCACGCAGCATGGAGGAGCGGTGCCTGCTCCGTGTGAGCGGAGGGAAAGAATGAGAGAGAGGCGCAAGGAGACTGACAGAAAGAAAGAGAGATAGTGATGGAGAGAGAGCGAAGGATGCTTTCCACTCTTTAACACGGACACATCACACTGAAGGACACATTTACAAACCATTGACAGACTAAGGTAAGGCATGGACATGCAACGGAGTAAAATCTCGTGCCTAAATTAAAGCAAAAATATTAGCAATGCAGAGTACTAAATGTGGGAAAGTTTGCTTCCTAAAAGAGAAACAAAAATCATTTTCGGATCAAGTAAGAATAAACTAACCAAACATATTGTAAATGGCAAAAAAACAAACAAACATTAAAATCATTTGAGACATTTTGAAATGAAATCAGCTGATTAGAACAACAAAAATAAAAAGCCAGCTCTATTTTCAGAAAATTCCCCAAACAACTGGCTTGGTAGTAAACAACGAGATAGTAGTTACCATTTCACTCTTTCATCATAAATTCACTCCGACTGTGGGGGAAACTTTAAATGCGGAACCAGAACCAGCACAGTGAACGGATTGTTGAGCGCTGGAGGAGTGTTGCTGTCAATATTACAAAACAAAAGACTGAAGAAGAAGAAGAAGAAGAAAAAATATGCATCAAAAGAAGCGGAGAAACTATCCAATAAAAGCAGCGGGGGGGCGATGGGGGGTGCGGGGGTCTGAGAAAGAGGAGAGTGCAATACCAGCACTGAAACACAGGACGTGCAGGACAGAGAGCAAAGAGCTTAAAAGGTGCTGCTCAAGAGCACAACAGAAGGACGGCGCAGAAA
Source organism: Fundulus diaphanus (assembly GCA_037039145.1). Classification (NCBI taxonomy): domain Eukaryota; kingdom Metazoa; phylum Chordata; class Actinopteri; order Cyprinodontiformes; family Fundulidae; genus Fundulus; species Fundulus diaphanus. The sequence continues at coordinate 44,950,455 of CM073123.1, read as the reverse complement.
AGTTTTGCAGCCTCTCTATGTAAGCGGCTGAAAATCCCCCCTCAAAAAAAAACAGAGACTCAGATGTGCGAAAATAAATTTAAATAAATGAAGGAGAAAAAAAAAGATTGATTTGTCGAAAATCAAAACACTCTTCTTTGTTCACAAAAATGTTCCCATGAAAACCAAAAAAAAAAAAAAAACCAAAAAAAACTGGTTGGCAGAACTGCACGTGGTGTTGGTTGTATTCTGATCTGCAAAAGAGTCAGAGCGAGAGAGAGAGAGAGAGAGAGAAGAGCTGGACAAGGGGGGTGCGAACGGAGGAGAAGAAGAAAAGGGGGGGGGGGGAGAAAAAAAACAAAAACAACAGGACCGAGTAAATGTTGGAAGACTGTGCACGACCACTGGCAAACCCGAGTGGAGCTTCTTTTTTCCCCCTTCTTTCTATCCAACTCTGGCTCTGCCGTTCTCTCTTCCTCTCCACTTTCCGTCTCTAACCATTGACTGAGTCTGTGCCAACATGCAGAGGGCCCACCTATTTGGCACCGAGTCTCTCGCAGCCCAGCCAATACGCACGCTCCCAGCGCTCAAAGGGAGGGAAGAGAGAGATGGCAGAGGGAGAAGCAGAGAGGGGGGGGGGGTGTATGGTTGGTGGCTGGTAGTGGAGAAAGGATTGGGGGGGTGGACTGTGTGCGGTGCAGGCAGAAGGCACGTCATTAGCCAAACAGACAAGTTCCAATCTAGTGCAAAGGCAAAGTCCAGAGGATATTAATTTTACATGGATCCAGACAGCATCCGCCTTCTAAAGCTAATGCCACCCCCCACCACCACCACCACCACCACCAACGCCTTCGTCACCAACATGGTCACAGCCATCCCAACGAACCAGCTTGCTCTCCAACCCTCCCCCCCCCCCCCCCCCGGCTCTCTGTGTGCTCGCGTTACAACACCTTGGCATGGGATGGCATGAGAAAACACAGACCCAAAATCCCACTAGACCCTGGGACCAGCAGCTGCTCCTGGATTTACCACACAAACAAAGAGAGGAGGGGGTGGGGGTGGGGGGGAGGAGAAGAGAGGAGAACCCCCCCCCCCCCCCCAATACCCCCAAACAAAAAATACCATCCAAAAACATGCTCTCTTGTTTCAAAATGCGCTCCTATGTCCAAACTGGCCCCTTCGTCTCCTCTCCTCTCCATTTTTTCGTCACTCCACTTTAATAGCCCCCAACAGCACAGACACAGAAACATATTAAAAGTTTCTGTTAACAAATTAGGGTTCAATCCTAGTTGTGGGTGCGAGACAATTAAGCAGACTGCTGAAAATGCTGTGGTGGCCAGCTTCGCACGGGCAGCCCACGCGTGTTCTGCTTTTTCATGCCGCAGCCGAATACTGGAAGTGTCTTTAAGCCGGCAGTTCTGATTCCTCAACAGCTTTCCCGACCTGATAAGCGGGCCTGGGCGGTATTAAAAAGTGGACCCACCGCTGCAGACAGTTTATTGCCTATCAGCAGAAAGTGGTGGAGCACAGCTGGTTGCCCTTGTGTGCTCCACAATGACAGAAAAACGGGGGCGAGGGGTTCGAATGTTCTACCCGAGAACAAATTCAACAAACTTTGTTCCATTTGCAATGACTGGATTTAAAATAGGTATGGCACACGGCTCTGATTAGAACCGCATTTACATGTCGATCTTCCAATTTGACAAAGACAAAAAAAAAAAGGGGGGGGACACATTTGCTGAATGGTGCCGTCCAAATTGCATGAATTAGCCCAAGAGACTCGCGGGAATTACAGAGACATTGTCAGAACTGGAATCTAGACAGTGGGCATCCATAAAAAGCTAACTTGTCACGAGGCAAAGTTGAGGGCACGGCCATGCGATTGTGGGTTGAAGCCACCTGCTGTGCGACGGGACAAGTCGCCTGTGTGAACGGCCTACAAAGGCTGTAGAGTCCCCGGGTTGGCTCCCAGGACCATCAGATTTAGTGCGGCCTGCCCCTTCTGTCAGCGTCTGACAGAGGAGCTTCAGCCCAGGCCGACTGGCGGGGTCCGCTGACAGGCTGGCGGGCTGGCTGCATGGCTGGCTGGGTAAATGACTAGTTGGCAGCCCAGGCAGGTAGCTAGCTGGCTATGGTCGGTGGTCTGGTCTGCTGGCCGGTCACTGCTATTGGACCGGCACCGATTCGGGCCCGGTGCCGCTTGTTCACTCTAACATACGCCTGCTCCACACAGCCGAGCTGATGATGTGAAAATGTGGCGAGGGGTGAAGATAGCCGGGAAAGACGATGTATGGGGGGCTGACCTTATGAAATTTGAGTTCAAAGTGGACGCGTGCGTGTGCTGCCTTCACAACGCACAATAACAAATACATGCGCACTGCTTGTTGGAAATGATAGGGGGGATTAGGAGATTTTGATCAGTTATCCGCAGACAAAGAAAACAGACCAAGACACTTTCGAGTCTTGCAATGCGATCCTACAATCAGGTGACGGATATAATCCACAGGATTGCTTCTAGGGTAATTATAACCTCTCCCTGAAACTGGTGACACATTTCTCTTTTGATGTTCCAGCTCTGCCGCATTTTTTCCTGTGTGCAACTCTTATAAAAATAATGGAAAAAAGAAGACAAAAAAAGATCAAGAAAAACCATCATGAACCTCTTATGTGGCGACATGTCCTTCTGCGTGAGTGGGCAAATTACAATAAAATATCTGCAGGCCTAATTATGATCAAAACTGGGTCCAAACAGCTCAGAGCACATTGGTGCAGTAAAGGCAAAAACTGCTTTATGGCTCTCTCTGGGCCAGGAGCGGGGCCCGAGTGGCACCCTACGACATAACGGCTCCTTTCTTTGTATTTCAGCGTTTTTAAAGCCCACAGTTCTTTTAGCTCATTAGTGATGGTTTCTCCTGTTTAATCAGGACGGTGGTGTGTGTGTGTGTGTGTGTGTGTGTGTGTGTGTGTGTGTGTGTGTGTGTGTGTGTGTGTGTGTGTGTGTGTGTGTGTGTGTGTGTGTGTGTGTGTGTGTGGACGGGGGTTATGACAGAAAATATACAATCAGGGCAATTGTTGATGCCCCGACCGCTGGCTTCTTCAGGTTATCTTTTATTGCAGTGGGAGTTCTGATCTCTGCTGGGCCTGCTCAGGTTTTGGGTAAAAAGTGATGACCTTTGTTAGCCAGGCTGCTGCCAGGCTGCCTCCAGCCAGCCAGGCTGCCTGCACGGCCAAACCAGCCTCCATTCACACAGCGGGACAGAAAAGCTCACAGAGGAGGGCGACAATGAAAGGCCCTTCACTTTGTTTTTTGTTTTTTTTTTTCCTTTCTAGAAAAAAACAAGCTTCCAAGATTTAAGCAGCAAGCAGCTTCCAGACCCAAATATCAACCAGAAAACAAAGAGAAAAGGCAAAGACGATCAGCGGCTGCGCATCTTGACGGTTTTACGCCGGTTTTACGTTTATGACGTTGGAACGGGGAAAAAAAAAAAATTACAAGCAAAAAAAAAAAAAAAAAAAAAACTATATCGCCTTTTGAGCAAAGAACGGTATTTGCATCTTTATAAAGTGTTCTTTTTTTCTTTTCTTTTTTTTTGGCCTCCATTCCAACTTTAAATTAAAACAAATCGAAAAGAAACCGACTCTGCCGTGACCTCTTTAAAAAACAACAACAATAAAAAAACACGTTTACTACACCGTGCATTGATTTCTGTAATAAATTCATTTTAATTTAATTTCACAATGAAAATGAAATAACGTCCAACACACTCGGTGAACTTGTAGCGTTTGTATTGCTTCACTGACCTCCACTGACTCTGCAGTCCGTCCAGCCGCTAAGTCTTTTCTCTCAGAAATATAAACCAGCTGTTAAGTCAGGTTTACACCTCTGAAAACCAAATAAAGCTACCAGCCTCCGCCTGTACCAACCTTAGTTTTTTTTTTTTTTAAACACTGGGTCCACCTTAACGTGAACTTGGATTGAAGCTGAAAGCCGAACCTCGGCTGGTCTGGACGAAGCAGGGAGCAGGAGAAACAAAGTGACCCCTTTCTCCAGACCGTCCAAAACATCTCCCTATATATCATTAATATTGCTCAACATTAGCTTTTTTATTAACAAATAAAAACCTAACTAATAAGGTTATCAACTACTTGATCCTAAAACGTTCATTAATTACTTTTCTGTGGAGGTTTTTAAGGTAGGCCGGCCTGTCTGGGAGCTGTTTGAACAGCAGGGATTTGAACAAGCTGAACTCTGGCCTCTTTCCAGAGCTTTCTCAATAGCTCTAAAGAAATACTTTACATACATTTGTAAAAATAACAGGGTTAAAATCCTCAATGGTTACAGGAGACATAAAACATAATTTAAAGCCATGTTGTAAATTTTCTGTTCAGGAGTGGAAAAAAGGCATCAAATCAGTATTTTAACTATTTGAGCCATTTGAGGCGTAATCAAAGCACAAAAAAAAAAAAATACTGAGAAGCGACTTACAAAATTTATTTGCATTTAAAAGAAAAAATCAGGACCAGCAGCACCGCCGTTGTATGTGCAATGAGCAAAAGCAACTCTTTCTCATATATTTTAATCTCTAAATGGTCTAAAAGACTTCAAATGTGTGTAGGCGGTTTGAAATATTCAAACCACAGCATTCAAAAATCTTTTAATAATATATAAAAATATCAAAGTTAATTAGAACAATACAATTAGAAGCACATTATTATTATTATTATTATCGTAACAAGATATATTTAGATATTTATTATGCGCATCTGGATAACCTTCAGTTGCAAATATTTATTCTAAAAAATAAATTACATATTATAATAATTTATTATTAAATTTGGAAAATTGTCAAGCTTGTGAGCAAAAACCCCATTTCAAAACAAGTTAAATCACCACACACACCCACACACACACGCGCACACACCCGCACACACACACACACACACACACACACACCCGCGCACGCAAAGAAAAGCTGATGAAGCTTTTAGCTCGTCCTCACTTGTCGCAACTGGAATTGGACTCTGACTGCTGTGTAAAACTGCATACAGAAATCCCAGAGGTGATGTAAGGGAAACACTGTCAGAGATCTGAACTATGTTTCATGTGTGTGTGTGTGAAGGTGTGTGTGTTCTGACCAATACAGACAGGCTATTTTGTTCTTTTTCGGTTTTCTTTTTCGTTTTTTTCTGAGCGGTTTAGAATTGTTAAGTCTATATTCTTTACATAAATCAAATGTTTTTCTTTTCCTGAGCGAGAAAAACTGTACGCTACACAGGATGTTCTGGATGCGTAACACATCTTATTCTATTTCTGCACAATGTGTGTATAGGCGAAGGAATAAAAGACAGGTGGAAAGATTCAATAAAAGAACATTTCATGCTTCTTCTTCTTCTCTTTTTGAAACATGTAAGAGCAGAGAACAGTCTAGTGAGGAAAATAAATGACGCATACGCTCATGTGAACTTCTGTCTCCTGATCAACTCTTACAATATTAAAAAATATATATTTTTTCCTCTCAACATCTGCTTTTACATATAGACACAGTGTTGCTCCTAACATTTTTCTGCATGAAATAGCAGGGCTCCAATTCTCCTCCAACCCTTTTTTTTTTTTTAAATTCATTCTGATCCCCGGAAAGAAGGAGAAAAAAAAAAGATCCAAATTTTCTGCTCTCTATCCTTCATCACTACAGATTGATGTTAAAAGTGTGCTGCTCATCGTTTGTAATTACGCCTGTTTACACACTAAAGCATTACTATGTGTGAAAGTCTGGAAGCCATTTGTGGCATGAGGCTGAGAGGGAGAGACGGAGCAGGCGGTGCGGGCGAGGGAGCGTAGAAGCAGCTCCAAACGACACGAGGACTGATGGCGAGCCGGGCCGCTCCTGACAGGGCTGCGGACGTGGGTAACATTAGACTCCAATCGGCCTTTTTCGCCGGAGGCCATGACTTTTCCAGTTCCAGGCACAGAAAGCAAGCACTCCTCTGATAAGACCAAGGGCTCCGTAATGACAGGGGCTGTTTAAAAATTTGTTCAGTGGAGATTGTTTTGAGGTTTGTGGGGTTTTTCGGTGGCTCTGATCACCACCTCGAACATTTAATTGTAAACAGAATTCCTCATATATAGTTTCTACTGGGAAATATAAAACTGTCTTACTTTTTTTTCATGAATTGCTCCATTTTTTTTGCTATATTTGAAGATTTCTTCTTTTTTTTTTGTCAGCATATCCAGAGGCAGCCCGGTAGAATTTGATTTAGAATTCAATTTAAGCTTTCCATCATTTTTGCATTCTGTTTATCACGCCTTGTTTTAAAATGATCTGTGAGCCGACAACGTTTTTCTTAAAGGGATATTTATTTATTTTTTTCAATTGGGGTTTTGTTGTAAGGTCATGAGTAGTTAGTATCTTACCTGATGTAGACAACTATCTTAGCATTTTTACTGAGTATAGATGGATTGCATTTAACTGGAGGATGAAGCTCGTGACCGATAACAAACAATCTTTCTGCTGCCATAAATATTCCAATTTTTCATTGTGTCCTGCAAAATTTGAAGAGCTTTTAGGGCCCCTGGGTCAGACAATGACTGAATAGAAAAAGCTGATACTTATTATGTAGGATTGGTAAAAATTACATTCTTCCATTAACAGAGCATGCTAAAAACATTAGAGGTATATGCTGCTCCTTAGGGGCCATAGAAACCCTTAAACTTTCAGCATTGCCATTAGCTGCTATGACATTTTCAGGAAGTTAGGGGTCTACATTGCTTTTTGCAAAGTTCAAATCAGCTACTAGCTCCAGCCTTCAGGAAAATAGAGTCTGTTCATTAAAAAACAAAAACACTAAGAGAGCTATCTACTGCAGGAAACATCTTAATTGATTGTGGCCTTTTAACGGAATAGCCATTTAAAAGAAGTAGGAACTTTAAAAGAAGTTGAAGTGAAAACAAAATATAAAAAAGAGAATGAAGATTGGATGGTATAATAGATATTAGTGTTGCTGCAGTGGCTGGTGGACAATGAGCTGGAGGGCTCTGTAATCAAATTCTGCCCAGGGCCCAATACAGTCTTGGCCTGATTCTGTGGATTTTACGTTACAGGGTCTCCAAAAACATATAAACCTCCTCAACCACACATGCAGAATGGCTAGCATGGCATTTTCTGACTTGTCTTGTACCTTTGACATTAGTCCGGAGAGGACACCTATTGTCCCTGTCCAAACCAAAGCAGACACTACACACACCTTTCAGCTTTTCCACGCCAGCAGCACTGGCTGGCCACCGTGCCCTGCCTACAGCTGCATCGAGGGCTTTGAACCTCATGATTAGCAAATGCAGCAGGATTCAAGCAGATAATGAAAGCCGATATATCCCCCTCCCCTACATCATGCCCTGCTCCGGCGGCAGCCAAGGCCTGCAAGTCCTCGCACAAGAGATGCACTATTGAGAGACTTTCTCCATCACTCTTTCACCCCCTCCTCATTCTTTTATTCCTCCCCACGTCGCGTTCTGCCAACCGTAAAGGCGAGATGCCAGCCTCTCCGCCAAAGCCGGGCACCGTGCCCTCACCCTTTATGCAAATGATTTACCACAACCCCAACTCGCACATTCTTTTTGCACCCTCCTAGCTCTTCGTCTATTCCTCTGTCCTTTATTTATTCCTGGTACCTCTTGCTGTACTCTGCAACCCTTCCCACCAAGACTTTGCCCTTCCTGTACTTCATTTCTTCACTCATCCGCCTCAGTCCAACGAAGTTCCATGTGCTGTCTCTATTTCTGCTGTCATCCTTCCATACTCTAGTATTTCCCACTTTTCTCCCCCTTCAACTCTTTTCATTGCGCCATTTTCTCTCTCTCTCTCTCTCTCTCTCTCTCTCTCTCTCTCTCTCTCTCTCTCTCTCTCTCTCTCTCTCTCTCTCTCTCTCTCTCTCTCTCTCTCTCTCACTGCTCACCTCACCAGAAGTTGTACTGTCATTCCTCAGCCAGTGTCAGCCAGGCAAGTACAGAAAGCCCCTTTACACACTTCTCTCTCTCTCTTCTCTCTCTCTCTCTCTCCTCTCTCTCTCTCTCTCTCTCTCTCTCTCTCTCTCTCTCTCTCTCTCTCTCTCTCTCTCTCTGTCTCTCTCTCTCTCTCTCTCTCTCTCTCTCTGCTTGGGGCACCCTATCAGCACTTCACTCCTAGCACTTCAAGCAAAGTGAAAGGATGTTGTCCATAAAGGACCATTTTTTTTAAGCCATCCAGTTTCTGTACTCAAATCCTCTGCGAGCATTTCACACCAAAGGTGTCTTATTTGAACTAAAGCTATTTGGCACATTCCCTTATCCGTTGCATGTGAATCTATTCCTTGTTTTTGCATGATTGATTGCTTCCCTGACTAATTCTTCGATGCTTATGGTTTTTACACAGTTCTCAAAGACGCACCAGTTTTGACTGGTGCAACTCAAAGGAAGATCTCATTAGTGCTGTAACGAGATCTCACTATAGATATTGAATCTCCATGATATTTCCTATCAAAGTAAAGTCTATGTTGCAAAGCATAATCTAGTTGCTATCAGCATGTCACTTTTCCGGTTGAGATCAGTCTAAACTCTTATCATTAAGGCTTGTTACATTATTTCCAACCTGCGCAAGTCCCGCCTTCTGCACCCAGAATATCTTATACACTTTACCAACTAAACCAGGGCCAGGTTAACCAGTCCCTTCAGATGGAATTTGTAGTATTTTAGATTTTGTACTGATGATCAAATGCAGTCCAGGTTGCTTTAAAAACACTAGTAAAATAGCCCCCCAAAGAACAGAAGAAGCACTATTGTATCAGACGGCAGTTCACTAATAAGCCAGCTGCCTTGTAGAGGCATATTTTTTTAAATCCCTAAACCCCATTGGTTGGTCAGGACGATAAACAATAGAAAACCACAATGGGTTAATATGCCAGATTTTTTTAATTGCTTATGACGCCCCCAGGCAGAATGGCACCCAGGGCATTGAGCCAAAATGCCAATATCAAAAATACTGGTTCAATATAATAATGCTTCCTCTAAGCTTACCACCCTGTTGTATTTATTTTGAGACTCTCATTTTGAAGTGAGAAGGAGGTAGTTCTTTGTTAACTTTTCTTGACAAAGTTAACAAATAAATATATTTTGTTGGTCTAGCTGACAAGACTTGGTTACGAAAGCACTGAAACTGTCTCGCCAATTTTAAAATAATTTCTTCTGCCAGTATTTTTGGTATTCAGTAAAAAAAAAAGATGACAGAGTTATGGATAAAAATTAACAGTTTTTAAAAACTGTGAGAATACAGCGAGTGGCTACTCATTAGTGGCTAACAAGTTAGCATCTTCTTCAGAGTTCTCTGTCAACACTAAATTGATGCAACCTGCACTCGGTTATTTTACACTGTACAGAGATTCTTTAAAACACAGGTTGAGGTTTATAAATCCTTTAGTCTGACTAAGAAAACATAAAAGGGAGCATTTTCAATGTCTTTTTGGCTAACTTAGGCTAACTTAAAATACAGAATTTATGAACTAGTTTAATTCTGAAATTCTGAAGTTGGTAAGTACGTAAGTAAGTAAAGTTTATTTATATAGCACCTTTCTCAGACAGGAGTCACAAAGTGCTTTACAGTACATGGCATAAAATACAAAACCGCACAAAATAAAATACATATAGACAAAATACATACAGTCATAGCAGCCCTTGGGGAAGTGAGTCTAAACGTTTGCTTAGAAAAGAATGTTTTTAGTTGGTTTTTTTAAATCATCCACGGAGTTTACCAAGCGCAGGTAAAGTGGTTGTGCATGCCACAGGCTGGCTGCGACAGCTTGGAAGGACCTGTCTCCCCTCGTCCTCAAATGGGTTCGAGGGGCCATTAGCAGGTTCTGTTCGTTTGGTATTTGTGAAACTTTAGCTGTGTTTGGTCAAAACATAAAAATGGTTATTGTAAGTTTTCTCCCAAATGTTGCTAAAATCCAGATGGTTGGAAGAATCTTTGACATGCCCTGACCAAGCGAAAAATGGTCACCCTGTGAGCTGTTTACGTTAAAATCCTTTTCCCACACCAGCGACCACCTGCTGCCAGGAACACTGTAGCATGCCGATTTATTTCAGTTTACCACAGAAAGTGGAGTTTTTTTCAGGCCCCGGTTTGGCACAGCAAGGGTTAAACTGTGCCTGCTCCCTGTGGCATGAGATGAGCTGGGAATTTGCCTGTGCACTCTGCCTTGTCTGCTCTCACTTGTGGGTGTCAGTGAGTCAAAAGTGGGTATAGCTGCTCCAAGTGGCTTCCTATGCAACTCTGGTCCCAGTGTGGCCAAAAGGTCTCCTTTCCATACGGCCCTCAGGCAGCAGGGTCCTAATCTTTACTATGTCTGACGGAGTTCGGGCAGAAGAGAAAATGGGCTTTTTGATCTGGTGGCACTGCTTGGAGATGACATTGTATGGGTTAGAGGTCACTTTGCCCATTTTGAGTGGCGTTCCCTGCCGAGAGACCCCCCCGTGCCAGGCCGGAAGAAGCAAAGGACGGTCTCGAACACACGCGGGGCGGGAGACAAAGAGCCTCCAAAGCCACAGAAAGTCATGCATGCACACGCACACAACAACAACAGCTAAATCACTTTGAAACTTTTATCATCCGTAACCACTGGCTTTGTTTTTTTCTCCAACCAAAAGCAGGGGGAGAGCAGACAGACACACGGTGAAGACGGGCGCCTCTGGCAGAGAGAGAGAGAGAGAGAGCGTTATCTCCTCTGAGATCGCGCTCATCCAAAACTACCACGTCGTTCAGACCTCAGGAGCACCACAGTACCACAGGCAGACGCCCATAAGTACAGGTCCTCGGAAGGGACATAAAATGGAGAAAACCCACCTCAATAAAAAAATACCTTAAAAAAAGCCAACGAGAGAAAAGAAAATAAAGAAGTGTATATTTATCCAAGCTGCATTTCCACCAGCTATGCATATGTTTGACATTTTTGCAGCCCTCAGAAATCACACATATCTTTTGCATTAAAAAGCAGCTTTCTAAACTGTGATTTCTTGAGCACAACAGCTGTTATGACGTGCTGTTTCTGTAGGAAAAGACAAGAGCACGCATTTTACGCTACAGTACATGAAAATAACTACTTAATAGCTTGCATGTGGTGGATTTGCAGACGGTGTTTTGTATTTGCCCTGAGCTAAAAACCCGTCTATTGTGCTGGGAGACAGAATAGCATGTAACTGAGACACTATTTATGTATAACCAAATGTGCCTCTGATGGCCTCAGATGCGGTCTTGCCAGATTTGATTTAAAGCTGACGGATTTTAAAAACGCACAGCTTCTGTCCAAAGTATTCATACCCCTTGTATTTACATTTTGTTACATTATTTCCATCAACTTCAATCTATTGTGCTGAGATTTTATGTACAAAAAAGTAACATAGAGAAGTTCATAGTTGTGAAATAGAGCAAAAGAGTTGGCTTTCAAAGGTTTTCTATGTAAAAATCTGAAAAGTGTGGTGTGCACTTGTCCACCGCTCCCTGTAGCCTATAGTTACTGGTAGAACCACATTTAACTGGAAATGCAGCAGGAAGTCTTTTGGCGTAGGACTCTTTTCTTTAGACAAAGCCAGGGAACATCATGATGCAGTCATGCCTTGTGGCAATCTGCGGACTGAACTGCCCGTGTTTTTTTCTTTCAACTACAGCATTTCTTCTTGCCACTGTTCCATAAAGCCCAAAGTGCATAACTGATGGTTATTCTCCTACATAATCCTGTAAATCTCTACAGCTCCTCCAGAGTTACTATGGGTCTTTGGGCTATTAAAGGTATAGTAGACGATCATTTTCCGGCTTTGAGTTTCGGGGGTGTCATCTTATCTATTGGTTGTCCCACAGGCCAATCACTGTGACGTTCATACCCAACGGTGAGCGTGTTCGTTCCTTGCCAGTTCCCTCTTGCTGTGCATGTGCACTTCTTGTTATTATGTATCCAGTTAGCTTTGGTGTCAGCCATTCATTGTAGCTCCGCTGCTCTCACTGTCTACTTTTATAATGGTTGAGAGTCGCAAGAAGGAAACTGTCTTACCAGTTTATGAGAAGAAGAGGAAGGCCTCAGAAGAAAGAAATACGACCAGAGTGGATTTGGGAGATTCTTTCACGCGACTCCCCTGAGGAGCGGATAAGCAAGTAGGATGGTCTGGAGCACGCGCAGTTATTCAAAAAGGGACATGGATGTTTCTTAGCTACATTTCCAGAAAAATCAGCCCCTCTACCTTTAAGGTCGTCATCTTTATCCCTCATCTGTTGGGTGAGTTTGATGAGTTTTGATGATCTTTCCGATACTCTTTGCTCCCCAACGTTCTCAGAGCAAGTGTGTATACACTGAGGCCAAATTACACAAAGAAGTCTACTGACTTCTGATAGGTTGGTTGCACTGGATTCATTTAGGGCTGTTAGAGTAAATGGGGTGCGGTGGATAAAAATGCAGTGCTCTTTTTTCAGATTTTGTTTGTAAAAAAAAGATTAAAACCATACATCAGTTCCCCTATGGCCTACATTACGTTACATTTAGTTTGTAGTTATAACAAAATCTGAAAAAAGTTCATGGAATATGAATACTTGTGCGATGTGCTGTCGCCGCAGTTAAGAATCTTTCCCTGCTGTGTTATTTTGTTTTAAGCGCATACCAGGGTTTTGCTCGCAGCTACTAAACCTTCTGGAAACCCGGTCCAATATAGAAAGAAGGAAGAAAAAAAAATAAAAAAAAAACATGTTGCTCCTCTTTTTTTAAACATGTGATTGAAAGAAAAGATAGTGTCACAGAAAAGTGAGCCAGCAGGATAGAGCTGGAGTGAAAGCAGCAGGAGCTGCCACGTCAGACGCTGCCGAGGCTTCCTGGCTGTCAGGACTGAAAGACACGCACGCAGAGACAAACACGCAGATGCAGCTAAAACAAAGGCCTCTGCGCACCCACAGAAATAAGGGTTAGCCTTCGCAGTTCTGTTTGGAGATCTGCAAGCATCGGCCCGGCCATCGCCGCTGTCCCTTTGGGAGTCAGCGTGGGTGGAGGCGCTCCATCCTCAACCCATGTAGGACCTTAGAATAAAAGCAGCATGTTCCTCCCTCCAGAGAGGGGCCGCCTGGGGGTCCAATCGCATTCGATTTGCACTCTTTCTGGATGTGTTGGGTACAATCCCTAAATAGTCATATACTCGATGATTTATTCTCTTAGGCCTTCGAGTGTGTTTGGAAAATTCCTTCAAACTAAGACCAAATTGCAAAAACTGCACAATCCTCACACGTCTTACGAGCGAACACAGCATGCATCGGATCAAATGCAAAATAGGGTTTGGCCTCATTTTTATTTAGGCTAGCTTTCCATTTCCTGGAGAAATTGCATTATGTGAACACAACGAAACCATTGTTTCCGCAAATTTGAAGGATCTTTCAGCCTATTTACGCAGAGGGAAACCAAAACATGAATGCAGGGGTTTTTTTTCAGTCTGAAGCAATGCAGAGATTTGATACTCCTGATACTGCTTGGCGCCATTTGCTTGCTTTAAGTGGTATAATATAGTTATAATACATTAGCATTCCTTAACATGGCCACAGAAATCCAATATGAAACATTTTAGTCAGCGGAGCAGAGGAAGATAAAGATAAGCCCAGAAGATGGAGAGCCAGGTAAAGGATTAGCGGGAGGTGATAGGTTTGCCCGATGAGCAACATTCCTTCGAAAAAAGCTCCCTCTCAATGGGGAAACTGTTCGAGATAGCCTATGCTGTTCTGAGGAGAGACAGGTTGGGAGTTAGTAAAGTGGCTTTTAGGCTCACCAAATCCAACATATCCCAGATAAGACTGTGGCTCTTCCTGAAGGGAACCAAAGAGAGGAGAAGCAGAGAGGAAAGAATGAGGTAAAGCGGAGAGAACAAAGGCTGAGGTAGCAGAAGTAAGAAAAGCAAGAGGCGGAAGGGGGGGGGGCTATGGAAGAACAGTGAAAGAAAAGCAAACAAGAAAAAAGGAGAAAAGAGGAGAAACTAAAGAGAGAAAACAGGTAAATCAAAAGAAAAAGCATATTTCCAGATATGAGCACATGTGCTTTTATGTGGCAAGATGTTGCCTCATGCAGAGCAGCAATGAACCCGAAGACATTGAGCAGATTCGCCTGCTTCTCCAGCAGGATTTTATCACCTGCGTGAAAGACGGCTTGAATACACACCGGCCAAGCTCATCAATCTCTGCTCGGCTGAGTTATAGGGAGAGCTTGTGCCGGCCTTTTGTGCACTTCTAAGTGTTAGGAATTTATCAAGGCAACAAAACCGGATTTCAAAAACTGCACCAAAACCCCCGTAACGGTAAAACAGATGAAGGAAAATACACAACTTAAAAACACAGTAAGCTGCGTCTGTTTTATGTTTTTCCTTGGTTATTCCACTTTCAAACATAGCGCCTTGCAAAAGTATTCCTACCCATTGAGCTGTCGTTGACTGAGCCATTCCTACACATGAAAACGCTTTGATATAACCCATTAGGTCATTTTCCTGCTAGAAGGGGAACCTCCAGTATCAAGGCTTTTGCAGCCTTTGTCTGGATTTTTTTTTGGATTTAAGATCCTCACAGCATGATGCTGCCACCACCATGTTTCATAGTGCTGATGAGTAAGGACAGGATTATGCTGTGGGGATGCTTTTTGGGTGCAGTGTTAGTTTTCCTCCGAGCATCGGGTTGTGCATGCAGGCCAAAAAGTAACGATTTGTTTGGGTTTCTTCCAGACGTATGCTGTGCAGGAAGGTCACTGGTTGCACTGGATTTTGTTTAGAGGTATCAGAGTAAAGGGGGTTGAATGAAAATATTTGCCACTCTTTTCAGATTGTGAAAACCAACAGTTTTCCTTCCACTTCACAATTTAGCACTACTTTGTGACACAAAGTAGTGCTACTATCACGTCAATTGTTGGTAAAATACATAGAAATTTGGGGTTATAACACAACAACAGGTGAAAAAATATTTAAAGGGTGCTAATAGCCTAAAAAGACGGAACGCAGGTGCGAAAGCAAGGTCATGGGGCCAACCATCAACAGTCCGGTTTTTTTAAAGTTTGTCCAGTGGTCGAGCTTTAACTTTTAAAAACATTGTGAGAGTTGCTAAATTCCTCCTCTTTTTAGGCTCCATCACAGCAAACCTTCAAGCTGTATTAATTCTGCTGCTGGGAAAAGAGGCGGCCGTTTCCCGGAGCAATCCATAACATCTGAATATAAAAATAAATATGGAGAGCGGGCGCGCTGTTTAACCCTGAAGGAAGGAAAAAAGTCCGGCGGCGGCGGGAGTTTTTCCTCTGCATCATCAGCATAAAGGGGAAGACGGGCTCTCGCTCTACTCCAGACCCTTACCACCTTTATTCCCCTCCCTTTTTTTTTTCTTATTAAACCTCCCGTTGCAAACCTCCCATCACTGTAATCTTTATCATTTTCCCCGGCTTTTTTTCCCCCTTGCCTCCCTTCTCTGCTGGACGCCGCCGTGCCAGTTAACACACCACAAGCCAGAGGGAGGACCGCAAGAATGCTTAAATCAGCATAATTAGGCCTGTGTGTACTTTAAACACACACGTTTCCCCCAAGCCTGGACCCCTGCCACCCGTACACCGCTGTGTGCGCCGCCACGGCCCGTCTCTTTGAGTCAATAAACACAAACATATCAGCAGTCAGTCTCGCAAACGTTTACACAGCATTCACACGAATGCATATGCAACGCATGAGGTGAAAAATGATGCAGCGGGCGGGCTCCCAGCGCCCGACTTCAGGCCCACCGCCCGGGGCACCGGGCGTACAGCTGTCACGCTCGAGGCCCGAACCGCCATCACCACTGATCGACCTTTCGCTCTGTGCAGTCCAAGGGGGGGGGGAGGAAAATCATTTTTCAAATGGGATATTTGCAAAGAAAACTTTCACCTGTGTTGAAATTGGTCCTAAAGCGTGCCAGAGAAATAAAGCACAGTCATGAACTTTAAAGAAAAAAAAAAAAGGGAAAAGCTGCGATCTCGACTGGGTTTGCGGTTAAGCCCCACACACATCTGCATGTGTTTTAGTTTTTACTGGAGCATTAACAAACAACAGCCTGCCGGTGATTCCAGGGTGCTTAGCTGCATGTGGGGATTGTCAGTAGTCATTAGTGGCCATTTAACAAAAATCACCACCATAAAAAGGGAATCAGTCTTACCACGTCATATAGGGATGGCTCTATCATGTGCTGAGTACCTTTTGATTGCAACGACCAAAAGCTCACAGGACGGATGCCAGTGGGAATGTCTCATACACTCACCATCGGCTTAAATGAGCTTTAAATTATACATTAAAACCAGTTAGGGGGAACGATGACACAAAATACTCCTTCAACGATCTTTAAAAGCAAGATTTGGGGCCACAATTCTAAAGTTATCATACATTTTTCGCTAGTCCACATGGGGCCAAAATTATAACCCCAGTATAGAGGCTCAAATATATTCATACACCCCACTAACATGCAGATACAAGCTTTGTTTTTTTTTTACTTCCAGGAAGCATCTGGCCTTATGGCTGGATATTTGACCCCCTCCCCCAAACAGAAATGGTAAAATTCTCTTAACTTGGCTGGATCCCTGGCCTACACCCAAATTTTAAGTACATGAAATTTTAATAGCGTTGAGGCCAGAGTCTGCCTGCTTTATCGATTCCAAAGCAAGTTTTGGTTTGTGTCTGGGATCATGGCACCCTCTTGGTTCCAGGTTTCAACCATCTGACCCAGGAGGTCTCCTTTAGATGAAGAATAATTGTTTAGGAGGTTCAAGAAGAACCCAGGAAGCACCCAGGCTCCAGCCAATACTGAACTGGAAGCTGCAGGAACATGTGCTTGGAGGGTCCCAACCAAGAAACGAGCGTCTGCTGTAAAATCAACGCCTTCAAGCGTGAAATTAGCAGCTAGTTACGTTGTCGGGCCTAAAAGCCTCGAAAAAGGGTCAAAGACTGAGGAACTTTGCTACGAGGGGTCCGGGTGTGACTTTCGAAACCAAACTAAAGGATGGCGGTGGCAGTATCGTGTCTTTCCTGCCATCAGTATTGATACACTGAAGGCAACATGGCTCAAACTTTGACCCAGTTGGTGTTCGGGATGGATAAAGCAGACCAGCAGTAAGCTTCTGGAATGGCTTTGCCCTCTACTCAAAATATATGAACTATGTAGGTATTGTACATGTCAGAAACATTTGAATAAATCATGTGATAAAACATAAAGCGAGATTTCTGCCAGGACCTTGATAATGGCTAAAGAGGCAGTCATTGTTCCTCTACCAGCTGTTAAAGGAAGATTTGATCACATTTCAGCAGAGGTAGATATTTGAGCCTGTATTTCTAATTTTGGCTCTGTGCAGATGGGAGAAAATCCACCATAAATCCAAACGTGTGCAGCCGTCCCTTGTTTTTAAATTCTCCAAAGCTGTTCGTTGTGTATCAGGCCACTCCTCAATAGAAATTACCCTCCAAATAAATCAATAAAAAATTCAGAATGAATGGCATTCCTGGCCATGATCCGTGTAAGGAAACTTCGGACCTGCGCTGCATCTGAAGACTAGATCATCAGCCCTTTCAGTGAGAACATAATTATCATGCGTGTGTGAGTTAGATAAGTCAAAACAGCAACGACACCAGGGAGGTTACACACTCGGCAGGACAGAGTGAAAGTGAGCAACTCTGACCCCGTTTCAAGGCGTCCAATAAAAACATTTCTCTCCCTCCCTCCCCCAGGAGTTTAAACACTATGAGCTCCCGAAGAAGCTTCAGGTGCGGCTTGACTCTGAACGCGACGCACGCACACGCACACACACACACACACACTGACACACACACACACACACACCAGATAGATATCGATGAATAAAAGGAAGAGTGCCAAACACGAAAGGCCTGACAGCTTTTAATTCAGCCTGAAATCTAATTTCCTTTCTCCAGCTATGCACTGGGCCTGGGTAACTCCGGCGTCGGCTGATGATATACTGCACTAACTCATTGCTCTGACTTTGATGTCACAGTTTTGTTGCAATGCACAGGAAGCAATAACTTGATTTGATTTGCATTTGTTAAAAGTGCTGTATTTCACGTGGCCCCGTCTTGCTTCTCTGGAGGCAAAAAGCTCCAACGAGCGACCTAATTAACCTTCCCCGCTTGAGTTAGACGACTTTTCAGTCAGCAGCATTCAGTCAAACTGGAGTAATTGTGTTTTTATTGGGGTAAGTCCTGAAAACCAGCCACAAAGAAGTGACTTTGTGTTTCCCTCTGTCTGTCTGTCTCTGTCTGTCTGTCCCTACTGATCACACACGCCCTCATGCTCACGCAGAGACAAGAACACACTCATTTCTCTGTTTGTGTGTTCACACAGCTGTGGTTCCTGCGCAGGGTTCAAACAAGGTAAAGATATGGTATATTACGCAATGGCTTATAGATTTTTCCACCCCTGGCACGCTGCCAGTGCCCTCAGCAACAGATCGGTGGGGGAATCATGGAGAAGCACACTTTGTTCCACAAAGCCTGACTCGCCGACTGGATCCAGAACTGGTGACGGGGCCGCGGTCCTCTGTGACCAGAACTTGGTATTCAGATGGAAGGCCGTGTGTCTTCCTTTTTCTAATGGCGGAAATGGCTTCTCGAATGGAGAAATGCGTGTGGATGTATGCCGAACATCAGACACAAACAGACACACAGAGTGTGGACAAAAATAAATGACCTCAGGCAGCCGTTAAAGCCAGTGTCGTGTCCACATCCCCCCCCCCCCCTTCCGCGCCTGCCCCCAGTGCACGTCAGCCCACTTCAGTTTAAAATTACAATAACTACAGAAGCCCAAATGGAAACTTTTTATCTAAACCACCAATTACTACAATAGGCTTTAAATCTCACCGCGTGTATCTATGTTTGTTTTCACAGCACCTTATGTAATTATTGGTACTTCTGATACAGATGTGTAAAAAGTCTTAAAATGCATATATTTATGTTTTACCGCCGCAGCAGCATCTCCCACTTTAAAAATGAAATCAAACCTTTAACTTCGGTAAATTTCTTTAGCAGGGAAAGTACGAACTAGGAGCGTTTATTCAGTAATGCATGGCTTGGAGTATAAGTGTGACATGACACAGTTGCCCATTTCACATATAATTCTCATACTAATGAGAAATTGCTTATTGCTGGGATAGGACAGTTTTCTGCTTTACTGACCGCAGCTGGTGACGAGCCATTCAGAAACACGCAGATCCAATCTTTATCCCCATTGAGACATTCGTACCAGGTCAGACTGACAACAGCAATAAATTAAAGGTGCATTACGACCCCGGTTGAAGCAAAAGGGGCTTGATGAGGACCCAAGTTTAACAAGACGGAGAGGATGATGGTGAGGGAGGGAAAAAGAAATCTCATAAGGTCATGTTTTAGAGAACTGGGAGCCAAGCGGGGCACCTTGGGGTTTTCAGGTATCTCACCCTATATTTTAAGGCTTTTAACACATCATTGAAAGAGGCGCCAGTAATTAAGGTAAGAGGTTTACACTAGATATCCAAAAAGGTCAGCTAATTTTAGTTTTTTTCAACAAGAAACTGCCATCCAGTGTGGACTTAGTGCAGCTTAAAAACCTTTCAGAGCAAATGTTTTAACTTGATTGTTGTTTAAACTGAAGACAGCTGGAAAACATCCTTATCTCCATAAAAAAAGAACGAGAAAAAAACCCCAAGCCGTATCAAATCCTGTTTTTACCATTTAAATACGGTTTCAAAACAAGCCGCCATGTTGGTTGTGTTGTTTTTATTCTTCGGGGAAGGAAAGCCCCTGCACATCAACTGTCGTGTCGCTGCCTATTG
The DNA here is from genome assembly GCA_037039145.1 of Fundulus diaphanus. Lineage (NCBI taxonomy): Eukaryota > Metazoa > Chordata > Actinopteri > Cyprinodontiformes > Fundulidae > Fundulus > Fundulus diaphanus. Next base: position 44,930,622 of record CM073123.1, on the reverse strand, counting down.
AATACACTCTTCTGGGATTACTTTCTGAATAGCTTGCAACCCAACACGTGCAGCACAGCCTGCGGGGACACCAAACCTTTTACCTATGCACTGCTCTTCACGTAGACGCCTCTAAGGTCCGTGGGTTTGGGGCTTTCTGTGTCGTGGCTTCTTTCTGAACGTTTAATCAGAGGAAACTTGATGGAACTCCGCAGTGAGCAAAATCTGTCAAAACTTTACACAGGTAGACTTACTGAATAGATTCTTGGCTCGGTTTCACATACAACAACGTTCTAGACTAAATGGACATCCTGCGGTCACCCTGGTCTTCAAACCTGCTAGAGTGACCAAGCAGGAATGGGTCGGTGAGAAGCAGGTTTAATAAAATACCTAGAGTCATCTTCATGTTGGGTTGTGACAATAAAACTACTTGCAATGCCACCACTACATGTTACAGATGGTTCCCCCCGACATTGCTGCTAATTTAAAAAATCGCTCAGTGACAAGCTTCTGGAAAACTCACCCGGATAAGGTGTTTCAGTTATTTGAATGACGACATTAGGGTGGAGAGGCTTACAGGATACTGTCAGTATAGCGCTGGGAAACAATCAAACAAGGTAGGGAATTTTGGCTCATGAAATACAGTTAGAGGTTGTCTTTCACCGCAGGCACAAATATCCTAAGGGGTTGTGTTTTTAGGAAGACGCTAGACCAGTAGTTGCTTCTGGCAGCGTATAGAAAGGCAGGTAAGCAAAAACTTGATATAATGCGAAGTAAGCCGCGACAAACGCAAGTTGCAAGCTTTTAGATGAGACCATTTAAGGCACGGCAGAAATTCCAAGCACCAACATTCCTGCTGGGCCAGAGCAGATAATGGAGCTTAGAAAAGGTCTCTTAAATTAAAATAATCTTTTGTTACCACTGGCTATGTGGCATACAACAACAACAACAAAACGACTTTTGTAATTAAATATGGTACATATCGATACTGGAAAACTGCTTATTTTGAAAAGAACTCGTTTTGACAAGAAGAAGCTTAACACTGGATTTTCCGGTATATACAGCGCCCCTCACATGATCACTGGCAAGTAGCGTAGTAGCATAATCTCACACTGAAATATTTTTTTCCACCCTTTAATTGTGGTACAGTGTACAGTTTACGGTGATATCAATGGTGTGGAAATCCCAGTGTTAAACTGTACGGGGATAAACAGCATTGGTACTTTACTTGCGATGGGATCTCGCTATCTCTTTAAACTATTTAAATTTCATATTAAAGTAGCAACTTGCTGTCTGGGAATGACATTTCAATGCCCCAGAAATGCTTTCATGTGTTCAGTTAATAAATAAATCAGAAAATAGGTTAGCCATTAATTTCACTACAGTTTCAAGCATCCAGCGTGCGAAGGTGAGTGAGGCGTATGCATTGCAATGCCTCTGAATCTGACTAGGCTGGAGTTTTTTTTCCACAGTTAAATATTTTTCACTGTGCAATCTTTAATATTTACTTTTATCTTCAACTCTTGGTGTTTCTTTAGAGCTCATTTTAGATTAGACTGGTTTGTCCTTTTTTCTTCCTCTTTTCATTGCTAATAGTTGTGTGTGACTGTCTGTGTGTTTGCCACTGTCACACCCGAATTTCCCCATTGTGGGACAATACGGGAATTCTTATATTTATTCTAAGTAATGTTATAATTGCAATATTTGAGTCAGTCTGTGGCAGTTCCATGCACAGGCATGGTTATATCTGGGTGGGACTCATTAGGCTGAATTTTTCCAAAGAAGGAGTAGTGTATCCTACGGTGTCAAATGACTACTGGGGCAATGCCGAAGCATTAATTCCCTGTGATATCAGGTTTACAGTAAAACGTAAAGTGAAAACAGCAAATCTATGTGATTAAGTTATTAGCGTTGATCAAAATAGACAAACTAAGCAGGAAGTTTTTGATCTCAAAAAAATTTTTTTTGAATTGGGCTCATGAGGCCCAATTCTCTAAGCCACTCTTCAAAATAGGAAAGACATAGAAACATGCAATTCAAGTAAGGTGTGTGCTGTTATTTCTAAGCCGTAAAATGGCCACAGGAAAAAAAAACGCTTAGCCTAAACTTGCATATATCTACACTCACCAATGGTATGAGGTAAAAACAAAATCTCCAAACTGGAAAACTGTAATCCGGTTGAATTTTTTTTTTACACGTGCTGATGAATTGGTAGTAAACTCTATGTAATGTGACAAGTAGAGTTCAACTGAACTTGAACTTGGGGATATTTGTTGGCCATATGTGTAAGCTGAGGAAGGCTAGCATTCACTGCGGTCTCACTCAGAATAAACAGGGTCTTCCTAGTTAGCTTTGCATTTGTGCCTCAGAGCCAGCATTTTGACACAAAAGACCTACCACCATGAAATGTTAGTGTAGAGAGGGTCTGATTACGTACCAGTTTTTTTTCAAGGATCAGTTCTGGTCAGGCTGTCACGCAGGCTGAATGATGAAGCTAAAGCTTTGAGTCCCTTACTATACGTCTGCAGGAGCGTTCTAATTTGACAAATCAAAACAGCAGTCATGCTTTTTCTCAGTGTTCTACTGTGAAAACACAGAAATAAATGATGCTGACAAGAACAATGAAAGCTGTGATGCGTTAAGGCCTGACAGACATTTTGGTGCAGACTTCTTCCAAAACGAGGCTTGGAATAGTAAAAATCCGCTTTTTTAATCATCTATACACCCATCAATCATTTTAAATGTTAACAACATTTACTTGTTCTGTACATGACACACATATGTCAGTGTCTTGGTCGTTTTCCCTATATCAGAAGTGCAGACACACTGGCCACAGAAATGGATGTACATTCACTGAGCAGATCAAATGTGAGAGAGAGAGGAGGAGTTGTCTTGCAAATGGAAGGTTGTGGGTTTGATTCCACCATCAACCTTATCCCCAAGTTGTCTACCAAACTGCGTATTAGTGTATGAATTTGTGCACGTTAGTGAGTGCAGGTGTATGTATGTGGCTCTAGTGTAAAGCGCTTCAAGTGGTCAGTATGAGTAGAAAAGCGCTATATAAATTAAGTCCATTTACCATATGGCCTAAATTTCACACTCTGAAGTTACCCTACTCTTTTTAATTGGGCTCTCATAGCTCGACATTGGGTGTACTTCCTCTAATTAGCTAGATCTATAGCGTATGGGAGAGTGATGAAAGCATGCATGTGTAAAATCCTCTTTTGAACAACTGCAAACTAACTAAGAGCTTTAATTTCACGCTAGGCTGCATTGTCCCATTCAGCGGGGCTACTCCCACAAAAAAAGGAGCCTCTGAGAAAAAAATGGGTGAAAAACACACCAGTGAGTCACTGAGGAGGGGGATGGAGACAGAAAAAGAGAGACAAACAACAACAACAACAACAACTAGGGCTCATCCTCACACAATGGAGATCTCCACCAACCGTTGCTCCTTCTATTAAAGGGAGCTAATTGATGAGGTGGTGGGGGTGGAGGAGGAGGAGGACGGAGATGAAGGGGAGTCTGTCTCAAGCTATAAGAAATGAGCTGCAGTTTGTTTGTTCTTGCATCTTCCCATCCCTTCATTCTTTATTGGTTCCTCACTTTTTCCCACCATCTCATGGTTTTCTCCTTCCCCCAGTGAATTGAACGTTCTAGTTGTAGCGCTCTCAAGTCTTAAAGGGATAGTTCAGCATTTTTCAGGTAAGGTTTTGTTGAAAAGTTATAAGCTGTTAATGTCTTACCAGCAGCAGATAACGCTTGCCATTTTCTTTTACTACAACCCCAGATTAACTTGTCCTAAAACAGAAGCTAACAGCATAGAAGTTTGTGAATTGGGTGATATTATACTCAGAATCCGATGATTATTTACACAGTAAATGGAGGTTGGCGGCAGTGCGCTATCAACGATCCGATGGGAAATCCCCTCCCGCTGAGAACGCAACGTGTAGCTGACAGACACTCAGCTAACGAAGAAATTTTTTATTTTTTAGGGTTGTTTAAGCAGTAACGTTTCGATAGGGCTTTATTTGCAGAGAAGCTAATAATAATTTATACTGTAAGTGGACACTAGGGGCAGTGTTCGCCACCATTGATCTTCCAGTGTGGAACGCATAGGCCTTCTGGCAACAGAACATAGAGAGCAATTCTAGTAACTATCTGTTAAAATAGTGACAAAGCATAACAATCAATTAAATAATGCTAATTTAGGCCACTGTAATAATTTATTTTGTTTTAAGAGGGTGAAAGTGTGCTTTGCTCTCAGCCCCTCTCAAGCTAGCTGTTGGCTACAGCCTCCAAGTCCTACCAGATAGATACAGATTAAAGGCGCTGTGAGAAATAAGGGTGTGAGAGATTTTTGGCCATAAGATTATGTGATATTAAAACCACAATAGCTACTTCTTGTCAAAAATGCAAAGTGCCATTTACTTGCTGAATCAGCATTAGGCCTACTTCTCTTTACGTATTTCTTGTTTCCAGTCATGGAATTAAACGTAAATGTTGTGAGCTAAATGCCTAACCACAGCTGAAAAGACAAAGTCAAAAGAATTGATATCTCTGCCTTTTAAAATGTCATATTGTGTTGTTCTGGTAAACAAAATCTCACACATAATCTTGTCTTGCAAGCAGAATATATTGTTTAAGCCAATGAGAGGTATTTACTGCCAGTGAGATATTATCTGCTTACACTCTAAAAAGAGAATGCTGAAACTTAAATGAATTGCTTCAAATGGTAACAAATACTTGAATTAAGTTTACCTAACTTAATTTATTTACACTGGTTTAACTTGACAACTTATAAACTAAATAAAATAAGTTGGATGAACTTATTTCAATTACCTGTCACAAATTGCAGCAATTCATTGAAGCTTTTTCTTTTTAGAGTGTATATGCTTTTAACAGAACCTTGCTTCCAAAATCATGAACTATACCTATGATGTTCCACTTGTAGCATTCTCAAATCTGAAGATAAAAAGCAAAGTTTAGGGGGTTTTATTGTTCTGCTCCTACCCAGAGTGGCACGTATGCATGTGGCCAGACTATATCTCAGGCCACCACAAGTCTGCCAACGGGGCTGCCTGCTTCCACTGGCCGCAGATCAGCCGAAACCTAATCCACACTAGCAGGCAATGGATGATGGGGGGGGGGGGGGGGGTTATCCAGCCGCACAAACAACACAAGCCCAACCATCCAGGGGACAGCCACCTATTACCCTGCAATGCCAACTGCCTCGGTGGAGCATGATGAATCCATTTTCTATGGGCAGTCAGGGAGACTGCACAGATAAGGGATAAGCAGAGAGCCGCGGAGTTGGATTTACCCAACCTCGGAGGCAGATTCAAACACTTTCACCCAAACACGCTCAGGCAGAGGAGGTCTGTCCAAACTCTGCTCTGTAGGGTTTAGCTTACAGGACTGGCTAGAAAACATATTTTATTTTCCTTGTTACAAATAAAATATGACATGTTTGCTTTGAAAGATCGCAGAGTCAATTCATGACTCACAAATCAAGTTTATTTTTTTCTTTCACTTCACGATCAAAATGTATTTAGTCAGTGTTCGGCTAATATTGACATGTGTACTTCCCACCTCCCTGCTCCCTTTTCCTCCGTCCCTGCCTACAAGCTCTCACTGTTGGCCAAAATGGTATAAGGTGGACCTGGTGCGCCTCCAGCAGAAAGGATGAATAAGTAAAAAGAACACCATGTACCCCCGGGTTCTGTCTGCCACCCACCACCTGCCCATGGGCCTGCAGTCAACAGACCAGTTCTTCCCAGCTTACTGTCCACTATACAGAAAAAGACTCTTCTCCTTCTGCCTTCTCCTTCTTGCTGACTTGGAATTAGAGGAATATGAGTGTAACTGTGAGTGTGTGCTGGTGCAAAGTGATGCTGGTGCAGGCTGCTATGTTACCAGATCGGGCTGGGCCACCTCGGCTTACACCTGCACCGGGGCTGTCACGTTCATTCCCAGTGAAACCAGAACTTAGGTCTGACGCAGGAGATTCCTTGTCAAAAATGGGTCAGGAATAAAAAAAAAAACACATAAACGGCTGTGAACGGCTATACGGTGGACTGCAGGCCTCAAAAGCTCTCGGATTAAAAATCAAAATGTAAGGCGCTAAAGCGACCATGTTAACCTGAATTTACAGCTAATAGCCAGACTTTTTTTAAATGTGAGATCAATCAAACTGACTTTAGACATAGCTTGTCAACTAGAACAACATATCATGTTTTTGTATTTGTGCAAAATCGTTCTTCCATCGACATAAAATCTAACCTGCGCAAAGTAAGGGAGGCACCTCTGGTGACATCACATAGGGCCAAACGCATTTTTCAGTTTTGTTCCTCTTTATTTGCGAGCTCTATGCAGCTGCGGCAGAATATCTGAGCTGTGAGTTAAAAACGTCGCATGGATTTCCGGATTTCCGCTTGGCAAGAACAAAACACATGGCTCGTGAAGAGGACCAGGACAGACTGGAATGGAGCTCAGACTTTTCAGAATCCACATCTAAATCTGGCCACTTGGTGCGCATCCTCCATGTTTGTTTGTGCAAGCTGATCCGCTTTCTAGTACCTTTGGTGATGTCATCGACTAAAATACGCACCAAACAGAATTAGCAGGGGGTAAGTGACACGGGCTGGTGTTGTATTTCTTTCCCTATTAAATGTCCTCTGACTATGAAACACTATTGGTTAATTAAGTATGGATTTACAAGGCAGGATTTCAGAAAATGTAACAGTTTAGAAAACATGCTCTGGGTAACAAAACTAAACAGAACACAAATATTCACCGTTGTAGGCGAAATTTCTTTAAAAATCATGAATAAAAGAGCACTCCCCCCCACACACAGACACACACACACACAAAATACAAGTGGGAATGCTCAGCAGACCTTTGTTGCCTTATGCCCTTAAATGTCGTCACCAGAGGTATGTCCATTAAACATGTTTTTGGGGACACTCGATTTCATCTTTATTAAATGATGACTTCCAATAAAATAGTAAAGAAAAATAAATCTAGCATGATATGGTGTTTTATAGCTGACTGTGAATATAAAGCACCTTTGATCGATTTTACAGAAACGGCCCGGCTGTGAGCTTTAAAAAGTAAAAGAGAAATTAAAAACCTTATTACCAAGATGGGTTTGTATTGTCAACTGTTAGAGAAAGAAAATCACATCACTAGATAACATATTTGCAGAACATGGTGTTTTAGATTTGGGGGAAATTAATCAGTATAACTTAATTCATCCTCTAGATTTTTGCGCATTTGCGCACAACCCCACACATTCTGAAATACAGACAGTACATGTTTAAAGATTTATTACTATTTTCTGTTTGGATGAAAGTGTTTTTCATCTCGAGATATAGCTACTCACAACAAAACTTCCAAGTTTTTCTGTTGCTATGGATACAGTATAGACTAGATTTTACCCTCATCCTTTCCACAGTTTTGCCAAATTGCACAGAGAATTTCCAGCGCTCATTTGATCTCCAAATTTGCAACACTTAGGAGAGGAATATAAACGGACATGAAACGTTTACAGAGAGAATCCGGCGAGCAAATAAGAACTTTTTCGTGCAAACTCCAGTCTCTTGCACATTGTTAAACAACACCGAGTTTGCGGCAGACCTTCAGAGGTTGGCGGCGCTCGCCAGACGCGCAGTCCGCATTAAAGGCTCATCTCACCAGGATAAAACGGGATTTAACCGGAGTCTGGAATAATTGATTTCAAAACGCAGCGCATAAAAGTTTTAATTAACGCATTAAAACTTCATGCAAGTGCACTTCCGTCGCACGGATATGAAACAACGCCATAACCAGCCTCCTGGTGATGTTTGGCTAGGGCGCGTTTTGGCTGCTCGGGGTCCGTCAATCCTGCGTGGCCATTCCAACAAAGCTTTTACCCGCATTAATAATACATGCGTGATTGTGTGCATCAGATTCGAATTGTTTTCTTTTGATTTTTGAATTATTTAGACAACTGCGAGCTCCACGGAGCTTCACTTGATGTCGTTACGCACGACTCTATCCATCATCCTTGTGACAGATGACTGCGATCGCAGCAAACTAAAGGCTCGGGTCGATTTTATATGAGCATTTTGAAGTTAATATTTCTGATTTCTGACACTGGTGGCCTCCTAATATCGTCGAAAAACACCTTGGAAAAAATATATATGCAAAATCAGCTACGGTTGATGTCCACCAGCAGATCAATATGAAGCACGCACGCATGGGACGCGCGCGCTTCCGCGCACTGCGCTCACTGGAGAGAATCTGCTGCCAATTAATTTTAATTAATGGAAAAAGAAAGAAAGACTGAGGAAACTTGATGCGGACCTCTGCCTCATACCAGCGGGTTCGGAAAATTATCTGTGCTAAATATGCAGTAGGGCCGCTGGAGTTGTTTTACGGAGCTCATCAAATGTATTGATCAAGAAAATATCTCTTTGACAAGCACGGAGAGGTCAGTGGAAGCCCGGATAAGAGAGAAAAGCCAGCCCGACGATGGCAAGAGAGTGTGTTCTGGAAAGAAAATCAGTGGTGAAGATAATTTGAGTTTGAGTTTCTGGCGATCTCTGCAGCTCAGAGGGCCCTGAAACAACACGCACGAAGAGAGGAAACTTGCACGGCTTCCACGGGCTTTTCTGTTAAAAAGGAATTTTCCCTAATGCCACAAAAAAACATCAAAATATAGTTCGTGTCTGTGTGAGACTGCGATGGACGTTTCCTGTGTAGATTTGGTAAAAACTTTATCAAAGGATCAATAAAAGACAACGCACACCGACAAGAGCGAGGAGCGTGTGGGCGGTGACCTGCGTGGATAACAGAAAAATGTGACACGCATCCCTTGAAGGTAATCAGTTGCGATTGTACAAGCCAAAATCAAGTCAAGAGAATTTTATATATTTATTTTATTTTTTTAAACAAAGTGACTTGGATGATGGAACTCCTGGCAAAAAAAGAAAAAAACAACAACAATGCTATTATTTATGTTCAACCACTCATAATCTGTTATATATATATATATATAAAACTGTATCAAAAAGTTAAACACGAATTATATTTGAACAATTTGGACACAGGAACTGCAGCCATCGGCAGTCGGGGGTGAGAAACGCAGCGAAGTGCGGCCTGAAGCGGCAAGCTCTGCCGCTCCTGCTCTTCTCCTCAGTTAACTCTGCAGTGACTGCGCAAGAAGAAAGAAGCCGAAGTGCATTTAACAAACACACAGTTAAGAGTAGATTTATATATAGATATATAGATATATCTATATATAAAATGGTAAAAACTCAAGGCCTTGGAGGAGAAACATAAAAGGTCATTTGCAGCTTGACCTTTCGGTTTGTAAGGCTAAGATCCAGATCTGGTTCAATTCACAGGCCAGCTACAGTAACATTATTCTTGTTGTTTTGCACATGGGTGGATACAGGAATACTAAATGAAAAATGTAGAAATAAAAAAATATACTAATAATGAAAAAAGGGAAAATAGACTATAAGTCAAGAGGTGTGTGTGTGTGTATGTCAAACTAGAGTATAAAGGACCTTACTTTTTTAATATTGTTCATATGAACAGTGTGAGTGAACTCTCATAAATGGAAAGATAATTACAGTTTTTTTCAGGTCATCAAAAAGATTATCAGAGACCGATCACTCTCAGCTACTGAGAGCCAACAGAAAATCAGGCCAAGAGGTGAGCAATCTAAGCCCTTGGCCCTTCATATAAGCGCCGAAATTTCCAACATATAATAAATGTTTTTTAAAAAAATAAATCTCACGCTAATTTATATTGAGTGTGACGATAATGATAAGAAATAATAAACGGACTTTAATCCTTTTTATAGAACCTCTTGCCTTCGAAATCACGCACTTTATCCATCTGCGTTATAACATATTAATTAAATAAATCCTGCAGTGGCTCTGATGTTTCTCTAAATAATAACCACGCACACACGTGCCTGCGTTCATGCGTGAAAAGTTATCCCTGCTTCTCCTTTTATTTTTCTTAATGTCCCTTTAAGCAGAGCACATTAAAGCTTCAGGGGAGCCGGGATGGTGCGCTTAAACTGTGACCCGAAAAGTCCCCGCATGAGGACGGCGGAGATCTCCCGACAACAGCCGCAAAGTCAGAAAGTGGAAAGAAAAGAAAAGAAAAAACGCATTGAGGAAAAAAAACAACAACTCAAAGTTTAGTTTGAGATATTACAAAGTTGTTTTTTTATCCGGGAAGTGTTTACAGGACACCATCCCTTTCTTCCCCCGCTTTCCTCCAACCCCTAGTTTGATATAAAATAGATTTGGGAGAAGCGCCATTTTCTCTCCAAACCATGCGCAATGAGACGCGCAAGTATAAGCCCGCTGGAGGAATGCCATGAGATAGAACCGAGAAGGGGGGGAGAGGAAGAGACAGGCAGCCGGACGGGGAGGGAAGTTCTACACTGTCCGGTGAAAGAGAAGCAGCGCTGGGAAGCGTAAGACTGGGTAAAGAAGCTCCGCAATAAGCAGCAAGCAGCGGCGGCGGCAGCAGCACTGTATCCGCGCAGTGTACAGTAGAAACAAACCAGAGAGAGAGAGGGAGAGAGAGAACACCGGAAAACAGCAGCGGAGAGCAGCGCAGCAAACGGCACGTTTCCTTCCCGTTTTCTCTCTCATACCTGTGTCAAGCAGTAAGGGGAGTACATGGTGGCGCCTACAGATGAAACCTGCTCAGGTTGATCACAAAGTTGGATGGACGTTCGCTGCGGTGCCGCATTGCAAAGCCGCTGTGGCTCAGTCCAGGCTGTATAACCCCGCCTCGCTCACAGCGAAAGCTCCGCTCTAACTTTAGAGGAAAGTTTCTCTCTCTCTCTCTTTCTGCTCCCTCCCTCCCTCCCTCCCTCGCTCTCTGGCTCTGACTCTCCCCCTCTCTGTCCCTTATACCCGCCGCTCCATCCGCTTCACACCATGTAACTCTCAATATTGAACATGCTCCCCTTTATGGACGATTTTGTCCAGGCGCAAGATTTGTTTTTATTAATTTAATTTTTTTAATTAATTTTTCTGTTGGGGGGGGGGGGGTATTTTTAAAGCAACTTGTCAGGGTTTTATGTGAAATCAATCAAACCTATTTCGGATCTGACCTGCCAGCCACAAAACAAATCGTGATTTTTCAACTTAGTGTAAGTTAATGTTTCGTCAGAATAAAAATCTGCCCCCTCCTAAAACGGGAATCCACATGTGCCTGCATCTGGTGACATCACAAAAGGTCATGATCAGAGTCCTGCTGAAAAGGCTCGTTTGGGTCCTGTTTTCTCTGTCTTTGCTGCCTCGTTGATCACAATTGTACTTCACAGGCCGGCGCCTCTCGTTTGTCCGGCGCTGTCGACGTCCCAGACGCAACGCTGACGCTTTCTAGTTTTCGAAGACAAAACTCCACGTATTCTGTCTACTAATGCCAGCCTGATTCATGAGCCCATATTATGCACAAAGCAGAATTAGCAGGTATTGTTCTCCGGTGCGCCTTTAAAAACTTTGTTCCTCTTAAAATCCTGCGGTGGGATTCTATATTTCTGTTCCCTGCTGTGCTCATTGTCTGCCCGGCTGTCCACCTGGTCGTCTGTCTCTCTCAGATCAACTTAGTTCACATCCCCTGCTTTCTACGCTGTACAGGCCTCTTTGCAGGCTACCCGCTGACGTTCCCATTTTCAATCTTTAGAGTTGAGCGGCCTTTCGGCTCTTTCTGCTGAAAAACCGTCTTTAAAATGTGTCGCTGCCTTCATAGTGGCAGGTTTGTCTTAAAGTGATCTCTTACTTTCTGCTTTCATGTCCTTTGCCACTGCAAAAGAATGCAGACGCAAACCCAGCAGTGACCAAAATAGGCAGCGAAAAATGTTTTAAATTTACAGCTCAGATCCTGTGGTCTTTTGCCAGCCCACAATCTGCTCAAAGAGGCCCCGGCGTTCTGTGTCCTGAACGTGAAGGTTCGCCATAGGCTGAATTCAACGTGCGCAGCGCAGGGTGCTTCTGTGTGAGGCGTCATCTCAAATCAGGAGGTTTTTTGTTGTTGTTTTTTTTTTTAATGTTTGCCTGTCATGAGGTGTTGTGATGTGAGGCTCTGTTTGGCCTTTCTGGAAGATTCTCCGAACCTCTCGCAGCGTCAGGAGCCCTTCCTCTGAAAGTTAGACGTGAAATATTCACAAGAGGTGGGGTATTTACTACAATATTTCTGAAGACGGCCATGGGAAGAATCAAATATATCTATATAAGTTTTATAGAAATTTCACTTGCAAATACTTTGGTTTGTCTTTTTTGTTTTTTTTGTTAAAATCATAGTTTTATGATGTACCCCCTACAGAACAACATGTAATGGTCAGTTTTTCCATTTGTTTTTGACATGATTGGTGTAAACTGTTATTTAATCTAGGTGAAAACCTACCCTCCCAATAACATGCTTCCACGCAGACATGCCTCTGGTGACCCCACACAAGGCATCAGCCATCTTACGACTATTTCTCGCTGTGTTTCTCTTATTGTTCTTTTCTACACTGAAGTCAATAACAAAATTCCTCTTTTTCAAAGGCATCCAGCAGTAAACTTGTAGAGCCACACTGTATATAAGAACACACCATGTTGCGCCTCTTGTGATGGCAGCAAACCCAAATGAACACAAATCAGAATTTTTTTTCTACCGCGAAGTTTTTTTTGTTTTTTTTTTTACAAACCGTATTTTTGTAAAGTCCCACAGTGAGAATCCGGACCTCATTACTCGCCGTGTGAGGCTAACGTTGGCGGACGTTTGTTAGTGAATAAAAACATTTACCACTGGATGGCCTCTTTAACGGAACCTGCATTATATTGTAGGAGTCCTTATATAAACGGTGAGATATAATACCCTGAACTCAGGCAACCTAAGCGTTCGCATTGGGATTCCTATTGTATGGAAGCGAATGCACTCTGTTTCTAATCAGGCTTGGCTTTATCCTCGCCCGCTCCCTGCTACTCAGTCTAATCAAACTCATATATGCAGGCAGAGTGCCTGCAATTATACATAAGCCCCTGCTCCATATGTGTGTGTGTGTGTGTCAGTGTGTGTGTGAAAGAGTGTGTGAATGCCTAAGTTGGAATACATTTTCTGCATGTGCATACGTCTGTGAGTGTGTTTAAGTTGTGTAAAAGGGTGCGGTTTTAGGGGCTGAAGTCACCCCACTGCTCTAATGCCAAGACTTTTTTTATTTTTGGTGGGGGGTGCGCAGCTTTACGAGACCTCAGCCTATGTACGATACTTAAGAGACACCACACACACACAAAAAAAAAGCAGAAAAAATGTGTATCAAGTACAGAGCACAAGGTACGCGTATACTGTTCTTACATGGGCATGAACGTCTGGTGGTCAAAGACGCCTTGGCACAAACAACCAGAAAAAAAAGGAGAAGACTGAGGAGAAAAAAAAAGGAGGAAAATGCAAAATAAATTTGAAAGAAAGTAAAGCATTTGGAGGTGCAGTGTTCCCTTGCCAGAGTCTCTCCTCTTTCCAAACCACACCCCACCACGGCACAGGCCCAAACCCAAAGCCTTTGTGTGCGCTCCCTCGTTTTCCCTCTTTTCTCTCTCCTTCTACCCCTTTCTCGGTGGTTCTTTTTAGCAAGGTTTTTCTCCCTTTTCTCTTTTCTAATCTTTCGCGTCTTTCTCTAGTTGCCTTTTCCCTCGAACAAACCGCCCCTTTCAGCCGTCCAACTTCGCCGGCTGTTTGTTTAGCCATCTTGGGTCTGCCGTTAAGTGTCCATCCCAATAACAAACATACTATTGCAACCGCTGGAGCTGCAGAACCTCGGGGCGCGCGCTTTGCTTTCCGAGCCCCCCCACCCCACCTCACCCCACCCCACCCCCTCCGATCAAACACGGACTCTTGTCTGAACATCACCTACGAAAGCCTCTCGCACGCGCGCACATCTAGTGGTTTCTGAGCCGTTAAAGAGCACATGAGAAAACCATATGGCCCTGTCTAAAGTTAGCATGTTGCGGTCTCCCGTTGACACGCGGTGCTGCCCATATACTTGCTGTTTCCCATCGCCCGTGGCTAGGCCATTAAATATTGAAAGTGATGTAGCATACTGATGCAGCCATTAGCATGCTAAATGTGCGAGACAGGTGGTTGAGGTCGCCTTTTCTCAAAAGGCAGGAAATATGTGAGTGGAAAATGTGTGTAACTGCGCCCATTTACTTTGCTGTACAGTGTAAATATTGTTTGAGTAAGCTGTTTATATATGTGCTCTGGGAAAGGGGGGGCACGGCAAGTCAAATTTATACGTGTGCAGCCGGAGAGCGATGGCTTACGGGCCGCTGTGGCTTATGGGAGCGCATGATACCCAGCGCAGATCCCAGAGACTGCACGGATCTGTTTCCAATCTGAGCGTGTGCGCAGAGCAATGTGTCACGCCTGCTGCTTTTCATGTGTTTACTGTGTTTAATAGCCGCTCCGACGTTATACTCGGACTGGTTTGGATTACCGTGTTTGCATTCAGCGGGGAGAGAGAGCAAGGGGGGGAAAAGGTATAGATTTATTTTGCTAGTCTGATGTCATCACGTCTTAATTCTGGCATTAAAAAGACAAAAAAAAAAAACACGACATGTCAGATTGGAGCACACAGACCGAGGGAGTGGGTTACCAGCTGTCACGTGTTAACCTGAAGAGCAGAGTTTTTACAGACATGTAGAAGAAAAAAAAATACTGCATGTGGTGCTTGTCGCACAGAGCGCGTCCTGCAGAAATAGAAAAGCAACATTTAAACTATTTTCAAACTTTCTTTCTTTTTTTTTGCTCTTCAGGCAAAAGATTTGCAGAATCTGAAGTGTAAAAGGTTAAGTGTGGACGTGACTTTTAGCACATTTTCTTAGTTTCATGGAACATGTGGGGTATTATACGGGGAGACGAAAGCGATAGGAAGAATATAACATAGGGAAAAATGTGAATTTATCTCCTTAACACAGAAGGAATGTGCCTTCAAAGTCAAAGGATAAAATCTGAAGATAATATTGTGAATATAATGGATGAGACGGAAGTTTTATCCACCTCCCACCAACACAATCTCTTTGTTATAAACTGCTTTGTTAAGGGAATAAAAAAAAAAGAATAAAGTTTTGAGTGTGTGTGTTTGGGGCGGGGGAGGGGGGGGGGGTGTATACCCTGTAAGTGTCCGAGACGAGGAAACATTCAGGCATCCCTGGGCCTCTAGTGGGATCGTCGTTCACCAGGTAAGTGTCAGTAGCCTGAAAAACAAACGCAGACAGACAAAGCAAAAGTGAGGGAGTTGAATCATTTCACATTCATTGCTCCACCGACGCTGGTTGATCTTTTATAGGTACAGGTATCATTTTTTTTAAAACAGAAATGCATGAAAAGCTATTTATTCATTTGGGACTTTTCTGGACCAACTTGCGATGGCTTTTCCTCATAGTGATAAAAGTAATTGTTCTAATCTGTTAACAGTTGCAGTGCTTTCGGCTTTTATGGGCACTGCTAGTAATGATTTGTATAAGGCTTAAAATAAAAAAGAAGGGAATTCCAACCTTTCATTTGAGGTCATTTACTCAGTAGGGACATTATTATTTAGCTGTTTACTTTAATTATTCCTTTTTACAATTATTCCAAATATTATAACCCCTAACAATGACAATGAACGTATTAATTAGATAATAACTGAAGCTTCTTTTTTATATTAATTCATACTTTCCGATTAGAGTGTGGAGGAACTTTTACGTAGTAAACCATGATGTTTTAATTCCATGAGGTATAAATATTATTTGGCCGAGAGGTCCGTTTCTCATAGCCACTCTGCGAAATAGGAACAACCACAGGTCATCCCATTCAGGTTTGGCAGACACTTGAACTGCAGGAAAATGTCACCTAGACTCAACCGTTTCTACAGACAGACAGAGCCCTGACAGTTACATTTTACTGAACAATTTGTCTGTTTCTATTTTACGTTTTCAGCTGACCAGAGTGTGAAGGATACTTTTAGTCCGTGACAAAATAAATGTGACATGGCATGGAGACCTATTACTCTCAGGCACTCTTCAAAATGGGAAAGACAAGAAACACGTCCCCTTTGAGTTAGACAGATACTGGAAAGGGCCAGAACATAACTGACTTGCCCAGATCTGCAGTCGGTGCAGCAGTTGAAATAAAACGAGGCTGGACGATGAGCCGTGTTTATTTTGCCACTATGAAAGGTAGAATACCAGATCAACGAGGGGAAAAGAAAAAAATCTCCAAAAGTTAATGTTAGAGAACTGCAGCACATTTCTTAGGTGAGAGAATATGCCACTGTGAAAAAAAAGATGATTTAATTCTCAGACTTTATACACACAAATTTGAAGGGCTTTACAACAATATGCGCACAATTCAAAATATTTTACAGCATCATCCATCATTCTTTCAAATCAGAGTGATCAAACCTTTTAATCTTCTTGTTTTTTTTCTTATAAAAGCATTCCCCAAAATGCGTTTGTCTCATTATAATAATAATGAAGATATGATAGTTATCCCTTCTCTGGAGACGCTCTACAGCCCCATAAATCCACAGTCCAAATACCCATGTGCATGCATGCATATGTGTGTAGGTGTGCATTGAGGGAGCTTCATTTGTATTCTAAGACGAGCAGGCAGGCGGACAGGCAGGGTTCTGGCAGGGCCTGGAGCTGTGAAATAGGCTCTCCTTGCAGTTCTGCCGTTGATTGGATCAACCTATCCCCACTCTACTTAGCCAAAGGGAGCCCAAATCCCACAGCCGCTGCGGCGTTCTGTGAAATCCTATTTCATTTCACAACTTTACCGGATAAAAAAGCGTGCACACCCGCTTGTGCCAGCCCAGGACCCCATGCAACATTCATTTAGCGAACAAGAGCCGGGAAGAAACAGTGCATGTGCCTGTGTTGAGATGCACACAAATATATAACCCCTCCCCCCGCAATATAATCTCCCATATATGTTTTCTTTTTCTCTCATCAACATGTGCTACTTGACTTGCATACACACACACACACACACACACACACACACTGCAACGCTTGCAAGCTCCCACCAGCGCACACGTGCATGCCACTTACGCAGACACACAGACACAAACCCCATAATAAGAGCCAGACGTTGGCAGACCACACAGCCCTGAGTTGTGGTGAAAACAAAGGCTATTCATATCCTTCGCAATGAGAGGTCTGTACAGCTCACTCTCCATCTCCCCCTCTACCCCGTCCCTCCCCTCGGCTTTTTATTACAGATAATCTGCCCTCGCAAACCGCCCATTTTTCTGCAATTGTGCGATTTCTAATCATCTTTATTAGTCCATAAACATGTTTCTTTTCTCTTCTTTTTTTGTTTTCGGGCTGCTTTTATTGAGGAGGCCCTCGGCTCCTTGAGGGGGCAACACAGCGCCTATTGTTGAGTTTCACGATGCTGATGGAGCCAGGAACAGCGTGAGAGAGAGAGAGGCCTGCTGATATGGCCGCAAAGCATTGTGGGAATTGGGTAGTGAAGTTCTTCAGATGCATGTTTACATGCTAATATACAACTGCGCACACAAGGACAAAAAAGCAAACACCCTAAAAGTCTGCCAGGATACACATGTGTGTTAATGAAACAATGTATCTGATTGGCTGGCAATCCCAATAATGGCCCGGATCCACGGCACCTGTGCAGGGGTCCACACCAGGCTGAGCCTTCTGATAACCAGCAGTGCATCAGGTGTGCTGGAGCTTCAGTGATTGGCTGGGGCCAGCCAGAAACAGGGTCAGGTGCACCAGCAGGCTTTCCCTCATTGGTTTGGCCATGCCCAAATAAGCTGTGAGGGAGAAAGAGCTGTTTCCATTGGCCTAGAGCTGCCTCATTCTGCTAGTGAATGGGAGTCTGGCCTGATGGCATCAGGACAACCGCGAGTGTGCAAGGAAACATAATGGAGCTCTGAATGTCTTTGGAGTGAACATGTCTGCATGTCTACAAGCTTCAAAGGGGTAATTCAGGTTCTCTGACTGAAAATGGTTTCAAATGGTTATAAACAGCTAAAATCTTACATGTACTTGATAACTGTCTTGATGTCTTTATTTAGCACGAATCCAGTAAAGCTCACAGGTAGTCCAATATGGGCTTGGACCAAAGTAGACTTCTACTATCTTAAAACAACAGCGGTCTCGAAAACATCATGGAGGTCTATGTGAAAGCTATTATGATCGTTTAAACCTTTGTGGCATTTTCACTTGGTCACCTTATGATCACAGAAGTCAACAACTGGCAACACGAGAAATGCTGGTAGAAGGAAATTTGACACCACTGATCTTCCTGTGTGAAACAAATACCGAGAGCAGAACATGCAAAGTGTTTCTGGTCGAATTAACTGGCTAACAGAAAAGCAAGAAAACCGTTAAAAGAATATAAATAAAAAAAATGACTGTGTTTGTTCTATTAGGTTGTTGTGCTGAATGTAAATAATTTACATGCTCCGTTCTCAATATGTGTTCAACACAGGACGATTATTGGTGGTGCACTGTCTCCAGCCCCTATTCCTTACCTTTTGCTTAAATAAACTGTTTAAAGATGAATGAATTTGCTTTTGTATTTACAGCTGGCATTTTTGAGACTGGATTTGTTTTTTTCAGTTGGTAGAAGTCCAACCTGATGTCAAATAAGAGAAGACAAGACAATGTTGGATGGATGAAGTCATTTTTGATATATGTCTTTCTCTGACTAACTGCTGGAGCCAACCTCTGAGACCAACAAATATAGATTTATACTTAGAGAGTGTACTGCAGTTGGTGCCACGCCTCCCACATCTAGTTTCTGTGTAAAATAATCATCAGTGTAACTATTAGCCTAATGCAAATATGTTGGCCATTTAAAGGTTTCTACAACAAGTTTTGCATAACTTGCTACAATGTTTTTGAGGTAGGACTGTTTTAGTCCTAGCCTCTATTGGATCAGCTGTTAGCTAGAGAGCCATTTGTTCCAAGTTTCGTTCTCATAGGAATTTCTCTTAATAATATGATTGGTAAAGCACTACCTCCTACCTCAATTTCTCTTGGAAAAAATTACCTGCTTCTTTGTAAATGTCTATGCATTTGGATTTTAATTACTAGCTATTGATCTGGACGTGTGGACCATGGCAGAAGAGAAATTGTATCTAAATGGGATGTTTCTGGTTAAATCAAATAAAGAACGGATCCTCCGGTGCCAACCTGACTATAGCTTAAAGGCTGTTGAAAAAGCATTTGATTAAACTCCTGCGAGGGTTTTGAGTTGGGAGAATTTTAGGATGGTAGTCCACTTTGCTCTTGGTTACTCTCGAACTAACAAACAAAATCAAGTTTAATATAATAGGAAAACGCCAAGAGAATGATTCGCTGCAGGTGAGATACTAACTATTTATAATCTTTCAACAGAACGTCACCACAAAAATCCTGAGCTATCTGTTTAACCAGAGCTCATGAGCAGCAAGACAAAAGAGCCAAAAAAAAAAAAAAGCAGCTCAACGTGAATAGCAGATCTCATTTCATATTAACCAACTGACAAAGAGCAGTTTACATGCCCTCTTTATGTCGTCAGCCAAAGAAACAGGTGCTGATGAACCTCAATCCCATTGTGCAACAGTGAATGACACGGAGCTAATGAATGGACTAAGCTCTGTACCTGCCACTGGGGAGGCCAGAACATACTGACACCCCTTTGTAGTAAACCCCTCAAAAAAACAACAACAACAAAAAAACTCCAGGGCCCCAAACACATTCTCTCTCTTTCTCTCTCCTGCAGCACTGTATGAATTATATATTGTACTGTATATATAGAGCATATGCCTAGCCCATATGGCCAGCCCAGAGCAAAAAAATCTCAAAGCCCTCCTTAATTAACATTTTAGAGGGAAGATTTGGAGGCGGGAGAATGAGTCAGTGACCTATTTGGAGTCCATCATCACCCAATGCAAATGTGCTAATTGAGACAGATTTTCCTACTTCGCAAATATGTGGAGTAGAGAGAGGATACTTTGGAGGATTTCATATTTTTTCTTGTTGTTTTTCTTTTTTTCCCCTGTGAGCCATCTGATCTGAGGTAGGGATATAAGATGTGTTTTTAGCTGCTTCCTTCTCCTGACAAAAGAAGACACTTCTCTTTCACTTTCTCCCCCTCTATCTCGCTAAGTCCTTCTTGGCCCGCTCTCTATCCATCTTCCGTCTTTCTCTCTCTCCATGGATGTGTTGACGACCATATGGCCAAATTCTTTGGAGGTGAGATCTCCGAAACCTGCTTAGACTCTCGCATCTACACACACACTCTCATACTTCTACACACACACACACACACACACACACACATCCACAGAGCTCTGTGTAGGAAAGCATCGAATGGTGGATTTTGTTCTCAGATGGCTCCGTTTTAAAGCATGTGAATGGCAGCGTATCAATGATCCTACGTCTTCATCTCAGAAACTCCCGGTACTCACACACCTCAGACCGAGCCGCTCCTCTGTGATCATCATCTGGAACTTCTGTCAGCACATCTTTTTAAAGCCTGAAATTATTACCATTGTTTATACCTCAGTATACGTTTTCGCTGTCAAGATGTGGCCGTTGACGCTTCTGCTGCCAAGTTAAGGACGCAAGATGAAAATTGGGGGTGATGAGGGGGGAGAAAGAGAGAGGGAGAGATGGTCCAGCCAACCTGCGTGAGATGGCAGCCACTTCAAAGACTCCAGGCCGCACCGGCGATCTGTTCCACTGTGTCTGAGGACTGTATGAAAGGCAGAAATGGCCGCCGTGTGAGTCCTTGCCAAAGCTACCTCAGGGAGAAATGTTGGAAAAATACAATTTTTCACACAACTATCCTCTGGGGATGGGGAGGGTTGACGAAATGGGAGAACAATATTAGACATTAGACAAAAAAAAATGAAGTAAGAATAGATTGATGTCTGAGGAGAGTGGGGGCTAATTATTTCACTCTGCTTTTTGGTTCTAAAGGTTTAGCCGGACCAAATGCGGAGCCAAGATGAAGCGTTAAGGAACTTGAGGCGAACTCTCAAGCTGTGCGTAATACACTTGTGAAAAAAAATGGGATAAGGCTTGTGGGGTTCTTGCATGAATGCTACCTGGAGCGAGCTCCTTCTCCTAAACCTAGCATAATATGTATATATGTAAATCTTATTTTGGTAGCTTTTTACTAAGTAATTTTGAGTTCAATTTAGTTATTGCTCCAATGTATCTCAAATGTCATCTCAAGGCACAGATCCAATTCATACAGACACACTTATATTCGGGTCATCCTAATAATGTAAACAGATTCAAATCAACCACATACTTGCGATCCCAGTGATATAACAATGCAGATAAAATGTCTTTATCTAAGGAAACCCAGCTGACTGCATCCAGTCATTGACTTTGCAGCAATCCCTCATCCGGAGCCAGTGTGTGTTGAGAGCGGAGAGGAAAGACTCATTTCCAACAGCTCAGTATGCACAAATATCTGCCGGGGGTTTTAGAGGGCAGAGAAGAAAAAAGGTTCCTCGCTTGCTAATGACCAAGTAAAATGCTGCTACCTTCTTAAATAAATTTGTAAAATCAGTTCTAAGTCATTATTAAGATCATTCTGCTCCCTCCTCCCGTAAGGATTTAGTAAAAGACTAAAATAATTCTAACAAGTTGGCAAGTAAACCTTTTCCCTGACGACCCCAGCTAAGATGTCTCTTTTAGTTAGAATGACTGCTTCAGCTTGCTAGCAAGTTTGACTTTAGCATTGGTGCTGTTGCCAAACTATTTAAAGCACGATGCAAATGTTTTAAATCAATTTGAACAATGTGGCATATGGCAAAGGTTTTCACTAACAACCACAGCTAAAATGTGTCGGCCACTAGCAATGGCTGCATCTGGGTTGGCTAGCGCAGCTCATTGGCTAGTTCGACTTTAGCTTAAGAGATGTTGCTAGTTTAAACAAATGTTTTGAATCCGTTCGGACAATGTGGCATGTAGACCTTTTCCCTGATAAGCACAGTTCCAGTAGGATGTGTCAATAATAAATGACTGCCTCTGGGTTTAATAGTTTAGCTTTCTAGCAAGTGTTTTGGTCAAATCTTAATTAAAATGTTTAGGAAGGATTTATGACTTTTAAAAAAGGAGTTAATTTGTTAGAATTAATGTAACCATGCTTATACCTTGCATTTAAATTAATACATTTATTCTAAGCTTGAAAAGTTAAAATGGCTAGTACTTAAAGCTATCCAAAATTATTCTGCACATGCAGGCCTATATGCTTGTCTCAATCTAAGGTTGTCCTCCTTAACCAAAAGCTGTGTCCTAAACCGTCCCTGTTGATGTAGAATAATTGAGTTCAGGTTTGGACAGTATTTTTGATTTTCAACTACTACACAGCTGACTGATAAGTTTGCCCTGTGGGGGGTTTGGGCGTATGTGCCGCCCCTGTTAAATTGCCGCCCTGAGTGTTGAGCCATGTAACCCATGTCAAGAGACACCACAGGTAGACGTGGAGTGTGGACTGGGAGGCCTAACTGTGGGACGCCGGCTTATAAAAACACACTTGTGACTCAAGTCAAAAATTACTACTGAGGTGCAGCGAAGCTGTTTATGTGATAGTGTTAACGTTAGCTGTCTCGACTTCAATGAAAAAAGCCTCTCACCGAAACAGTTCCAGAGACACAAGAGGAGATACTCACACTGTGACACACTCCAATACTCACTTGTCCTGGCAGCTTGCCTGCCAACTACTGATCTCACCAGACAGGATAGGCTCTGAACTGTGGCTTGTTGATAATACAGCGCCAATTGTAACTCTGATCTACCAGGGCAGCAACGTTTCACCGCTGTGCTGCTTGCACCATGCAGCTTCTCTGTGGATTAGGTTACCAAATGCCATGGACACCGCTTTTCCTGCATGGATCCTGATCCAGTCTCTCTTTTTCCTTTCTCTTGATAGCCAAACCGCACTCAGTAAGGAGCTGCACTACATTTAAAAATGAGGTTTTAGCTGGGTACAATCATCCTTTTGTGTGCCACAAGGAGTGATCCGTGGAGGGATTCTCTTGTGGTTATGGTTCTAATATAGCAGAGTTTACCACGATTAGGCAACCTAAAATTGTATTACATCAAAATGCACAGTGAACATTGCAGCTTGTTGAGGTGATTTCAAAGCATCTACTCTTCACCACCTCCACTCCAATAATGTGCTGGAAATCTTTGTAATAACACAAGAAGATTCACACACGTCTCCCCGCTTTGCACCATTTACTTTCTTTGCTTTCCCTTGACTGACATGTTATGCCGTTGGCAGGTTTCTCTACAACGACCGCAACGTAACCAACTGTGAAATTATAGGCCAGCAATCAAAACAGACCCAGTTTTTTTCATATCAGTGCCAGTTATCAGCCATTGTGTACCAGGTCACCTGCGTTGGAGAAACGATTGGACAGCATGCCATTTGACATTTGGAGGCCCTGTCTGTGTTTTTGGGCTGCAGTGACTATGGGCTGCACACACACACGTGGGGCTGATACACTTTTATTTTGCTTTAAAATGTTGGGCACGCGAGCCCAGGAAGTTGCTAAACACGAACAAATGAGCATGCAGATAAAAGCTTTTAACGCAGAAGGACCCAAGGTGCTCCATTACTCTTGGTTGTTGAGGTTGGACCTCAACAACCAAGGACCAAGATTCAAAAGATTTTATGATATTTATGGGTTTACTGGGTATCTTTTATTTTTTTGTTTTAGAAAATTTTCATTATTATTTCAACTGTTTTGTTCCTCTTTTAAAATAATATTATCATTGATATTTTGTGATATATTTATTTTCATAGATTTAATGCAATGCTGTCCTGTAGTTGTATATTTGCCTATTTATTCATTCATTCATTTATTTATTACGAAAAAAGGTATAACACAATATTCCCAAATATAGTAGAATGTATAGCTAACTGTATTTTATTTCTGGAGACAGGGATTTCCAATATTTTCACATCTGCCATCCTGAAAAAAAGACTTGACCAGGCACTTAAGATATTTCAGGAATATATGCCTAAAATTATTTATTTTGTCGTTGTTTTGGGCAGTATTCAGCCCTGTGATGCCATGCTTTTTTTTTTTTTTTTGCAAAATAAAATAAAATAAAATAGAAATTTTCGAATACATGCTGTATCATCTATTGCTTCGCACAGGGTGGAGGTTTAAATAAACAAATAAATAAATATTTTAATAAATATATTGGATATACAGTTAAGATGGAATCTGTTCAGCTGTTTTAATGCAAAAGCTTAACCTGGTTGCCGAGGACTCCAAAGCCGCAGTTATACAATCAATCATAAAAAACCGGGGCAATAAAAGCAATCTGGTATTTTACAGCTTATAGCGCAGCCATTTTATAAGACGATATTATTATTATTATTGTTGCTGCTGTTATTATTATTATTATTATTATTATGAGATTTATCCCTTTAAATGCTGCTGGATGTAAGGAGATAATTCTCTTTTCAGATCATCAGATTTTCAGATCAATGTTAGAGACGCGGGAGATCCGGCAGATCCTGCTCTCTTAACGTGCTCCTCTTATCTGACGGTCCTCATGCGCCATCTCACCTCCACACACCCCCTTCGGTCAGGCCTGTAAAGGATGAGCCGGCACGGAGTTACGGCGCGCACGACTGGAAGCGGGGGGTGGGGGGGAAGAGACTTGCGCTGCAAAGGCGCAAATGGAGAGGAGTTCGCAACCTTGCGGGGAAAAGGGCGGGATAAGCATAAAATTAACTGATAGGCTGTGTGTAGCCTTGTGCGTGGCAGTCAGGTCTGCTTGAGTTTCGTTTTCTGGTTTGATCAGAGGGGTGAACTCAAGCGCCTGAACGCAACGCGATTTCCAATTTAAAGCGGCCGGGCAGACTTTTTCTGTAGACTCAATCAAACTTCATTTAGATGTAGGTTGTCACCTATAGGACAGCGAGTCATGGTCAGTTCTTCTGTTTGGTCTGCTACGTCATTGTAAATCGTTATTTCCTCCTGATAAAATCTGCCTTAAGCTTCCACACGCCGATGCCTCTGGTGACATCATACAAGGCATAAAGCATCTGATCAAATTTCCTTTTGGAACATTTTTCCTGGTTTCCACCCCCTTCTGATTCACATTTTTCATCAAATTCCGCTGTCAAAGGTGTTTAGTTGTGTTCCTTTTACAAATGGCAGCCAGTTATCACTTTTGCCTCTTGTGATGTCATCAGGATAAGCAGAATTAGCTGTTTTTCCTTTAGCCTGCTTTTTAAAGACACACACACACACACACACACACACACACACACACACACACACACACACACACACACACACACACACACACACCATATATAAATATATATATATATATATATATATATATATATATATATATATATATATATATATATATATATATATATATATATATATATATATATATATATATATATATATACACACATATATATATATATATATATATATATATACATATATATATATATATATATATATATATATATATATATATATATATATATATATATATATATATATATATATATATATATAGCTGTATTTTTCTTGTCAGATGAACCTCTTATTGCCAAAAAAAGACGTGACACAATCTTATTATTAATATCTTATAATTTAAATTGAAGGAAATTTAAGCTAAATTAACACTCCAACAGTGAGTTTTATTGTTTAAAAGGCCCAGTTTCCTTTTTTTTAAAGATATATGATAATTTGCTTTCATTTTGAGCCTTGATCAGAAACAGAAATAAATGGGAACTCTGCTGATTTCTATTTTTTCACACTGGCAATTAAAGACACACACACACACACACAGAGAGAGTTGCAGCTATAGTCACTTTACCACTCCGTGGATGTTTCTAATCTATCGCTATAATGAAATTCAGCCATGCTCAATCAAACAAAATCCCTGTTTTGTTTACATCCAGCCTTACATACTTCACCCTATAGAGCCAAACAGAGAAGAACTATTAAGTTTCCACAGCACGTACCATTATAGCGCGGGGAGATCTGCCAACCCTCTCAATGCCCCATTTTCCTTTAAAAGTTCAGGGTCCAAAAAAAAAAGGGAAAAAAACTGTGGGAGAGAGAGCTGAGGGAGGAAGACTTCTTCTCTTCGCTGTTGCCGGAAGCACAACAAAAAAGGACCTTTAAACAAGCCGGCCTTTTGGCCCAGAGAAGAAAAAAGCGGGTCCACTCTGCAGAAGACTGGCTGTAAAGAGGACAGCAGAAGCCCCGGACCTCCCTCCGTCCTATCGCTCTCTGCTGTCAGATGCACCCATGTCCTGCAGGAGGAAGTCGCGGAGACGTGCGCGTCAAAGTCCCGATGAACTTGTCCGGATTGGAAGACGCTTAGGGAGAAAAAAAAAATCCCGAAACGATCTTAATATTGCGATCAAATTAATGGACGGGAGGGGTGAAGCAAAGTAAGTTTTTTTTTCTCTTATGCTTTCATGAAAGAGTCTTTGCAGCCGAGCAGCTTCTGCGTCCAAAACGCGTCCAAAAAGCAGCGCGCCCGATCGCTTTTACCGTCGTATATCTCTCTTTCGCTCTCTCTCTCTCTCTCCCTCTCTCTCTCTCTTCCTCTCTCTCTCTCTCTCTCTCTCTCTCTCTTCTCTCTCTCTCTCTCTCTCTCTCTCTCTACCTCTCGATCCACACTTGCTTACACACGCGCAAACACACGCACAGACGCTCACAAGCATATATAGATACACACAAACTAAGGGGGTGGCTGAGGGGTGGGAAGGGGGGGACACCCTCGCCGCCTCCTCCTCCTCCTAGAAGCTGACGAGATGAGAGAGCGCATGCAGCGCGCCTCGCGCCGGTAGCGGAATGCCGGGGCAGAGCAGCGGCACGTCGGTCGGTCTGGTCCCGGGCTGGAGCGGCGATCGGTGCGGGAAAGGGAAGCTGACTGATCAACCTCCCCTCACCGATGCCCGCACAATCAGAACATCACACGGTGGCTGGGGATGGTTGCGTATACAGCAAAGCCGCCTCGAACTGGGGAATTATTGGGTGAATTATTAATAAAGCGAGCGGTGCGCAGGCTGTCGCGCAAAGAGCGCAGCTACCAGGCGGAGCAGCTGGGGCTTTAGGAGCATTAGGAGCACCAGGGGCTAAATCACGGACTGCAGGAAGAGAAGGGGAGGGGGGGGGGGGTTATTACAGGCTGCACTGGCTCCCACACATTCCGTCAACGCACTTCACTTATCATGGTCCAACCTAGAGCAGAGATCAAGAAAAAAGAAAAAAAAAGACAGCTCAAAGTGTTGTTTTTGGAGAAAGGTGACCAGATCAAGTAGAAGCTGTGCCTCTGCGGAGAAAAGTCCCATTTTCTATGTGATATGAAAGAGCGCAGCGCGCCAGGTCAAAGACATTCTGATGGGTTGTTAATCAGAATCCTGATTGGGCACTGCTAAGCCGGGGTTTAAGAAGTTTTAGCTCTCTGACACAGATCTGTGCAAGAAACGTCACCAAGAGATTACACGAGTGCAGAGATCGGCTTGGAAGATTTGATTTTTGTTTTTAGGGCAAAACAAGTTCAAACACAAACACGTCAGCAGAGGACGCATAAAATATAGCGCATTAGCTACAGTTATAAATGATCACCTCTAGTAGCAGTTTGGTAAAAATTGGTATTCAAAATCATCGTTAGAGCATAAAAAAGTTCAAAGCTTTGCGTGAAGCATAATCGTGACCCCCACACGGCCCCACGTAAAGACAGACCCCTGACAGAAGCAAACAAAAACAAAACAGCTGTCTTTGCGTGGGGCCCTGTCACAAGCAGTGAAAGGAACTTCAGAAAACACTTTGAACTGGGCCAAACTGAGCACGAAAAGCATTCTAACCTCAAAGGAAATTAATGTTAGCAGGTACATTTATAAGTTCATATTTCAGGCATAAAATAAACATTTGCGTGTTTCCTTTTCCCGCAGATGAACGAGCCATCTGAATAGTTGTTTATTTTTTGGATGTACATACACACACACACATGCAGTGTGTGTGTGTGTGTGTGTGTGTGTGTGTGTGTGTGTGTGTGTGTGTGTGTGTGTGTGTGTGTGTGTGTGTGTGTGTGTGTGTGTCGTCATCCTGTCCTGTAAACCAGACGTCTGATGACATTCCTGCAACATGACAAATTATGAATAATTAAGCGTTGACCTCCTCACACATTCGGCCTCATGAATTAGTAATATGTATTTGAGTTTGTTTTGTATTTCAGCTTTATTTTTTTTTAACATATTTTGATTTATTTTAACATATTTTGATTTACATGAAAAGAAAAGCTTCTGGGGTATAGGGCACGTGTGTGTACCAGTGAGTTTTGCTTTAAACATGCATTTAAAAAAAAATCTCTGTTAAAAACAGCTTTTTTCGTTACCTACTTATTCAACAATACATAGTTTACTGTTTGGGTTAGCAGGAGTGGCTTTAATTAACATGAGTCCGTTAACTGACGTACAGTCAGATTTTTTTGGAATGTTACTTACTGAGCCAGTTTATATGGCAAGCATTTCTCGAGATCTTAAACTGAGAACGAATAGATCCAATCAATTAATCAATCAATCATGCAAGCAATATAAATGCATAACTAAATAAACAAATACAATTTAAAAGTTCACAAAATAACTTAAAGTCAAATTTTGTTAAATAAATGTAATACATTTTAAATGTTCAAATAATAATAATATAAATTTTTTGTACGAAACTACCGATCAAAATGTGGTTAAAGCAGTAAAAAAAGGGACACAAAACAACAATCCCATTATTAATATTATTAATAATAAGAATAATAATGATAATTATTATTAATATAATTAATCATCATCATCATGCTACTATTACTACTACTAAAACAACAACAACAAAAGCAGCAAATAATAATAATAATAAATAATAATAATAATAATAGTAATAGAACAGAACATGTTAGTTAAAAATTAAATTTAACCCCATTCCACATATTTGTAAATTATTACTATTTTCTTATTTTTTCCCACCATCGTTTTATTAATTTTAAATGCCTGCTTCTTCTCGTTTTCCCTTTTCTTGTCTTACAGATGCTGGTGACTATTAAACTCGTGGGTGCCCGCGTCGACCGGTTTGGGAAATTATCAGTTTGCTGGAAAACTCCCAAACTGGGCCTCTGAAAGCCTCCCATTGATCCCTCAACACGATTTTCCTCTCGCCCTTAATTAAAGCGCGCAGCGCAGAGCGCACTGAGGAGCGGCTGGACCAACTTGTAGCGCCAACATTTGCAAAAGGCCCTGACTGCAGGGTTTCAGTGAAATCGATCACAAAGGAAACATCACTGAGGTGAGAAAATTGGCGTTTATAAAACGATAAAGTTGAATTGTTTTTATTATTTTTTTTCTTTCTGCATAATATAAACCAAATATACAATACATAAATAAAAATACAACTTTATAGCGGCAAACAGCAAATCAAATTTTTAAATGTTTCAAAAATAAAAGAAGGTTTCACATTTAACCTCTTTTATTTATATTTATTGTGCAAAAATAAAACCTGGAACCTGTTCGTACGCTAAAAGAAATTTCGGAATGAGTCATTAAGAGATCATTCTTAGAAAGAGCTTCAACGGGAGGCCTTCACAACCAAAACCAAGAATGCAGAAACCAAATGGTTCAGTCCACCCTACACGCGCCACAGCGGCCTTTAATGAAGAAAAATAATACAATTCAGAAAGTTTTTTTTCGGAACAACTGAGAAATTTTATGTCTGCATTCAAGCGGATTAAATAATAATTATTTCCTCCTGAGTCACCATATGTTTGGACGAGTTAACCTGGATCCTACATCTCCGTTGCTTTTGTTGCAGTGCAAGCAAAAGGAGCGAAGTTTGCTGACCACGGTGTGAGTTTAATATGGATAAGGAAAAATATATCTATGTCATTAATGTTGAAGTAGTTTTTAAAAAGAAAGAGCGCACACGGAAAGACTTAGGCATGCATTTTTATTTTCTTGGAGGAACACACACACACCAAAAAAACACACCATTCATGCTGGCTAGATCCAAAAGTCACAAAACAAACTGCGGGGCATCCGTTGGCAGGCAGCGGCGTCCTAATCACGCAACTTGTAAGCGTCAATTAGGCTGAGCTTTGGGGGTTAATGAAAGCCCTGAGCCGTGCGCCTGGATGTAGCCGCAGCCTCCTTTAAACCGCGCACCACAATGCCTCTGGTAGCACGCTGCTTT
Organism: Fundulus diaphanus; assembly: GCA_037039145.1. Lineage (NCBI taxonomy): Eukaryota > Metazoa > Chordata > Actinopteri > Cyprinodontiformes > Fundulidae > Fundulus > Fundulus diaphanus. The sequence continues at coordinate 44,900,387 of CM073123.1, read as the reverse complement.
AAGAGCCAGCATTATGTGGGCAATAAGCCCCCCCCCAACAGAAAAACCTCAGAGTGAGGAGAGAGGCGCTCGGGCAACACAGGAGCACTTTCTTCCTGATGCCAGCGTGCTGGTCTGTAAAGCTAGAAATAATTACATGCTGCACTCCAAGAAAACAACTTCTAGATCCCACGCAAGAACATAACCGCAAGGCTTGATGAGACCGATTATTTCTAATTAATTAAACCCAGAACAGGTCAGAAAATGGCACCAAAGTCCCATCAGATGAGCGTATTAATTTAACATATTTATAAACTAATTTTAATTGAATTAATTCAACAGAGTGCTCCGTAAAGAGCAGGGCATGGAATGTTGTAGTGGTAGTGAATATAAAAGAAACCAAAATAAAAATATATAACTTAAAATTAAAATGTGTCACAAAGCTAAACTACCACAAGAATAGCCCATAAAATATGAGAAACAGCCATCATTTGATTATCAAATTAGATTTAAATACACATATGGACTGATATGAGGAGTCAACAGGTTGTAAGCTGGTTGTAAATGCACATAAACAACAGGGCGTCTGATAAACTAATGGTTGAGAAAAAGAATTAAAAAACATCTGATTTTTGTGAGTGTATATATATAAGAAGAAGCATATTTTTTAAATTTGACGTTTTTCCTTTACCTTCATTTTTTTAAATGGAGACACAACAAAACTTAAAGGTCAAAATCATAAATAAAGTTTTTATTTTATTTTTTATTCATTTACCAGGACAGAGACAATACACCCGTCACATGCCAGAGTTACCCAAAGGCCAGTTTTCATCTCTAGTCCTGTTTGCCAGTTGTGCAGTGGCACCCTAAAGGAAGCATAACATACTATAAACAATGACTTAAAAAAGAGTCTTTGTTAGTCTTTTAACAATGTAAAGCCAACAAAAAAAAATTAAAAAATTTGACATACATAAAATGAGCAGAAATTTGAATCTTTGTTGCATTATCACTTTACAAAAATGAAGAAGAAAAAAAAGATTGGCAACTGAAAATCTGTTAGATGCATAAAAATAGCTTATAAGAATTTCTTGTGTGTTTTTTTTTCTGTAAGACTGCAGAGCTGTAGGGAAATTAAAACGTGCAAATCCAACTGAAGGCCTCGGTGATGCTCCTCCCTGCTGCAGAGAAGCAGACAGAAAATCAGATTCTCAGTTACATGAAAAAGTCCATATCATCCATCAGACACCGTCATCCCAACATCATTTTTTTCTCAGCAATCTTCATTCCACAGTGAAACAGAGAGCACTGGGGATTCTGCATGTGCCTGCGAAAAGTGCAACACAGGCACTAGAAAGCAAAGAAGAAGAAGAAGAAGAAGAAAAAGAACAAGGCTCTTTTTGTGCGAGGTGGCTGAGGTTTTATCCCTGCGAAGCAGAGTGTTGTCTAGCATTACAAATCTCAGCCCCTTTGCAGCCTGGACGGACACGGACATGGGAGGGCCCTCGCACTGTCTGCGTCCCTTTCTGCTCTGCCATGCACATCAGACCCAGAAGTTGAGGAGACGGGTGGAGGGGCTGTTGAAGGAAAAATAAAATAAAAGGAAATGAGGGAAGAATGAAGGGCTGAAGAAATAAAGGAAATGTATGCGGCTGGCGTAAGGAAGGAAGCAAGGAGGGAAGGAAGGAAGGCAGTAGTTAGTTTCAAGTAGTTGCATAGGAACAAAACGACAGTTTGTCTGTGTGAGCCGGTGTGAGCAAAAGACGGAGAAAAAGAGCGGCTACCAAGCGGCCACTGGAGGCGTGAGGAATGCCCGGCCCTGGCACAGGAGAGCAGGGGTGGAGGTTGGAGTATGTTCACAGTTCTGCTGCCAAGCTGAGTACATTCCCACTACAGAGTCATGGAGACCCTTTAACCTACACATTTCTGGAGCTGCACTTTTCTGCAGGAGAGGCTCCAACAACACACCTCACAGGGACTTATTCTGTAAAATCCTGAAGACCAAGGTAGAGGATATACCAATCAGAGTTAGTTTTTGTTTTGTTTTTTGGGCTGATACCAATTTTTGTTTTTCTTTGAGGTCTGACCTTCCAGTTCAGCTTTTTTTTTATAAAAAAAATGCATAAAAGAAGAAATAAATTGATAGGTTCTTGGACAGAGGTTGTAGGACTCACAAAGAAAAAATATGACAAGTTCTTTACGTTCATCTATCAAAACAAAGGCCTCCAACTTTTAACTGAATTTTATCAAATATAAAAAGTGCATCAGAGTACATGCTATTGGTCAATGGCCCTATAAAACAAATATGATGGGAGTACAGGCCTGGAATAAGGGTTCTCTTATTTCTTCAAACAACGCTGAAATTCTCAGTGAGGACTAAAAGACACACATCAACAAAAGATTTTCTCTGTCTCTTTAACCTTTTGTACCAAACCTGGAGGATGTAATGAAAAAGAGTCAGGGGATAAACCTTCCTTATTAATCATGCTGCCAACATCTGATTCTCATAATATGATAAACTTGAGTTAAACAACCAAGACTTTGTGGTTTCACAGTATGATCCACACAACAAGAATAAAAAGGTGCAGTTGTTTTTTTTTTTTTTTAAAAAGAAAAAAAGAAAAGGAATACGGTATTTTTCGGAACATAAGACACACCGGATTATAAGGTGCATTGAATATTCTTCCCAAGTGTGTAACATCACTCCACCCCTCCACATGCACAGTGAATTTCTCCATTGTGAGATCAATGATGTTCAATTATTATACTACCTGAGAGTGAGAGCTATCCGTCTCTGCCGGGAGGACAGACTAGTTGGACTATACTGCCCTGTTTCTAACATAAGGCCAAAATAAACGTAACTTTTATATTGAATTAACTTACTTGGTTTATTGTTACTAGCGCGTACTCCGGGCACAACCTACCATCAATGCACTTCTAGTTTAGACATTACAGTCAGGCAGTCTTGTAGACTCCTCAGGGGTCCTGTTACGGGTGATCAGGTTCTGACACAATATACCGTAATGCTCCAAATATCCATTGAGCGGAGTGGCTTCATTGCTAACCAAAGTCGTACTTACGCATTTTGACAGATTTTTGAGCACATTTTACCACATAAAATCAGTCAGTAAGCACAGCAGAAATCAAATATAAGGACACGCCAGATTATAATGCGCACCATCAATTTTTGAGAAGATTTAAGGATTTTAAGATTGCCTTATAGTCCGAAAAATACGGTAATTATCCCTGCTGTTGTTGAAATAATGTAACACATTAGCAAATACTGTTATAACAATCCCATTTAAACACACATATATTGTAACTTTGAATTCAATACGCAGAAATACAGAGTAATACCCAGTAAACCAGAGTAAACCCATTAAATTCAACAGACGTTTTAACATGTTGTGTCTTTTAGCCATTCCACTCCATGTAAAGTAGAATGGCAAATCACTCCCTAGTCTTTTCTACTAATAGCCTAATTTGATGATATGAGGTGGGTATTTGGTCATGCTGTCTGCTCAGGTAGCCAGCATGCAGTCAGCTGTCAGCTCCAGACATGATGCTCATAGCTTGCAATGTGCAGCTTTAGGGATGGGTGACCCTCTACTTTCCACACCAGGACTGTCTTTTGTTTTCTCTACTAGAAATATTTGCAATCAGCTGAATTGATCTTTCTAGTGAGGACATTAAAAATGAATATAGGGCTCCATATTATTGTAATTACTTTTCAAAAGGCTTGGAATACATTAGAAGGATCAGAGATTTGGATATAAAGCAAATAAACAAATTTCCCCTCTTTTGATAGTAAACAAAAGAACGTTAAACATTTGTTTAACCGTGATGCTGGATTAATGCAGTTGGGACAGAAGGTGGATAATTTTTAGCAAACATTGGTGAAAACATGGTGACTGAAGTTTGATAGATTAGAGAAAAGGTGAGAAACAGCCTCATAGTTCTTATCAACTCTACAACGACTTGTATGGACCTCTTCCACCAGATAAAATGAGAAAGATGGTAAAATGATGCGTAATGTGGGTTGAGTTAATGACTTTAGTTCATACACTAGATTCATCTCATACAGTTACAATAACACTTGTCATTTACCAGCAAAGAAGCTAGTGCAACCAGCACTAGCTGTGTTAACTAGCTGTTAGCTAGCTAGCATTCATACGCGGACTGAAGTACGGTCGCCAATATCGACAGGCTAAAAAGCTATTTCAATTTATTCTTTGAACACTTCTTGCAATGGTGTCTTTTCGTTGTTATTTTTTTCAGTTGCGTTAACGTAATAGTTATTTTTATTTGGAGTTTTAGCTAAAGGGGAGACTGAGATGGATAACATAATACAATATGAACCAGTTCATTCACTGTTGTACATTGAGCATCCATTTTCAATGTGGAATTAAGGTAAAAATAAACTATTTTAACCCAGAAATCACTCATTCAGAAATCCTGATTATGATTTCTTCTTTTCACTTCACTTTATTGTTGCCTTGATCTTAGACAACAAGCATTTTAACACATTTCGTGGGATGAGATTTTGAGCATGTCTTGAGGAAAAACAGCATAATATAACACCAACCTTTAAAATAAAATTATTTTATTATTATTTATTATAATAATAATGTGCTCTGCTGCTCCAAAAATCTGAATATCGTTATGAAAAAGCTATCTATAAAAGTTGTCTGTTGTTATTTAAATGTTTCTGGACAGAATAAGCAAATTAGAAGCAGATTTTGATCACTTATTGCACAGAATGTCACACATTTTTTGCCATTTTGCTTTGTATAAAGTAACACTATAACAAGCTGATACTAGAAGATGAATTAGTTACTACTAATTAGTGTTTGCTTTGCTAGGATCCGTAGTGGACTGCTTAACAAATACAATGCACATGGCTCGCCAGCTGTAGTTTCAAAACAGTGTTCCTTTAATTAGAGCAACCTGCAGTCTTCCTTCAGATGGACTTTAAGTGTATACATTTGTTTTTGTGTGTGTGACTGGAAATATTTTTCTACATCCTAATTTGTCTCTCTTGTAGGCAAGGGTAATAGTAGTTGGCTTTCTCAAGCTTTCTGCTTAGAAGTGAGCAGCAAAATGTGGAGAAGGAGCAGGGCTGTGTTGCTTTATTTTCCATACTGCCAGGGAAAGGTCCAGTCACTCTGGCACTTTCTCTTTAATAGAACTTTAAACAATGCAGACAATATGATATAAGAGTTTAATGTTTCTGGAAATGCCGCCTTTTAAAACCTTGATACTGTCAACCAACTAATGACTGATACTCAGTAAGATGGCTCCAAACCATAACCCAACCTTCTTGTGTTGAGTCAACTTAGGAATGCAGTGGCCAATATTAGACACGGTATTGAGTGGTAACATTTTTAAATCGGGTTGTTATTAAAGTGCAACAGAGACTTCTGGAAAGAAAGAAAGAAACACAGTGCTGGTTATTATCTTGTCCAGATAAATAAATAAAAACAAATCTGAAAAACCCTAACAATGCTAATCAGACTAATGCAGGCCTACTTCATTTGTTGCAGCAGAACCAAGACATAACTAACACTTTTTTAACCCTGGTAGAAACATGTGGAAATCTCCTGAGAGCAGTTTTACGGGAGTCCCCAGAGATGGAAAGAGTTAAACCGGATCCTTTGCATTCATACAACCGTAACAGAGTCAATCCTTTTATGACCTGTTATCACATTTTTACTCAATTTGAGGATTGTTTTCCCTCAGCTATTAAGTTATTACAGCTGAAAAAAAAGAATCATACTGAGGCACAATTATCATGGACTCCAAGAGCATTTTTTATTGTTCTTACCATAGTTGTTTATTACCATGTGACTTCTTGCAGTATAATACAGCCGTTCATTTGTTTGTCTGACTGCACGCACTTTGCAGCGAGAGTCTGGCAGATGAACACTGTGGCCCGGAATAAACTGTGAAGCCCCAGGAGGACGTGACATTAGGCTGACGTGAGAGACGTTTGGCTTTCTAGACACGAGCCTCACCTTTCCAGGAATTTTATGAGGCCAGTGCTGCGTGTGTGTGCGTTAGACCGGGCCCGGGGTTTATCATTTTCCTACACTGGGCTCAGCTCACATATCATACCGCGCACACGCTCACAGTTACATAGATAAAGCCAAGTTAGGAATCCCAAAATTTATATCCCTAAAAAATGTGTTTTTTGTTCCAGAATGGTGGGGGTTATGGTAATTTTTATTACGTTTTTTTTTACCTGATAAGTAGCTTTTAAGAGTCCTATTTTACATAGCTGTGAGTTCAAATATTTTCTCTGTGAGAAAAATGATTGATACAATTAGAGTGCATGCAATTCTGTGGAGAATGTTTATAATTTCTGTACTGTAAATGCAGGTGAATTCTGACTCCTTCATAATCAAACCCGCACTGGTCGCAGGCCTGGGCCACATCTTCAGTGCGTGCCGTATTGCGAGTGTGTCACTGCATGCGCTCCTATCTGATGCTCCCTTTTGTGTCATAAACAGTCAGCAAACGTGACCTCAGCTGAAGGCTGCGTCTCCTGCCAGCCTGGGCGCCGCCGCGGCCTCAGCATCGCGGCCGGATTTGTTCTGGGCTGGGCAGGTCAGCGGCGGGCGGAGTGTGAAACTTAGTTTTTCTGTCTGAGTGAAGAGGGAGGAGGAGGACGGTGAATGAAGGTTGTGTGTGTGTGTGTGTGTGTGTGTGTGTGTGTGTGTGTGTGCTCCCCCAGGAAAAAGAGAGGACTCCTAATCTGTTTTCCTGGCTCTTCTTTAAAGGGAGAGCAAGACACACCAGAGGCTCCCTCTGATCTGCTGCCCCATCCATCCCTTCACTTTCTCTCCGCCGTCTCTCCTTTTCCTCGCCTCCATCATCTGTCTCTCGTTCCCTCTGCTTTTAGCCCTCATTTTTTCGCGGCCCCCCGTCCCTATGCTCCCTCATCTGTTGTGTTGGCCCGCTCCGGTCTTTGTATGGCAACAGCCCTCATCTCCAGATACTCGCCTAAGAACTCTGATTCCACTTAATCGCTCTGTTTTTTATTAGTTTCCCCCTCGCCGGGTATTTTGTGTTCTGTATTGCGTTTATCTATTATGCTGTTTCAGATTTATTGCTTTAGGAGGCAGACTGTGTGGCACATCTCCCCACCAACGTGGTACACGGCGCTGTGATCTCCCTACGTCTGCCCCTCTTTATGCCTGTTTGCTTTCATCGCCTCAAAATTAAATGAGCAAATACACAACCAGAGTGCTGCCACACTCTGCTCACAACTCCTCGTGTGCGTCGCCCAGTGCTTCTTTTATTACTTTACTTTTATTATTCGGTGTCTCAAGGCCTCGGCAGCGTTTATTTAGCTTGCCTGTGTGCGCTGATGGGGGTGCGGGGAGTGAGTGGCATCAGTTTCCTGGTTCCGCTCATAGATCCATCTGTCCTGGCACCGTTTGGGCTGTGTTGCTTTACTTTTCAAATATCAATATAAAGAGAAAATCACAGGTATGTGAGCACAGATGTCTGTCTTTGAGTGAGTTTTTTTTGCACAATATTTAAAGTGGCTTAGTCGTGACTGTGGCACATTTAAGCCCCGCTCTGTTCCAGAAAGATGAAAATATACTGTTTAGTCTTCCTGTTTTTAATGGAGGAGGCTGGATTTTCAGCCAGCGAATGAAAAAACTCCAAGGTCATTTTGCTGCTACAGATTTGCACTGGACTCCAAGCTTTTAATTCCTACATAAATTAGAGAGCATGGCATGCATGCTGAAAATATTTTGCCCTGAAAATGGCGGCATTGCCATCCTGGCCCTCCATTTTGTTCCATCGCCGAATCTGAGTCTGGATCCCGCACCTGACTTTTTGGACCGGTGCTTGCAATTTTGGGGGGTGGGGGGAAGAACCCCTCTGTCTCTTTTTTCTCCCTCTCTCGATGTCCCGCTGTTACTATGCGGCCTGCTTCTGGCTACTGGACGACATGAATACCGTCAACCCATGTGAACCAATGGAAAGTGGGGCCCAGTGACCGCCAGTCCCTCCTTAATCAATTCTGGTTCCAGGGGCTTCCTGAGACCAGGGAGGGGGGGGCAGGCATAAGGGGAGGACTTGGGAACCGGCCATCAAATCGGCCAAATCCAGAACCAAATGAGGAAAGAGACTTGCAGAAACGGCCAGACAAACAGAGACAGAAACAGAAACACCAGCAGAGCCAAAATGCAAGAAAAAAAGGAGACCGTTATGCACAGCAGAATAAGCAAAAGCAAGAAATCTAGTGGCAATGTAAAACAAAAAAAGCAAACAACAACAATGCCTTCTTTTCGGGGTGCATGAAAATTATTATTCATGACCTCATCCCACCCTTTCAAATTCACCACCCTCCCTCTCCAATGCTCCCTCCTCCTCCTCACTTCCTCTCCCTTCCATTGGGTGGCAACACTTGGTAGGGCACATGGTGAGACAGCTGTTGCAGGCCAACATGGGCATCTGTGGTGCTACAGTGGATGGGGATGGAAATGTGGGGGTTGCTTGGGGTGGGGGCTTGGAGGGTGCACACAGCATCAAGGCACAAACCGTGTCTCTGCATGAAGAGTGTACGAGAGCGAGAGAAAGATGCCAAGCCGTGGAGGAAACATCGCCCCTGTGTTCAAAACCACAACAGATTTGACACTGATGTAAGAAGACACGAACGGGCTGCACTGACATGAAAGTTTGGGCCTTCGGCACCCAAATCTGACGGCGGGCGTGGCACTGGTTACCGGCATCGAGTATTACACCGGTTCTAAAATGTTGCAGCGTCACGGCCGCTGAGAGTGTACCTCGTTCTTTTCCTACTGTTTCAGACTGAATGAATAATTTCACTGATATTTAGTAATTTTCCTACTTTTGTTTTTTAAGGGGATGTGCTGCTAATTGCCAAGAAATTGGAGCAGCACAGTTTCATAACAGCAAACCTCTGTCCTAAATAACTGGAGCATATTTCTAATCATGGTGTTTGAAGGCCTTTTAAAAATATGCCAGAGAAAGCGGCTGAACGACCCGAGATTTCTCGCTCCGTGTTAGATAGATCAAAGTAACGTTCCTCTCACGCCTGTTTCTGCGCACTGCCAGGCTGCTGCTACTACACTTTTTCAGTAAGTTACAAGAGCAATCTGGCTGTTCCCTGTTACAAAAAAAAAAAAAAAAGACGCAGACAGCAATAGTATGGAAACTAAAGAAGTTCCACCCACCACTCTTATTAAAGTTGTACTACAGTAAACTAGCCCCACCAGAGCTGGTAGCCCCACTAATTAACCGGCTGATATCAGAGTTGGAACCAAAATCGGCTTTATTTTCCAGGTATAGGAGGAATTTGACTCTGGATTGTACAACGCTCACTTACTTATACTTATACAATAATACTTGCTTGCTATACTTGTAGCACTGGAAAAAGGTGTAATACTTTGAGCAATGAGGATGTGAACGACGGAATCTCAAAGAAATGTTCCTGCATAAATAAAGATAAAATAAAGGATGCAACATTTACTGGGTTTTCATTATAAATTTTTGTTTCAGTTAATATATTGGAAAGAAAATATAATAGATAATAGTATTATAGGTAACTGTACCAATCAAATTGTTATCAGCAAAATGAATAAATGTTGATCCTCTGATTTAAAAAAAAAAAAACATTTAGATCACATAATGTACAATTGTTTTAAACACCATGAAACTGTGATATTTCTATCCAATGTTATCAATATGATAATCTCCTACTCCCTCAAGCCTGCGTATGAAAAACCCTGGTCCTTTCCTCTGGGAGTACTTCTCCCCGTCTATCTGAAATAAACAGAAACTTTTTTGGAGGGAATGAGTTTTTTGGGGGGGTTTATTACCACATGCCAGGTGCCTTCCCTTCCTTTTCCCACACACACACGTCCACCTCTCTCCTGTCCACCCTTCTCCCCCGCTTCTCACAGCACCTACACAGCACACCCCCTTTGCCATTTCTCTCTCCCCCACAGCGCCAGCGCAGCCCCACCTCATGGTGCCAAAGTGGGCAGCCTCTGCCTTGGCGTTGCCTGGGCCTTCTGGTGCCCCAGATAGCTAAGTGAGAGTGTGTGCAGACGTGTGTGTGTGTTTGCCGTGAGTGTGTATTTGGGTGAGAGTACTGGCCCGGCTCTTTGCGGACACAGCCAGCCCTTTAAACTGTGTCAAGGCTCCAGATGCTGGGAGAGACTGGGATTAACACAGGCGTTTGTATGCAGACGCATACGCACAGATGCACACTGTTCTCCGGGCCCGAAGTATTGCATCATTCTCGTCTCACACATTTAGCTGAAAACTGGGGGTTTTTCTAATGCAAAAATAAAAACAGAGACACGCTTATTAGATATTCTGTGGCCGATTTCTGTTCCCTGGTATTCGGAAAACTTGGACATGCCTGCATTCATTTTAGCTAATGCCGACCTATGATAAACAGTGTGGAAAAGATTCTCTCAAGCCTTCCTGCTATGCCCTTACTGTTCGTATCAGGTCAGGTGTGACGGCACGTGTTGCAAAACAAGATTTTCCAAAGATTTCAAAACAAAGACAAATATTTAACAGGTTCCTTAGCATCTAATGCTAGTAGTTAGCACAGTTAGCATCACTAAAATAGCATTCTCTGTACGAATTTTTTTGAAGAATGCTGACCCTCGTCTTAAGCCTAAAGTTTCCAAAATATTGCCAACATGTCCAAATGCGTCATATTCAATAAAAGACAGAGGTCGAAAGCTCAAAAGGTTACAAAGAAGCTATTTCGTTTTGCGCTTTTCAGCCTTCATGTTATCAGCTAAATGTTTTGCTTTCTCTTTCTGTCTCACCACCTGAATGAACAGACATATGCTGATATGTCGGTTCCTCGCAGAAAAGCTTCTTACATAGCCATGGGTTCCTCTGACACACATCTTAAACACCTCAATGAAGGGGGAAAACAGTTCACTCTGGGTCCTCTTCTCTCTGCAGCAGTTTTCACACTAAAAAGAGTTGTCATTGCAATCTGTTTGTGGTAATTGTTTTGACTTTCAAGCACTACAGTATGTTTAAAATCTATGACCGGCCAGGTAAGCTGAAAACAGACATATTCATCAATGTATTCATTTCATTTCTGATGGGTATCTAAAACTTCGAAATGTGACAGTAATATAAAGCAGGAACACAGAGAAGTATACGGGAAACAACGTCCAAAGGTAGAACAGAACCCATCGCAAAACCTAGAAGCCTCGAAAATGCATTGAGATGATATGACAGATGCCAACGCGGCACCTCAGAGAGCACATTTTGGACCAGGGGAACACAGGAATGGGACCTTGGAGACCCCCCCCCCCCCAGTGTCTCTGCACTGGCCCTTTAGCGGCATGCCACTTCAGTGTCCACCTACTTTTTGTTTATTAGCATGCCATTGCCCTCAGGGTATGCAGATTTATGTATAGGCACACACACACACACACACAACAGAATTCACATTTCACCAGAGATTCAAACATTAGCTGAGTGCAACTAATCGGGCTGAAATAACGGGCTCAAACCGCAGTGAATTCAGTCTCCCTGCAAACCAGCAACGGCTACAAACTACTAATTACATGTATGCAAGCCTTGGACACGCCTGTGTCCAAGTGTGCAGAAAAGGGCATGAATAAACGAGTGAAAGTTTTTCTTCCGAAGTTCAGTGTCTCTCTCGCTCTCTGCGTCTTGCTGAGCAGCAGTTGTGGTGCCAGTTATGGAGTGTTTGCCATAGCAGGGATCTGCCTTGGCATCGTGCCCTAATTTGGGAGAATTAAAAGGCACTAGACAGGCCCCTTTGTGGTACCGTGCGCCCGCTTTAATCTCCCCACGCCTCAGCGGGCACCCACAGCACCAGGAGTTGGCTCCATGCCCACATGACCCGAGGCAATATGGAAATTGCCACCAAAAAACCCCTAACTGAGCGCCGAACCCATGCCCCGGTGCACAGTGCACACAGCTCACAGAGACATGCGCAGAGCGAAGCTATCCCTCACACAGACACGGTGCAGGAGGGTGAACTCCCGGCCCACAATGGTGCTTTGTACAGTACGCTCCCTCGCACATACTTACACATATGATTAAAAGCATGAAAAATAACTGCAGGCTGCATGTTTGTATAAAGCTGCAGCACTAAGATACACACAAATACAGTTTTTCTTGTTTTTTTTCCCCCCACACACATCCCAACTTGTTTCTGTTGATTGTTGTGAGGTCATTCATCAGGACTAATGAAACTGGCAGACCCAGACTGTGCTGCACTGGGCACCAACTCTGGCACTGCAACCCAACTCAAGGAGAAAGGGGACTGATTTAATTACACGCTGAGGGCAAATGTACACATATGCATGGCGAAACTAAAGCACAAGAAGGTAGCTTTTCAGTTTTCAGGGACCCAGTCATGTTAAAATGAGATCACACACAAGTATACACGTTTAAAAAAAAGATTTGCTGCAACAACTTGACCTCATGAATCCAGCTGTCCTGTGAAGGCCTCAGAGGTTTGTTGGAGAACATCAGTGAACAAACAGCACCATGGGACACAGGAAACAGGTCATGGGGAAAGTTGTGTGAATGGTTAAAAAAGACATATCCTCCCAAATCCCCTTTTTTAGCCATTCAACGCATTTTTTTGTGTACGTGGACTGGTTGGGGGTGCAAAAATGTTATTTAGTCTCTCCAGGTGCTGCATTGATATTGTTTAAATTTTTCTGGTCATATATTTCAGTTTTGTTTGTTCTCTATTACATTTTAACCATTATGTCACAACATTTGCTGAAGAGTTGCTAAAAAGGTCCAACTACCAACTTTGTTGCCATTTTGTAATCTGAGTTCAATGATATGAAGCTACAAGGCTATAAGTGAAAATGTTCGGCTATTGGGTGTATTAACGCTCACAATCACATTACATCATTACACCATCCCCCAGCACACTATAAAAATGGCCAAACGGGGTGGGGTGGAGTGGAACGCTCCACGACCTGGAGGGTGACGTGCCTCGTTTACATTTAAAGAGACCGCACCAAAACGAGTTGCTCTCAGATGCACCGCAGAACAGGGCCAAAAGAGGCTCTGTGGGGCAACAATAACGAGGAATTCAGGCCAAAGCATTGTAGTTTGACTTTAGATAGACCACAACTGAATGATTTCAATGCGAAAAGGAAGGCATTATAAAGTATAGTAGTCCCCTTTAAGGCAAAATTAGGTTATAAAGAAATAAGCCTAGCTTTGAACAAACAACAAGACATGGCCATCCACCTCAACTAACAAGGAGAACACTGATCCGGGAAGCAGCAAAGAGACCCATGGTAACTCTGGAGGAGCTGCGGAGAGCCAGGCTCAGGTGAGTTTCTTAATGAGAGAATGGCAGGAAGAAAGCTACTTTTGAAAGAAAACCATTAGAAATGCAGTGACAAAAAGGCATGGCAGAAATGGAAAAAATGTGCTCAGATGAGAACTAAATGAAACTTTTTGCTATTTGTTTTTTTGATATATGCGTAAAACTAACACTGCACATCACATTGAACTCACCATTCCCACAGTGAACATGGCATTGGCAGCCTCATGCTGTGGGGATCAGTAGAGTCAGGGGAGCTGGTCAAAGCCGATAGGAAGATGGAAAAAAATCTGTTAGAGGTTGTAAAAGACTTGGCATTGATATGGAGGTCCTCCATCCAGCAGAGACATCACCCTGGGCTAAGAAAGATAAACTCATATTCATGTTTTAGAATGGCCGTCAGAGTCCAGACCTAAACCCAATATAAAATCTGTGACAAAATGAAGCAGTCAAGAACATTTGTCGTTTACAGAAACTCCCTATCAAATCTAAATGAGAACTCGCTTTTGCTCAGTTTTTGTGAAAACTGAGCAAAAGATGCAAAACTAGAGGAACATACCTCAAACACTTTTAGCCCTTAAAAGAGCGATCCAGGGTTCTTCAGCGGGCTGAATACAAAGGTACACTACACTTTTTGGATACTGCAAAAAATAATTATTATTCGCTTCACAAGTTTTAACTACTTTTTGTCGGTGTAACACATGAAATCCCATTAAAACAACTCTGACATTGTGGCACAGATGCATCATCATGGCAGGTGTTGAGAGAGCCACTACTGCATGGCAAACCAGCTTGCAGGCTGAAACGTGATTTATACACTCCTCATCTGTGGCAAACTTTCCCGAGACGCACTGTAGCACGCAGCAACCAAACAGCTGAAGGTGGGCTCAGCGTCTTTGCAGCTAAATTCAATGAAGGCGCCATTAGTGAGGCCACTCACCCGCCTCGCTGCAGGTTCACAGCGTTCCCTTTCCCTAAAACAAAGGGCCACTTTGGCCCTGGAACAGGATGCACTCCCATCCCTCTCTCTTTCTCTCTCTCTGTCTGCGTTTTTCTCCAGTTTCCCCTTTTCCCCGCTCGGTCTCACTCTCTGTCCATTTGTCTCCCCACTGGGTTCACTTAATAAGCTTCAAAGGTTTCTGGGCAACAAGGTTTTCAGAAAAGAAAAAGAAAAAGTTACCATGGCATTTATTTGGCTCACGACATCCTCCCTCTTGCTGAGTATATGGGGTTGCCATGACAGCAGTTGGCACATTGTAAAGCATACAACTGTGTATATGTGAGTGTGTGAGTGTGTGTGTGTGCACGTGTTTTCTGCGTTCTTGATGGACATCATAAGGCCAACCCCGGCTAAATGCTCAGACACTGGTGGAAAAGTGAGCAGCAACCGCACTAACAGACTTCAGCCCCGCTCTGCCAGCTCACCACTACAGACCAACAATATGCAAAAACGTGCACTCAAACTAATATTAATATCAACTGGGATAGTCATTAAAAAAAAAAGCCATACTTGGATGTGTGTATTGAATCTCACGGTCTCAGAGCTGAGCATAAACTAAAAAACGTAACATGTGTTTGGCTTTGACATATTATTAATAAACTCAGCAACAGAAGATCTGGCTAAGAGTAACAGCAGAAATGCATCTTTCTGCGAGTACATTCTGTGTTTGTTTTGGTTAAACTTACCCGTGAGAGTCTCGGATCCAAGTGCAAACTTTGGAGTTGGCTCCGGGCTTCCGCGGATGGTTAATGTTTTCATGCTGGCACCTCTCTTTGTTTCTGCTCGCGTTTTCGTCGCCGGGACTCAGATTCCTTTTGTTCGTGCATTTATCCTGTGCACTTGGGTTAGCTGTGAGTGCAGAAGTAACTTGTCGTTCCCGATTTGCACAGTTAAGGGAGCTGACATGAGATGAGTGGGAAGGTCAAAGCCCCGGCAACAATACTGAGTGCACCGGCTAGTGTTCTGCCTCTAATTTTGTTTTCTGACCTTTTCGTGCTTTGGCGCCACTTTAGAAAAGGCCTGAGCGACCCCAGCTGACCTCTAAGGGGTGCTAATTGGGCTGATCATACAGCGAAGCCCAAAACTATTCATACCCCCGGCACGTTTAGTTTGGAATGAATTTTCATTTAAAACTTTTTTACGTTTGCTACCGATAAGTATCCATTTTTTAAAAAAGGGTTTGTTTTTATTAACATGCTCTTAAAGAAATGGCTTGTCAAATATGAATGTAATGTCACACCAGTCAATCTCTTCTAATGCTTCAAATGATTTTGATCATTTATCTTTGGTGACTCACCATCAGCCGAAGGTTCAGATCTCTCCACAGGTTCTCCATCGGGTTCAGGTCAGGACTGCTGGTGGAATTAAAAGTTTGCTTCAAACCTTAATCTGCCAGGGCTGTGAATAATATCTGAAGCACTTTCCTCGATTCTGCAACATCAAACATTTAGATCAAGAAGGAGATGCATAATAAACCTGGAAGGTTGTTCACCATACCCATGTTTATCATGTTCAGCTGATCACCTGTCACATAAAAAGTACGTTTTTAACAAAGTGAAAGCCCGGATTGGCTTAATTTGCCTTTTTTTGTTGCCCACAGATCCGTGTGATCCTCTGATATCCTGTCTCTCTAGTGGCCTCTAGTGGTTTGTGTGTGATGTTGCTGCTGTTAAATTTCATCAGAACCCTCCGTTATGGTTGATCGTTGTCATTCATACACAATCTTCCTCACCCTCATTATGTCCACGCATTGTTGCAGAACTAAATGTCTGTTCAAATAGTAATTTATCGCACATGTGCGATAAATTACTATTTGAACTTTATTTTTTAAATGGTGCACATGATGAATCAAACCTTCTGTTAAAATAAAATAAAAAATAGGCGTCTTAATGGTAACCAGATCACTTAACAAGGATTTATTTTATATAAAATGATTTATTTTTGAAAGCATTTTAGAACATCACAGGTTCTGCATCTTTTACCCCAGTAATTATTTATGTCCCTTTTTAGAATAGGGCATAAAGGCAAAAACCTGTCTTGTTTTTAAAAATAGTTTGTGTTCTGTTTGTTAGCACTTCATTTTCATATTACCGCTCTGGAAGCGCTGGTCCGTGCCATTACAAATAAGTGTTTTTTTCTCAACGGGGTTTTGGACATTGGCAACAGGAAAATAGTACATTCACATAAATACGTACAAAACTGCATGAAGATTATTGAGAGAAAAACAATTCTCGTCAGGATCAATAAAACATGAAACATGAAATAAAGAATGCAAAAAAAAAAAAGAATTTAAGCGACATCACACTGGTAAAGGACCTCTGTCAGGTCAGTCATCGATCTGTGAGACACAAATACTTATTTTCCTCGAAATTTGACCTGCAAAAATAAACTCTGTTAGCTCCTGTCCTCCTATAATCTTCTCTTTCTTGGTTTCAGTGAAGAAGAAAGAAATGATCTAAAAAGAGGTTCTTTGAAACCAGAAACAAGCTTCATGGACTAGCAAACAGCAAGAGCTAATAAAAAATCACTAAACATCTACCATTTTAATACACAAATAAAAGAAAATAGGATTTTGATATCTAAAATATAAGTAAAACAGTTGATAATCTCGTAGTTTGTTTTGTTATTTTTTGGAACCAGTGCTCCACATGGATTACACTGTGATGCAACAATTAGGCGCTCCACAAGTAGTGAGACCCTGAGTAAAGGGCAGAAAGCCTTTTAATAGAAATAAATTCATTCCTTATCACAGTCGCAGTACCAAACATAAAATGTTTGAGACATAACTTTTTAAACCGTTGAACTATTCATAGATGCTGATAAATAACAGCGAGAAATGAAACAGGCAGCAGTGGGGCCCGTTCTGTTCCCAGAGTTACTTTTGGGAAGGGAGGAACCGTGTTGTTTTCCACAGAAATGTTTTCTCTATTGGGTCGGATAACTTGTTAGTTTTGTCAAAGACTGTTTAGGAACCTGTTCAGCAGAACCGCTCTGAAGTTTTTACATGTGGAGTGTTTGAGCACAGCTAGTGGTCTTCACACAGTTAGGGGCTCCTCTGGTAAAGATGAATAAAAAGCCTTAAAATAATTATTCCTTTTATTGCAATAACCTTGCATGAACTCTGGAAAATTTAAAAAAAAAAACTTTCATTTGAGTGCATTTATTTAGAATGGGGTTCAACAGAATTACTGGTGCCTCAGGCACTCCTGAGGATTCCTATGAAACAATGAAGCATTTTTGTAAGTCATCTTTCGCTTTTGTGCGCTGGTGAGAGCGTCGACAAACTTGCAGTTAAACGTCATCAACTTTCTATTTTCTGTAAATCGAGTACCATGAGACACAGAGGCCCAGTTAACTCGCCCACTCCTCAAAATGGGAAAGACATGAGCCCATGCCATTTAAGTAATACAAACGTGTATTTGTAAGTCAGGAGAAGGCTACTAAAAAACAGCTGCTCATCTAAACTGGACCTTTGCTACATCACAAGGATGAATAAAACATTTTAAACAACTGAAATAAAAAAAAGAGGCTAGACGAAGAGCCGGGGTTATCCTGCATCACATGCTGTTAATGGGACAGTAAGGGAGATTTAAAAGAAATGTCCAAAGCTCTCTGATGCCACTGTAAACCAACATGGAAACAGATTTAATAGTTTTTTCTTTTACCTCCTAGAAGCCTGCGGGATGAAACGGCTGTCACACCCCCAGCCCCCCGATCTGTTTACGCTCGCCTGAGGAACTTTAACCGGCCGAGGAGCCAGGAGTAAGAAAGCCCTTTCTCTTTTCTCTCCCTCACATCCAAAGTGGACTTATTATGTTACTCGTGGCAGAATTCCCAGTGTGGCATTAGGACGTTGAGCTCTGATAACGTTCCTGAATCCCAGCGCAGGCCTGCTGTAGCTGGTGGTGGTCACACACCGCTTTCTGTCTTCGCCCTGAGCCAGTCCAGCCTGGGAATTAGTAATTAATAGGCAGACAACCTCAGGCTGCTACTGTTTCCTGTGCTGCTGAGGAAAGAGGGCATTTTCCCGTTCTTCAAAAGGACAGTGCAGCTTTAGGTGTGCTTTGCATCCCTTCTCCCTTTAAAATGGATGTTAGTCCTCATCTTTGGCAGTTCTGTCTCTGTTGCCATAGAAAAACAAAGGGGGCACAAATCTTCCAGTCTCCCTAATGTTCACTAATCTATCGAGGGCAGCGGGGATATTAAGCAGATTGCTGAATTTTAGCGATGGAGACACAGACGCCAACTATTTCTGCACTTCTGGGTTGTTTTCTTCTCTCCAAGCCCTTCACAACAACCCCTCTTTTTAAAAAGTAAAAAAAAAAAAGAGTAATTTATTATTATTATTCCTTCAGTCTGATCATATCAGCCTGCTGCATCTTTGGTAGATTATTTCTTGGCACCGAGACGAGAAGTAATCCAATCATGCTGCTGCAGCTAAGAGTTGTTATTGCTGAGTGTGGGAGAAAGTGAGGGGGAGTAAGTGTGAGTTTTTGCGTGTGTGTGACTTTGACGGCAACAGAGAAAATGGTGCGGTTGGTAGCAAGCCAAGTTAATAAAGGGAAACAATTAGGACATTGATAGACTGATATAGCCCACAGATTCTGCTGCTCTCGTCTGTCTTCATAAAGTTTCCTCGACTTTATCCGCCTCACACACACACACACACACACACACACACACACACACACACACACACACACACACACGCACACGCACACGCACACACACACATTCACACATATGGGCCTGTTCTTTCCCATTACAGTGGTCTCATCACTTCCCTCAGGCTCTCCTGACAGGTGTGCCTCACACACACACACACACACACACACACACACACACACACACACACACACACACACACACACACACACACACACACATGCACAGGCCCACACAGATAAACATTCACACTAAAACACTCACAAACCAGCCCCTACAGGGCATTTTTCCCTATCCCGAGAATGCACAATGGGCACTTTGTACACACCCCAGCCTTTAACACCCCCCCCCCTCTCAGCCTTCCATCACATCCCTCCTTAAATGGGAGATTATGCAAATGAGCTCACACCAACGTGGAAACCCCACATGTAAGTGATGTGCATTCAGCGATGTATGGGAGTCCACGCATGGATGTTAGCGCTCGCTGTGAGGCGGATGTGGCCTAAATTCACGGATGACATTCAAAGTGCTGGAGGCCCACCAGAACAGTTCTCCCGTTCAATCTTCAACAGAAATAAAAATGAATATGAAATGACTAAATAAAATGAAACTGTCCTTCTCTTGCACCATCTCCCAAAAACAAAACAAGGGAAAAAGAAAATCATTGAACAATCCAACTTTGAATTTGGTTACATTTATTCCGCTGGCAAAAAAAAAAAGCCCCACACATACGGGTACAAAGATTTGTTTAGAAAATCCCAGGCGCCACATTTATCGGCACCACTAATAATTTATAGAAAATAAATGCAACCACCTTTCTGGTAAAGCAAATCCCCCCCTCACGCCATCCTCCCTGACTACCTGCCCTTGTCATATACAATGTTTTGTTTACTTCAAACTTTCTAAAACTAAATAGAAAGGAAACAGAAGTCCACCTTTCTGGAATAAAATCAACACTATCCTAATTTGACCATTTTATCCTCTTGTTTGGCACCCCAGTCTCCCCCCTCCAGGTTAAAGGTCTGGGTGTCATCCTTGACGAAACATTATCATTTTGCCCAGTCTGCTTGTGTCCATCATTGTAAAATGAATCGTCTCCATCTCTCCCTCAGCCCCCATGCCACTTGCCTTCCATAAGCATAATGGTCCAGAATTTAGCCACACATAAGATCAGCAAAACCTTTACTTTTCTGGAATTGGCTGCCCGTTGAATAGAGATTCAAAGCCCCCTGCATACATTTCAGGCCGTCCTCCATCCCGCCACTCATTATTTGACAGATCTTCTCCACCTGGCCCTTTCCTCCCGCCCCCCACTGGTCATCCTCCTGCATGCACCTCGCCGCCTGCCTTTTAGCAGCACGGGGAGCTGATCTTGCTGCTCCCAGACTCTGGAATCCACTCCCTCTGGACATTTAGAACATTGACTCTCTCCCTCTGTTCACCTGTTCAAGACAGTATGATCTCTGCAGTCGTATTGTCCCATTTTATTCTGTGTGCAATTTTAACTTCTTCCCTGCTTGGTTTGTACAGTGTCCTTGGGTGTTTCGAAAGGCGCTACAAAATAAAATGTTTTATTTTTTATTATTATGGTAAAGCATTTGTTTATTTATTTTTATCCGACTTTTTTAAGTTGATCAGAGTGTGTACAAACATTGCATTAGAGGACCCAGGTTTATGTTACCACCATGCACACCGGCGAGGATGTAAGGGAGGTTTGAAAAAGAAAACAGAACTGAAGCTCAGGCTGTCATCTTGGGGTCCAAACCAGCCCAAGTCACAGGCAAACTTTGCTGCTAAGGGGCCCCTATAGAGCTTTCATTTACACTGGGCAGGTGGGAAAAACCTTCAGACTTGTAGCAGCTATATTAACAGAGTGCCGCTTTAATGCCAACTTCATGCTGCATGCGTCCTGTGTGTGAGCAGGGATCGCGTTCTCATTGTTTGGACGTAAGTAGCTGTTCCACCACTGGTCGCTTGTGACAAAAACATTAAATGTGGCAATAAAAATTAATTGGGCTGCTATCTCCATAGCAACCACTTATTTTAGGATATCTGAGCACATCTTTACCAGGTGTGGCTGTTTTTGGGACGGGCGCAGTTTCTATTGACAACCAAATATGCCTAAGAGATATCTCCAGGGAACATATCAGTTCAAATTGCAGCAGAGCAAAAAGGTAAATATTTGCAATAGATCAAGAAAAAATAAATAACCAAGTAATAAAAAATAAATCCTTATGGGAGTTGCATATGAGAGGTATTGTTTTTTTTATTTAAATAGCTGAACATAAAATATGATAAGATCATAATAATTTATAATGTTAGGTATAATTATTAAAATACTATAGGAGTCTACAGAATGTTAATTAATTTTTGGGTGTGTGTGATTAAAATACTAATATTTGTATGTATTATTAAACATGTGGAAGTTTTGAGATAACTCCTGTTCATGTACTCCTCCTTACATGAAAAGTAACCATTAAAAACTCAGTACAGGTAAAAAAAATAGTAATATGGGTCTCAAGTATGGTGAGGAAAAAAAACTAATTGAGTCAAAATGGAAGACGTAGCAGATTTGGTGAGCATTGCAGTGCAGACCTTCTGCATTTGTGGAAATATTCTTGTAAAATAAAGGAAATTAAAAACGTGTCCCTGACAACCTGAGGATGATAATACGAGTGGCCTGCAGGCTGGAGAACGTTGAGGAGAAGCGAAAGGTGAGCAGCCACCACAGGTGAACAGCTCGATGCAACAGCCCCAGAGAGAAGAAGCTGGAGCGGAGCGAGTGCGCGGAGATGGAGGCGCGCAGAACGCGGCCCTGCGTGGAGACGAGCACGCACGGCAGGCTTGTTACATCCATCCGCCAGGTCCGAGGTCAGGCTGGGACACAGGTTACCACAGGGTTAAAGCCTCTTGCACATGAGAAAAACAGCAGAAACAGATTTAGGAGCGAGGCGGATGCCAAGAGTGCCATCTGTTTTAGCCCCCTCTCGCTCTCCCCCCAAAACACCCCGTTTCCACGGCATGCTCCATCTTTGTCTCTGTGCACATTAGCCCCCTTTTACCCCCCCCCCCCATCCCTTGCCGGAGCAACAAACACATTTTTTTCTCAGCAGCTAAATATTACTGTGGATTTGTTACCAGAGCTGCTGCTCGAACGCTGATAATGAACTAAGATGGTATAGATATGAGGATCGGTGTGTGGGGGCGGGGGAGATGAAGGGTGTAGAGGGGGATAAGTCCAAATTTGGCAACCGTCTCAAGTGTAATGACACCTCCATCTCTGTGGAAAACCATCCCCTTTTGTCTTCACTTGCATGGAAGCTCTTTCTTTTTACTGTTTTGTTCCCAGAAAGCCCATGGAACATTTGCCAACATTTTTAAGAGCTGCGAAAAGCAGGATTTTTTTTCTTCTTCTGTTTTTTTTTTTTTTTTTTAAGTCTTCCACCTCGCAGGTGTTTCTTTTTAAGGCGTGCTCAACAATGCCAAGCTCGTCTTGGCTCGCCTTGAATGCCGTGAGCCCTTGGGGGGTGGGGGGGGGGGGGGGGGGAAGAGGGGAGGGGGGGTTTGAGAAATCTTATTGATTAGCAGTTTGACGCTTCCCTTTTCTTTATCTCGCTGTTGCTCTCCTTTTCTGTCTCACTCACATCCATCCACACGCAATTTATTTTATTTTTTTGAAAGTGCTGATAGGGGATGAGAAAACCTTTTTTGGACTGGCCAAGTAAAAAAAAAAAAAAAAAAAAAAACTTAAGAAGGGCAAAAAACTCTAAGGTATAAAACTGCTGAACAGACCAGAGCTGCATCATATGTTCAAAAGCTGCAGTTAAAAGAGTTTCTGTAAAGGTTCACATGTGACAGCGGCAGCTCATTTATCCATACGTGCCTCAACAATGGATTCCTCCCCACATGAATGTGGAAGAGAAAAAAAACGGCATGATCCTCCCCAAATTAGCTCAGGCTTCTTTGATTAGTTTGCTAATATCAACCCAGAAGAACCCAGAGCTGCTTCTCCTCTAAATAGAAGGGATGTTGGTGAAGTTATGGGACCTCATGGCTCACATTGCTAAAAAATAAATAAATAAATACCACTTTCTGCTCCTCCACTCAGCTGCACCGTTCTCTAATGCGTCATACAGAGCTTTACAAAAGTGTTCACGCCCCTGGAATGCTCGTACTTTTTTTTGTTCATGTTACCGCCAAAAACATGTCGGTGTGTTTTACTGGGATGTTATTGTGACAGGCTGCTGCAAAGCAGCGAATGATAGTGAAGTGAAAAGAAAACGATTCATGTTTTCGAAACGTGCGAATAAAAACCTGAAAAGTGTGTTCGCTCCTGCTGAGGTGGTACTTTATAGAGCCACCTTTAACTGCAACGAGAACAGCATGGGAACTGCTTTTCCAACTTCTCTCGTCTACAGACCATTTCTTCTTTTTAAAATAGCCCAGTTTTATTCAGACTAGACTGGCGGCATCTGTGAGCGTGGACCTGTTTCGATCTAAACCGTCCTGTTGTAACTCTCCGTTCGTATTTAGGGTTGTTGTCCTGTTAGAAGCTCCATCCCTCTTCCCATTAACTCTGACCGGCCTTCTTGCCCTGCTGGAGAAATGCATCCCCACCGCCGTGTGTCATTGTGGGGCTGGTGTGTTTAGGGCAATGCTAGTTTCTGTGGTGTCTTCCATGTAAACCAACATGTTTGTTGTGTTTGCCACATCCCTGGTGGTAAACCGCAGACAGAATGTGTTAAGGCTTTCTTTGAAAATGCAACGATCTTGCCTGTCTTCAATTAAGATCCGACTTTTGGAGTGCACAACTAATACTTGATCTCTCAACAGATTTTTCCCACCCGAACCCTAGATTTTTTCAGCTCCTCCAGAGTCACCATGGGCCTCTTGGCTGCTTCTCCAATTAGTGCTCTTGCCCAGCCTGTCAGTTAAGGTGGACTCCCACGTGTTGATGGGTTTGTAGTTGTGCCATCCTCTTTCGTTGCTCCTTGAGAACTTCCTCCCTGACCCGTCTGCCGCGTGCCTTGGTCTTCGTGATTATGTTTGTTCACTAATGTTCTCCAACAAACCTCTGAGACCCTCGTAGAACAGCTGCATTTATGCTGAAATCAAATTCTGTTTGGGAAAAATGCTGAAAACCATGCGTGATTTTCCTGCTTGTACGACTTTGTCTCAGTCTGTCCCAAAATGCTTGTGGTTGCCACGTGACAAAGCTGTGAAAAGTTTAAGAGTTCAGTTTTGCAACGCACCTTATTTGTTACGTTAGGCATACCTGGTATATTATCTCATCTATTTACTATTTGAACAAAGATTAGCTAAAGAATTGGTTGATTAGTTGCATTAATTAGTAAAAACAACATTGCTTGTTTGTAATACATTTGCCACAAAATGTTTTGGGAAATGTCTGAAAAAATATTGAAATGCGTTGCACATCTCATCTGGCCTCACATGTTGAGAAAAAACATCTCCTTCCTTCATGTATTTTTTTTTAACATTTTTATTGCATAATTTTAGTCAAATTGGATTAGTTTGATATCTTTATAACATTCAAATCTTTTCAATATGTGCATTAGATCTTAGTGACCAATCTCTAATAAGAGGTGCACCAATCGTCCAGAAGGAGAAATTGTCCAATATTGCCTTTACCTGTTCCAGTCAGTGACTGGCAGGTCAAACACCAGAACAGCCACCAACAGCCTGTTCTTTGACGCACTTTGGTTTGAGTTTCTAAAATTAGACAAATGATAGGGACATATGCATTGATGTAAAACTGGATATAATCTTTAACTGCTTGCCTTTTCTGTTGGGTTCAAAACAGCGACCTTTAACAAAGAATCTGCAGCATATCTGTTGTTTCTTTTCTTATGTCAAAGTTTAAATCGACATTCAGACTGCTAAGAAAACCACAGTTTGGTATCAAGTAACAACAAATATATAGAGAATATATATTTTTCCTATTATGACAAGTATATCTTTTGGGATTTTTCTTGATCGTTTTCCAGTTTAAAGCTAAATGTTGCACCACATTTCCCTAAAATGTTGAATGTAAATCAAAAATGTGTGCTGTTATTTGTATTATTAAAAAGAAACCAAATTCAAATTCTTTACATTTAAATCCAACATGCTATTTTGCAGAAGTAAAGTTCAATAACGATCAAATTCTAATTGCATGTACTATCTTTTGTGTAACCAATCCTAGCTAAACCTTTAGGTCTGTATTTAACTGAAACTACTGGTTCACTGAGCCATTCATGTCATTTGTCAGGTCCAGCAGTGACTGCCGACTTGTCTAGAGTGCATTCTCACCATGGACCTGCGAGGATAAGCGGTAAGGTAGAAATGTTTATAAGGTTTGTGTTATGAATGAATATAGCTAATTCTACAAAAACCACGAACTTCCATAAGATTTGCGGTTGAGAAGGTTTCCTTCCACAGGAGCAAGAATTGAACTTTGTATGCAGCTTTGACAGCCCGCTGTGCTTCTGAACCCTGAGGGAGCTGATATCAATGAACGACACACCTTAGCTGCGACTGTCACGGAAAAGGTTTTACAAACCAACTTGAAAGAGTAGGCTTAAAAGTTTTATGACTATTTTACTAATATTTTCTGCCTTAATTACAAGCCAGTTATTTACCATGGAGGACACATGACTTCATGAAGGAAAAAGTGCAGGTGCTGCCAAGGAGGCCCTGGAAGGTGAGTCCGGAAGAATCCGCCACATGTCCAAAACCTGTGTGTGCACACGACTGAGTTCAGCCGTAAAACTACATCTTTATCAATAAAATGTGTTCCGTATAAAAATGGACTTAGCTTGAAGGCTTTAAATGTATATTTTGGAAGAACAAGTCAACTAAAACAGAAGAGCAATATATATGCAAATTTATTTTAAAGAATTGTTAGGACATGACTAATTTTGTTCAGTTGGTACCTTTTAAAAACTGGCTGGAATTTAACTAACTTAGCTGCCACACTTAATTTCCACTCAGAAATATTGATTAAAATCTACCAAATAAAATATATACACACATTTTCACCATTTTTACTAGCTCAACTTCTCCCAGGCTGCTTGTTTTATTGTTTAAATGTAATCTAAGAGAACTTACTGAAGTGTTGTATCTATTTAAAAATGTACTTTTTAAAAAGAAGAAATCGCTGGTTCTGTTGAAGCAGCCGACCAGGCACACCTCCATTTTAAAAACTATGTCATGATATCATAAAGTCATTGAAAATGGATTGAAATAAGGATTTTTCCAGGGCAATGAAGTTGTTTGTTGCAGGACGTGTGTGCCACGGTGGGTTTCTTTGGGCTCAGAACATTGTTGCTCTACAGAGCCACCTGGTGGTGGAGAAAGCACCAACAGCTGCCACGCTGGAGCCGGTGGGGTACCTGTGCAAAATAAAGAGGCAAAGAGATACAACACGCTACGAGGCTAGACTGCAGAACACAAGAAAACAAAAATACAAATTGTCCTATTTTAGTTTGTTTTTATACAGTTTTTTGCTGCGTTTGTTAATGAACCATTTCTGTCTCTGGCAGAATTTCCGGTCCAAATAATTAGAATTATAAGTAACAACAACATTATTTCCCTGTACACAGATCAAATTGATTTCTGAATCAGACCTGGAGGACAACAGAGAAAAAAACAGGTAGAGTGCCAGGTTATGCCGGCTGGATGGAAAGAAATGCAGGACGGGAGGAAGGGAGGGGTGCGGGGGGGGGGGGGGGGGGGGGGCAGGAGAGAGGGATGAAAAGAGGGAGCCGGGAAAGAAGTGCCATCTGTTTTTTGTTTTTTTTTAGCAACAACGAAGATAAAAATGAGTGTAGCGCTCAGAAGTAGAATGTTAGCTCGAGTCCGAGTGGGAGAGGACTCTGCGAGTGGGGTGGTTGGGGGGGCTAGAAGGGGGCACGGAGAGGTAAGGCAAAAAGGGCAGATATGAGGGAGGTGGACAGATGGAAAACAGAAAGATGAGAGACAGAGGAGCAGAGATTGGGTCTGGCAGCCGAGTGAGCGAGCTTGCCACGCACACATCAGGAGGGGACGTGACTCGACACGCCGGCTCAGCCCAGCTGGGTCAATGCTCTGCACAGCCATGTTGTTTTGGCATGCCGCTCGCCTCGCTCAAACACACACTCGCACAAACCTACAAACAAATCCCGTCACCTCCCAGCCTGCTCCCTGTCTCATATCTAAACACACACTCAAGCACAGGCAAACACACGCAGCTCACACCCAAAATGCCACGGTTTTGGCCGGTGCTGGACAGGCGGGCGAGGGCCCCGGACTAATGGAAACGCCAAACTCGTTACTCTAACGCTGGGTGACAAGGGCACCTTGGGCTGCAGATGTTCCTGCTGATGGCAGATGGAGCCTGGCACTGCCAGGGGACAGTGGGCCAGGCCTGCGCCAGCTTCATGCCACCTGCACCCCTCTTCTGTACCCCTCCACACAAACATGCACACTCTCCCTCCCTGCTTCCTCACTTGGCCTATCTCTCCCGAACACTGGCGCACTGCTTTCCCCTTTGTACCCCCACCTCCTATTTGCATCGCTGTCCCTGTTGCCATCACTCATCCTCTTCCACTTTCACACACAGTGGGAAGATGCTCTTCCCACTTTGCCCACTGTTACGATGGCTGTGAAAAGATAGCTGTGACACTGGCAAAATGTCCTGGATACAGTCTGGCTGTAGCGGGAGTGATCCTCAGCCTCAGGAACATCAATCAGAACTCAGGAAAAAAGACAGTTTGCTGCAGGATTGTATAGGGCACATAAGCAATGCTTGCTTCATGTACTTGGACTCGTTGGTCTGATGGCTGAGGGCGTCCCGCAGCGCTCTTCACTTTTGGGCAGAGTGAATGCGGATTCCAGATCAGCCCGTGCATGGTGCCGACTGTAATGAGGCAATTTATCATAATGGAAGTAGTGACAGACTCTTGGAGGTGATTTCTTGGTCTGGCTCAAAGGGACGGTCCACCAGGATAATTTGCTCGATGCTGTTGGTCGCCAGATTACCAAAGAGTTCTCATCTGTAAATCTGACGATGAGGGTTTTAGTGTTTGCTTTCGGTTCACTGTGGCGTACCATGCTCAGCATTATCAGAGGTGTCTCTAAAGTCTTAAGTGAGCAGAAAAAGAATATAGATTATGACTTAAAAAGATTAATGAGTGCTTATATGTATAGTACTGTACCTCATTTTCTACAAACGGCGCAAAGCATCTCAAAAATAGATGCCCTGAAAAGGTGTTCCTGAAGGTTGGCCAGCAAAGGGAATGATTTCATGAAACACTTTTCTAGTCATACTGATCCTGCAAATGCTTTATCACTTGAGGTTAAATGCCTTGCCCAGGGGCACATTGACATGTGACAAGGGGAAACTGGAATCAAACTCACAACCTACCGACCGCAGGCTCTACCACTGAGCTAAAAGATGCCCGGTGTTGTTGGTTCTAACAGATGAGCCACTGTAGCTCCGGTTGCTGAAGAAGTTAAAACCGATTCTGATGAAGCTGTGAGAGTACCCAATGTTTCTACACATAGACCTGCATATTTGAGCATCTGGACCGGACCAAGGAGCAATTGAAGAAAGTAGCCTGAGTTGACGAATGATACTTTCTTTTATGTCCCAGTAGTGGGCAACACGTGGCATCAGGATGCACTTTGGGAGCAAGGGGAGCTAGCAGAGGCAGACTGAGGTTTTAGGCTATCTGCTGCTTGGAACGCTTCATCCACGTGGGCGTTGCTCAGAAACATGCCACCTAGCTAAGCATTGTTGATCTGGACCTGTTCTGGTCAACAGCAGTTACTGACGGCCACGGCCTGTGCTGACCTGAAAATTCACCTCGCCACCAAGCTACAACTGCTCAGGAACAGTCGGAAGAGCAGAGCAACGAGTTTGACATGTTGGCTGGGCCTTCAAATTTCCCTCGACCTCAATCCAATATAGCATCTCGGGGTTGTGCATGGAAGCTGCACCCTGCAACCCAAATGGACTGAACTTATTTGGCTCTTTTCAAGTCATACACACGCCCTCACACTGGTGATACATTCACCCCTGCTGAACTTAGAGACAGTGATATGTGTCTTTATTCTGTGTTTTGACTTTTTTTCTAACATTGTGTTTTTATCCTTTTGTACGGTGACCTTGAGTGTCCAGAAAGGCGCCTTTTAAATAAAATGTATTATTATTATTATTATATGTGCAGATCGGTAGGCAACTTGTCATTACGTGCATTGCCCAGAGACAAATGGGGCAGTGGATGAAGCTGGAATTGAACACACAACTTTCCAACTGTAAGAACACTACTCTTTCCATTGACACATACATAGATATACTAACAGAATCAGCTGCTAACATCTTGGTGCCAGATTCCACAGCACTCACCGTCAGAGGTCCAGTTAAGTCAATAGCTGTGTTTACATCCAATGTCCTTTTAAAATGTTGCAACAAAACAAAATGTGAATCAGATGTGCCTCATCTGATGTGCCACTACAAACCATTCACTACTGGTTTGTAGTGAATTAATGGGTGGCGCAAGGCGTAATGTCGTCACACTTTGACGTAATAAACAGGTTTATGGCTGTAATAGAGGTTGCAAACTAGCACAGACCACAGATGGGTTTTAATTAATGTGTTGCTATATTTTATGGATGAAACTAAAAAAAGCTTTATCAGAGATTTGTTTTGACAGAAACAGCTGATCCGTCCTGTGAGGTAAATGTTCGCTACGTCTGAACCAAAACGTGTTTCCATCTGCTCTTTAGCGCATTTACTCTTTTTCGAAAAAGTAAAAGAAAAAAAAAATACCTCCATTACGTGTAAAAACATTTTTGCAAAATGTATTAAGTCAATTTGAATTTTGCCATTTCCATCAACCTTTCCCAATCTCATGCTTCAAAATGTGCATAAAAAAACATCGCTGGAACAGGACTAATGCCCCAAGAGGTCAGGCACGGTTTGGCAGCAAAAGAAGGACCAATACACTATCACACAAGCAGTCATAATATGATGCTATACCATTGCATCTTCCACAGCTACATGTTTGCAGGGCAACAAAGAGTGGAAAACTCATGGCTAACATCAAAATCTTTTTTCCATTAAAATTCTGATAAGATCCTGGAAAAGTGTCTTTGCTGCCATGCCAGCAACAAATCCAGGCACATCGTCTGTCAGTCTGGGATTCCAAGCGCTGAAAGAACACCAAGACACCAGAGATTCATATGCTTGCCTTTTCATAAATTTTCATAAATCTAACCAGGCCCGGTAGCCAAAGTTGTGTCTCCAACTTGGCTCGGAACGGCCTTTCCCACTGCTGAAATTTTGTAGACCGTGCATTTTGACATTGAAATCGGATGGAAGTCCTGCGACCGCAAGAAAGTAATGTGCATGGTCATAATCAAGCTTTCATGGGAGCTTGTGGACTGTCAGTATGAAATCCACTTTGAAGATTCAGCCTTGCAGACTGGCTGCCTTTTTTATGGGCTGTGTGAGACTGCTTCCTCTGTGCAGCAACCCCCCCCCTCCACATTTTTGCCCCTCTTCCATCAATTCTGCATCCGACCCCCCCCCCCCCCCCCCCCCTTTGCCCACTTCATCCAAAAACCATGTGTGGCATGTCATTTCAACTCCCTCTACACTGAAGAAGGGCCCCTAACAAAACAAAACAATTATCTCTCCCCTCGTTAGGACCTGGCTTGCATCCCCTCTCCCACTCAAACCTCCCTCTTCCTCCTGCCCGACGCAGCCTTCACTCTCACCCTTCTCTAGCTGTCCGTGTGACAATAAGTCGAGCCGAGAGTCTCTTAAGTGCTTCTCGAGTGGAGCGTTTAGCTGATTTCAGGCTTCATGTTTCTTTTAGATGCCTCGGAAGGAGCAGCGGCGCAGGACAGTTGTGGCAAAACGAGGAGGGTGAGCTGCCCACGAGAGAGAGAGAGATGAAGGAGAGGCGAGAGAGGAAACGTAGAGGAACGGATGAATGCATGCTCAGCAGTGGCATGAGCTGGGCGCTGTTTTGTGCCGGTGAAGAGGACGGGGAATGGATGGCTTGGCAGAGGGAGAGTGGGCAGGATTCACCATGCCAGCTCTTAATTATTTTAATTGGAGTCATTAGCTAAGTGAGCTTGAGAGACATCACCTGCATGGCACGCAGAACCGCACCTGCCATAGTGACATGGCTATTATCATCACACCCCGGCAGAGGTTTCACTTGCTTGCCACTCAGGCACGTTGTGTCGCCGTATTTCAGCTACGAGCACAACAAACAGTCACACGGACCCTGGCAGATACAGAGATGAACAAGTATCATGTATATATTTACAGGTTAAGTACGATTTTTCAACACGCTGTATAACACGGTACATCACCTTGCACCTGTTCAATGTTTTAGGTTGTCTCTTAAGTGCTTACCGGGTGGAGCGTTTAATTTTTTTTTAAATTCAGAAGCTTACACATATTTTCTTTGTATTTAGCATGACTGTCTTTTATGTCTTGGCTCAAGTTTGAGGGGGTAGGTATCCCCCTATGAGCTTCTTGCATTAGCATGCTAGAGTTTGGGCCCGTTCTGCTGTACAGAACTGGAGTGACTAAATCAGGGTTGCTTGGTGCCTTTTAAGCTCTGCCCACATATTTTAATGTGACGAAGATCAGGGCTTTGTGCAGAACAGTCAAGAATACCAACTTTGTGACAGATTTGGGGGTATGATTAGGCACATTGTCCAGTTGAAACACTCGCTTCTTGAGTTGCTGTTTCAACATCTCAACATAATGTCCTTTCTTCATGAAGTCATCTACTTAATGAAGTGCAACAGACCCTCCTGCGGACACAACATGATGTTCCCGCTTCCATAATTCACAGATTGGACGGAGTTATCAGGCTTAAAAGCAGCCACCTCTTTCCTCCAAAGACAATTGTCATTATGGCCAAACACTTCAGCTTTAATTTCATCAGACTACAGGACATGTCTCCAGATGTCAAGGTCTTTGAGTGCATTTGCAAACATTTTTGTGTCTTTTTGTTTCTTTGCAGCAATGTTTTCTACTTCTCTGAGTGTCCTTTCAACCCATCTGGTACAGCACTCTGTTACCAGCTTCAGCAAGTCTTCATTAGGTCCCAGAGTGGGAGACAGAAGTTCTTCACTAAAATGAGATTTCACTTTGAATTTTAGCCTTGTTTGGGTGGTGAATACAGTATTGTCCTCTGAGACACCTAGCCGTTTATGTAATTTTGAATGCTACATCTTCAAGACTGCATTGATTACTTCTTATTC
Source organism: Fundulus diaphanus (assembly GCA_037039145.1). Lineage (NCBI taxonomy): Eukaryota > Metazoa > Chordata > Actinopteri > Cyprinodontiformes > Fundulidae > Fundulus > Fundulus diaphanus. Next base: position 44,868,135 of record CM073123.1, on the reverse strand, counting down.
CTCTGCACAAATGCAAACTTTCATTTGCCCATTCACAATTTTCTCAAGTTTTCTTGTTTGTTTTCCTTAAAAAGACCATTAAATGTCGCTATCGCCTCTAGACGTCAACTTTCAAGAGTTTATAAATGTCCTTAAAAACTCTCTAAATTATGCCTGTTAACCAATCCTCATCGATTCTGATCTATTTTTCATGGAATTTAGTTTTCGGTTTCATTTGCAACCTTATTTAAAAGCCTGATACTTTTGACCGTTATTTTCTTGTATTTGTTAAAAGTGGATGGCTCAAGTTTTGAAGTTAAATATTTATTTTCTTTCCAACACATGCTCTTACAATTCCTGACGTATAAAATTAGTTAACCTCTATTTACCGCAGTTGCCTCTATAGGCTCCGTTAGTCAGTTCATGAGAGAACTCATGCGTTGTAATTGACCTGGCTACTTTGTTGTGTCTCTGCCATAATCAATGCATTACCGAGAGGACACAGGCTAACTTCAGTAATTATACCTTTCTTACCTCAGAAGACATTATGTCTCTGAACAAAAGACCTGTAGAGTTGCAGCGGCAGATGCTTTTACTCTTCTCCAATGTGTCATAGCTAGGCTACGCTATGTTTAATTAAATTGAACTGTAAACATCTGGTGAGACAACTAGAAATGAAACTAGAGTAATATGCTCCCCTTGTCAATGTGCACTGACAGTTAGGTTGTCCCATAAACACACACATTTAGAGCACTTACTGTGTATCTGCTGCCTTCAGTTTGGCCTTGGTTTATTTGGCAGTGCCACGTCAGCAAACATTTAACTAACACAGCAATGAAAATAGTCACACTTTAAATCAGATCATTATTTCTCCAAACCTTCAGTGTTGTCTTGACAGCACGGTAATGCTAACGGCAGCATGGTCTCACCCAGTGAAAAACTTTGATGTTGATAGGGCTATACCTATCTTTGTTCTCCCCAGAACCCAGCAGGCGGCCTGGCAGGTGGGCTGGCAGCCAGGCAGAATGGCATTAGGCTGGCAGGCTTAGCCCCGGGGCACCATCTCTAGCAGAGCCAACTGTGACCAGCTGGTCCAGGCTAACACCACACAGTGAGTATGTACCACCAAATCAGAGGGGAGGTAGATGTTAGCCATGGAACAGACAACCTCTCACCAAGAGCCTGACACCTACAGCAGAAGACCTGTCCTGGTGGGATTTAGGTGAGAACACGGCGTCTTGCTTGTGATTTGACAGGTTTTTTTGGGGGTTTTTTTTGTGGCGCTTGCAAGTATCCGTCCTGGCGTAACCCTGTTTGCCCTCTCAGGATGGTGCCAGATCTGCTGTCCAGTCTGGTCCATGGTATCATAATTCTATCTGAGCTCAAAGTGGCTGAGGAAAGGATAGAAGATCTTACCCTTCAAACACTGCTCAGCTGGTTAGTTAGATTAGAGCTGTTTAGACAACGGAATCTTAGATTTAAACACAGTCGAGCAGGCAGGAAGTTGAAGAGCGTCTTTAGAACCGAAAAGTCTTGCTGTGATGAACCATAACTTTATAGCTTGGGTGCACAAAAATCATCTATCAAGGCAAAACAGCTACACAATGAGCCAAAATGTGGTATACCCCTTGATACACCTGGATGGAAGGGATCTTATTCAAGTGGTCCCGTCCCACGCATCTCTCAGCCATCTCCACGTCTGACGGTTAAAAGGCTTACACACACACAGTGAAAGAGCAGGCAGCTCATTGTGCGTCTTAAAGCGCTAACTAGGGCACTTAGCACCCTGTGACGCTGATCTGATCCCCGAGGCGCTGAACTTGGCAGCAAGCCCTTCTTCTTTTGCTCCTTCCTCTCCCCTCGTCATGGGAACCAGGCCATCCTTAATGACACAGGAGCACTCGGCCGGATCCCACAATGTGAAGGGGGCTAACATCTGTCTTGCTAAGTGGTCCGCTCTCTTGAGCACCTTGTTTGTTCAATCTACAACCATCCTTCCTCCTCCTGCAGCTTCCTTTTGGTTCCTCTGCAATGAGCCTCGTGTCCCCCCCCCCCCCCCCCCCAAAAAATAAAAATAAATAAAAATCACATCAGAAATGAACTCACCATTGTCCTTTTAATAGCATCATTGCAGACAAATAGGCTAGAGGGGAATTGCTAATTCAGTTCTCCATTACTGGCGCATTTCTCACAGCTCTGCCACTGTGAGAAATGAGACCTCAGGGGGAAGAAAATCCTTCCAACCTCTCATCCCTCCGCTTGTTTAGAAGAAATACAAGTGCCTGATTAAAAGAGGCCTCTAATTCTTCACCGTTAAGACCTGGGCAAATATTTGCCCCATCAATCTTGGAAAATATAGCCATCAACGCGAGCTGGTAATCACATGCTAATGGAATCTACAGGAGTCAATGCGAACCCCCTGTAGCGCACTGAATGCTTTCACTTTCTCAGAAAACCCACGTGAATGCAAATGGCCATCCAAAGCAGCCATCTTGACAGCGTGCCAAGGCAACGTAAAGAGCCTCCTTCTTTATGCTCCTCTGGGAATGTATGTCGGGATGTGTGGGATGAGTTCACTTTACCAGACCCAGGTGCCAGGATATAAATGAATAATAGGTTTTATGGGCCTTAACTAGAAAAAAAAAGCTCATACACACATATAATCACACATGCGTGCCTGCTCAAATGCATCTGTGGTGAAGGATGTTCAAATTCCCACAACCACTCTGAAAAGACATCGGGCATGAGAATAGGTGGCGCCTATACATAATTCAGGAGTCCATGCTGAAACAATTATGTTTGCTTACCGCTAAGTACCCGTGCTCAATAGCTCCTTTGCTCTCCAGTCTGGTGCTTTCAGATGTAAGTGCTATGCGCAAAATGTCGGTGGAACATGGCTTTTTAATAAAATATAGGAGCTGACACTTGAATGCTTGAATATGTGAGTGAAGCGGCGGGGGGAGGCAGAAACAACAAATGCTCTTTGTGTTTTCACTCGCATGCAAAATAAATTGCACTTGTAAAGCTAACAGCAGTGGGAGGACACCAATTAGGAAGGCCAAGCAGGAAGTAAGTGGATGAAGAGGACGTTTTAATGACATCATTACACATCACATTATTTCACTTTTTGATTAATCTAAACACACCGTTACAGTGCAGTGTGAAACAGGCACAGGTCCAGTTAAGTCCAAATGTATTTATAACTCATCTTGGTTTAAAATTGTGTTCATTCAACCAAGTAGCTTGTTTCTGATAGGAAAGACAGCGATCTCTCAAAAGATAATAAAACAATGTAAAAAACATCACGTTTCCTTCTTTAAAATCAATGAAAAAATATTTACTGGCATCAGCAATCAATCCCTTCTTATAATAGCTAACCAGCTTTATGCCATCTTTCCACAGGTATTTGATGATTTGGTGATGGGCCCTAAATCTTTGGGGTTGATAGGCAGTGGCGGCTGGTGAAAAAAAATCTTGGTGGGGCTGGCCAATAGATTTCCCTGCCTAACCCAGTACATGCATTTAAATTAAAAGTCGGATAATTACTACGATACCACAATAAGCATTTAATTAATAAAAAAACATTGTTCACAAAGGATTATTTTGGTGTTTTTATCTTATTAATCCTTTTCACAGACTCATGCCAGAGGGTTTGCATACATTGTACATGTACGTATATTATTACGAAACGAACGTTTACGTCTTGACTTAAATATATATCCTAATTTTTTATTTATATAATGATTTAAGTAGAACAACGACTAGTGCAAAATTAAGTTGTATTTACCGGAGATGAAGTGTAGACTGCAAATTCTGTCGTGGTATGATGGCTCCCACAGACGATTGGATCCTTTTCATTGAAATTATCCATTTCTTTCTTCGTCCTTCGGTAAACGAAAGAAACGTACATCCGATGATTTGGAATGCCTCTGTGTGCAACTGGCAGCACAACAAGTCGTAGGCATTGTTTAGATTCCAAAAATAAACTAAAAGTACGCTCGAATTCACCCGTTTTGTCACGCTGGTAAGCGAAAACAGTACTGTTTTTGCCGACCACCGTGACCCGGATGTAGCGCAGATGTAGCTCGTGACGTCATGCGTGAAGTGCACCTATCACTGTGCAGCTAGGGCTACGACGCCAGGAGCCCCAAACCCATTCATTTTGGCGAGGCTGATTGGCCAAATATTTATAAATCTTCCCTAGCAACAGTATACGATTGGTTATTTCGCTACACTTGTGGGGCTCCTTCAGCGGCAGCCCCACAAGTGTAGAAGAAGAGAAATGATACGTTCTGTTGGTGGAAATGCACTGTTAAATGAGAGTCAATTCGTAGAAGTGTTTTAATAATTCTTATTACATGTAGCCATGTACTGTTAAGTAAAAACTGACATTAATAATACTTTTAAAATCTATATATATTTTGACTTTTCCCCTCCACATCTAGGGAGGGCAGCGCCACTGTTGATAGGCCTCTTTGCCATAACCCTAATCTTTAGCTTTAACTAAAACTCTGGCTCCAAAAGCTTTTTGTCAGAAGAAAAACGTTTAAAAATGTTGAAATTAGAAAGCTTACTTGAAGGAAAAATATGCCACGAATACGTATATTTCTTCACTTAACTTCACTTTGGAAAACGCTCTCACGGTTTATAGTCCTTTTAAAGCGATGATACAGAAAATGTTGGAAGCGAGAATTCTCACCAGCTGTATGGCTCACATAATAACCTGCTCCTGCCCCTCCCCAGCCTGCTGCTGCACACTGTGGGTCAGATGCCTGAAGAAAGCTAGTAGTACAGAGAGCCTGACTGATTAAAGCTGCAGCTGGCAATCCTGTTCAGAAACACTTTTTGTAATACTGGGTAAAATCGTCCTTCCATCAGGAAAGTAGTAAATACATTATATGTTCAGAAAAGGAGGTTAAAAAAATTAGACCTCATTGGGAGCTGCAGGCCTGTAAAATCTCTGGCCAATCGGGCAGGAATTGGCCAGAGATTTGGTCCCTCTGTCCCTCAAGTTCCAGGAGTATCACCGATTGGTTGTCGCGCATGCACACTATTCTGACGAGCTCATGTAACACCAGTGTGCGTACCTGTTCCATCCTGGTTTCCATTTGCTGGCTGTGCATGCGCACTTCTAGTTTTTATGTATCCAGTTAGCTTAGCGGTTAGCTTCGGTGTTAGCTGTTCATTGTTGCTCTTGCGGTATATTTTGAACATGGCTGAGAGTCGCAAAAAGCGAACCGCGTTGCTGTTTATGAGAAGAAGAGGAAGGCCCCAGTAGAAAGAAATAAGACCAGAGTGGATTTGGGAGATTTTTTTCTCACACAATCCCCCTGAAGATCGGAAGAGCAGGTAAGACGGTCTCGCACATGCGCAGTTATTCAAAAAGGGACTTGGGGAAACTTCCAGAAAAATCGCTGACTCTACCTTTAAACAGCTAATATCAGCTTGTAATTGTTACTTTATAAATGGCAGAATGGCTAAAAGGTAGAATGTCTGCACAATAAGCACTTATAAAAGTACTACTAAATATAGTGGTGCCTATTGTATATTTATACTTGAGACATTGTATTCAAAATAATGAAAATAGCTGATGTGAGAAAAAACAATATTACAACTACATTGATTTTTATATTACTTTTATTCCATTTATTATTGTTTCCTCTTAATACTATATTTAGAATCTAATTTACAATGGTATCCTGGCCAAAATGACAACAGGTGAAGGCAGCAACAAAAGTCAAGACACACATACAGATTTTACACATCAGAGGTCAGAAAAAAACCCTGACCTTAAGACGAGTCTAACGATATGTCCAATCAAACAAGAGCACAAGCAAATGGCCAAGAAAAAAATCAGGATGAGCCAGTGGTTTGAAGTATCAACACAGCAGATCATCCACAGTAAAAAAGCAACACATCATGACGCTTGTGAGTGTTGTAGTTTGTGATTAATCCCAGTGCTCTGTAGTAGACTGTGTCAAGAGCCTTTAATCACTTTAAATTGGCATTCAGAGAAATTACATTTCTGTGGTTGGGTGAAAAAAACAAAAAAAAGCAAAGTAGCTTATTTTGCCTCAAAAGTTTTAGCTTCGGTTATTTTTACAGGCAAACGAGTGAGATTTTAAGGACAATTATTAATCAAGATTCTTAAGTGTCAATATCTGCAACATGAAGGGTTGTGACAGGTGGAAGATTCACAGGCTTTGGTTTTGTGTTAGCAAACATCTGGTATTTAAATTAACCTTGTAATGACACAAAGTCTGCTGAACAGGGTTTAAATGATGCAATTTGAAAAATTGGTATTTGGTACATCTCAAGATAGTCGAGACATAAAAAGGATAAAAACGGTCCAGGAAGTGAACCCTGGAGAACCTTCAGTTTCTACAGAGTGATTTCTGTCTGAAAGATAAATTTAGATAAAATGTTCAGTCAGTCAGTGTCCAAAACCTTGCAGAGGTCAATGAAAACGGCTGCATGATGCTGTCCACAGCCTCTATAAAATCATTGATTACTTTTAAAGTTGCTGTAGCTGTACTGTATCCTTTAATTAAAAACAGATTAAAAATATTAGCTTTTACTTTTATATTATAAACAATTTTTTTTAAAAATGATTTAAATCTTTGTGTCGACACAACTGTGTTATTTTTACTCAAGGTTATCATACCGTCAGAACCTCACACTGGCCCAGGCCTGGGTTGACCAGCTTGATTGGTTGTAACACAACAACTGCATGACCAAAGCAGATCATTTGTCAACCATCCTTGGTGGGACTCTCCACCAGAATATTTTACTCTGAATAAGACACTCAGACTTGTGCAAATCTAAAGAACAAAACACAGTTGCGTACGAATGTGAGCGGAAATGTCACAGGACGTGACTCCCTATTGATTTGAGGAGCGGTGTTAGGAATTGTCAGTGTGTTTTCCATTTGGCAGCTGGGACACCGTTACAGGTGTGTGTAAGCAGCGGCCTCGGCGCCTCTCTCCTCCCGGCCCGTCTCACACTTGCACTCCTCCACCACCATCACTCTCTTCTCCTGGACCTGGGCTCCGCAGCGCAGGGGCACAGTGACAGTCTGAGCTTTGAAAGGGGCACAGCGGGAGCAGGGGGCCCGTCGGCGGAAGGCCCCCGTTCCGGGACTCAGATCGGCAAACTCCCCCTCGGATGGGACAAAGAGGGAGCTGCACTGGCCGAAGCACAGCTTGTTGTGCACTGTCACTGTTTGGCATCCATCTGCTGTCACATGCTGGGAAGGACACAGAGGGTTGAGTTTGTGATAAACACAGCTGCAGCTTTATGACTAAAACACACATTGCTAAAAGAAAAAAAAAATGGGACTCTTCCTGAACGTGGACATTGTCAAAATGTTTTTAGCTGCATAAAAAAACCTTTTTAATGCTAGTTTTTATCATTTTAGTCATTTTGAATATCATCAAAATAGTTTTTTTGTTTAAATTTAAAGAATAAAACAACATTTTCAGCCAGACATCTTAGATGTAAATGTTTTAAATACACATTTATTAGCTAATATAGTATATGTTTGTGGGGTGCAGCAGCAGGAAAGAAGCAGCACATCAAACGCAGTTATGAAAAATGGCACGGAAGAACTATTTCTTCGCTTAAACTAATTTCACCCTGCCAGCAGCTTTAAGAACGTGTGGTTTAATGGATTCCTGAAAAGATAAAGCAGTGTTGCTCTTTCTGAAACGTGTTTTCGCAAGAAACAAAAATAGGAAATATTCCGTAATTTACGGTTGTAAGTACTCTGAAAAATAATTGTGCTAATTACATAGAGTTTTTACATAAATAAATTCACACTCAGATCACTCTCCAGTATACTCCAAATTATAATTGAAGAGCCATGCAGTCATTAAATTAGGAGAACTGTATACCAAACTTATTTCTGTAAGTTTATCAGCTAAATATAAACTTACAAATAGTACATTAAAAGTGATTTTATTGTCAATATGGTCCAAAAAAACCCCAGAAACACAATGCCTAAAATGTGTTTCTGTTTTTTTCTTAATAAGCATAAAAATTATTTATGCAGCAAGATTTATAATAACGGGTATGTTAAATGATATCTGTTAATTTAACACAAATTAGTGCTTCCCGGAGGAGTGTGCCATTTTTCAGTGGAATATTTGACCCTGACTTAAGCTCCAGAGGTAGGGGCAGAGGGGAGTTGCTGGGATTCAGAGTATTTCAGTCAACTGAAACATGTCCCAGTCATAACTAAAAGTCATTTTTTCTTTAAAAAAGAACATTTTCTTTAGCGCTGGTGAGAGGTAATCCTGGATGACAATTGTTGCATTTTTTTCACAGCTAAAGCTGAAGATTACTGTTGATCAGCTGTTTTTCAAACTCCTTCTGCTTTCCACATGAGGACAACAGGGTCTAATTGGACTTCGTCACCCATCACCACTTTTGTCTGCGTGTTATGTAACGCTTGTCGACATGTTGCTAATTTTTTCTGTCATTATCTAGTTTCATCAGGGGAAAACAGTTTGCTGGTGAAAACAAAACGAGCACCGTTTAATGCAGCGAGAACAGCCAACTTCTTCCGCAGGGGTTTTTGTGGCTTGCCCTAACTGTAGTTATATTAAAAAACTTTTGTTGTGGCTCTTTGGCAACATTTTAATTTTCTGAGATACTGTATTTTGGGCTTTCCTAAGCTGTAAACCAGAGTCATCGCAACCAGGAGATCTAAAGTGAATCTGAGTTTCAACGTATTGATTAAAATGACTGAAATTAAGAAACTTTTTGGAGACATTCTATAAATCATTAAAATGCGGGCCAACTTTTAATGAAAAAACAAAGATAATTTGAATCGTTATTAAAAAAAACATCTCCGTTTCTCACCTGAGTAAAAGGCACCGCCGCGCACGTCTGCTTTGTGTCCTTCAAGTTAACAGGCAGCGACACCTTCCCTCCTTTATCCATGACCCTCTGCCACATCAGCAGCCCTTGCTTCTTCCTCAGATCTGTCTCCGTGGGTCTTTTGGGGCGCAGGTGGCGTAACGGACTGACAGCGTCCTTGGGGGCTGCGGCAGGGCCTGGACGCCCCCGAGACAGAAAGGCAGGAAAGGGCAGTCTGGAGGCGTGGAAAGGAGGTCCCCTGTGAGCCAGTCCTCTCCTGAAGAACCCTGAGTTGACCAGGTTCCGAGGGTCCAGCTGGACGACCTTGACTACTCCCTGCACAGCTTGGTCAGCTTCGCCGCCCGACGATTCGAATTCATCACTAGACTCTCTCGGCAGAGAGTTATAGGGAAGCATGAGAGCTGAAGCTGTCCAGGTGGACAGAAGGATCAGGCTGACGAGGAAAGCCATAGTCTGAGAAAAATATCTAAAAATAGAGATACTGTTGAGCAAACAACGGAAATTTTCAGAAGATGAAATCAGTGGTTCGGCGGATGATGGTCCAAGGCTCCGAACGGCAGCCTTGCTGTCAGTGCTTTGTCGTTGCGGTGGAGGGAGCCTGCTTATGTAGGCGGCTGCCAGTTCTCACCTGCTTTTCAACGCAAGGAAGGTGTCGCAGTTCCCACACCGGATCAGACGTCGCACCAGGCTCACAGCTCCTGGCCCTGGTTTCCACACAGAGAGGGCCTCTGTTTTAAGGTAAGTGTTAAAACAACGCGATCATAAAAACATCTGAACGGGGATTGAGACGAGTGAGACCCAAAATGACCGCACTGACTTTTGTTCGGTTGGACCTGCTGCTTCAGGTTATTTTAGTTATGAGAACCGATTCAAAGCAGAGAAACAGAGCAGCAGAAACTTCAAAAACGTCAAACATTTAATATGCAGAATCAAAGCCAACAGAGCAGCTTCATTCCCGAAGAAGATGTTCAGATTTTGCTCATATGCTACCTGACCTGGTCATTTAAGGTGAATAATTAAAAATGTACACCGCCCTACAGATGTCCTGTCACATTTAGGTCTGGATGGATCCGCCTTTTTCAGAACCTTCTCACTCTTCTGGTGAAGCCATTCTCTTGTTGATCTGGATGCATGCTCGACTCACTGGGATGTTTAAAGATCAAATCCCTCTTTAGCTTCAACACTGACTGACTGAGCATTTGGAGCTGCTTACGATTTCCTTCCAGTCAACAAAAAGCCCAAGTTTGTCGTGTAATCAGTTTTGGAGAAGCGTTCTGTTTGTACCTTCTGTGGTCCCCATATTTGCCCCATTTCATGATGACTCTCTTCACTGTGCCACGAAGCATGTATAAAATGAGATCCCTGCGACCCCTTTAAAGCTGCCAGCTTAGTCTTCAGTTAAACAATGAAAATAGGTAAATATGAAGGACTTGCTGACATATCGAAACACTGTTTTAAATTTACCAATAATTCATGTCTGGTATGAACTCAAGAGAGTTCATTCTATTGTTTTTGCACTAAAAAGATCTAAATGGTAAATGGACTGTACTTATTTACCATTTATCAAACAGATATGTATGTTTTTCAGCTGAATTTTACTGGCCAAATGTCATATTAAAGGCAGAGGTGGGTAGAGTAGCCAGAAATTTGACTCAAGTAAGAGCACCACTACTTCAACATATTTTTACTCAAGTCAAAGTTAAAAGTACCCAACCAAGAAATTACTCAAGTAAGAGTAAAACAGTGTTTGGTAAGAAGGCTACTCAAGTACTGAGTCAATGTTTATAACAATTGATTTCATATTAGAAAAGATGTAATTGGTCCGGCAAAAATATTAAATTATGCTCAAATTCTGCTATTTTAACGACTAACAATTTTTACAAACAAAAACAAATTTAGACAGAAGAACCACTTTTCTAAACAATGTTTTTCGACATAAAACTGATTAAACCAAGCAGGTAATGTATATAGAGATAGTTAGAACAGTGCAAAGTACTTCCAATGATAATATCCACTGTTTACTGTGGTTACTTGACCTGGAAAAGCCTCGATGTGCTCAGCAGACAGAAAATACCGTTAAAACAACAAAGCTCATGTACAAACAAGAAGTCCCACCTTAATATAAACTGTAGATGTGTCTCTCTGATGCATTTGGGTTGAAACAAATCTGTATTCGGTGAAGTTACTCACAGTGGATAGTAGCCAGAAATTTTACTCAAGTAAGAGCAGCGATATTTCGGCATTATATTTACGCAAGTAAAGGTAAGAAGTACAGTGCAAAAAAACTACTCCTATAAGTACACTTTGGTCAAAAAGTAACTCAAGTAAACGGAACTGAGTAAATGTAACTAGTTACTACCCACCTCTGATTAAAGGTAGAAATTGTGTTAAAATGAATGTCATAGAAATCATAACAGGGGTGTGTATACTTTTGAGATCCATTGTAATGAATTAATAGAAAATATGGATTATTATATTGTGTTGTCAACGATTTTTTATTCAAAAACAAAATAAAACATAACGTAAAACATTTGTGAGGAATAGAAATCAAAGGTTGTGTCATATGTTGAATTGAAATAATCCGTCCCTGACCACGAAGCAGTAAAAACAAAAAAACTGTTTACTCTGTGAATGCTGGGAGCCTAAAACTACTTGGACCGGATCACTGCTGTTAAACAATGCAGCTCGTTTGGCAGGTGTTCCTGTTACCTTTAATTGTAAAGCCATAATGAGTTTATGTTCCTTGTGCAAACAAGCCGTGTCCTGTGCATTTATTCCCACAAGCAGCGGCTTCTCAGCCTCTCCGCTGACATCCCATCATTAGACCTCACTGTGCTCCGTCATCCGTGACGTGATCACACGCTGGAGGATTGGCTGACAGTTTTATGATGAAAGGAGGGTTTGACGTTCTCATATACGGACGTTGCAGGAAGAGGAGCGCCGTTCCCTGCCGTGTCTACTGTGCTTTCCTGTTTCCTTTGATCAAAAATTACTTTGAGGTTTACAAACGTTCATAAACTGTAGAAAAGACGTTTAATAATGTTCTTTGCAAATAAAAGTCATACAAATCTGGGAGGAGGTAACGGGGGATGACCCAGAGCTCACTGGGGTGACTGTATTTCTCTGAGGATGCCCAGTGGATCTGTTGCTCCTGCAACCGATCTCAGATAAGCGGAAGATAATGGATGGATGGATACAAATCTGAAAAGTGTGGCATGCATCAGTGGTCAGGCCATTTATTCTCTTACAACTGATTAAAATCCAGATTCCCTCTGTGTGTAATTCAGTCCCTATAAAGGCTGCTGTTCTGTGAAGGTTTGTTAAACACATTGGTGAATAAACAGCATCATGAAGACAACAGATCACAGCAGACACAGAACAAGTTGTGGAGACGTTTACAGCAGGTTCGAATGCAGTGGCTAATGTTTTGAAGTTCATCTTCCAAACAAAAAAAGAATATTTCATAGCTGCAAAAATACCAAGACTCATAGACCATTAATCAGGGAAACAGCCAAGAGGCCCTTGGTAATTCAGAAGGAGCGGCAGAGATCTACAGTAGGAAGAGTCTGGAAACAACAGGACAACTATTAGGGTGGGAACTACATAAATCTGGCCCTTATTAAAGAGAGGTAAAAAGAAAGGTGTTGGTGAAAGATAGTAAATCCTATTTTCAGCCAGCTACAAGCTGTGTTGGGGAAACTGTAAACATCTGGTTATAACTGCTGTGGTCTGATCAAAACAGATTTATTTTGATTTTTGATTTTGTGCCGATGCAAACGCTATGTGCAGAAGAAAACTGTTGCAGCCCTAAACCAATAATTCCCCGATGAAACAGCAGCATCTTGCATTGGGGGGATGCTTTTCTTCAGCAGGGACAGGGAATCTGGTCATCCACCTAAACTCGGTTTCAAAAATGATCGTTTATGGTCTCCCAAAACACCGGATCCATGTGGACGCACAAAATGTCCTTGCAGACACAACTAATCTTATTTCTGTGTGGAAGGGGCCTAAGCAAACCAATAAAGCCTAGAGCATAAGAAACAAAGCAATCAAATGAAGACCCCAGTAGGGAGAGAGACTGCAGCTGTGGCAGTTCATCCCTCTCTTCTCGTTCTTTGCACGTATGGAGCACAGGTGGCAAGGTTGAAAGTAAAAAGAAATATATATATATATATATATATATATATATATATATATATAACTTACTAATTGTCTGCTACATTGTGTTGGCCTACTAAAATGGTTTAACAAGACAAATTGTGCAACCGTTGAAGGGGGCGTGAATACTTTTGCAAGGCACTCTGTCCCACTTCAATGGCAGTAAAGAAAAATATTATTATGCAACAGATTCAGTCAGCAATTCAAATTCGTTCACTTTTGTATAGCCTCTGAATTTGTTTCCTTATGAGAAAAGTTTGCTCAGAGAACCCTCTTTCACAGCTGGTCCACTAGAGGGCGCTGGTTACAAACCACTCTCTCAACTTTCCACTTCTGATGACCAGAAGTGTGAGGGGATTATCAGTGGATATCACTGTTTTTATTTGTTTCAGCTATTTTTGTTATGTTAAACAGAATTTAAAAAGCTTTTTTTTATATATGTTTTTATTTATAATTTTTTTTGGCCAATGATTGAAAAGAAAAATGATCAAAACAACGCTTGTAAAGTGGAAATTGCTTGTAAAGTGCTGCTCTGCGGGTGGGGACTCATATTTTCTTAAAGAGAACATTGAGTCCAGAAGCTGTAAGGTCAGTTTGATAACAAGATGACAAAGTGACGCAGAGACTTTCCTTCTTTTATATGTGCTGAGTTGATTCTGCACGGGTTCCTGCGAGGGAAAGCAGTCAATGAAGCCGTGTAAAAAGAGCCGTGGTGTTGGCTGTGAGCGCAAAGCAGCTCAGGAGAGCGATAAGCCTGGCCCTGGGGAGGAAGTGACACATAAGAGTTTAACTTTCAGAGAAACATTAAAGTTAAACTCAGCGTGCCAATAATGACCTCACCTTTACAGGAATGTTTCTAAATAAGACACAATAAAAGGCTTCATCATCATGACCTGGCCGGGATGTAGCCTGAGACAGTAGCGCCAAAGTTTACTGAACAATGCATCGCTGTCTGCCGGACGGCTTCAAACTGGTGATCGGTTGCAATCAATGTTGCTTCACCAAGTCCCAGTGCGTTCCGTGTCTGTACTATCCTGTACTTATTTCCCTTGATACAGCCTGTGCCTCAGGTTGGTTTTCAAATCATGAATTCGCACCAGAAGCAGAGAGCTGAAAGCTCTCAGGGGCAACAGGAACATGACATAATCACATGATGGGTTTAATGGCAGCCTCTGATTTACAACCGCTACGATAGATAGCCTGTCTTTAAACTACCGTGCCAGTGGAAAAACCAGATATCGCCAGGAACCCATGTGCCACCTGCGGCATGCCAGCCCCGTGCTGTACAGTGTAACCAGCCGTGTCTAATGTAAATGGTAATGCATCGGACGTAATTAACCCCACATGGCATAGAGTGAATTAAAAGGCACGTCTGACCGCGTGGTGAGACCATATTGATCAAATGCGCCTATTCCGTTCCTCGTACAATTAAACAGCTGTTCATTCATATCGCCTGATGCCCGGGCTCAGGCTCATGAGCGGTGCTGAGTGCGCTAATCAGCTGCCACATGTGCAGCTATGCCAACAAGCAGGGCTCAGAGGGGTTCATTAAAATGGGACCAGAAAGTGACGCGGAAACACAGAAGGCTTTGTGGTGTCAGTCGTGTTCTGCTGACTTTGAATTGCTTCATCTCCTGCTCTTCTAACAGACTATCTGTTGTTGGTAATGCCAACAAACAATCGCTTTGAGTCCTCCTGACAAAAGTGAATGCGCCTGTCGGGGAAATGCAGCAAGCATGCAGTAAGATCATCGAAGCAAAATCACTGTTACCCACAGAGACAAATGGTCACCTCGGATCCAGGCGGATGTGGAAAAACATTTGCTAACAGGTCAGGTCTGCAAAAAGAAAGATTCAAGCAGAAGAACAAAGGCTACAGACATGATGTCAGCAGACAGATTTTAGTCACAAAAGCAGACATCCTGTGGTTGAATTTAAAATATTGCATATATAGAGAGATGACACAGCTCTACACTTATTGTCTGACATTCATGTCGATCTCATTCATGGTTCTAAATGCTGATAAATAAGTTTGAGGGCAATTCTCACATCTTCAGCTGTCGAATAATATTTGGAGGTTCCACCTCACGAACTGGACCACCACTCGGAGCCGGGCATTATGCCTTTAGGAGAGGTTGGAAAGGCTGCTGGTTTGAAACTCAGTCTGTCACTCTGGGTCCCGGAGCACGACCCTTGACCACAGACTGCGCCTCGTGTGCCGCTCAGTGTTGGCACCACATTGCGCCCTAAAAGGTATGTTCACACTTACACGAACAAGGTGACTTTTTCGCGTTGATTGCCTGCCGTTGGTCGCTTGACATTTCGCCTCTCTCTCGGGCGCTCCCCCTGCGGAGCGGAAGGGCCTTGCACTTGTTATGCAAAAAGTGACTTACTTACCTACATTTCCAGAAAATTTTTCAACTTCACCTTTAACTTGACACGGATTGACAGAAAAGTTCAGATTGTTGAACTTGAGCAAAATTTCACTTCACTATGGAAGTTTCATCCACTGCGCAGTTCGCAGTTCGGCTTTGCTGTTTTCACCTAATTTGTGCCGTTGGCTAACCTTTGCCTGCAAGCTGAATTCTCGCGGTATATGTGCGTTCACAAACACACCAGAATCCGTCTTGTACCGCTCCGGCTTCAACCGTTTGTGTCCAAACCAAAAACAGTTTGGGCCAATCACGCTGCAGTATTGAGGTTTAAGGCGGGACATACCGGTGTGACGAAAGCAAGAACTGCTGAGCCCACAGCCGAACCAACACAAACATGGCAGCACAGGAGGAGACATGCGTAGCTGCTGCTATCGCATCTGTTTTATAAGAATCCACAATTTCATTTTGGAAGAAGAGCAGCAAGAAATGGTTTCTTATGATGCCTGCTGTTTACGTTTTAGTTTAATACCACTATTGGCCAAAAGCAACCTCTGGTAGGTGGCCACTAGGTGTTATTATTTCAGCTCCTTTCCCCAAACAAATTCAAATGGAGCAGCGCCAGATTGATAATGTGCAGAACTAGAGTGTTTCACATTATAAGTGTGGCTGGCCTGGTTAGCTGTTCGCATCGCAGACTTTTAATTCAGTTCTGAACGCTTCTTTACATTTTAAAATTGTTCAATTTGTTTTACTGATGCTTTTATAGACTAATTCTTCCATTTGACTTTGTATTAGAGATTCTATGATCAATCCGTATTATTTAATAGGTCTTATTATTTGTTTATGCTATCATATGACTGCTGTTCATTTACTCTGTGTACAGCACTTTGGTCCTGTGTGTGTTTAAAGGGTTCTATACATAAAGCTGGCATGGTATGATATTTTATGGTACCAGGATAACATGTAAATCACTCCTTTCATTTGCCTTGTTTGCGTTCAGTATGAGCGTACCTTAAGGTGTGGGTTAAAGCCAGAGACAAATCTCCTCCTTGCAGGACTATTAAGGGAAACATTTCTTATTTTATTCAATCTATTATTTGTTATTTACAGTACTGGGCTGAACGTGGAGCACCATGCCTCTCGCTCAATGACCAATGAAGATGGGCACCAACACCTTCCGCCGTTTACCTGAACCCCACAGCCCTGCCTGGGTGGAGCAGGCATAGAGCATGATTGGATGCATTTACAGTAGCTTAAAATCTTTAAAGAAACATTACTAATTTAAGACAACTACGTTTTTTTTTTAAAAAGATAACCTTTCTAGTTTTAGGAGATTTTCCCACATGCTGCTCAGGTTGTAGTTTTTCTGTAATTTGGGCTCACATCTCCATGGGTTATCTGATGGCGTGTTGCAGAAGCAAATCCCCACCCCTAAAGCTTTCTCACATTTTCTCCTGTAACATCCATAGACCCCTTAGTTGGGATTTCATCTGACAGACAACCACATGGTATTACATCCAGAGTATCCAAAGTTAAATTTTTGTTTTACAAAGAAAAATCTACAGTGAGCATTTGCATTAAGCCCTCTTTTACTTTCATACCCCTAACTCCTATTTAGTGCAACCTAATTAATAAAGAATGTAAAAGTAAATGTGAAATGTGTAATTTAACCTCCGTATAAATGCAGCTATGCTGTGAGGGCCTCAGAGGTTCGTTAGAGAACTTTATGAAACAACAAAACCAATAAGAACCAAGAAGACAGCAGAGAACTTAGGGACTACGCTGTGGAGAATGTTATACTATTAGACCTGTTCTCGGCCTCCCGTGGTTCTTTTATCTGATAATGTGGTGTTTCTATTGTAGACTTCTGTGGTAATAAAAAGACTAATTATATTTGACCATATTTAATCTAAAAGACAGAAGAATGTTTACAGATTCAGTACTCGGTTCTCATAACAAAACAACGCAACCGGTAACTGAGAACCCCGTTAGTTCTCCCACATAGACCTTATAAAGGAAGCATTTGCCCACCCATTCAGGGCGTTCCCAGTATGATATCAGCGTTCAGTTCATGACATTGGTGGAGAAGATCTGTAATGCAGACGTCCTTGCTGACACATAATACCCATAACAGTCATTCTGTCCAGTCTAAGTATGTCAGACACTTTGCCTTCAGAGTCAGTTTATCTGTAATTTCCATGGCAACCATCTTTGCAGTCCAGCCTCTGTAATCTCATAATCTCCAACAAGAAGATTAAAGCAACATTAGGTTATAAACCAATGTGCCAGGCTTCAAACATCTTACAGAGCTCTGTTCAATATACCTTCAAAAATAGTTGACTGGCCAGAAAAGAGTAATTCTTGAATGAACGCCATAAAAGCAGCAGTTTTAGGTTTGCCCAATGGACTTGCACTGCAAACCTGACGAAGAGTAACTCTGCACATCCCTCTAAGCAGACCATTGCCTTGATGAACCATGGTGGCGGCAGCGTCATGCTGCTTGAATGCTATTCTCCTACAAGGACAGAGAAGCTGCTCAGAGTTGACAGATAGATGGATGGAGCTAAACACAGGCCGAGCCTGGACAACATTTCACATTTATTATATTTATAGCCAGCCACCATGAATAATTTAGCTTACTTTATCAGTCGATAAGCTCCTCCTGTGGTGATTAATCATTTCATTGGTCTTATTTGTAATTTATGGACCATGTGGAACAAGCTGTCCAGTGTCACAAGAGTCGTGTTCAGTAGCAAAGAGTAAAGATAAGAAGAGTAGCAGATCTTATCAGCGTTCTACAAGGCAGGTCCTTGTTCACCTCCAATGACTCTTTGCTTCCTTGACCTAAATGAATTCATTAACTAAGTTGTTGAGCGTTGTAGTTTAATACTACAGCCCCAGGACTGACGCTGGGGTGCAGAGGGACGTTTATCAGTCTCCAGTTATTACAGTGCTGGCTGAATGTACCGTGAAGCGCTTTGGGGTCCTCAGCACTTGATAAGCGCAGTACAGGATGGATTTCTTTTATCTAAACGGGCTTAATGGGTACAACACACGTTTTTGTTGCTGTTGAAAAACTTCTGGCCGGACACTGGAGGCATTCCTTCTTCATTTCACACAATTGCTTCATGTTCCAGTTCCATTTGCAGCAAATCAGCCCACAGCATGATGCTTCCACCACTATGCGTGACAGTTCATGCTCTTATGGGTCTGAAAGCCACGCTTTGAGTCCTCAAAATGTTGTAGTCTCTGTTGCCAAAACGCTAAGTCTTTGCTTTCTCGGACCAAAACAACTTTTCTCCAGAAGAGATTTGGCTCCTCGTTCCTTATTGATGTTAAATTCCCTTCACTGTGGACACTGTGTCCCATCCCCTTCCAGCTGTTCCTGCACATCCTGACCAACGTCCTTTCCTTAATTAGGTGACGGTTTGGGTCAGATAGTTGAACACAGTGATCGAAAGCGATATTAAAGGAGCTGGTGAACACAGGATGATTTTTATGAACAGTAGCAGTGGGTCTGATGCTGAATCACTGAAGCCAGGAGCATTTATACTGGGGACTTTGATTACTGGACGCTGCTACACAGGTAAGTGAATGAACAGATGGAAGTCAGCTGTTAAAGATCAGGAAACTGAGTAAAACCAGTAACCAAAAACGCAGGAATAAAACAAAACATAAGATGTTCCAGTTGAAAATTATGAAAGTCAAAAAGATCAAAGTCCAGCGGATGAGGACAGAGGCACCTTTGGCCATTTACTTTAAAGGCTGCACAAATATCCAGACAGAACAATGTCAGAAACCTGTTCAGGCAAACAAAAAGTGTTCAGTCTCACTTAAACCTGCGACGGGATGTTTGATATCGTTTGGGGTATACTGTACGTTGGGGCAGCATGATATTGGGAAAACGTGATACACAGCAAAGATGGGGGATGTTGTGACAACCTTATGACCTGCGATAAATAAACCAATAATTAACAAATGTTTTTCTTTCCACTTCGGGTTCATAACAAATATGTTCGCCAGGTTATGGGTCGTATATCCAGAAACACTGAAACAAGGTATCATTTTAATCTCAACAACAAGGGTTTGGAAAAAAAAAATTTGGCCAACATGTGTGGTCGTAGCCCAGCAACAACTTAGTTGTGGTCTGATCAATAACAAGTGTCACTAAATGTATTACAGACATGGTGAGCCTGGATGCATGGCACTGAAATAATTAGCAGGCATTGGACACAGGTTGGGTAGTTCATTGCAGTGCGCACATTGTGTACAGGTATGCTGCAATAGCAAATAATTTGAAATGTATTGTGGAGCCCTGGAACAAATCTGTATTTTAGTCTTTGTGTATAATTTTGAGAAAATCCACAACAAATTCAAACAAATCAACAACAATGGTTCCGATGCATCACTAAAATCCTAAAATGATTATGAAAGTCATGCTGAGGATGACTAGCTTTGAAGCCTTGGGTGCAGCTGTTACAAGAGGTCGGCCTCTTATCTGCAAAAATAAAAAGCTGAACTGCTTTGCTTGTGCAAGACCAGATATGTGGAGCAGTTGGAGAATATCTTCCTAATAACCTCATAAATCACAGCTTCATCACCAGACATGTTCAGTCCTTCATGTTTATTGCACCACCCTGTACAAACCTATTATTAAAAAAACAAAAGCACATTTCTAGAACAAGTCAAAAGAGTTACATTCATCATCCCAACGTGATTAAAAATACAAAATACATGTTTTCTATCATTGGCATAAATGTAGTAAGATCAAACCCACACAAAAGCTCAGCAGATGCCACTCAATGTGCATCATTGCAGCTCACTGTTGAATACATCAGCCCACGCAACGTCCGCCGAGGTAAACACTTCCTAAAACTTTAAATAAATCACAGCATAAACGTAAACAAAACAGGTTTTCTTTCAAATTCACAACGTCTTATTATTCAAACTTATGTACAATCCGGGGCACGACGAGTAAAGGCATGAAGAGCATCATCTGTTCATCTTTGGATTGGCCTGCTTGAATTAAACTAAAGCAAAACTTTTTTTTTTTACATAGAGCGGTTTTATTATCAGAACGAACGACAATGTCGTTTTTATATGTCACCCCAAGCTGGAATCATCAGGACTTTTTCCCGGCATTGCAGTAGAGAATCATAGAAACCACCATGGCGGCGATCTGTGAACAAAGAAAGTAGTTGCAGTGCAACAGAAACCCTTTTAATCTCTATCAGGTAGATGTAGCATAAAACAACAGCATCAGTGAAACAACAGTAAAATCAAATGGGGTGGTAACGTACCTCCAGAGCAGCAATTCCCATAGCTACAGCAGCGATGATCACAGCGTTCTCTTCAAAGAGCTGCACCAGCCTATTGAAACAGCCCGGGACATTCTGAAAGGGAAACGCCGGGTTTTACACGAGGAAAGGACCGAAAGATGGCTGCCCGTTGTATTTGTGTCAAGCTAAAACAGAAATGAGTTAGTCTCATACCGATTTATGTGCTTCATTTGTGTTGCATTCCCCTCTGGTGACATTAGACAAGCAGCATGTCAAGGGGTACAGCTGTCCTCCGTGAAGTTCGTTGAAAGGAGAGCCATCAAAATCTGTGTAGTTCTTGTATCCGCAGCACTTGAACTGCAAAATGCATAAAGTATTAATTACAGAACTGCCTTGGATGGCAATGCCTCCGTGCAACACGTGTTGCAATAAGCTGATTAACGAGGAATACATTCAGTACCTCCTCCATGGTTGCGTTCCACACAGAGGTCATTTTTTCATCCTTTCCGTAATTTTTTCGGATTACGCTCCTCATTTCATTCTCCACACTGTCGAAGATTTCACCAGCCTGGGAAGAAGACATAAACGGCAACAAGCCGTTGTCGTTTGCTGTTTAAAAAAAACACATGTTGCTAATTCTACAGCTTCCGTTAGTCTGATCTGTAAAAGTCGAAACCAAGGAGATCCTGTTGTACTTTTCCGCAGCTCTTACCACATCCTGGAAGACGAGCAGCACCACGCCGCCTGCAACCTCGACGATGAAGATGACCAGCACGATACTGAAGAACTGAAGGGCGAGGAAACAACATGTCAAACATGCTTTTCATGGCATCAGTTACGTAAATACACATGTAGGTGTGACAATAGGGATCACCCACCGTCAGCAGCATGCACTTGCTCTCTCTGATGGCGCCGCAGCATCCCAAAAAGCCAATGACCACAAGCACAGCGCCCACGCCGATCAGAATGTAGCCGATGTTGAACAGCTGGTACACCTGATCTGGGGTGTCTTCCACTTGGTCCAGCAGACCCAGCAGAGAGCTGCTGTCCACCGTCACCCACACACCGACTCCCAGAAGGGCTGCACCGGCCAACTGCATGGAGAGCAGAGGGAAACGAGGGCATTAGAGGAGAGAAATGATGCAGGAACATAACATTTTAGTGTGATAATGATAATCATTCTGCTGCTCATGTTGGGAAATGAGTATATATCTAATTATTCTTATCAAAAGTTGTATTTTTCAGGGTTGGATGCGCTGTGATACTAAATAGGTAACAAAGGGATTTTTCCAACTGCTTTCTATACAGCGCAGCACCTAACTCTCTAGAAAAAAAGGACGATATTTTGTACTCCACAACAACATGATCAGACTTCATGCCATGATCAGGCCTTTTCTCCAGGATGAATCAAGAAAGGGTAAGATGGCGAAATGAGGCCGTATAAAAGTGTTACTGTCAGTGGGTTGCTTTCTTCAGCGTAGTTTTTACACCAAAGAGCGCCTTTGGTTCACCGAAAAGCAGCAACAATACTTACAAAGATGCCGCCGTTGAAGATGAACATCATTATCTTGAGGAAACCTTTGCAACACATCTTGGCTGATTTGAGCTGATGAAGAGAGGAGAATAACAAAGAAGGATCATAGTAAGCAGATTAGGTGTTTTAACAGATTTGTTTTTGACTTCTCGTTTTACACCAAAAAAAAAAAAGGAACGGCATGAGGTGAACTGAAAACACAAGTGGACGCAGAATGGGTCCAACGGGATCGGGCTCAGTGAAACATTAACCTTGGCAAACTGCAGAAAAACAGAGAGAGTGGTTCTAATCTTCTGCAAATATTGCACGTTTCTCTTGCTCACATAGGGCCAGGTTTCGGTTTAAGAATCACGCAAGGTGAACGACCAATACCTGGATTTTGATATATTTTGGACACTTGTCTAAAATGGTGCCCTTTAAACTTAAAAAAATGTCCTTCAACCTTTTGTTTGGATAAATGAATTTTATATACGGTATATTTAACTTGCTATTGTGCCAACATGTAAAGATTATAGCTCATGTTCTCTTCAGTAGAAAACCAAATCGCTGTCATGATTTGTCAGAGCTGATAGCTGGCATCGACTGCTTCATGGTTTCAAAACTTCCTGGAACAAAAACACTATAAAACACACACATTCACCCTTGAACCTCACATCGGACAGTTTATACTTCTGCCTATTCCCGGCTGAGATCAGTTTTATAGTTTATTGAGGCTTATGCCCCTCTTCCTTATCACAGTTTATTTCCAGGAGGCGATAAAATGCTCATATGACAGCAGCAAAAATCACCCTTGCCTGATTGCCTTTAATGGAGACAAGAGGACAAGTTTATCCCGGCCATTTTCACAGAGTCCGTGCTAGTTCTTTTATCCAAAATGTAACAGTATGATAAACCAGTTTTGTTGTCACGTTTTTCTATTTGAGAGAACAGAGTTGGATTTCAGATCGTCCATTTGTTGAAACTAAATTGTAAAAAAGAAAGAAAACAAAGTACTGAAGAGAACAATCTTGCATGAAATAATCAGACTTTAGAACGAAACATCGGTTAAAATATGGGTAGAATTCTATACTTCTTTGACGCTGCAGACTAAAATTTACCCACGTTTCCTAAAATGTTCTAGTTCTGACAAAACCTATCCAGGTTCTGGCCAGACAGGTCTTTTTGGTCAATGTTGTAATAAAGCCTTAGGGCGTACCTGTACTGCAGAGACGACTGTGTGTCCGTTGAGGTCTGATGCTTCAGGAGTGTGTGTGCTCAGCCAGGCTTGTGAATGCCTCTTTATAGTCCACAGCTTTCACACAGACACATGCAAACCAGGCTTCACCCAGGAAATGTTTATCGTCTTGATTGCGGGACGAGCGTAGTTCCCTGGTGACCAAAGTCCATCCTTAACCACCTTCCATGTTCAAACCAATTCCAGGCAATCCATGGTCAAACTAACTTCACGTTGGACACCTCTAGCTGCTAAGACAATGTGATTTTGATTTCCAACTCAATGTCAATATATTCTCTAAAGAATGAGAAAAAGAGACACGTTGGGGAAACGTCCCGACCTGACAACTTGCTGTATCAGAGGTTAATTGCTGACGCAAACACGTCATGGAAACGTTTGGTAACGTGTGAGGAGTTTGATTGATTGATTGATTGTTTTATTTCAAGAGTGTAAAGATAAAATAAAGAAGTGAAGAAAAGGAAACCAGGGCAGTGAAGCGGGTGAAGGAATAAGATCAACTTGCTTGGCAGAAGTAGGATGAAGCTTACCCCCATTTGATCCACCTCATATTTCATGTAGGTGAAAACTTACAAGTCACTGTTTTTTCAAACAAACAAAATCAGACAATATAAATATATATTGCACTGCTGTGCCTTCCAAAGTATTGCCACTCCTTGACCTTTCCAACATTTCGTCCCGTAAACACACACAGAGCCCGATGCGTTTTATTGAGGCTATTTTGGGAAAGGCCGACACAACGTTGTGCCACAGTGGTGGAGTGGAAGGAAAATGACACATGGCTTTAAAGATTCCTTCCAAATAAAAACCTGAAAAGTGTGTTTTTATTCAGCATCCTTTGCTCCGATACCCATAAATAATATCCTCAGATGTCACCTAATGAGTAAAAAGTCCACCTATAGAGTCCACCTTTTTACTAACAAGTAAAAAAAACAGTCCACTTGTCTATAATTTATCCCTGGTATGAATCCAGCCGATCTCTGAAGGCCTCAGAGGCACTATGTGTGGTGGAAAACTAACATTTACAACCTCCCTGAACACACCACGGGGATGCTTTTCTTCTGCAGGGACAAGAAGGCAGCTCAGAGTTGATGGGAAAATGGATAACACTGAACTGGGCGATCATAGAACAAACCTGCTAGAGGCCGCAAAAATCTTGTGCCGCAAAGTTTCACCCTCCAGCGCGACAATGAGCCTCAACACATAGCGACAATCAGGGGTGGACTGGGACAAAAAATCGGCCCTGGCATTTTGGATTAGACTGGCCCACCACATTTCTTTTTTTTTTTTTTTTTTTTTTGTGTACTGAATGTGTATACCAACTGTGCAATACCTTGAGGCCAGGTTAATGGAAATTAGTGACAGTGGACACTTAAAATACTTCCAAAATCTTAATTTATTAACACTGTAAAATGTAAACTCAGCCAGGCCTCACTTGTCATTATGGAAAGAAAGAAAATATATAATAACATAATATACATTTTGATTCACTCAGTCATTGGTAATAAGTATTTTATTTATGTAATTTCCTCATTTTTGATCATATTTTCTTTAAAATCGCAGACTTTTCTCTATTTTTCATGTAAATCCTTGGTGGTGCTTGATAGCGAAGCCGGTGAGGCAGCAGCGAGCTTGGCCTCCCCTGGGATTGCGCAATCCCATGTTAACTGCGCTGGCTTCCATTCTGTGAATGCATCTTCCTGTCTCTATATCATAAATTCAATTGTTCAAACAATTATGAACTGATTTTCCACAATTTAATATATGTGGATTACGAATTGTGTTTTGGGCATCAAACGGTGTGCAGGTAACATGTTTTCGTGCTGCGCGCGATCATAAAAGGCAAAGAGCTGGTTGTAGGTGAGGCCGGCAGTTCCTTGGCCGCTAGGCAGGGGGCGCTCAAGGAGCACCGCTCGTGATCCCCAAATAGTAGTCACAGCAAGTTATGGATGTTTTATTAGCGAGTTTTGTTGAACAAGTAAAGCACTAAAAAGAATCTAAACATACAGCTGGAACAGGATTGATGAAAGAAGGCTTTCCTCCCTGGCAGTGAGCTCCACTGAGACTAAGAGAGTTTTAAATCTGAAGAAGATAAAGAGTTTTTACCGGAAAATGATGATATTTTTGTTCAGAAAGAGCGCTGCATGGACTTAATTTATAAGTAGAGGTAAGACAGCGATACTTATTCATGTTTTGCTTTTGTGATAAAATGTGCATAGTGTGGGTTATAGTTTTAGAATGTGTCACAAATGCAGAAATCCATCATAACTCATAAACTGTTACCAGTCAAATGACAAATAATTTAGTTTTATTTTTTCATCAAAGAATCAATATTTTTTCCATGTATCTTGGTGAATTTATTTGGCTCAATCAGTCTCTTTCAGCACTTTGCAACGAGTCTACTCTGTAGAGTGTAAATCTGACTCTGATGACGTCAGTGCCTCACCAGCTATGAACTCTACCGCACGTAACTGACTACAACCACCACCACCATATTTTACATCAGACACCGGAGCAGATGAAGGCCTGCTGTTGGGAACATGTCAGTCAGTTTGACACATTTCGCAGCGTCCGTTTGAAGAACTCGTTTCTTTTTTCGCGCAGTTTCTCTGCGCCTCCCTTGCGTTTCTTATCCGTGAACACCGCTGCACAAAGTTCCACATGGAGCGTGAAGGTGTTTTTCTACTTTATGATTGGCCTAGCCCTTTAGACTGTCAGGGATGATAACCAATGGGCTGCAGTAGCCTGTGGTAAGGGCCGGATGATCGGAACAGACTCTTGCGCTGCTGATTTTATTTTTCTTCATGCATTATACAAATATAACGAGGCCGACATATATATATATATATATATTATTAATAATAATAATAATAATAATAATAATAATACATATTATTAATATACATGTCGGGTCTGCCGGCCCAAACAGCACGTCGGCCCACCGGGAAAATGCCCGGTACGCCCGATTACCAGTCCATGCCTGGCGACAATAGGATGGTTTGGATCAATTCAGTTTATTTATATAGCGCCAATTTGCAGCATACGCCGTCCCAAGGGACTTCACTACACTAACAGCCCCAATTTATACACAGAAAAATATCTTCCAATCAATCTAATCCTAAACACTGAAACAATTCAGTCAATCATCTGCGTTCTAATTTAGTCAAGCTCAGTTTATCATTCAAATTTATGAAAAGTATTAGCTCTAACGAATCCCAGTCGATTGTATCCAGGGACTGACGTTGCAGCAATCCCTCCTCCTGAACATGTGGCGACTGTAGACAGTAGATTGTATAGAGTTCTTGATTTTGCGGCATTCCCTGAACCGTGCATGCATGTGGGGACAGTGGAAAGGAAATCATCATAGCATATTCATGTGTTAGAGTGGCCCAGTCAAAGTTCAGACCAAAGTCTAATTGAGAATCCTGACTGAGCTTGAGCTTTTCTTTAAAAAAAAAAAAAAATTAAATCTCTGTGTGGAAGACCTGCAACTCTTAAGTGCGGTGAAAAGGTGGCTCTATGCAGAATTCTGTAGGGGACTGCATTTCAAATGTATAAATCTTTTGAAAGTCATACATCACTTCTTTGCACTTCAACCTTTAAATGCTATATTAGATGCCCCACACAGTTGTGTTCACAATGCAACCCCAAATTAAAGTCGGGGCGTTGCACAAAACGCAGATAAAAAATCAGATTAATTTCCTAATTCTTTTCAACCCATATTAATGGCATGGGTAGCTTGCAGGTCTGTGAAGGCACCTTTAGTGCTGAAAGGTAAACCCAAGTTTTGGAGCAACAAATGCTGCCATCCAAGTAACGTCTTTTGTTTCACAAAGACAATGCTGAGCCAGATTCTTTGTTGTGTCTACAGTGTCTTAACAGTAGGGGTCTCTGTGTCTGCCACCCATTTTCAGGAACTTAATTTCAACGTCTTGCTCTTGATTGATCAAGTCAACATCCGCTTGGAAAAATGTGTTTATCCTTTGCTGGAATGCCTAAATTACACCAAAGCTCGGATGGCTTTTGAGCTTCAGTAATAAAAAGACTAAGGTCATAGTATTCTGTACAAGTACTGCATACATTAAAACCAAGAGGCAGGATGCACAGATGTGGATCTTTTAATTTCAACTTTTAAGAAGCTATAAACCCGACAAATGAAACAGCACAATGACAATCATTAAACACACATGACAGAAAAATAAGTTAGATAAAGGCAGATTATGATATCATTTCAAAGCAACAAAGTACAGGCTCTTTACAAGTCATGCCCACCTGTTATGACATCATCCACAGGCAAGTATGACCTCAACATTCAGGAATGTTTGAATTTACATGCTCACTTTTGCATTTCCAGGCAACGGCCACAGGAGGGCAGCGCGACACTAGCAAATCTAACCTAGGGTCCTCGGCCGCGCTGAGCTGGCTCATGTCCTCGACTGCAACAGGTGCTGTTCACATGCAGGAGGCTGTTAGAGCGGGGATGATGGGAACAAAAGGCAGAGGGGGAGCTCTTTGGCTTTACTGGCTAACAGTCTGAGGAAATTATGGGCGAGCTCCTGAACCACCTCGGGGCCGAGGAGGGAAAAATCCAATTAAGTTTATCTGTTTAGGTGTGTGAAATTCAGCTTGTTGCGAGAAGCGCTGCTATTAGCTCCTATCAGCCATCAGCAAGCACAGCCTCCCCGACTCGTCACAGGCTCATCCTTCAAGCCGTCCCCCTTCTGACTGACTGGCTGGCTGGCATCGCCGTTGACACACTCATTCATCTTCTTGCAGATAAGGTCCACCAGCTTGTCGAAGACCTGCTTCACGTTGACGTTGTCTTTAGCGCTGGCCTCGAAGAACTGGAAACCTGTGGACGGAGACGGGAGACAGAGCCAAAACTCTTCATCAGATGACGCGTGATCTGAGTGTTGTGGGGTGAGACAAAGACCAACGCGTAGCATGTGTGTGTGTGTGTGTGTGTGTGTGTGTTACCGAGCTCTGTAGCCAGTCTCTGGGCATCCTCCTTTGGGACTTGCCTATCGTCTTCCAGGTCCAGCTTGTTGCCCACCATCACAACCTGCGCGCTGTCCCAGGAGTAGGTCTTGATCTGGGTTGCCCTGGGAAACAGCCAGAACGTTTTCAACAGAGGCGGTGAAGCAGCGTGGGCGCTGACGTGTCTGAGCTGTTTAAATCGGAGGCAGAAGATAATAACCGAAGACCACTAACCGCTTACTCAGGAAGTAAGGCCTAACTTAAAAACACTGACGCCTGCCTCGCTGACCTTACAATTCATTTGGCAGCTCCAATTATGCTTCCTTTGGAGTTAAAGTTACTACAGACATTGGTTGGCGTCACTGGGAATGATGTGTAAAAAGCTTGAAAATAAATTCACCATTACACTTATAAGTCGTCAGTGCGTTGGTAACCCTGGTGTCAGTACAAAGTGCCTTTACTAATAGGCCATCACGGCGTTTTGTTTCACAGGCTTACAGCACGCAGAGAGATGGATATTTGAGATCTCATCTGTGGACGATCCAGAACGATTGTCCACAGTCCTGGTTCCTCTCGTCTTCTCTTCAGCTCAGCCCACAGATTTCCTACAGGATTTAGGTCTGAAGCTGGCAATGACAGAAGGCCGATTCGGGTTTCTGGTAAAAGATTTGTGTATGTTTGACCAGACGTTTTGACTCTTTATCCATATGAAACATGTATGACGGCCCGTCTTCAGCATTCCAGCACGGTCCATCAGATTTTCAGTTTAAGATCTCCTGGTATGTCAGACTCATGATGTCATGGTCACTCACCGACAAGGTTTGCAGGGTCATTAGAAGAAAAACAGTCCCCCAGCATCACAGATGCTTCACTGTATTTAACGCAAGGCATGAGGTACTTTTCTTTTGCAATCAAATATCTTATTTATAGGCTGTTTACACATCGGTGTAAAATGAGTAGCAATTTGTCTTTGTCTGCTCTGCTAAATTCTTTATTTTACGTACCAAAACCTGACACGATGATAACCACTCACTTTCTATTTTGCTTATTAAGATTTGTCATAAGATCCATCTTAACTTGGTTGAGTGTTTCATCTGTAGGGTTTTTTTGCTCATTAAAATGCCAGAATGTGTTTATCGGGACACTTTCCCTAATTTCTGTACATCCTGATTAACCAGTCCAGGATGTACCCCAGCTTTCACCCGCTGACCACTGGAGCCGCGCAAGCGTCAACCACCTGAGACCTTCTGAAGAGGAAGGAGGAATGGCGTCGGTGAGTCTTCGCTTTTCCCTACCTAGAGTTGGTTGCTGTGCTCAGTATCTGTAGAAGTTTCATTTCTCTCCAAGTCATACCAGGGATGCATTAGTAGCAGCTTGTTGCAGTGGCTCCAGGCATACTGGGGTTTTCAAAATAATGCATTTGAGTTTTTTAAGTAATGCACTATTTTTGGTGGCATTTTTATACAACAATTCGTTTTTTTGTGCTAACCAAGAAGTTTCCGTCGGTATTTTTGGCATTTGGTCACTTCTGTTACGTTGACTAATGTGAAGAATTGTTTATGCGATGATTGAGCGCCTGTTTTTGCTTTAGAAAATGTAACTATTGTTGATCGCAGACTCCAAATTTATGAGAAAGAGACTTTGAGATAAGTGAACATATGATGAGTTATGAGTGTTAGAGTGGAGTTGCATTAACTTGATGGAACTACAGGGAACTTGCACATCTGTGCCGACTCAATTACAGCTGAGTGATATAAAAAAAAAAGTTATGGAAAAACTGCATGTTTCTGTCTTTTCCATCTGTTCTTCTGGAAAGAACACTTGAAACCATAGTTTGCATATATCATAGCTGCCTGTCTTACTACTTTTGACAAAAAAAAACAGGAGCATTTCAAAACAAGAACAGCTGAGCAGCTTAAAACATTTATTAGCTGAGCATGGAACATAAACTCTAGTAAGCAGGCATCATGGGAACCCTGCTCCTGTACCAATAAGCCTCTTGTTGAAATGACATATTTCCAGAACTGTGCTTTTCTGATGCACTTAACATAAATTTTGATCAGGGCTGGGCAAGTTAACGCGTTAATTTCGCGTTAATTCATTAGACTATTAACGGCGATATTTACTTTATCGCGCATTAACGCATGTTGCTCACATGCTTTTATTTTGTGAAGGTCTGTTGCTGCGGTGTAGGGGTTTGAATCAGAACAGTAGGTGGCGATAATGCGCCAATAACCTCGCTGTCAGCCCAGCCTCGGATTCAAAGAGGAAGAAAGGTGCTGGCCGGAAAAAGGAAAACGCGGAAAAAAAACAAAGCTGACATGCGGAAGGCGGTGTTTCCCGCAGGAATTTGCTTAGGCGAGGCGGTGAGTTGGCGGCCGGAACAAGTTTTGTGCGGATGACCGGCGGAGCCGGGGGGGCACGCGAGAAAGCAACAACAAAAAAACGCGTTTTAACGTCAAATAAACATGCAAGCATATCGAGTTAGCAAGCATTTCAGTTTAAAGTTCTTCCAGCAACGAATATGACAGAAACAAGTTAGTTGTAACCACTGCCAAGTTAAACTTTCTTATCACCGGAGCACCTTGAGCTTAACATATCACTTAAATGCCAAACACACTGTAGACATCACCCAACAATTCAATGACTGAGAAGCTAACCAATGTAATGGCGAAGTGGATAGCTACTGTAGACCTTTTTTTGTGCTTCACACTTTGGTATTGAACATAAAATGGTAATGCTGCTCCCTGCTGTTACCTCAGAAATTCCCTGTTTTTGGTAGATTTTTTCCCCATAAAGAGAATTCCCTGTCAATAAGCTTTAATTTATTATTATTGCTATTTTTTGTTTTACATGTTTAAGTTGAGCTTTACACTAAATATGTATTACTGATAAGTGCTACAAATGTTACAACACTTTTGTTCATATGGCAGCAGAACATTAAAATAAAAGTGCTCTTTACACTACTTTTGAATTCATTCTTGGAGTTTGTAAATACAATGCGATTAATCAGGCAAATTATGCGATTAATCGCGATTGAAGATTTTAATCGTTGCCCAGCCCTAATTTTGATACATGGGGTACTTAAAGGAATAGTTTGGAAGCAAAATTCTGTAAAGTTATCATCAGTAGGTCCTTTGAGAACATCCTTTTGGTCTGTGATCTACATCGTTACGCCGCAGGATCATCTGAAATTTTTATTTTTGTTTCTCTACTCTGTCTTCTCTAACCCCCAGTCAGTGTCAGTGGATGGCCGTTCGCGCTGAGCCTGGTTCTGCAGGAGGTTCCTTCCTGTTAAAGGGGAGTTTTTCTCCCTACTGTCGCTCCATGCATGCTCAGTATGAGGGATTGCTGCAAAGCCAACAACACATTACAGGCGACTGTTCACTGTCACTACATGCTCACCCAGAAGGGGTGAATGCTGCAAGGCAATGACTCGATGCAATCTGCTGGGTTTCCTTAGGTAGAAACAGTTTTAACCAATCCGTCTGCATGATTCCAAAGAACTGACTTCCTGCAGTGCCTTGAGATGACATGTTGTAAATTGGCGCTATACAAACAAACAGAATTAAACAGAACTGAATGTTGCTCTGGGTAATGCTGCAAGTTGTGAGCCACGCCCCTTTGGTTCAACAACGCCAGCTTCCTTGCTCTGAAAACTCAAAGGGTCTGTGAATTCGGTCAACCTCTAAGATGTGAAAGGTCAAAGAAATCTGTAATGGGATCATGGGATTTATTGCAGAACTATGACCTGAAAGGGGCTCCCATCCCTATAGTGGAAAAGATGTTAAAATCGCAGTGAGTTCATGGAAAAGTGAAGAAATCTTCAAAACGGTGAAAGGCTAACAGCCTTTTAAACCCCAATTATAGCTTAATTCAAAAAATCAAAAAATTAAAACAACTCAAACTGAAAATGTTTATATTCGTGGAGAACAATGCTGTAATAATAACTATTAAACATTTACTCTTGCACAAGAAGCCATCGTAAGGTTTATCTTTGGTTCTGAAGCCAAGCAACGCACTAACCCTCAAGTCATGGTGGTTCAGTCGGCCCTAGGTATCAAACTGCCTGACCTCCTTGACTCATCAGTCTGCTCTAAATCTGGCAAGACTTATGGATTTTGTTTCAGGCTGTGATTTGTACCATTTTGGCCTTCTGGTTGTTGATTTTTTTTCTCCCCTCGGCGGACTAAAAATAGGCTGATCAGGCCATTTATTTAACCCAGCGGGCAGCGTCCCCCAATGCGATGCAACATGGACGTTGTTTGGCTGAGAAAAAACAGTGACACGCTTAACAGTGGTCTCATGTGTATGAACTGTTAATAGCCGCCAACATGGTGTTGTTTCCCCTGGGAATAAACATGGCCAGTTTGGGGTGTTGTGAATTGCTAAATGGAGCTAAAACAGGGTTTCCAGCAGACTAGCTTCTAGCCTTCCACCACTCTGACGACGTCTGTCTACTACAGTTAACAGAACCCAAATTCAACAAAATCTGAACTATCCCTAAAGGTCTCCTTACCAATCCTGAACAGCACAGAAGGACTCCTGGCTGGTGATGTCATACATGAGCAGGAATCCCATGGCTCCTCTGTAGTACGCTGTGGTGATGGTCCTGTAGCGCTCCTGCCCCGCCGTGTCCTGCAAACATGGGATTTATTGGTAAAACACAGAATTTCGTTCAATAGTTTAATGTCTCTCTCACAGACACAAGCACACACAGAACCAAACACAAAATTTCTGCTTGATTTTTTTGAAAAGATTTCTGAAACGACATTCAATAAAGTGAGGCAGAGAACAAGGATTAACTGGGAATAAAAAGTTTGGATATTCGTTTCGCGTTGGATTAGCGTTACAGAAAGTTATTTCTGCTGAACTTTCCTTTTGTCAGAGAAAGTCTAACACCCAGAACAGAAGATTTAGTAGACTTTTCAGACGGGAGTCCATGCCATCCACTAACATTTGGTAATAGATCTGTTCCCGGTGTCAGTTTGCGCAGTAAGCACATTGGGCTCCGGCAGCTCAGACCCATGCATCTTTCATGAAGCCTGCCGTCTGGGGACAATGTTAAACATCTACTGTCATTAGCTGTGGAGCGGCAGAAATTAGTTTAAATTCATGACAGGCAGCGACACGTAAGAGGGCAAACAATGAAAAGCACTGCTTGTTCTGCTACTCTGTCTGCGGTGACTGATGAATTTTAAATCTTCTCACCTACAGGTAAGTGCTATTAATTATCTCAAGTAAATTACAGTTTTGACACTACAGAGACGGCAGAGCTCTTTTGGGCTCTGTTTTGCTGACACAGAGTCTGCCAATCCTGCTGTCTCGTAACAAGATATTTTATGTTGTAAACGAGGATTAAATAGCAAATTTCTGAGAATCCAAGCGGCAGTTATTCAGATTGTTATTTTAGAGCTCAGTGTTTATCTTAATGGGAACATGCTCTCTCAGCATATATATATATACACACACATACACACACACACACACACACACACACACACACACACACACACACACACACACACAACTACCTCATCCTGATGTAGACAGATATCCATGCTTAAATGGCCAACATAATTACAAAAGGAATCTCTGTTTTACATTTTACAAAGCCACTGCGACAAATACACCTCCGAGATGGCAGAGAATAAAGTCTTCCTATTGAAAGACGATGAGATTGAACTGTTGCTTAAGGTAACTTTGAATTATATCAATGCGTAGCTGTGGTTATATTCAGAAGAGTGGGCAGCCAAGCAGTTGTTTTTTTTATCGTAGGCAGCTGTAATGTTGTGCATGTGCATTCATTTCTACTGATCTCTTTCAAACTGCGCATGAGCAAGGGGTTCCCTGGAAGAAAAGTTCAGTCTTTTCCAGTTTACATGACAACAGAAACCAGGATGTTTTCAAATCATTAGACTCTGGAACCCGTTTTCAAACTGTGCTGTTGTAAGAACAAAAATTTGGCGCTGTGTAAATGAACAGCACCAACGCAACCAGACTGTTCCATTTTCACCAGAAAACCT
Source organism: Fundulus diaphanus (assembly GCA_037039145.1). Taxonomy (NCBI): domain Eukaryota; kingdom Metazoa; phylum Chordata; class Actinopteri; order Cyprinodontiformes; family Fundulidae; genus Fundulus; species Fundulus diaphanus. The sequence continues at coordinate 44,833,697 of CM073123.1, read as the reverse complement.
CATGTACACAGGGCCTTAGATGTGATCTTTACAGGTGTGATAGCACAGCAAGACTGAAAAATGCTGCAACAGAAAAAACATGCAAAAACAAGTGAAAAAAAAACCTGCTGCAAACACACCATAACAAAAATGTAAGTGCACCAGACCAGTAGGGGGAGTCAACCACCAAGTCGTATAAGATCAGGCCATCAGTAAAGACATTAAAGCTAAAGTCTGCGAGTTTTCCTGAAGTTTTTCAGTAACTGCGCAAGACCATCTTACCACGCTCTTCAGGGGGTAAGCATTAAAAAAAATCTCCAAAATCCACTCTGGTCTTATTTCTTTCTACTGAGGCATTTCCTCTTCTTCTCATAAACATGAACGCGGTTCGCTTCATGAAACTCTCAGCTATTTTCAAAGTCTACGGTGAGAGCAATGGAGCTACAATGAACGGCTAACCGCTAAGCTAGCTGCTAAGCTAACCGTATACATAAACACTAGAAGTGCACATGCTCAACCAGCAAGTGGAAACTCGGAAGGAAAGAGCACGGACACTGGCGTTACGTGAGCGTGTCACAATGATTGGCATGTGGGACAACCAATAGATATGGCGATACCCCGAGAACTTGAGGGACAGAGAGAGGTGAGTATATAACGTCTATGGGTGAGAGCAGGTATAAACCTTTGACAAATCCATGCTCTTCGGACCAAACAGCAGAGGTTGGTTATAGTTTTTACAGGCCTGCAGCTCCCATAGAGAATGATTTTTTAAACCTCCTTTTTGTGAATACATAATCTATTTACTACCTTCAGGATGGAACGACTATTTTACTCAGTATAACAAAAAGTGTTTCTGAACAGGATCACCAACTATAGCTTTAAGGTGATCCCCAGAATAAAGTTGGAGGGAAGAAAGAAAAGGTACGTTTTTGATCAGGTCTTTTTTTAAACAGGTGGCCATATTTTACAATATTATAGAACATCAGCATATTTACTATATTTACTCTATTTTTCGGACTAACACTTAAAATCCTTAAATTTTCTCAAAAATTGACCATGTGGTACAATGTGCTCCAAAGTCTGTTAAAATGTGTAAGTACAACTTTGGTAAGCAACGAAGAACTTGCTGTTCTTTAAAATAAAAAGAACAGCGTGGATTCTGACAAAAACAGATGTGATAGCAGCAGCTGCGTGTGCGTCCTCCTGCTTTACCACGTTTATTTTCATTCGGCTGTGGGCTCAGCAGCTCTTGCTTTCGTCACAACTGCACGACCCGCCTTAAACCATAATACTGCAACGTGATTGGCCAGAACTGTTTTGGGTTCGGTCCCAAATGGTAGAGGCAGGACCAGACGAATTCTTGTGTTTGTGAACGCACAAATACCGCGAGAATTCAGCTTGCAGGCAAGGTTATATAATTTCTGTGATTGCAGCATTTTTCTTTTGCATTTGTTTTTTTCTTTTTGTGTGTGTTTTGGGGTTTACATTATTAATGTATCTACAGGGCATATGGCCATTTGACTCAGAAAAGTCAGAGGCTCTGAATCTTCTAGTTCCATACACCAGACCTAAGACCGAGGGGGGCCAAGCCTTTCAGTCCATGTCACCCAGGCCGGGAAACAGTGCACCTCTACAGCAACCCTTAAGGCCCGTTTACACTACACCTAAAAAACCGAGCCATGCCGAGACCAATCCGAGCTTGGTCCAGTTACCAGGCCGAGCCTTGTTTCTGACGACCGTTTACACACAACGCTATCTCGGTTCCTTGGTTGCTCCTCGCCCCCTAGTGGCGATCTGCGGTACTACCGCTCTCTGGGATTGAAGGCGGAAGCAGCGAAACACACACAGCTGCGCCCGTAACATTCAGGAAGTTATGCTTGATATTGTGATATTTCGGTGTTTGCAGAGAGTCAGGGGAAGAAGGCAACCATTGGTGAATTTACTTGAGAAAGTTGGCTTTTTGGGAAGTGGATGAGACAAACGAACGTCTAATAAGGATTTACAGATGCAGGAAACAACGACAGACGCTGAGGTTCATTGCGCTGCTAAGCAGAATCATCACTGGAAACCGTGTGGCACGGTAAGGAAGCTAGTAGTATTATGAATGTCTGAAATTTGTCTGAATGGAGTGTGAATCGGTACGTGCAGCCAGACTGCCGGAAAACCCGCGGACAGTCAGCTGACTGTAAGGAGATGACGCGGTCTGCTCATGCGCTCTTCGTAATCAGAAACCGGGATAAAATAGAACCAGGCCGAGACCTACCCAAGAGCTGGTCTGCAGTTAGCGCGGTCCGGTTCAGTCTGCTGACCGTTTACACACAAGAGTTATCTCGGTTACCGAGCTCGGACTGGTCTCGGCTCGGTTAAAAAAAGTGTAGTGTAAACGGGCCTTTAGTTGACTTTGTGGACTCTTAAAATGAACAAAAAAAACTTTTTGTTTAAACAGACTATTGAATGTTTATTTTCATTGTGTGATATTCTATTTTTTCTAATCTAAACTTGATTTCAATATTTTTTTTTTCTGCAGAGCCATTTGCAATTGTTTTGTCTGTCAAAGGCGTTCAACAAATAACCTGTACACGATTTTTTTTTTGTTGAGATGCACTGGGAAATCAGCCGATGACCACAATCAAAACACAGGGCAAGGTTTCCCCCAAAAAATGGGGTAGTCCTGGCCGTAGGTGTTATGGTAGGTTGGGGGAGGTGCTAGCGCATTAGCTTATTTCCACTGCAAGTTTTTCTCCCAGACGGGAACTTTACTGACCGTTTAAAGTCGCTCTCAAACATCGAGACAAACGACGCTTAGCTTGGCGACCCGCCAGGCTTATAATACAGTGGGTGAAATCCTGCAGTATCTTTTTTTCTCCCAGGTCTCAGTAACAACAACACTGTTCAGTGTTGGGTTTGTTACTGAGGGAAGAAGGCTCAAAGTCAGTAATTTTCTATGTTAATGCAGTGTTTAAAATCTAAGACAATATATAAGGCAATATTTTTAAAATAAGCTGTTTTCCACAGCATGTCTGTGGCTCATTCACGCTGCAAAAAAGTGAGAGCGCGCAAAATGACTGGAAGGCAGTACAGCAAAGCTGCTCTTTTATCCTTTTGAGCTTTCAGCCTCTGTCTGTTGTGGATTATGCTGGACTTGGGAAGCTAAGAGTCCAAGATTATCTGGGGAATAGACAAAGAGAGTATGGGATAAGTACTGCTAGTCACGCTATTTACTAGCATAATAAGCTCTTATCACATCAAGTCCGTAATCATTTTATTTAAATACGATAGAAAAACTCCTTTAATACAGCATCTGCTCGCTTACAAAGCAGGATGACATCGCCTCAGCTATTCTTTCATTTGCTTTAATCGGTTATTACATTTTTAGTGTGCTCATGGGGGGGGGGGGTGATAAAGCAGCGGTTATACGCATGCCTCATGTGGACATGATATCTACAAATGATATATTAACAAAACATGTTTAATAAAAAGCAGTGTTCGATCCCTGTTTGTATTTCATATTTGCAGGATGAAAACACAATTATTGAAAAAGTAAAGAAAACAAAAACGTTCTGCTGAATTGACAGGATGCAAAATGTTTCCTTGTATTCGGTTTTATGTTTGTCCGTAAAAAGTCCTCTACAAAGTTGAATGAGGTTAGAGTTACATTAGGTCGAAGGTTTCTTTGTGCAATTACTCAAGCACTTCTGCTACCGCTTTTGTAAAGTAGTGTAAAGAGATCAATAAGGAGGAAGAAATGAAAAATGCAGCAAAATAGATTTCTAGTTTCCTTTTGTACATTGAACAAGACTCGCTACTGCTGGCCGGAGGAGGGTACACGTAACAGACAGCGGAGGCCTGGAGGGCGATTATTAGGGCAATGAGTTCAATTAATGTCCTTTACTTTATCATCTCACCCAGATCTGGAGCTTGACCCTCTTGTCATTCCTGTAGATGGTCTTGACTTTGAAGTCGATGCCCACGGTGCTCACGAACGCCGATGTGAAGGAGTCGTCGGCATAGCGAAACAGGAAGGAGGTCTTTCCCACACTGCTGTTGCCGATGATTAGCACCTTGAACATGTAGTCAAAGTTCTGGTCGGCTGCGTCCCTCTGCTCCTGGCCCACCCCTGGATCCCGGACTAGCGCCATCTGTTGAATAAAATCAGAGTGAGGAAGATCCCACGTGTGACTGTAAAACACAGACGTGGTCCTGGTCGCGTTGACAACGAAAGGCTTCGTGGTTCTTCAGCTGCAAAACGAGGCCGAATCCACGTTGATACTCCACTCTGCAAGACGGCCGAAATGAGGAATTTCAGCAACCGTGCAGTTTGCTTTTTCACCACAAGCTGTCAAAACGTCTTTCATAGCGGCGCTCAAACTTGCTGATGATCAGGTAGTCAAGAGCTTTTAATAGGCAGCACCTGGCAGCTACATGCCTTATTAATTCCTGTAAAAGCGGAAAGGTTTTTGTCCCGTCTTCTTTTACAGTTTTTTTTTTGTCTTCGCATAAATAAAGACGCTTTTTACCAACAGATTTCCACAATGTAACAAAGACGCATTTCAAGGTGTTTTGAGGGAATTTGTGGCAGCACAAAGTTGTTAAGTGAGAGCAAAAAAGAGTGGTAATGTAAAACTGTCCTGAAAGATCCATCATCCTTCAGCTAATCATCTGCCGTGTGCTGTGTTTTCAGCTCGATGCGCTTTGGGAATCGCCGTGTTTCATGTCTATCAAACTGGGTTTTATTTGGCATTTTTCCAGATTCAACTAAAGCCATGGGAGTTTCTTTGTGACAGGCTGGTAGTGGAAAAGTACCTACAGATCATTTTAATAATTGCTTGGATGCTTGGTTTTCAATTCTGTGTAGTCGACATTGGGTCATCTCTTTTGGTGAGTCTTAATGTCGGAAGCATTCATGGGTCAAAATGACTCAACAAATCCTAAAAGCAGTTTAGTACTGGTGTAAAAAAAAATGCGTGAAAATACAGTCGGTGTGCAAAGAAATAGTTTGAATGACCCAGAAAGCCAAGAGAAATGTTGAACATTAAACATTTTAAAAGAATACATATAAGAAGAAAAACAAACTGTGAGCACAGCAGTAAAATAAAAGAGCATTAAAGAAGTGCAAAGTGATCATCTCATGTTGGCTTTGAAATACTGATGACAAAGTATTCAACAGGAAGAATAAAAGTCAGACATATTCAATGTAAGCACGATGTTAAAAGGTCAAAGGAAGCACTAAAGGTTTAAAATGGTACTTAAAAAGGAAAATATTTTCTTATATTCACAGGTCAGATGTTCATTCAGGGTACTACGGTTATACTTTGAACCACATTTCAGCAGATCACAGGCTGAAGAGTTTATAGAAAAGTTGCTCAGTTGTATCCATTTACACCATCAGCTCAATTAAACAACCACGTTTTCCTCTTTCGACAATAACAGTAATCATTTTTACAGCAGACCTGTGTCACAGCGACTCCTTTCTCCCTCACACACACAGTGTGGCGTTGCCTCTGGTCCTAATATAAATAATAAATGGACACCATTAAAGCTATAGTCGATTATCCTGTTCAGAGAGACTTTTTCTTATACTGGGTGAAATGGTCCTTCCATCCTGAGAGCAGTCAATACATTATGTATTCAGAAAAACAAGGTTAAAAAAATAGATCTTTGTGAAAGCTGCAGGCCTGTAAAAACTCTGACCAAGCCCTGCTGTTCGCGCCGAATGGCAGGGATTTGTGTGTGTGCGCGCATGTGTGTGTGTGTGTGTAGTTTTCGTATATATAGAAGTTGCAGTCTGCAGTCAAAACACGGGAAAATGTGAGTCAAACCCGGGACACTTCAATTTGGCTCAAAACGTGGGACGTCCAGGCTAAAACGGGACAGTTGGCAATCCTAGTTTATGTATCCGGTTAGCTTAGCGGTTAGCTTTGGTGTTAGCCGTTCATTGTAGCTCCGCTAATCTCACCGTATACGTTGAACATGGCTGAGAGTCGCAAGAAGCGAACCGTGTTCATGTTTATGAGAAGAAGAGGAAGGCCTCAGTAGAAAGAACTAAGACCAGACTGGATTTGGGAGATTTTTAAGACACAATCCCCCTGAAGAGCGGAAAAGCAGGTAAGACGGTCTCGCGCATGCGCAGTTATTCAAAAAGGGACCTGGGGAAACTTCTGGAAAAATCGGCGACTCTACCTTTAAGTCATGATAAACATGCCCCAGTCAATTTCCACTTACAATTTCACCAGGAAGTTGAAAAATATACTATGAATGTTGTTCAGTTTTAAAGATGCATTGATGGGAATTTGGTGGACGATTTTTAGTAAAGCGATGACTCGTCAATACAAGCTCCTTTTTAAGAATATAATGGCAGAAAGATATAAGGATTTAAAGCCTACCTGCTGTGATAAATCATCATATTAGGAGCCGAGGCAAAGTCACTTGTGTCCATTGCCACCTGAAACCCTTGCATTAAACACATTTACTAATCAGAATGAGGTCAGAGTTTTCAGTTTCCAACCCGTTGTCAGCAGGTGAAGACCATAAGGCAGAAAATTGCCTGACTCTGGTCACCAGCTGATTTGCTCATTCCATCTCTATTAATTGTAGAACGGTTAGAATTGCCAACCTCGGCAGTTCAAGAGCTGCGCCTCAAATCAGAGATGGGTCAGGAAACTCTGATCGGTGCGTCACAACGAGGAAAAGTGTGCACTGAGGAAAAGCCGGAGCTCTCTGGGGAGCTTTGTAATAGAGTGAGAGTAACGAGCAGAGGTCGGCAGCGCCCACTTTTGGACTTTCGGACTGTCTTTAATGACCGGTAGAACAAATGCCCGTCTGTCTCCCTGCCTTTCCTTCCTGAGAGACCATCACTAGGCCGTAAATCACATCCAGGGCGTGCTCCCTCCACCGTTTCCCTCATTATCAGTCACCCACCGCTCCCTCTGTCCATTCGTCACATGAAGTCACCGCATAAACTTATAGCATCTGTAGGCACTGAGTGGTACGCTGAGGGCAACAGATCCTCTTAACCTCGGCGTGCATTTCATCCATCACCCACCGACACTCCCGTTCAAACGTGTACGCAAACACACACCCACTCTCATCCATCTCCCTTAACCCGGCCATACTCATCCATCTCTGCATCCCCTCCCTGCCATAAACCATCCATATCTCACCCACTCTTTCCTCCCCTCATCCCTCTGCATCATAATGAGGCCGAACCATCCATTCATCAGCACCCCCCCCCCCCCCCCCCCTCTCCTCCTCCTCCATCCCAGAGGAGCACCATGGTAGTGCTCCTCCCTGGCTGGCTGCGGATGGGATGTCTCTGGAGACCAGCTCAGTCAGCATTACCACTTCCAACATCCTGAAGGAGGAGACTGGGCGGCGTGCTCGCTGCCCACACACTCAGCAAAACACCAGTGGGTGCCCACGCATGCGCCTACATACAACTGTTGGAAGGACTTTTTTTTGTTTTGCAGTTACTTAGAAGGCAAGTTTTCCCACATGAAAGCAAACATACCAGGCTGAAGCAACTTTTTGTTGGTAGATGTAAATAAACTAATCACTGGAGCGCCTTATCACACTTTCTAACTTTATACAACAGATCCCCCTGATTTTCCACAAGTTCATGCAGTAATAAATAAAAAACAAACTTCCTGTCATTAGGTCGAAGTTATCGCTGACCCAATTTGGCTGCACCGAGGCACCATGCGGCAACTCTCCTCCGACTAAATCCCACCTCAGCTACATCCCACCCGACTCGCTGAAACACGCGTGGGGGCAACTTTACCTTGGATGTCGGCTACAGCCTGCTCCCCTCCGTCCTGCTCCACAAACCTCCACCAGAGAGCCGAGAGTTGCGTGCTGCCGTCGGCCTCTCCAGCTCAGGTGCTCGGCTCCCGGATCTCCACCCCGGCGCATGTGCCCGTCACTGGGGCAGCCACTGTTGAACATGTCAAGTTAGGCAGGAAAAGCACTTCCGGTTGGGGCTCACAAAAATAAAACCCCCACACAAGGACGAGATGATGGCCAATGTTTGATCGCAAACTCCATATTTAGTGCTAAACGGCGTGCGTTGACTACATTTTAACAGCTCACGCAGAGCTTTCTCAGATTTATCCACGCTTGTCAGAACAAAGAGGATATTTCATGACTGACACCTAAATGATGCCTAAAAGCCCCTGAATGTGGGTGGGCGGGGCTTCCATTGCACACCCGAGAACAAAAGGACATCATCAGACAGGTCCTATGACCTAAACGTTTATCTTCCTCGCCCAGGGTATGATAGAGAGCAGGTAAAGGGTTAAAGGTCCATTTTTAGTCAGCCACCCAATGGAGAGTGGACAAAAAAAATACTCTTTCTTTAAAGTTGCTAAGTCTGGGCACGCCCAAAACATAAGGATTTAACTGGCCTCATCTCCGTGGAAGTCCAAAAGGGCTTCAGTTTATAAAAATAAATAAATAAAAATAACTACATTTATGATACAAATTGTAAACAAAGGTATCAATAATGTAATAAATACATAGTCAACAACATGTATCTAAAAGAATATGTAGAGGTTCCAGTATTTTCTAACTGCTCCATGAACCTCAATTCTTTCTTTCATCAGTGTTCCTTACCCGCAATCAGTGGGTGGCACTACGGCTGCTTTAATTTTTTTTTAATTTAGAAGTTAACTTATTACCCAGATGTACTAATCAAATGTCAGGGTCTGTCTGACAAGCCAAAGTTAACCTTATTTTATGGTGCACAGCAGTATAGAACCCATGCAATAATTAAACAAATACAGGATTATGTATTAGTCAAAAATATAACTACAAATTGTAATCCTTGATTTTCTTGTATAATTATTTAATATGTATTTAATATGTATTTTCGTCACCAACACTAATCTAATTTTAATTCTGATGTGCAAAAAAAACAATAATAGGATTATTCATTTGTTGATTACATCATGGTACTTTTTGCTCTCAAGCCATCCCTGCCAGCTTGCCTGTGGGGTAGATTTGGACAAGTGAGCTCTGGGAACTACTTATCTTAAATAAGTGGCACAATTTTGGTTTTCTTGTTTTAAAATGTTTCATTTTAAAAGCGACTGCTCTTCTTCTGACACAATTTGCCCTTTATGGTCGGACTCAAATGTTTTTGGGTGAGTCCTCGACAGTAACGTTGCTTTTTTTAGCTGACCAGCAATCCTAATTCACGGCTAAAAATCAATCCACAGCACAAGCTCTTAGAGGAAAATGACAGATTTTCAGACACTGATTAACGTTGCCTTAATTGGCCAAGCTTTTTTTTTTTTTATCTTTTTTCCAAAACTCTTGAATAAACTTCTAATCCCTTAGCATCCACATCCATAACCTGTTAGTGGCAGAGCCTTACACTTCATCTACCCACGTCTCACTTCTAACATCACCACAGAAGATGTCAAGGTTTCAAATATTATCTTATCAAATAAAGACAATTAAATTCTCATTGTATCATGAAAAGTCCCATTTAAACAAGATACTCTGCAAAACCACAAGTGATGATGCACATTACACAATTTGGTACAATATGAAACATGTTACAGCAACAGCAAATAAAAAACAACAACCTGCACCTGAAGGATAAATTATGCAAAACTGCTACACTGAGCCTCCAGTTAAAACAATAAACTTACATTTTTATAGCCAGTGCAGCTCAGAAGATACAGATTTCCATAGAAACAAGAAACGAACCCGTCTCTACACTTGTATTATATATGCAGCAGTTCACTAACACATGAAAAACAAAAATCTGCTTTCAACTAAAATCTAAGAGAGAGACATTAAACCTGTGAAATGGTGAAAAAAAAAAAAATCTGCTAAATAAACAGCAAGTGTTTATACTGAAGCAAGAGGAATTTAGTTTATTTGGTGGGAAAACTTTTATAAAACTGGAACACCATCTCCAAGTTAATAACTTGGTTGATACTTAAAAGGCAGCATTTTTCAACCAAGAAGAAATACTGAGACATGCTAAAAAATAAAAAAATCCTAATCCTTTTAGTTTCCTTCAGTCATTTTAACTTGACTTTGTCTGAACAGAATAAATTGATTTTGCATGCATGCCCTCTCCATCTGCCGGCGTCCATCACGTCCAATCAGCTATAGCTGCTTATAGAACCGGGCTGGATCGTTGAGCGCCCATAACCGGTGGAACTCCTTCATGAAGGGCTGCACCAGCTCTGCCTCGTCCGTTATGAGGATGTTCTCCCTGTTGTTTTGCACGGCTTGCAGCGTCCAGTTCAGGGAGCCGGTGATGAGGAGCCGGCCGTCCACCACTGCAAACTTGTGGTGCATGTGCACGGAGCCAGCGTCGCATCTCACGCAGATGCCTATGGAGGCAATGGTGGACAATGGAGAGTGAGAGAAACTTGTGTCACAAAATCTGCATTCATCATAGATCCTGTCTGTCGTAACAAATTGATGGGATGGGCACAAACTAGCACCACATTACTCTGTATGGCAAGGCCAAAAAAAAAAAGCAGACAGGCCTTTTTCCACACCCACATGTTGACGCAGTTTACCGAGGTCTGAGTTAAAAATATTAACTTGTCTACCAAAACAGCACATCCATGTGAACACACAGTCCATTTCCCTTTATAGGCCCACAGAGGGGATATTGAGACCAAGAGTGACGTCACCGATACTCGACAAACGTCACTATTCTGCATCCTGCTATGCAGAAGAGGGAAGAAAGACGACACCCATGGCGGACTACAATGAGAAGAGCAGTCAATGGAGGGAAAGCTCCGGTTAGAAAATAAATTAATGACCACAAAATGCGCGCCAGCATTAGAATCCATGTTTACTTCCGCAAACACTGAGGACGCTTGCTACGTGTGACGTCATCGCGTCCTCGAGTGCGCATGCGGGACACTTAGGTTGAACGCATTCAGTTCACACAGGAGATCACATACAAGTCGCATATATTTGGAGATGTGAATGACAACGCAAAAAAATCCGATTTCACAAAAAAATTGGAATTGAGCATTAAGACCTGCAGCGTGAACGTAGCCTAAGGCTCTGTCCACCGTCCATTTTCATAAACTATTAAGAAAAAAATGTGTCCACATGAGGACGCAGCATTGCTGAAAACGCTGTAGTAGGTATTCCAGGCCCATTGGTGGCGCTGTGACATTGCCAAAGAAACATGCGAAAATGCACAGCAACATGGCAGGGATTTCACACACACACACACACACACACACACACACACACACACACACACACACACACACACACACACACACACACACACACACACACACACACACACACACCTATGCATGTTCAATGTGATCATGCATAGGTGACCAGGGACGCGGTGTGTAGAGTGGGCTTGTTAGAAAGGAGGAGTCTCAGGACGCTACCAACAACCATAGCAAAGCCAACATCTGCCTCAGGACAAACACAACACCCGACAGCACCATGTTTGTTGTCGTTTGTGAGAGTGAGGCACAAGCAGGTTACGGAGAGAGGCGGAGCTACGACGCGTCATCATTTAAGACGCGGCTCACATGAACACGAGGAAAAAAACTAAACGGCAGTTTTTAAATGTATCCACTAAAAACAACAACAAGGGACCCGGCTTCAAAAATTATTGTTGCGTTCTCCCAAAACACAACATCCGTGTGGACGCACAGCCTAAACGAAAAATAAATTTAATTCAGGAAATCATTTTAGTGCAACAGTTTCAGAGACAAAAACAAAAAAAGACTACTTTAAAAACTATATTTATGTGAGGAGGCAGCAGCAGCTGTAATGTGCCTGTGAGACAGTGCTGAAGGAAGTAGGAACCCTCATAGCAGCTCTCACTGCTGCCTCAATACAGTGACTCCAGACCAACTGGTGCTTTTGGTAAAGTCGCCATTAAAACATAAAAGTTGCTAGAAGTCCTTGTCGCTAGTCCTTTTGGAAAGAAATTGCTAGAGGGGTCTGAAAAGTCACTGAATATAGCAACACAGACGCTGAATGGGAAACAGTGGACTGTCGCGGTAGCTGCTGCGCATGTGCAGTGTCGAAGTTCTGTTATTATTATAATTAACCACGAAAGGATTTATTTACAAACAAACTGAGCAAAAACAAAGTGTAAAACACCAAAATAACCAATACGCCAGCAGGACGTGATAGTTTTTCATAAAAACTTTGACTTTTTAAACTTTCTACGTCAGTAGCTCACTATGGTTGCATACAAACAATGTGGCTATGCACCTTTAAACTATAGGATGAGTCTAGTCAAAGTCTGGACTTAAATCCTTTTAAGATGCCGTGGCATAACCTTAAACAGGCCACAGCCTGTTAAGGAAACAGTTTAATGTGGCTTAATATTATTAATAATAATAATAATAATAATAATAATAATAATAATCTGCAAGGAAGAGGGAGCCACTGGAAATTGATCTTTGCAAGCTCTGATTTAATCAATACTCTTTGAGACAGTGCACAAGGGGGCACTAAATATTGGCATGTATCCCGAGGATACAAAACAAGACCACTCAGGGCTCCCAAGGATACATGCAGATGATTAATTTTGTCACTCCCGCTTAAATGAATACAGTCCGGGTAAAAAGTAGTATGTTTATTTATATAGCACCTTTCACAGGACAAAAACCACAAAGTGCTTCACAATAAAAACAACCATAAAACAACAAAATAAAAATATAAAAAAGATTCAACAACATAGCATAAAACTAGTTAAAAGCCAGTCAGAACAAGTGGGTCTTCACCTGCTTCTTAAAACAATGAAGAGAGTCAAGACAGCGTAAAGATAAAGGGAACGCCTTCACAGTCTGGAGGCCACAGCTCTAAAAGACCGATCCCCTCTGGTCCTGAAATTAGTTTGTGGAACCATTAACAGCCTTTGGCTGGAAGATCTCAAACTATGAGAAGGGGAATATGGTTGTAAAAGGTTGGTAATATAAGATGGAGTTTGGCCACTTAGGGATCTAAAAGTAAACACTAAACATTTAAAATGAACTCTAAAATGTACCGGTAGCCAATGTGAAGAGATTAAAACTGGGTAATGGGGTAATGTGCTGTCTTTTTCTTGTGTTGGTGAAAAGTCTTGCAGCAGCATTCTGTACTAAATGCAGCTAGCCAAAAAGAAACTACAATCTCTTTCTGTTCTGCTGTTTCACATATAAAGACATAATCTGGACTCTACAAAGGTTTTAAAATTGTTCCAGTGTGAACAAAACTGTACAAAAAAACATTACGGATGGCTCAACTACATACACCTTGTGATTGCTTTATAAAAACACCTTCATCAGCAGAAACCTAAAGTAGACAGTGCATGTGTTGGTATTTTGGACCAATCTGCTTTCCAACATAGCTGCAGTTCATTGTGGTTTGCAGGAATTCATGGATGCTGCGCTCGGATAAAAGGGCCTACCACAGCATTTCAATCAGGTTGAGGTCGACCCTTCGACCTGTCCTTTCAACAGCATGACTTAGTTTATTATTCAGATATTCTGTTCTAGACTTGCGGTGTTTGTTTGGACCATAGCCCTGTTGATGACATCATTTCAGTCAAGCTTCAGCTGTCACTACATTCACAACACATTGGTGTTCATGGCTGACTATGACTGCAAAGTGCCAAGGTTCTGGCTGCAAGGGAAGCCCAGAACATCAGGCCTCCACCTCCAAACCAGGGCCAGACGATAATTCAAAAACAATGCATATCGATCGATAGACGTGTGGTGCCACAGACAACAAAAGGGTCGATAAAAAGTTTAACAGAACAACAGTTTTCCTTCTTTTTGCATTCTAACCTATGATGTAGGTTAATACTACAGTATTAGCTACACAATACTACCAACCAATTACAAACACAGACCCAGGAACACTCCGTCACCAAGCTCCGCCCCTTTCAAAGAGTTCAGAGAGCACTTATAGCACTCATCAAGCAACAGCATAAAATGGCCAGGGCTGCACTTAAATATACGTTTTGACTCTTTATGATTATTGATACCAATATGACTTCTAATTTATCGATATGCTGTTCATCTATATCGCCCAGCCCTACTCCAAACCTAACAGAAGACATGAGGTAGTATTTGTGCTGATACGCTGCTGTTTGAGTTTCATCAAACAGACCACTGCGCGTTAAGCACGATAGCACTGTGGAAGCAGTTGTGTGTCTTCCTTCACAAGAGAACTGATCTAAAATCATTTCAGGAGCAACTAAACGACAGATCTTAAAACAAAAACTCAGACTGTAAAGAGTTTGTGCTTTCTTCCTCACACCCAAACAGGACTACAAACAGCGACGGCAAACTGAGTTACCTAGTGGTGGCTTATTCGGCATGCATAAACTGTTTCTAAAAAACAATTACCAAACAAAATATGGAACAGGAGTTTCATTTTCCTTGAGCCAACTAAATTTTCCTGAGGTTTGCAGTCAACATTCACGCACGCACACACACACGCACTCAGAAACACTTTGCCTAATAACATTTGCTGTCTGGTTGCCAGCTTTGTACTTACTTAATTCTAACCCCACCATATGCGGTGGCAGTGATTTATTAAATGCAGAAAGGGCTGAGAGACAGAGTGAGACAGCATGAGTCACACACATGATACAAATCTTTCAAAGCACCATTACCCTGAGTCACTGAGGGGCTTGTGGAGGCAACCTCAACTAACCCTGACACCCCCATTATCTCACTGCTCACCATTATAGATCATGTGGGACTTACTGACAATGATACTCCAGGTCCAAGAGCCTGGAGAGAGCTGCTGTTGTCGAGTAGGACTAGTGTCACGCTCGCCGTTTCTCCAGCTAAATGTGTCTATAATGGGTTGAAAGACGTTCGGCGCAACCTTTTATTATTTACCTAAAATGTTTGTACAACACAGTCCTGACTCTACATCTGCGATGTTTCTAACCTTTTGTGGTAGAAGGACCCCCTGGCCATAAATCAGTTCAGTTTTTATAGCAGCAATTTACAATAAACTGAAGCTCAGAAAAATCAGCATTTACTGAAATTCTGATTCTGTAGATTTACGTTTATATTAATCATTTAAAGTACATTTACATTTTTAGAATCAGATTTACTTCACTGATTAAAAAACACGAATATACTTTACTTGATTAATATAAACTGAAATGTTTTTATAACCTGGGTTACTCTACATCCTCTACACCTATGATCCTGAGGACTACGTTTTAGCTCTTAGAAGGGTCTCCTGTGGAGACTCGGGCCTCGGGGGAGGGGGTCGAACTAAGGGCAAATCAATGACTGCTGTGATATGGCGCATCACAAGAAGAGGAAAACCTCGCCTGGACTATGGAGACTGGGTCACGCTCCTGGAGAAGGGCCTGGGGCGAGTGTCCAGTGGTCGAGCTTTGGCTCCTGCAGCTCGGCCCGGAGAAGAGTTCCATCTTGGACACGCGGGTGAAGAAAGGAGCAGAGCTGTCAACCCATCACCACATGGTGGTGAGATGGATCCAGTGACCGCAGAGGCTGCCACACAGACCTGGTAAACGTTCACAGACAGGATCTGTAGGCCGAGTCCTGAAGAGGAGGGTTTTCAGGATCTCCTTTAGCACATAATGTAGTTCTGTTGGCGTCTTCACGCCACTACCTCCAGCGCACACTGCTAGCGCTTAGCAAATCAGTGTCAAGCTGCCAAGATGATGCTCCTCTAAGTCCGAGGGCATGGTTCTCAACTGGAAAATGCCCCTTCTGGGTTCGGGTCAGTCCATGCCTAAAGCGGAGGAGTTTAAGTGATAGTAGGATGAAACAGCAGATGGACAGAATGAGTAAAAGTCAAAGTCTCTTTATGCGTCTCCCTTGGGAGAGATTTGTCTTAGACTGAGGGGGTTTCACTGCAGTAACTAACATGCAGTACAAGACAAGACAGCAGTTGTCATCTTTTGTCCAGAGTCTTTAAATAATAAACTTCTTAATCACTTAATCTGGATGGCATTATCTTGGCCTCTGGTAATGAAGTAAAAAAACCTTGGTGTTATTTTTGACCAAGACATGTCATTTAAATCCCATATTAAACAGGTTTCCAGTGTTTCCTTTTTTCACCTACGGAATATTGCCAAAATTAGAAATATTCTGTCCAGGGGTGACGCTGAAAAACTAGTCAATGCATTTGTTACTTCAAGGCTGGACTATTGTAATTCTTTACTATCAGGAAGTCCACAAAATGCAGTTCAAAGTCTTCAGCTGATCCAAAATGCTGCAGCAAGAGTTCTGATGAAAATCAACAAGAGGGATCATATTTCTCCAATTTTAGCTTCCCTTCACTGGCTTCCTGTTAAATCAAGAATATAATTTAAAATTCTTCTTCTAACGTATAAAGCCCTTAATAATCAAGCTCCATCATATATCAGAGCTCTGATTACCCCGTATGTTCCTAACAGAGCACTTCGCTCTCAGACTGCAGGTCTGCTGGTGGTTCCTAGAGTCTCTAAAAGTAGAATGGGAGGCAGATCCTTTAGCTATCAGGCTCCTCTCCTGTGGAACCAACTTCCAGTTTTGGTCCGTGAGGCAGACACCCTGTCTACTTTTAAGACTAGGCTTAAAACTTTCCTTTTTGACAAAGCTTATAGTTAGAGTGGCTCATGTTACCCTGAGCTACCTGTATAGTTATGCTGCTATAGGCTTATGCTGCTGGAGGACATCAGGGCCTATTTCTCTCACTCTACTGAGTTCTCCAATTTACTTAGCTTGTTGTTATTTCAACGTTTTGTTCTCTGTCATTTTTTCTTCATAGTAGGTACACGTGGTCTGGCGTTCAGTTAGCTGTGACATCATTCTGGGGGCAGATCATCCACTATTACCATATAGCATAGAAAGGATTCCCGGATCAAGGCGTGTTTCTGTGCTTTTTGTGTCTCTGCTCTGTCTTCTCTGACCCCCAGTCGGTTGAGGCAGATGACCGTTCACACTGAGCCTGGTTCTGCTGGAGGTTTTCTTCCCTGTTAAATGGGAGATTTCCTTTCCACGGTCGCTTCATGCATGCACAGTGTGAGGGATTGTTGCTAAGCCATCGACAATGCAGACGACTGTCCACTGTGGCTCTACGCTCTTTAATGAGGAGTGAATGCTGCTTGTCAAAACTTGATGCAATTTCCCCGGTTTCCTTAGATTGGAAACTTTTTGACCAATCTGTCTGATTTGACTGAATTTGACTTTGTAAAGTGCCTTGAGATGACATGTGTTGTGAATTGGCGCTATATAAATAAAATTGAGTTGAATACAGTAATGCGGGCACTGCTCCGATCCGTTGTGATGAAGAAAGAGCTGAGCCAAAAAGCAAAGTTCTTGATTAACTCGTCTGTCTACATTTCAACTCTCAGCTATGGTCAATGAGGTATAGATGCTGAATGGAATAAGGAGATCTCAGAATAAGATTCATCCGTAGAATGGCTGGATTCAGCCTTTGGGATAAGGTGAGGAGCCTCATCATCCGAGGGAGGCGCAAAGTAATTTATGGGTTACTACACAAATTTGATGTTCAAACTCCAAACTTTTGCAGATTCAAATAATACAAGTGTTTTGTTCCCAGTACAAAGGTTAAACGTGAATTTATGGCAGATTTTTCCATGTAGATCAGATGTTAAATACTAAACCTGTGAAACTATAGGTTATAGGGACAGACAGATAGACAGACATGGATGGATGGATGCATGGATGGATGGGTAGATGGAGCATTTAGACAATGCAATATGTGATAAAGTCTGAAAATGGGGGAAAAAATGTAGTTTTATAACTAAAACATGTTCCACAGAAATAAATGGAAAGCAAAAACGAATTGATCAAATCATCCTCAAGGGTAAGTCGCTAAATGTAAAATAAATCTTATGGTACAAAAACTAGGAGATTTGTTTCTTACCAGCCTTGCGGAGAACCCCTATTTGTGAGCCGGTGATGGCAGAGTAGTCCTTGTCACCAAGGACTCGGATAGTTACACCTTTTTGATGCAGCTGTAGGACAGCTCTACTCAGGTCCATGTTGGAAAAAGAAAAGACACACAGGTCCAGAGAGGAGGAGGCAGAGAGGAGGTGGCGGAGGAGACGAGAGAACGACGTCTCTACGCCATGTGGCAACGGACAGAAACATGAGCTGGATGAGCAAAAGCAAAGAAGGAAGTCAGAGGCCTGCGACAAGGCACACACTTCATACATGAGCCAAATACCAGTTAACCGGTTGTGGTGACCACTGATCTATTGCTACATGCAAATGCACAGGTTTTCAGAACTTTGTAAAACTGTCAAAGCATAATGTTTAAAAGTCCTGTATGAACAAAAAAAAAGTGAAATGTGAGAAAACACCAATTTCACCCAGTCGGACTTACCGAGCTGAATTCGGACTGAACAAGTGCTCCACGCAGGCCACCTTTGAGGGGAAGAACAGGACCTTGTTGAGGGGTCTTCTGTGTCTGACGCGACCAAAGAGCCAGCCAAGCAGCTCCAGACTGAGAGAGAGGGCCACCACTCCCAGGCCAACCACCTTCACCCTCCACATCTGCGACATCTGACTCACAATAAAGAAATCAGTTAAGTCCAGCCACCTTCTATTCATCCTCTAAACATTTGGAATAACAACATAACTTTTATTTAGGCTACTTGATTTTTATACAAATGTGAATGAAGTCTTTGTTGTAGTCTATTAGTAATAATATTTTTACTTATAATTGTTGTAACTGTAAAAGTGTAGAAGAGTTCAAATGGAAAACTCTTTAGACCAGTTTTGGTAAAGTAAACTTTATTTACATAGCATCTTTCAGAGGATAAAAACCACAAAGTGCTTCACAACAAGACAACCATAAAACAACACAAAAAAATATAAAAAAGATAAAAACAGCATAAATAAAAGAATGAAGAGAGTCAAGACAGCGTAAAGATAAAGGGAACGCCTTCACAGTCTGGAGGCCACAGCTCTAAAAGACCGATCCCCTCTGGTCCTAAAATTAGTTTGTGGAACCATCAACACTCTTTGGCTGGAGGATCTCAAACTATGAGAAGGGGAATATGGTTGTAAAAGGTTGGTAATATAAGCTGGAGTTTGGCCACTCAGGGATCTAAAAGTAAACACTAAAATCTTAAAATGAACTCTAAAATGTACCGGTAGACAATGTAAAGAGATTAAAACTGGGTAATGGGGTAATGTGCCGTCTTTTTCTTGTGTTGGTTAAAAGTCTTGCAGCAGCATTCTGCACTAACTGCAGACGGCCAAGATCTTTCTTTTTCAAACACATAAAAAGGCTGTTACTATAGTTAAGATGAGATGAAATAAAAGCTTGAATAATCATTTCTAATTGACACCAGAGTGTAGAAATATTTCTTAGCTAAAAGAAACCGTTTTTGATTAATCTACGAGAATGACACTCTAGTGACACATGGCAGAATCAAAAATGATGCCAAGGTTTCTGAGGCTTGGTTTGACAGAGGAGGCCAATACACCCAGAAATTGCTTTATCTCAGTTATTTGGTTCTCAGGGGCAACAATTAAGTGTTTCCGTTTCATCAGAGACACTGTTTAATAGTATTAACACAGTTTATCAAGCAGGACAACTAAAAATATTCAGTTGGCTTAAAAGAAGAATAGAGCTGAATGGCATCAGCATAGAAATGATAAAACACATCCGGGAACTGCCTGATAATCTGGCCAAGAGGGAAAAGATATAAAAGAAAAAGAATAGGTCCCAAGACAGAGCCCTGAGATACCCCACATAGCAGACATAGTAAGACTCTCACTAGTCAACAGCACAATGGCACAAATGTGTTCTTCACATTTTGTCATGTTACAACCACACATTTTGGGTATTTTATTGGGATTATATGTGGTAAATCCACACAAAGTTATGCATAGTTGTGTTGTTAGTAAAATTATCTTTTTTGGTCAACAAGAAAAAATTGCTGTGTGGTGAAAAACTGACACCCCGCATTACCCCTGATGAAAAATTTTGGTGGTATTATCGTTTCATGCGGATGCTGAAAACCTGGCGGCAAAAGATGCAAGGCTGGGCAGAGGTTCAATTTCCAGTAGGACAACGATCCTAGACACACAGCCACATACAATAGAACATTTTAGAACAAAGCACAAGCATTAATCAGAATGGCTAAGTCAAAGTCAGGAAATAAATCAAATTGGAAATCTGGGAAAAATACTCCCACTCCTATGTCCCCCAAAAAAACAAAACAAAAAAAAAAACAAATACACTTTCTGTTAAATCTGACTGAACTGAGCTATTTTTGGATGATGAACTAACATTGATGTGCAAAGCTAGTAGAGATACTCTACGACTCTCAGCTGTAGTTTTTTCTCCAAAGAGTTGACTTGAGGGGTCTGAATAAAAATGCATGTCAAGTTAAACCTGGTATCCTTTTTTTTTTTTTTTTACACAATTAAACACTGCATTGTGCTGCTCCATCATATAAGTCCATATCCCAACAAGATAAATAGAAATTTGTGGCTATTATAGGGATGTAGAAAAAAAGCATAACAATGAAATAGAAACATATTGATCGGTACTGATAATTATCAACAAATTCAAAACATATTTTAAGTGCAGCCCTGGCCATTTTATGCTGTTGCTTAGCGACCTATTTTTAGATACAGAACACACAAACACTGAATTCAAACTCAACCCTTTATTCAACCAACTTTTTACTAAAACTGCAACTTTTTAAAAAAAGACAAAAAGAATGTGTGCTCTCTGAACTCTTTAAAGGGGGCTGAGCTTGGTTCCTGGGTCTGTGTTTGTGAATGGTTGGGATGATGTAATGACTGTAATATTAACCTATATTGATGGAATGCAAAAGGAAAACTTTTATTCTATTGTACTTTTTATTGACCCTTTTCTTTTCATTGATATACGTCTATTGATCAATATATAGTTATTGAATTATCGCCAGCCCTAGGTTGTTAAGTGAAACAAAATATGGTTTAAGGAGTGAGCAACAGTTTTGCAAAACACTGTGTTACTGTCTATGGATTTCCTCACATAAAGTTATTTTTGTATATATATATATATACCTACATTTAAATGAAGAATTCCTCATTAGAAAAACCACAATGAAGACAAATCCAATCCAGAAATTCCTAAAAACGGCAAAAATGTATATCAAAACTGCCTTGATGTATCGGTTAGCTATGCTAGCTGACCAAATCCAAGCGACAAACTGATGGATGCAGGAAGTTTCTAAACAGCGTAATACAACATAGCCAGGTAAGTTAGGACAATGGGCCCCCTGTGAAATGCAGGGCCATTTAACGGAACGTACACTGTAACTATGGCTCTGTTAACTCCTGGATGACTGCCAGTGGCAGTAAACAAAGTGGATATGTCTCTTTGCGCTCTGCGCAGGTTCAGGTTTTCATGTAAAAGTCACATACGTGATGTGACCCACCTGGGTGTGACGTCTATAATTAACACCTGGGGAGCTAGGTTCGGTCTCCTGGGATCTTCTCGCTGAGAAGTTCCGAGTGACCGGTGTGACTGGCAGTCACCCACCTATAGCTCAGGAAGCAGAAGCCAAAAGACATCCAATACCTGCGTGGACTCGTGGCCCACGTTGAGGCAGTAGAATTGTGTGAATGTGCACGGAGTCGCCCAGGACGCCGCCACACAAATGTCCCCCAGCAGCACGCCTCTCATCCAGGATGTAGTCACACTCCTGATGGAATGGCATACAAACCTCCAAGGGTGCAGCTGCACCCAGAGACGTATAAGCCAGAGCAATGCCCTCATTGACCCAATGTGAAAGCCTTTGCTTTAAAAAGGGCCTGCCCCTTGCTCTTTCCCCCATGACAGACAAAGCAGCAGGTCTGACTCCCGGACAGCTGCAGTCGCTGTCATGTATAGCTGCAGCGCCCGGAGTGCAAAGCAAATTTGCCACCTCAGACAGGAACGGGGGAGGGCAGTACGCTCCCAGCTCGGTGGCTATGTTCACATAACCTGGGGGCAGCACCTTAGGGAGGAAGGCCATGTTCGGCCATAATGTCACTCCAGACCCATCTGCCTTCCAACGCAGGCAGGTAGAGGTTACAGCAAAAGCATGGTCCTCATTCACCCACTTAGCTGAAGCCACTGCCAACAGGAAAGCTGTCTTCAGTGACACCAGTTTCAGTGGGGCTGCATGCATCGGCTCAAAGGGTGCCCTTAAGGCCCTCAACACTAATGGGAGGTCCCATGCAGCCATGGGCCTCTGTCGGGGAGGACGCAGTCTCCTGGCCCCCCGAGAAACTGCATCACCCAGCAATGTGCGCCCAACCATCGGCCATCAATCGGATGATGATGCACCGAGATGCACCCAGGTGAACCTTCAAGGTTGTCGCTGCCAGTCCAGCTTTCAAAGGGACTTAGAGGTACTTCAAAACATCTTGCAAGGGACAGACCAATGGGTCCAAACCGCTGTCCCTGCATCACTCAGCAAACCACTGCCAACACCTGGCATACGTTTGCAGAGTAGAAAGAGCCCTGGCATTTTGTAACGTCTTACAGACTGAAGGTTCCAGGCCCGTCAAGGGCTGCCAGTCCCCTTCAGCGGCCAGACCGTGAGCTGAAGATGGACCGGGGACGTATGCCACACTTGCCCGTCCTGCTGGGACAACATATCTCTCCTAACCGGAAGCCGCCACGGCTTTCTGTCCAACATGCGCAGGAACATTGGGAACCAGATTCTCATGGGCCATTCTGGTGCGACCAGGAGAACCTTTTGACTCGAAGAGATCACCCAATGGAGAGTGGGTAGAATCAGAGGAAATGGTGGAAAAGCAGAGCAGCTCGCCTGGCCAGGCCTTGGCGAGTGCATCCATGCCTAGTGGGGAACTGGGCAATGTGTCGTGCTCAATGTGTCGTGCTCGCCGAGGCGAAGAGGTCCACCTGGGCCTTGCCGAACCGATACCAGCTCCTCTGCACCACCTGCGGATGAAACCTCCATTCCCCCTGGGGAAGCATCTGCCGGGACAGGTAATCTGCCAGTTTCTGCTGACCAGAAGATGCATCGCTCTCATGTAGGTGAGTCGTGGGTGTGCCTAAGTTCACAGACCCCGGACCTCCTTTTAGGACTGCAGTAACCTCCCCCCCCCCCCCCCAGATGGTTGATGTGGAACACCGTTGAGGCATTGTCTGTCCGGATGAGCTCATGCTTGTCCCTCAGAAAAGGCAAGAAGTGCTTTAGCACCAAATAAACGGTCCGTAACTCCATGCCATTTATGTACAGCTGCCTCTCTGGAGGGGACCACTGCCCCTGAACGGACCTGCACTGCTACACTGCACCCCATCCTAGGGGCGAGGCGTCTGTGGTCACCACCTCTTGTTGTGCGCGCACCGCACCGAGGGGGACCCCGCTTCGCAAGTAGGCAGCATCTCTCCAGCGACGGAGAAGAGCTGAGCACCTTGGTGTAACACTCATCTTGACCTGCCTGTGCAATCCAGGATCCATGTAAAGGGCATTGTACCACCTTTGCTGATGAAGACTGTTTGCTATGCTGGAATTAGGCAACTCTTTTGCCTATTCACTGCTAAACCCAGTGCCTAGATGTGGGCCAGGTCCTGGATGTCGCCAGGCGTCCTGGCATGCAGATGATGCAGTCGTCCAGTTATGGCAGGACAGCAAACTGGTAAGCCCTGGCTTGAAATGCCACCAATGGTGGAACTGCAACCTGTAACTTTGGGACATGGTGGACAGAACCCATGCATCTTGGCACTGGGTCCTACACAGGCTTTTAGCTAGGAATTTCTGAAAGGGAGTACACTAACCCAGTGTGGTGTATTAAATAATGCAGCTTTGTATCCCCACTGGAATTTTTTTTAATCTAAACTCTCTAAAACGCTATTTTATGCATTTTGAGGTGGAATGCAACCAACTTTTTGTCTTTGCTACACACTACTTTTGTCCTGAGGATGGGAGGTATGTGGGGGCTTGACTAGAGGTGGGGATGGCTTAAGGAAGACATGAGATAATGTTTAGGTACAATATAATGTTTCATAGGTTAATACATACAATCAGGGAGTGTAACTTAAACTTATTGCTAAAGGTTAAACTTGATTGTTGAACAACTACAATAAACTGAAGCAATCTACAACACAATCTCCAAACCAACAGAGGAGAAAGTGTAGCAAGGACTGCTGGGTACATCTTGCATTCTTGTGTATCTACTCTGTTAAGAACGCGGCTGACACCGGTTGCAATGAATCTATCTCTGAAACCTCCCAGTTTGTGACGTCACGGGATGTTTCTGCAATGTTATCAGGGAGTAAAAACTCATCTTTAGAACCAATCTCTGCTCAAAATGGTGATCTGCACCGCCTAATCTACTTTCAGCAATTATCATCAGTTATTGCACCGTAAACTGGAGAAAATACGGGCAGACCTGCTCTCTCTGCCTTTACTCTGCTGCTATGTCAGGATGCTCTCCAGCATGTTATGAGGCGGAGGGATATTTCAGCTGGTCATACTGAGTGTCTGTAGTGCGACAGCGTCACTTAGTTTAGAGCCCAAACACGCGACTTCACTTTCAGAAACAAGCCCAAAAAACTGCAGCTGTGGTGGTCTGCACAGTAAAGCCAGACCTTTGCAGCCCGCAAGGAGATATATCCACTTTGTTTACTGCCACTGGCAGTCAGGAAGGAACAAATCAGAAACACAGATTCACGTAGTGATGTTACGTGATGTGCCGAGGCTTCGAGGCGTGTGTCGAGTAATGGAGGGGGCGTTTCCGTAATGCGCGTATTGAAGCTTGCTTCATTTAGGGGAGGAGCCGAAAACGATGACGTCCGAAGCCTCGCTGCCCGGCTGTATCACGTGACTGCTTCGGGAAGTGGCTCAGATTTTGGCGCGGGGTTTGACAGCTTTAGAAACCCCACAGGCTCCATTCAAAATGTGGGTTGTTGTAGGCGAGTTGCGGTCAGTTGAGAGAGTGGATAGAGTTTTAGATAGATAGATAGGAGATTTAGGAGGATAGGAGTAGGATGGAGCCGGCGAGAAAGAGGAGGATGTCCCCTATGTGGGAACATTTTGATTTGATAAGCCCTAACAAGGTAAGGTGAACTGAACATTTGCAGATGCATTAGGTTTGCTTATGAGGAACTGTATTTTTCACTGTTTCTTATTTTCTGTCAAGGTGAGGTGTTTATTGTGCTCCAAGGAGTTGGGGTACAATAATAACACCTCATCCATGCTAAGGCACTACCGTGCCTTGCATGAGAATAGGGAGGAAACTGGAGCTTCACCCAGCCAAGGTATTTCATTACTATATTACAAACACACTATCACAATTTGTGCATGCTGATGTTTGCTTGTTGTGCAAATAAAGACAGGTAACAGACACTGTATTTATTCCCTTTTAACCAGCCACCAGAAAACAAGAGCTGGATGAAGCTCTAGTCTCCATGATAGTGAAGGATACCCAGCCTTTCACTATTGTGGATAACGTTGGATTCAGGACATTTGTGTCTAAGCTGGATCCCAATTATGTTCTCCCTACAAGGCAGGTATGTGTGGGTCCATACATGAAACGAATGACTACGTTATTGTATGTGTCACAATTCAGCAATATATATATACATCCCCATCAAAACTCACCACCTGTCTGGAGGAGATAAAGGTATGGATGGAGCAAAACTTTCTTCAATTAAATAGCTCAAAAACCGAAGCCATACTGGTTGGAACTCCTCATCAAACCAAATCATTATCCATAACCAGCATCACCTTTTCTGGCACTAACATCCCGCTTTCATCAACAGTTAGAAATCTTGGTGTAAAAATTGACTCCCAACTCTCTTTTGAAGCCCATATAAATCACCTATGCAAGACCTCTTTCTATCACCTCCGAAATATTTCCAAACTCCGTCCCATTCTCTCCCTCCCAGACGCAGAAAAGCTGGCTCACGCCTTTGTCTCCTCCAAACTGGACTATTGCAACGCACTTCTCATTGGGATCCCTAGAAAAAGTCTGCAGAGGCTTCAGTACATTCAAAACTCTGCAGCTAGGATCCTGATGAGAGTGCGGAAACATGAGCACATTACCCCCATCCTCCATTCACTACACTGGCTTCCCATCTCCACCAGGATTGAGTACAAGGTTTCCCTCCTCACACATCAATGCATCCATGGACATGCCCCTGCCTACCTCAAAGAACTTCTCAACCCACAAAACACAACCCGGTCCCTTCGCTCCACTAACTCAAACCTCCTCCACATTCCCAGAACCAGACAATGGGAGACAGGGCATTTTGTGCTGCTGCCCCACATCTGTGGAATGCCCTCTCTGACACCTTGAGGGCACCTCAGTCCACTGAGTGTTTTAAAAAAGGCCTTAAAACATTTATTTTTAGCAAAGCTTTTGGTCCCCTTTAGATGTTTTATTTATTTATTTATTTTTTTCCCTGTAGCACTTGGAGATCTTTTGATAGAAAGTGCAGTATAAATTAAATGTATTATTATTATTATTATTATTATATATTTCTTCCTTTAGGCTCTGAAGGCCATGGTGGAGGCCAAATATGAGTCTGCTAAGGAGCACGCTAAGGCTAAAGTAGAGAAGGTGGCTGCTGTTAGCCTTACATCAGATATGTGGACATCCATCAACATGGATGCCTACCTGGCAGTGACATGCCACTTTGTGGAGGAGAATGAAAAGCTGAGCTCGGTGTTGTTGGGAGTGCAGGCATTCCCCCAGTCTCACACTGCTGAAAATATTGCTTGTGTGAAAGCCTCCCTGATGGAGGAATGGGGAATCTCAGGCAAGGTGACATGCATGGTCACCGATGGTGCTCCTAATATGGTGGCATGCGTGAGAGACCTGAAGCTTCGCCACCACATTTGTGTTGCTCACACCCTCAATCTTGTTGTGAAGAGGGCGCTTGACCACCAACCTGCGCTCTCTGGCCTCCGGGCCAAAGCAAGGAAGCTGGTTGGCTACTTTAGAAGCAGCACCACTGCTAAGGTATCCTCTTTTATTTTATTCCAATATATAATGTTAATAGTTTGTCTGTACTCCTACTGCAGTGACTTAATGGCCTACTCTTCTGTATCTTTAAAAGGAAGCAACCAAGCTGATGCAGGAGGTGGAAACAAGATGGAACAGCACCTACTTGATGCTGCAACGTCTGGTGGAGTTGAGGGAGCCAGTAGGAGCGGCATTGGCTGGATTGCACACTGACATTCCCTTTTTCACTGCCAGTGAGTTCGACATTGTTGTAGCGTGCCTTTCGTTACTCTCTCCTTTCTATGACGCCACCACGGAGCTCTCGGCAGAACAACACGTGTCGGCATCAAAAGTTATCCTCCTCCTGAAGATGAAAGAGAAAACCCTTCAGGAGGAAGACACCAAGTCGGCACCTGCAGTAGCCGTGGAAATAGGAGAGCAGCTCATCAGACATCTCAGGGAGAGGCTACACATGCTCCAATGAGCATCTTGTCGCTGGCTACACTCCTGGATCCACGATTTCAACTTATAGCATTTTTCAGCAACACAAAAGCTGCTGAAGCAGTGAAGCGCTTGACTTCAGAGTGTGCCACCGTCATCCGACGGAACACAGAAGAGAACACTCACGAGATTCCCCAGGCTTTCACCTCTCAAGAATTCACTGGAGGTAATCTTTTATATTACATTTTGAGATTACTTATTCCTATTACAACACTTACTAACATGACCTGTGGTTTCCATTTAGGTAGCAGACTTTGGCAAAGATTGGACACCAGTGTCATGGAGGCAAAGAGGACTCCAAATGTCTCAGCAGATGCCACCGTAGAGGTCCAGCGCTACCTCTCAGAGGCAAACATAAGCAGGCTGGAGAACCCCCTGGAGTACTGGGCTAATCATCGGTCACTGTACCCCAATCTGTACAAACTTGCACTTATTTATTTATGCGGCATCATCTGTGCCATGTGAGCGTGTCTTTTCAAAGGCTGGAGAAGTAGTATCAAAAAAGAGAAATCGTTTGAAACCAAAAACTGTGGAGAAATTGTTGTTTCTTAATAAAAATGCATGAAATCATCCAAGTTACACAAGCATTAGCCTAAGCATTACCCCCTCCCTAGTTCTATAAGCACTTTCACTGTCCTCTGCCTGATTAAGCCCATGCCATTTTTCTAGAGTCACAGAAAAACATTATTACACAACATGCCATATCACATGACACTACTATTTTGGGGATAATTACACACAGAGAATACATTCAAACAATATTTTATTATACACATATGTGTATACATAATTTATATAGACAAATGATTTCGTCCTACACCTTTTGTGAAGTCATTCCCAAGAGCCATAATAGACAAAAAAATCAATGCATCACACGTGTTAAGATACAGCTGGCTGTGATTATACACCTGGCCAGTAGGTGGTTTCGTGTGCACATGAAGCTTCAAGAAATGAACCCTTTCTCGAACCAGTTGGCTCAAGTGGTTCAATGCCTCATGAGGCTTCATCTCACCATCTCTAGTTTCACGACAAAAAAACAAACAAAAACAAATATGAACTTACTTTAACCCCAAGCCTGCTGGAGTTTCTGTCGCCACCATGCGGGAGAAGGAAGTGTCAGGACAGAGGCGTTCTTCTTCTTCCTTTCAATATTTTTTGACAGTTGGCAAACAAGGAAATTGTTACCGCCACCAGCTGGTATGGAGTGTGGACTAGGACGTGACTGTGTTAATTTAAGATAACGAAATATTATTTGATAAGTTTTACCTTTTAAGCTTATCCTAAATAATTCAACGAAATCTAGATTTGTTTTGATTATATTTAAATTTTGAATCAACTGCTTTCTTCCTCATATTTTTGACAGTATAATATCAAATCATTTCATCATCTCCCCAATAATCACGTTGACCATTACAATGTTTCCCTAAAAAAAAGAGTGCCGTTTTGCCCAAATCTAAGACGAGTAAAATCTCTTGTTCTCTCTGTACTTCTCATTTCTCCCGTTTTCTTTTGAATTTTATACAACCAACTTATTTTCTGTATCCCATTGTTTTGCCATTTATCCTTCACTTTCTGTTTTATTAACATTTTAACTTTTGTTTTACCAACATTAATAGCCGAATCTTTTGATGAGTTTCTAGATTTTGTTTTAACTTTATTGATCATAACACTAATTACTGATGAGTTTTCTAGTTGGCTTTCGTCAGAGGCGTTTCGTCGCTGCCGTTCGATTTGACTGCCGTCGCGGGCAGCCAATGGGAGATCTCGACGCAAAACGCTCTCCTCCAATCACATCAATAGAACGGTTGTCACTGCCGGGTCTTACGAAGCTCGTTTGCTCAGTTCAGCAACGTGTATATTCAGCCTGAAACAGGTAAACAAGATTAAACTTCTACTTGTTAACCCCTGACAGTCACACCGTGTTCAGTTGCTGCGACTAAACGTAAGCGTTAGAACAGTATTTCTAAAAAAGAAAAAAGTATAATCTGTTTCTCTGTCATCCTGAGGTGAATAAAGTTGTCAAACCAATCAACAACAAACATGCTAACGTTAGCCTGCTAAGCTGAGGCCGTATTTTCTCTCGCGATATCTGCGTTAACTGGTTTTGGTTTGACTCTCTGACCCAGACTTTATGCAGCTCGTGTAAAAATGGGTCGACGCAAGTCTAAGCGAAAGCCTCCCCCAAAGAAGAAGATGACAGGGGATCTGGAAACCCAGTTCACCTGCCCCTTCTGCAACCACGAGAAGTCATGTGATGTCAAGATGTACAACGCAAACACACGTTCGTCTGATCTGAAGTGGTTTGGTTTTGGTCCGGCTGGGTTCTAACTCGCCTTGTTTGTTTCGCCCCAAACAGGGAGAGAAGCAGGAACACCGGGGTGATATCATGCTCCGTCTGCTTGGAGGAGTTCCAGACTCCCATTACCTGTATCCTTTGCACCAAGTGGATTATGGCCCACTCTGCCTCAAAGAGGAACACAAATGACGATAGTGCCTTGAAACGTCACCTCACTTTGATTTTTTTTTAGCTTATAGTGACGGGAAACGTGTCTCCTTAAAGAGATCCGGTTCTTATGGTTTGGGTCTCTAAAAATGCTGTCTCCTCCAGTTTCCTAAATGCTCCTCTAATTATTTATTTATTTGTATTTTTTTTTGGGGGGGGGGGGTATGTTCTTGTAAAAAAGAAAAAGGAAAATAAATAAATTATTCATTTACAATGATGTAATTAAAATAGTGTCTAACTTTAACTTAGTTTCCTGCCATTACTAATCTCAGCTTTCCAGCATGTTGTTTTTCAGTCTCTGTTCTCTCTCTCACTCCCTAGCATCTCCCTCCACCATGTGTCTCTCCTTGTGTGAGCGCTAGGTCTTTAAATCCCACCCCTCCCATTCCTGCTCAGTGAGACCACACAACCTCAGATCAAGAGAAAAATAATACAAGAAAAAAAAAAACTGGCACTGATTGTTCACTACATACAACATGCTGTTGAAGCTGATTTGTTTATGATCAGTTTGAGAATTAGTTCATTTTTGATGCCGGAAAAAGGGCTTTGGGTCAATTCAGCCTTTCAGCAACTAGTACCTCCATTTCATACATCGGTTTACCTCATAAGCTGGAAATCATCAGTCTGCTCTAAGTCCACCAAAAGGGCAGTAAACCTTTGGATTTTTGCTAAAGGTTTTCAGTTGTGCAGTCCAATGAAAGATTGCTGTGCTTTTCCGGGGCCCTGTACTACAAAGCAGGTTCAACCTTTCCCAGTTTCTCAAACGGATCTGGCAGATCTAAAACCTACAGTGAAGATTGTATTGAAATGGTTCAATGAAGCTGGCTAATTAACTCAGTAAATCAACCCAGGGTTACTCACGCCGTCTATCTGCTCGCCACATAAAACAGGTGGAGCCGCAGTAAAAGGACCAATCGCAAGCGAAAAAAAGCTGGTAAATGTGCAAATGAATATTCTTGCCGATGCCGCTGCCGCATTATTAAAGCATGAATCCATATAGCATTTTGTCAGTAATTTAATCTTCGTCGTTCAACAATCCCCGTTGCAATAAATGGTTGGGATAAAAAATGGTTCAGCCTAACAGGTGCAAGTGCTATAAATGTCCAGGTTGATTTGTGATGTCAAGCAGTTGTCTAAAGGAGATCATACAAGGGATCTGAGTATGAGCACATGTGTGTACAGACGCATAATGTAGCAGGTTGGAGACTTAAGACGCATTTAGGCTCGTGATAAATGATGAGATCTTTAAAGAGGGGAGGCATGTTAATTGATCCTTAGTTTTTTTTTTTCATCCAGCTTCTAACATGAACAGTCTTTGGAATGATCCGTCTCAGTTTTGGGTACACACGGATCGATTCTTCCAAGATCAATCGCAAAGATTTTCTGTTGAACCAGGGTGTAAACGGCGTGAGTTGCTCGGAAGAAAAAAAAGGAGCGGAGGCGGAGTGTGTTTACACGTCGCCGTCCTTTTTTCGTTTTTAATTTTCTTCTGGAGTCTGACCGGTTGAGAGGCGCTCCTTTCTGCAGCTACAGTCTGTAAAGCTAACCTAGCCATGGGTTGCCCAAGTCCAGTCCTTAAGAGCTAGAATCCTGCTACGTCTAGTTGCATCCCTGCTCCAGCACACCTGAACCAGATGGCTGAATTTCCTCATCAGCATTCAGTCATTCAGCTCTGCGGAGCTCTTTGGAGCTCTGGTAATGAGCTGTTTTCTGAATTCTTGGGACAGCGCTTAAGATATAACACTTTGATATGATGCAAATCTGGTCCCTCACACAGCCATTCATGTCTAAACCGCTGGCGAGTACATCCGTAGGCTCAAATGTCCACATTGTGCCCAATTAGACATTTTCCTTCCCCTATAGGATATTGAATATATCCTATATACAGTAAGTCCTGAACACTTTCAGTCACATGTTCATGTCTTCTTCTCCACCTTTAACCACATAATATGTTGCTTTCAAATTTAACTTCTGTTTACAAAAAAACAGTGCCTCGCAAGATCTCTTTCATAAGAAAGTCTTGGCTGAATTGTGTTTTTAATTGTGTTTCATTTTAGTTTTTCTGCCTCAATTGAAAACAAGTAAATAGATCTAACTCTGCAGCTTAGATTCAGAATAATTAGGGAAAACGAATGGATTCTGGCTGATGATTTATAATGTTTTACATTAATAGCTGATGGAAACAGAAGGATTTAAAGTATTTTACTTTGAAAACTTGTCATATGTTTA
This sequence comes from Fundulus diaphanus, assembly GCA_037039145.1. NCBI lineage: Eukaryota > Metazoa > Chordata > Actinopteri > Cyprinodontiformes > Fundulidae > Fundulus > Fundulus diaphanus. The sequence continues at coordinate 44,801,576 of CM073123.1, read as the reverse complement.
ACACCACTCGATGTGATCTATGTGGAAGTCTTGTTTCCTTAATCCGAGCCCTTTTAGATCTGTCGGAGCCTGTGGATGTGTACAGTGACTGGATAGATGCCTGCGAGGTAGCCAATCAGTAGTCCTCGTGGAGCTCGACGCGTCTCAGGGAGCTGGAGAAGCCCAGCGTGCGGCAGCAGGGCCACGCCCGTTCAGATCAAGCGGCTCCGAGGACATGCTTGAAACATTCGATCGCGATATGCCCAGAATTTTATGGTCAGTAGAGATTTGCAACTCTGCAAGCAGAAGTCTCACTTCTGGCATCCTCAGCGAAAAACCTGTTCGGAAAAAACTTGCATCCTGATTTTCAAGTCTATAGTTCGGTAATAGCCTGCTACTTTAGCTTTAAATTTTGAGATTTTATGTAATCTGTTCTGTGCAACAAATGCACACCCTTTAGATGTATAATTTTAAAGTAAAGATAGAAATCCAGATATTTAGTTTATTCCAACTGCTAAATGTTGCAGTAGTGAGTGGAAAATAAATATATATATATATATATATATATATATATATATATATATAGTAAGTCCTGGATAGTGTACACAAAACAAACTGAACGATCCATTTAAAGCTAAAGTTATTCGTTCTTGATCACTCAGTAGCATCTATTTAAAGTGCAACACTTTCTTATTGTCTGCATTAAAGCTTGAAGCATGTTCAAACATCTTAGAATGGATGTTGAGGGACTTCAGGAAAATAATGCTTCACAATAGTTATTTGTGTCTTAAATGAATGCTGCAGATTGCCAGCTCTTTGTATAAAGTAATCCATGATTTCCTCTTGGGAGAGCATTTGTGACCAATTTTCTTCACCGTAGCATTTCTTAACAACACTCTGCTTCCTCATAAAACTGAAGTATTACAGCATTAGGTCATCCAAAACACAAAAACCTACTCAACACAGAATAACAACGGTTAGCCTCATAGTTAATAAGTGGGTGAATAGTTCACTGTCCGTTCAGTTTTCACTTCAGTGTTGTACTCTTGTTAGATGAAAGAACCCTTTCCTAAATGAGTAAACTTTGTCTATTTGAACAGATATGCAGAATGGTCAGTTTTGCTCTGCTGGAGTCTATGATGCTGGGTGCTTGTAAATTTAACATGTATTAAACAAGTATTCTGTTTTCAACTGTGACCAGTAAAATAAAGACTTTTTACCTGATCCGTTGTTCTGGTGTGGATTTTTACACTGACCTTTTATACTTGCTCTATTTTATTGCACAATTAAAACCAGAACACTGACAGAAAAGTCATATGTCAACATGATTTTACAAATGTCAACATTTTTAATTATGTACTTTAATAATATGCAGTTCTGGTCCAAAGTTTCCATAAACTCACCGGCATGAATGTTATCCTAATTTTGGGTTTTAAATCATGCCTTTGAGCTGTAATTTTTGTCAGGGTAGAATCAGAATACAACACACAATTTGAACTTTAAAAACAACATAGGAGCAATAATTAGAATTTCAGGAAAATGTTCTCTGATCCACACGGGTTCAAAACTATCCTTAAATGCGGATAATGCCCTTAAGGAAGTTGCTGAGAATGCGATGTGTCCATGAGCGTAATTCTGACTGGATATTTGACCATTTGTTCTCATCAGAACTCGCAGCGCTTCTTTACTTTGGCACAGACTAGCTTTTGAGCAAAGTATTAAACTCCAACAGGCCGGAGCCCAGGGCTTTAGCGAGGCCATTCAGGAAGCTGTCCAAAAGAGACTGGTGTGTTTTTAGGATCTTTACTCTGTTGGAGCGCCAAACTGGGCCCAGGTTTCAACCACATGACCTGAACTGTCACTAAGAATGGGGTCGGCTACCATTACCGGACGTAGAGCCTGAGTTGTTCACGTTCCTACTGAAAAAAAAAAAAGCTATCAAGATAAACAAAACCTGCACAACCCTTCAAAAACACAGAAAATACATTTTTTATAGTTGGGGAATAAAAATGTTTATTTGTATTTTTTAAACAAACTGTAAACGAGAAAACATGCTAAAGTATGCTTTCATAATAAGAGAATTATATTTATTTCTTGAATAGAACATTCCATAATTATACGGAGGAGGGGGAAAAAAAGAGTTTGCGACCCAATAACAAAAACTGTATCCTCTTATATGTGTGCTTTAGTTGTGGGATTTTTAGGCAGATATTACATGAAAGCGCTTAAGAAAATGCTAACCCTAGCCTTGCCTTTTATCGTTAGCTTAATATTTAAAAACACTGGTCACTTTTGTCTCATTTTTGGCCAAAGTCGTTCAGAGCTACGTAACTCCAGAGCTACAGGTTACAGGCCTCTGCCCTAAATTGAAAGATTTTCTTTTAGGATGTTAAAGAACAACCCAAGAGCCACCGAAGGTCAAGCAGATTATAAACTGGGAGATGCTTGAATCGCAGTGTCGTTTTTGTCAACAGTAAAGAGGACCAAGAAAAAGATACCTGCTCCAAAATCAACACTTTACACCTCTACATTTGCAGCTATTTTTAGGGTCAAGACAAAAAAGTTCAACATAAAAACTGATCCAGTTATGTGTGGTGAAGGAAGCATCATGCTTAGGGCCTCTTAATTGCCTGGACCAGGGCATTGCACAAAGCGGGCGCAACCCTGAAGAAGGACTATTGAGCTTCTTTGACCTCACCTGAAATCCACGGCTAGACGTTTGAAACTTGGAGACATCTGGATGTTTCAACAGAACCATCAACCCAAACACATCTAAACTGGTTTTGAATTGGATAAAACAACCCTATTGAGAAGGCTCAGGTCCATGCTGTGAACCCAAACGGTTTAAATTAATTTGAACATTTCTGCCAAAAAGAGTCAAATATTCAGTGAGAAATGCGCCGAAACCTTGTCAATGGCTAAAGAATCCTCTGTTTTCTCTGGAACTGGCTAAGTACACTTATCCAAATATTTCTGGAGGTGTTGTTACAGTACATATATTAAAGCCTGCATGCTGAATTTTGAACCTTTGGGGGATCAACGGCAGCCTGCCTTATATTCAATCGTCACACCCAATTCTTGTTTTCTAAAATCAATTTTAGTTGCAACGGATTCAAATGCATCATGGAAGATCCTAACGTACTATGGCCCTCTCGCTGATGAGGAGTGTAGATAAACTTCCGAGCAGACCCGTATCTCGAGTAACACAACAGATCTTCACATCCAGTTCATCTTAGGACCATTCCACTGAAACCTATCTTACACGCCGTCAGACATAAAAACCCGCTTTTAGTACAACAAAATCGGCACAACGGAGCCACTCGCAGCTCTGTAATGCAGAGTAGCAAACGGAGAGAAAATCATCTCCTGCTGATGTTATATTAAAATGTGTCGAAGGCAGTCTTTGAGTGCCAATCTGCTGTCCTGTGGCATCTGTGACTGGTGCACGATTTCAGGAGCCCGTTCATTCCCACAGAGCGCAGAATGTAGCCGAAATGAAAGAAAACGGCGTAGTGGGGTTGTGCACCAGACAGGGCTGAGTGATAATAGATGAGATGTTGAGTGCCTGCCTGGGCTCTCCACCCGGGAGGAGTGTGTCCGTGCATGCATGCTCTGCGCCGTGCATTGTGTTCGATGATGGACCCCAGCTGGAGAGGTATTGACAGCGTCTTCTGAAACATGCTGGAGGATGATTACAATGGAGAATGATTATCACTCAGCCTCTCCCTCCCCCTCTCTCCTCCTCCGTCTCTCGCTCCTTCTTTTGCCTCTCCCATTCAGCACGCGAGGTCAAGTGTCACTCTGTCTCCCTGTTGTCAAGGCTGCCAATCAACCCACACAGCGAGTCCGGGGCAACTGTTGCCAGGGAAACAGAGCGATTTTGGTTGCTAGGCACCTGGAGCTGTGCTCACAATAGTCATTTTGTTGCTTGGAAGCAACATATACTTGCTCGCATAAACACACGCATAGCCTCGGAAAGCCTTCTTTCGCCCAATCAACAGGTTCACGGAGCGAAAGGAGGAATATTGCGTTAATTATGATTGCATACTGTCAACGGATTTGCTTACACAGTGGAAAGAAATCATGCAAGTGTATTTGATGGGAGTGTAATCTATCTTCAGGGCAACGGGATGCTAATGCATTGCTGAATTTGCAAGGAGATGTTGATTTGCTAATTTATAATACTTTAGCAATAATGCTAATGCTCCAAAAATGTTATCCCGGGTGTTTTATTCCACCACCTCCGCTGCCTGATTAATAAGCAAGCCCAAACGTCCCGAGAATTCTTCAAACCCACACCCTCGACGTGATCGATAAAAGACATAAGCATCCATCATTATGACCAAAAATTGTTACCCATAAAACACAGTCACCCCCCCGCACCCACCCCCCCAGGCGCACGGACCCAGTGAACCTTCACGCCGCAGCGCATGTGCACTCGAATGGAAGGGATCTATCTGCGTGCCTGTTTTCACGAGGTCCATCAAACCCTGCTGCTTCCCTGCTGCCATGTAGAACCTGTGAAGCTCTTGTTGAGGTTTTCAGTGTTTGTGTCAGTGTGAGTCTTATTCTGCATCATGACAGCCAGTCAGCTGAGTCAAAATGCTGAAATGTCAGCCATGGGTGCAAGCTTGACTTGTCCTCATGTGTTACTGTCTCCTGTTGCTGCTGCTACTGGCATCAAACTCTCACTTTTTTTCCTTTTTCTTTTGTTTCTTTGTTATGTTCTCAGCTGGAGAGTGAAAAGATAGGAACGCATGGAGGGGGGGGGGGGGTAATGTGGATGGGATCATGGTTGAGCAGAATGCTTCTCGGGCACCATGTTTGGACAGTTAAAGATTTCTTCTTTGGATTGAAATCCAAATAAGAACTGATTGACAAAAAAAACAAAAAAAAAAACGGTGAAAGGCAGTCGTGAAATGACGAGATTATGGGATGAGTTGTGGATGACAATCAAGAACCTGGATTTAATGTAGAGGGGTGAAGACTTTTGTGCTAAGCTCCAAGAACTAATGCCTGGGTTTTATCTTAGCAGCATGGTGCAAAGCCTCCTCTGTAGAAGCTGCTGAACGGTGACGACACCAAAGCATCAGCTCCGCTGGTGGACGGAGTGACACGACTGGCAACACCTTGACGGCGGCTGACTTTGATTTGAGCAACTGGCTAGCCTCAGTTGCTTTCTACGCTGCCTTACAAAAGTGTTCACTTCCATTTAACATTCTTTTTTCACATTAGAGCATCAAAGGTTCATCGTCCTGGGATTTTTTTGTGATAGAACAGAAAAGGGTGCTATAGACTTGGATGTAAGTTGAAAAAAGCATGCTTTTCTATACCCTTTTCATGAATAATCTAAATAATTGGAGCCAATGCCATCCACGATGACCAGCGTCCCTTCTATTCCCTGCCTCACAACAGGATGATGCTGCCACCGCCATGTTTCAGCATGTTCAGGTGGATCTGCGGTATTGCACTGCTACATGACTTGTGGCAAACTGTAAACAACAAGGACAATTTTTCTAGACAGTCTTCCACAATGACCACACATGTGGAGTGCATGACTAATGGTTGTTCCATTTCTATTTCCCGTTGAAGATTAAAGTACCCTCAGCGCACAGTGCTGCCACCACAACGTTTCTTAGTGTGTTCACAGTGTTGTGTAGTGTTGTTTTTCAGACATATATAAGTTTCCTTGCAGGCCAGAAGGTTCAGTATTGGTCTATGGCTACATGGCATTGTGGCTGACACCAAACAGGACCTGTTATGGCTCCCTTTGAATGATTGCTTTCTTCCTACCGCTCTGTCATAAAGGCCCGATTTTTTTGGAGTTCACAACTTGTAGTTTTCGACAGATTCTCCCAACTGAGCAGTAGATCTCTGCAGCTCCTCCAGAGTTACAGTGCTTCATTTGGCTGCTTCTCTGATCTTGCACGAACTCTTTGCTCTCTGAAGACGGTCGGCGGCACCGGATTTCCTTTAGGGCCATTGGAGCAAACGCACAGCGCACGTCTCAGATTTTTATTTGTGAAAACCATTTATCTGTTTCCCTTCACCTCACAGCTACGCACCACTTTGTTTTGAACTGTGACAACAACAACAAATAAACGTCATCGAGGTTTTGCGGCTGCAACGTGACAAAATGCAGAAAAGTTCAAGGTTTGTGAAATCTCTGACAGGGCGCTGTATTTCAAAAAGCCTGGCTAAGGGAACATTTGCATTTTCTCCCCCTTCCTTTTATGTACATGCGTCTGGAGTCTGCAGCAGTATAGAACCGAGCTCCGCATCAGATCCAATGTCGATGATAAAGCTTCCCCTCGACTACGCGTATTCTCAAGCAATAACATCTACATCTGTATTATCAACCCAAGAATACCCGTGGTCGAGACCGGAGCACAAATGCCCGCCTCCGCCCACGCTTCCACTCCTTCCCCTCTCCATTCAGCTCCTTTCTTTCTCTCTTCTGTGTTATCCTCTCAGCTCCCGAAGCAGATTGCGACGTGGAGGCGATTCTTTTAAGGACAGCACCTGTGACAAAGGAGACAAAAGAGATAATATTTAGCCTTGAGTGGCAATGTAGCAGCAACTTGAGTCCACTGCTAGATTACCAACTAGACTGTATGCTCCATGTATGTCCACACACGTCAAGGGATCCCACTGCCATCAGCTCGCCCTTCTGTTTGCTCTCCCTCGCATCAAGCCACCGTTTAGCTGAGCACTCAGGGAGAGGACAGGATCACCAATTATCTACAAGGTGTCAGGAATTGCTGCTCGCCACAGAGGGGGAGGGAGCGATTACCAACAACGGATGCTGTAGATAACAGATGTTTAGCCCTCATTTATTGTCTTCCCTCTTTCTCAACTTCCATCTCCTGCCCATGAAAAAAAAAAAAAAAAAAAAAACCTCACAACCCTTCTGCCTTCCCTGCTCTGTCCCAGCGGAGAATAAACCAGACTCTTCCCAATCCACACTTGCCAATTAGAGACACAGTAGCTGTCAGCTGAGGAGGAGAAAAGGAGGGAGGAGGAGAGCCACTGGAAAAAAGGAGGAGGGGAGTTTGCATTACCACCACAGTCAGCTCCTCCTGGAAAACTCCAACACCAGTTTACAAACAGGACGTGACTGTCTTTCTCCCTTTTTCCCCACTTCTCACTTTTCTCCTTAACCTTTCCTCTCTGATCACGCTGATGCGTCTGCCACCTTTTTTCCTTCTCCTGCCCTGTGTTTGCTCTCTCATCCCCCTCAGCTCTGCTTGTTTATCCATCCAGCCACATGAGCCAAACGTCCCTTCAAACTACCAGGAAACCTGACACTCTTGGAAAATTCCTCTGAGATCCTTAACCTGCTGTCACTTAGGAGACTTCAACATTTCGCTCGTTATCTATATACACCCCCCCCCCCCCCCCCCCGATTTGTCTTCCTCTCCTCATCTCCTTTCCACTCGCCTTTTTCTTCCCTCTTCCTCCGCCCCAACTGTCCAAGTCCGGTGGACAGTTGATGGCAACTCGTGTGGACGTCTCTTCTGTTCTCACCACGAGCTGTGAAGAGATGTAGGGAGGTGTCACAGATCTGGTGTAAAAATACACCCCGCTGCCGCCCGGCTCGCCCCACAGGAGCGGCCGTGTGTCTGCTCGGTGTCACCCGGAACGTCTTGATCTGATCTGCAAACACTCGTCGGTGTGGTACATCGAGGTTAAGCTATGATAACATGGCACTCATGTGGGTGTGCCTGGAGCACATTCATGCAAACTGATCATGCACCCACATATTTATGACTTCAACGTCTCCCTACCAACCCCAATAACATATTTATAGACTGGAAAGAAAGTTTATTTGATGCCGAAAGACATCTGGTTTGCATCTATGAGAAAATCCATTTCCTGAATTGACTTGATTGAAAGAGAACTGGCTCCAGCTGGAGGGCCTAATGAAAGAAAATCGGTCTGTGTTTCATATTTATGTCTGACGCTAACAGACTTATCAATCCTTTTATGTACCTGGTATTTGGGTAGGCCACAGAATTACAAGTGGCTGAGCCCGGAGGCAAAAGACGAGACGGGCTTGTGATGGAAACAGAAGCAGAGCGGATGCTGGGCCTGCTGCTTGCACATTATTGCTTAATTGTTTGGAACTAAAGGCCCTGTTATGAGCGTGTTTATGCTTTTGCCTGCAACAGCAAATCCTTCCAGTCATTTCTGCCACGTTGTGGAGTCTAATAGTCATAGACAAAAAGAATAAATAAATGACCCAGTCAAAGCTGTTCTAATACATTTATTCTAGAGCGGAGAATTAGATCATTTCTACCTTTACCCAACTTTTGGCCACAAATCTCTAAAGCAAAAGCCCAGACTTAGGAGAAACCTGTGCCCCCAGGATAGTTTTGATGCCCTACTCACTGGTGGTGTAAAGAGATCTTGCTATATTAAAAAGCAACAACATTTCTCGTCAAATCAAAATGTATCTAAGGAGCGCCTTCCAGTTGGAGATAGCATCTGCCTTCATGAGTCCAAATAAATGTAAGCCATTATCTTCCTCAGAAATGAAGGTGTGTGCTACTGTACCTGTCTGAGACTGTTATTTTGATGTAAAAATAAAAAGGGTGCAGTTCTTGAGTTGCCTTATTGTGTTGACAGAGACCGCTAAAAAGGGGCAATATTTAACACTCTGTCACAAGTAGTGCTGAAGAAGTCGGAGAGCACTGACAAAATACAGTGACTGGCTAACCGTTACTGCTAAGGATGCTAAAGCTAGCCTGTGTTTGTAGCCTCCCACCCCAGCCAACAAAGGGTGTATACATTCTCTTTTTGTGAGTCTGGACTGCATTTGATCATCTGTTGTTCAAAATCTAAAATAATTAGACCGATTAAATCTAAACAGGATAATTCTACGTCGAACAAAGATTTTTCAAAACAGAGTTTATGAAACCTTTATTCTCTTTGGCGACTGACAAAATGGAGCATTTTCAATGCCTTTTCACAATTAGCACAACCTTAGAACCAGATATGCATAAATAATGTAATATATGAACTCGTAAAATTCTGATTATTCTTCGCTGATTTCTGTGATTACACAGCTTGTAAATCGTGCGAAACCTGTATTTTATGTGTGGAAAAAGAAAATCAAGATTTTCTTTTGGTTTTTCAAAAGCCATAGCTAAAATCTCATCTTGTGTTGTTCTCTTGAGTCCATTATTCGATACCTCGTCTCATGACCTGGGTGTTCAAGCTACATTCAAGCTACAATGGATTATTAGCTAGTTACACATCAGCCTCAAGGGGTACATGTCTTGTCCAAATGAAAATAGAGGTTTTCTGTCATTTTTCCATTCTTAAAACTTAATTGTAAGCACAGCATTGTTTCTAGATTGGTCTTCATCAATGTAAAAAATACGAAAACCCAAAATTTCAGAGTAACTATGCTAGCCCAGTAGCAGTGTTAGCAGTTGCTGAAATATGGCATAGCCTACATAAAATAGGAGAAGTGGACCATGTGCCTAAATAGTGAGATCAATTGGTCTCTGAAGTTGGATCTCAGATCTGAGAATAAAATCATAACCAAGATCGTTTTAATAGTCTGTCGTAAAACCTTGGATTTGCAAGTTGTTTTGGTGGTTAAGCAATACTAGCTAATAAGAATGTATTGTATGTGTTCGAAGAGTTAAAGCACGTGTTTAACAAATAGTAGTTATAGTTCTATGTTTGGCCATGGTTTAATGAGATACAAGTGGTCAGAATTGCGAATAAACAATTTATACCTGCAACGTTCACAATGTTTCATATGCATGGCAGCCATATTGGATATATAACTCAAGGCTGCTCGGTGGCCTCTGCCATTCCCATGTGAAATTGGGAGGCCTCCTTTGTTGTGTTTCCAACTTAGATTTTAGAAAATTTTACTTCCATGGACAAAAAGACAACATGATAAAGCTGGTTCTTGTTGCATATGATGTGATTGAGCTAAATGATTTGATTTGTGTTTGTGAAATCATTGTTTTTAAAGTTTAGTTATGCGCTGGTTATTGACATGAAAATCTAACAAACACCTCACTGTGATGTGGCAAACTATACAATGAAGCAAAACATTCATTAAAAAGTAACTTTACGGTCCCCATGAAAGGCCACAAGGCTACAGCCCTGGTAAGCCCTTTCTCAAGTCCGGCCCTGCCAGTACAGATGGCTCCAAGTGGCCTACTGGCCCAGATAACCAAACAACCACACACTGTAAAATCGCACATAGCCAGCAGCACCTGTTTTCTACGTGACAGGCGTGGGTTATCAAGCTTTCTTTGTTTGTAAATACATCCGCTCCCACTGACAAGGAGATCCCAGTTGAGATCCCAGGGTGGCAGGCGTGGACTGAATTCCTAACCCTCCACCAGGAGAGTGTGATCGGGGTTAAAAACCAACATACTCTCCATCCAGCAGGCTAGAAAAGGAGGAAGACGCGCTGCGGAGAAACACTGAGCTGGAAGCAGGTGCATCCCTCATCAAGACGTTTGATAGGCACTTTGGTGGGGATGCTGCTGGGAGCAACCTGTTTAGTTATCAAACCATGAAGCCTGCCAGCATCACACTGATCACAGATCGGGCGTTAGTGCTGTGTTAGAAACCGTTTCATCCGAGGTCTTTATGTCTTGTTTCTTTAATTCCAGGATTATATATATAAAAAAGGTGGTTTGTCAAGATCACAACAGCCAAAAGTGCGGGGATCCACGCTATCAGCGGAGGCAAAATCAGATTTTATGAAAGGAAAAATCATCACTCACCGTTTGGTCCACGTTTACGCTGCTCCCCTACGGAGAAGTCGTTCTTAATGCCACGCAATGTTTCCACGCTGAAGTCAGAGAATAGGTTACTCTGTGCAGGGAAACGCCCCCCCCCCCCCCCACTCCACCCCCTCTCCATCCATGCTGTTCCTTTCTCCACTGTGCGCTTCTCCGCCCGCTTGTGGGGGAATCACAATAACCACTCCTTTTTTCCTTCCCTTTATTGCCGAGGAATAGAAGAGATGGATGGAGCGATGGAGACTCTGCAGCTGCTGTGGCAACAGCAGCATCCTTTGCAATGCAACTCATCTGCAACCTCTCACCTCTCCTCTCCTCTCCTCCTCCGCCTCTGATCTCTCTCTCTCTCTCTCTCTCTCTCTCTCTCTCTCTCTCTCTCTCTCTGTGGTCCATCCCTATCCACACCGCCGGAGAGCATGGCCCTATAGTGCAGCAGCAGCAGCCCCAGCGCTGGGCTTTGGCTACTTCCAAGTCATGATGGAGTATAGGCTAACGCTGAGTTCAGGGTTAATACAACGAATGCACCCCTGCGGATGGGTGATTAATTTCTCTTACTGACCACACACAGAGAGGTGAGCTATAGAATGCTCTCTTTTTTTTTTATAAAAAAAGGTGGAGAGTATTTCCAGGAACTGAGTGGGGGTTTTTCACATTATGTCAAGAATTTGTTTTATAACCTCTCTTACATTGTGACTTTAGTTACATTATTCACAGTCTACAGCATTAAATTACAAAGTCTGGAAGAAAGCACTGATAAGGTTGTAGTAGATGCAGAGCTGTGAGAAAGCAGCTGCTCCAAAATTGATTTGTCTCGTGTTTATGACTTTTTGTGTCACACCTAAATATTTCAGGTTATAATAAATCATTTTAATATCAACACAGCTCAGGAAAAGCTATGCGGTAAGACGAGACAGCGGCGGGAATCACTGGAAAGTGTGGCGTTAAACATGATACAAGGCAAGGCAAGGCAAATTTATTTGTATAGCACAATTCAGTACAGAGACAATGCAAAGTGCTTTACATGATTAAAATACAGGAAAATAAAACAGAATATAAGCAAGTAGGAATAAAATGTAGAAACAGAATAGAACATCAATAAACAGTTGGACTAAAAAAGTTGAACTAATGTTGTTTCAGTAGAACAGTTTAAGCATGATACAGACTTGTCGGTGGTAGTGTGGTGGCCTGGTAGTGCTTTGCTGCTTTAGGACCTGGGTTACCCAAATGGCAGGAATTAACACAAGTCCAAAATGATGTCGACAATAATCGAAACCAAAAAAAAAAAAAAAACCACAAGCCCATTAACAATGGATGACAGACTGGTAAAATTCAAATTGATTCAAAGTAGAAGAAACCATCACTGCAGACAAAACAGTTGCAGTAAATGAAGATGGGCAATAATATAACATTTACATTTAATATGGCACAAACATAACACTACATTAGTTACAAACTAATACAAAGTGAAAACCTTTTTAGTTTCCTCCCAATAATTAAAAGCAACATACAAAGGACAATCTTGCTAAAACACCCCCTTTAATCCATTTCTTGTCAGTGTACCATCCAAGAATAAATAAATTCTGCGCAAACCCGTGGAAAGTTTGCTCTGCGCGCACCTGCTGGGTAAGCAGTAACTAGGAAACAGTGCTCTTTCCTATTTTAGTCCCTTAAAACAATTTGCTTTATGTTATTGCACTTAAAACAATCATCAACTGAAATGTTGAAAAGTGAACGCTAATATTATCGTCTATTCCCATTTTTACAGAGGGAATGCCAAGATGACGCTCTGCACAGTGAAAGACAGACCCAAGCACGAACGTTCGCAGATTCCCATTAAATAATTAAAACCAGCTGAAAACTCAGTTGCTGTATCGTTATTTAACTGTGCTGTACATGTGTGTTTTCAGTGGCTCATCGTTACAAGTGGGATGACTTGCCGTGATTGATGGAGAGATGAATTCTGCTCTATAGAAGACAGTCCTGAGGGAGAATATTCAACCATCAGTTACTTCATCCCCAAAGGCGAAAACCCCCTAATGTGTCTGAAATGAAGCAAAAATTTCTCCACAGAGATGTTTAAAAGCTTGATGACAGTTGTTGCCACTAAGGTAGACACAAGCAGATATTAGGTTTGGGGTGCGGTTACTTCTTCATACAGCGCCAGGTGGGTCATCATTTAAAAACCTCTTTCTGTATTTACTCAGCTTGGCTTTGTCTGATATTACAATTTGTTTCATGGTCTAAAACATTTAAGTGTGAGAAAAAATTTAAAAAAAGAAGAAATATTTATTGGAAGACAGTAAACACGCTTTCACAGCGTTTTCTCTGAGCTAGGATACTTTTTAAAGTACAAATTTCAGAAGGAAAACATCTTCTAACATCTCTGTTTGGATCTATTCCATGCATAAAAGGCAACATTCAACAGTTTAGCAACAGCACTGTTTCCCAATTTTTTGAGTTACAAGATTAAACCTCCCAGGTTTGGAGATGTAAAAGTACAGCCATGTGAAAATCAAAATATTCTTATTTTATTAATGTTCATGATGCCTCGCTTTTATCTCAGGCGCTCTGACCAGACATGCCTTACATGTCTTGTTCTTAGTACACGTTTTTCACACAGAAAGCTATTGATGGCGGACCGCCTACCAGCTCAAATTTCCAGGTAAATAATAAGCCGTTGTGCAAACAACCACTCAATGCAAACACCACTTCAAATTAAAGGTTAGGTAAAATAATTGGCATAAGCCACCGCAAGGTTTATGAGAGAAGAGTTATTTGGCCCCTCTCTGGATAGCTTCAGCCTCCAGGATCAACCAATCTGGATTTGATGGCTTTCCATCGCAGGGGAGATATCAATCGCTTACAAACCTTTAAGACAGCATCACTTCAAAAAAGCTGGAAATATTCCTTCCAGATCCTCATATAAGAGCATAGGTACTATATCATATCATATCATATCACAGCTAGTGATGCAATATGGCTGTTGCAGTATATTTTGTTTTGAATAATATATAAAGTATTTTCTTTCACTGACAGCCTTGCGTATATGGAATCATATTAGAATGTTTTTTGTGTGGTAATGGCATGCTAGCACGTGTGGTGCTGAAATCATAATGACCATGTCTTTAAGGATGTTTCCTGCAGGGTCTCAGCTAAATTCCCTAAGGTATGTGTGTGTGTGTGTGTGTGTGTGTGTGTGTGTGTGTGTGTGTGTGTGTGTGTGTGTGTGTGTGTGTGTGTGTTGTGTGTGTGTGGTGTTCCTTCTCCTAATCCTATACCTAATGGGGTCCGTGCATTCGATTGATGGTCCTCCTTAGCAGACATGCTGCATAGAACCGGCGGTTTAGGACCTTTTATATTTCTCCCCTCATTTGGTGGTTTGTAATGGAGCTTCCCCAGAAAACCTGTTTGTATGTGAGAGTTCTGAAAGCTGGGCGAAAACCCACAAAGGAGCCAAACCAGCTTTGTGCACGCAGGGAAACGAAGCCACAGAAGAGCAGACGGGGAGCAAACATGTAGGTTTGATGTTTTTAGAGCCTGCAGTGCCAGCGCAGGCACAGGAGCTGTGGGGCCATAAAATAAATGACAACACTTCCTCAAATCAGCAGCAATAGATTCTCTCGCTGTCTTTTGCCTTCTCTGTCTGACACACAAAGACACTCACACAGACACATACGCATACACACGCACACAGTGTTAATGGCTTCATAATTGTCGGAGGCAGACCACTGAGCATAATCAGGAGACTGCAGAAAGGCAAAGACCACTATTAGTAATTTACTATGACAGACAGTACGTTTTTATTACCCAGCTGCCTCTGCTTTGTTTTGGGATGCGATAAACCACTCTCTTCCACTTTCATTATAGCTCTTATTTTCTCTCTCTCTCTCTCTCCCTCTCCCTCTCTCTCTCTCTCTCTGTCTCTGTCTCTGTCTCTCTCTCTCTCTCTCTCTCTCTCTCCCCTATCTTTTCTCCTATCTCTCTTTATTCCTTTTCCTTCAGCCACAGACGTGTGGCTCAAGGGTCAGATGAATTATGTCAAACAGACAGACACTGAGTCAGGGAGTAAAGTCCAACTCATCACTGGAAATATCGGCTATCACACACACACTCACACACACACACGCACACACACACACACGCACACACACACAAACATAGATCTTTGTTTAACGTACATAGTGAGGACCATGCCTTGTCTTCCATAGACTTCCATTCATCTTCAAGCCTTTTTATGGCCTTACCCAAACCTTAACCTTGACCGGTTTATACCCAAACCTAAACCTAATAGTGCTGAACCTAACTCTAACTCTTGAGGACTGACAAAGGGTCCTCACTTTACATCAGAGTCCTCAATTTACTCGTAAAATGAGCAAAAAGTGTTCTCGCTCAGCTGCAAGTACAAGAACACACACACACAAGCAGGAACATAAGTCTACTCCCATGAAAACTAGTGCACAAACTTACTCAAATCTGACAACATGGCATGCACTTTATTGTCAATAATATTGGTTCACACCCTTAAAATTGTTGAAATCAGGTGTCCCAATCATCTCCATGTTCACATGTGTATAAACCCAACACCTAAACCTACAGAATGCATCTACAAGAATTAGTGAAAGAACAGGTCGCTCTCAGGAGCTCAGTGTATTACAGTGTAATACCGTAGAAACGAGGTCACCTGTGCAATAGGACCAGTCGAGAAATTTGCCCACCACTTAATATTCTACAGTCAGCTTTTTAGTGGCGTTATAACAAAGAGATTGGGACGAAAGAAACCGAGCCACATACTGATTGGACACTTAAAAGCCCACAGTGGGGTCAGTGTGTGCTGAGGTCATCAACTCTTTGCAGTGTCAATAGATCATGTAAAGTGGCCTTCAGATTCACTCAAGAACAGTGCATAGAGAGATTCCATGGCTGAGCAGGTGCATCCAAGTCTTATATCACCATGTGTAGCACAAAGCTTCGGATATAGTGGAAGCTGCTAATCCAATGGGTGACTGTGGGTTTGGCAGTTGCCATGAGAACACCACTTACCTGACTGCGTTTTATCAAGTGTAAAATTTGGTGCAGAGTGGATGATGGTGGGAGGCTGTTTTTCACGAGTTTAGCTTCTTAGAGCTTGTAAAAGGAACCTTAATACTATAGTATACCACAACCTTTTATTATAATTACATGCTACGTTTCAGTATAGTTTTCCTTTTCCAACATGGTTTTGCTCCTATGCACAAAGCAAGGTCCATAGAAACATGAACAAGCGAGTTTGTTGTAGAAGAACTTGACTGCTCCACACAGATCCTTGAGATCTGTGAAAAATTCCCATAAACTCACTCCTAAACCTTGTGAAAATCCCTCTCAGAAGAGTTGAAGCGGATGTGGCTGCAAAGGGTGGACATATTAAAGGGTTTGTATTAAAAATCCACCCATCCAATCCGTCCATCCATCCATCTTCTGTATCTGCTTGTCCACGCAGGGGTGTGGGAGGGCTGGTTCATATCACCAGTGATCAATGGGCGAGAGGTGGGGCACACTCAGGACAAGTAACCAGTCCATCACAGGGCAACACAGGGACACATAAGACAACCAACCATATGCACACACACTCACAACTTAGGGCAATTTTAAAGACCAGATTTGTATTATAAATGGGATAAAGTTAATGTATGTGTGAAGGCAAGTAAGCCAGTACTTTTAACATACTGTACATACGGGCTTTGATCGGGCAACCCTGGTGTTTGAATCTGCTTTGATCCTTTGTAGCTCTGTCTGTATGTTTAGGGAGGCTGTTCTGCTGAAAGGTGAACCCTCCAAATCAGTTCCAAGCCTTTTGTATACACAGTTTATAGTAACATTTTTATTTTATTGGTGTGATGTAATATTGTAATTTCAAATTTGATGTTTTTATTTGGTTTGAGCAGAAAACCATAATTAACACAAATAAAGGCTTGAAAACATCAGTCCGTGTGTTATGGATATTCACACTGTTGTGCCATTATGCATGGTTTTAAGTTATTTTATTGTTTAATAAATAACTCTCGGTCTGTTAGGTATTGTCCAGTGAATATCAGCCCAATCAGCTGATATTAGGACAATAGTTGAAAGGGATGATTCGAGCACTGGTGTTCTCTTAACACCAAACTCTGCACACATATAGAATAAATGAGTGACAACTTCTCTTTAGGTTCAAGAATTTATTAACAGAAATAAAATGAACATCCAGAGAACATCACTATAGAATGCTATTTATCTGAATTAACACTATATTTCAATCAACAAATCCTCTCTACAAGGCTAGTGAAACTTAACTAAACTACGAAGCAAAAGTAAGATTAAAGAAACAAAATAACTATATACACAGAAAGGAAACAAGAAAGGACAAAATAAAATAGTTGAAAACCATCATCAGAATGTTTCAGTGAATCCTGGTTCACTGCAGATCTAATTTAGAGAACCAAAGTTCAATTTAAAGAACCCATTCACAATGCAAATCCTGAGTTAGACAAAACATTATTTGAGGAAATAACATTTTAAAGAATGATTTGCTAAATAAAAACCAATAACCTTAAGGACACTTGATTTTTATTAATGTGATTATTCCTCCAGGAAATAATTATGACTCGAATTGGTAATTTAGGAAGCTAGATGGCGCTGTAAGGAGACAATTGACCAGAAATGACGTGTCAGGGCACTTCCTGTGGTCATTGTACATTAGCTTGAGTTTAATCCTAACAATACACAAACACAATTCAATCAACATTCATTTTCCCTGTTAATGCTGTACTAACATCCGTAGTTCTATCAAACAATGGCAGAGCGAACAAGGACAGTTAGGGATCCTGGAGGCTAATAGGCAATAATTTAAAAAGGCTTTTAAGCTCTATATTTGGTCGTAATGAGCGGACATGAGAACACAAACATTAATGTCCCATCAGTGTATAAAACCCTTATGGAAATACAGTTTGTTGTAACTGTAAATCATACTCAACCACATCAATAAAGCTTTGTTTCGAGAATGCTAGCAGGAGCTAGCACTGTTAGCTAAGCCTAGCTTGGTCAAACCTTGAAACAAAACAGTAAAAACACCTTAAAAGCAAACCATTCTAAGCTTTCCCTGTTAATTTCGCTGCCAAACCTCTGCCTCAGTGTCCATTCGGTTGATTTTGGGCAGTCTGGCTGGAAGGAAATGCTTCAGGGTGAAGTTTGTTGTTTGGGTAGCAGACAACAAACAAGGCAGCAGAGATGAAAGCAGTTCGGGCCGGCTGATCTGTGAATCTGGACCTAGGATCAAAAGGGTCTGTTAAAATATCACCCCTTGACAGCTCCTTCCTGGATCTCCGGTGTTCTGCGTTCAGCCTGTGGAGGGGATCTCTGCCCATTTATCTTAGCATGGCTGTCCTTAGACTTCCTGCGAGGGCCTCTGCACAGCTTGCAGCAGGAGCAATTTTCAGATCAGCTTTTCTCTTGCAAAAGCTGAGGGAAAGTTACAAGCAGCCTGTTTCATGGCGGTCGGTTCCGATGTTGCTTTCACAGAAAACAGACTTTACTTAGCCTGGCGGGCATTGCAAATGTTCGTGGGTTAACCGAATTCCAGTCGTATCCTCCGCATAGTATCCCCTATGCTGCTTAAAGCACCAAGGGACTTTATACAGTGGCCCCCCTGCTGTGAGAACAGTCACTTGGTCTTGGGAGGGGTGACTGCAGCAGTCCCCTACATTTATTGTGGCCTTAGATCAGCCTTAGAATGATCTTACATTATTTTACTGTTGGTTGATTTCACAACAACACATAGAGAATTAAGTCACTGAAACAAATGAATGTTTCAATAATTATTTAATGTATTTAGATGGACCTGTATATTCCTCAGATATGACCACTGTCAGTTTGAATTCTTTGCTAAAAGCATCTTAAATAAGGGATTTGTCTTACACCACTCTGAGCATTTACTTATGTTTCTACAAACTTATAGGTATTAGGGGTGTAAATTACAAGCTTTATCATGATATGATGTTATATCGATTTGTTTGGATGACAATATGATATTTGCTGATACCACAAAGCCTGTCACAATAGGATTTCAATTAGATTCAATCCACAAGTCTGAGATCGATATGATGGAATCATCTGTCCATCTAACAGAATCATTTACATTGATATCAACTCACAAAAAAATATGTATATCGTTAGACCATTTTATTTCTAAGCTCTTCAAGGATCAGGAATTTAAATTAAAAAGACATTATTCTTTTAATTTAAAAAAAGAATACAAGTAGATCACCTGTTCACTATAGTCTCATGCCTTATGAATTTCTAAATAAAGGTGTATCTTAAAAATTATGATATGGATCAATACGCTGGTGAAGATTCTCAGTCATCCAGGTCATGGTCATTCCAAAGAAAGTAAAAAACAAGGCAACTGGACTTGTTATTCGTAGTAGAAGACGTTTCGCTTCCTCTCCAGGAAGCTTTCTCAATTCAAAAAGTCTGGAGTAATGTGGAGTAACCAGCTTTATACCAATGCCAAACAAAGGCCTTGTAATGGCTTAGATAACATGCAAATTCAACCGAAACAGGTCCACCCCTTAGTAATGGGCGGTCGTTAAAGCCATTAAGCCAGCAGATTGGACCGAAACTGGTCCACTCCTCTGTAACGAGGAGTCATTAGGGTTGTTATTGGCCAAATGAACAGGAAAAGTATCACAGGTACGAACAACCAATGTCTGTGATAACAACACTGAAAAATATGCAGTATTGTTTAATACAAGATGTATTTAGTGGCAGCCAAAGCTAAGGGTGTGAAAAGACCCCAAGTCTGCCTCTGTCTGGTCTTGGAAGGGGGCAGAGTGTGAAAATGCCTTGTTTACATTAAAGAGACAGCACCAAAACTAGTTGCTCTCAGGTGTACCTCAGAACAGAGACAAACGAGGAGCTGTGGGACAACAATAATGAGGAATTCACTACAAAGCATTGCAGTTCCACTTTATATAGATCACAACTGAATGATTTAAATATTAAAAGGAATAACTTAAAAGCATAATATGTCATAAGAAAGAAATTCATCATTGTGACGATAATATTAGACCTACAATACTGTGCAGACATTTGGAACCATTCATTCAATTCTTTATATTTTCTTCCAAGCAAGTAGACTTTCTTTTAATATTATTAGAGTCTTTATCGACCTCTCTCAAGAGATGTTTCAGAATTTCCTTTGGGCTGCTGTTTTTGCTTGTTTTTTTGTTATTTCTTTGCACTTGACCATGGCTCCATATTGTATGTGATTGGTGCTTTCAAAAATTGGACAAGCTGGCAAGTCAAGGACGAATGAAGATTGAAATCTTAAAAACCACATTGGATAGTAACAGGACGTGTGTAGTTATGAAGTGGAAAAAAATGATACATCATTTTTAAAAGCTTGACATGGTTTCATTCCTAATGAGTCAATACTGTGAAAAACCATCATTAAAAATTCATGTCCAGGGAGGTATTTCTCTACCAGATTTGCACCTTTGGATTCTGGATATTTTTGCAACACATTCTTAGTTGAATTCACGTTTGTTTTGGGCCAATTTAACACACTGTACTAATATGTGTTTTAGAATTCAAACAAGTTTTCCTTTCCGCTGTCTCTACATGGCTGTTCATTATGAGGGAGGGATAACGACAATGCAAGCGACAGTCCACTGAAGCCACATGCTCATCCAGAAGGAATGAATGCTGCAATACAGTGATTTGATGCGATTGCCCAGGTTTCATTAAACAGAAAACCTTTTTCGAAATTCGAATTAACCTGAAGTTGACAGCATTGTTTTATAACTAGGATCACTTTGGAACATATGTAACTGACTTGGAACCTGTCTGCATGATTCATGACACTGTTTGTTGTGGATTGGCACTATGTAAATAAACTGAATTGGAACAAATTACATCAAAATCGTCAGTCTGGCTGTACTGTATGTGCAGATCAGCAGTCTTGGTCTTCTTTTGCTTCTTCCAACACAGATTGCCATCAGCTCTGGTTAACTCTGCGTCCCTCTTGAGAAGAAACATCCTCACATCATGATGCTGCCACCACCATGTATCACAGTGTAATGTGCAGCATTAGTTTTACGTGCAAGCCAAAAGGTTCATTTTTGGTCTCACCTGAGCAGAGTACATTCCTCCATCTGCATTCAGCATCCACTACATGGCTTGTGCTAACCTGCGAATGGGACTTTTCATGGCTTTCATGCTTTATGGATGAATGGATACATGTTAGGAATTATTTTGTTTATTTAAAGAATTATTAATGTCCCAAACAGGGGACTTAGAAATCACAAGGCATTGTAATACCACACGCAAATAATTAAATAGAGTGGTTTGCACTCTGAAGTGGAACCCAAAGATGTGAAAGATTTATACTCTAATTGTAGTGGAAATGTGTTTATTAGGCTCAGCAGGTAGTTTATAGGATTGGGAATGAGGATGCTGGCAATCAGGACAGACGATAACTGTGTGTGTATGCGTTTGTGTGTCAGTGTTAACAAGAGAGACAAATAGGACACACAAACAGGAACGGAGAGACAGAGAGAGGCAGGTGCATCACTAATGGCTTTTTAAAAAGGTTACAGCATAGAGCTCTTCTTTTCTAATGGGGCTCTGGCTGTGCTTGAGAAGCAATTTCCGGAAAAGATAATGTTGTCGAGAGTCCAGAGAGTTCTGTCTGAGTGTGTGTGTGTGTGTGTGTGTGTGTGTGTGTGTGTGTGTGTGTGTGTGTGTGTGTGTGTGTGTGTGTGTGTGTGTGTGTGTGTGTGTGTGTGTGAGAGTGTGTGTGCGTGTGTGTCGTTAACAAGGCTGACAACTACAAATTCAGACGAACACAAAGAGGAGGCGGGACGAGATTGGGGCAGTTGAGACAGACTGACAAAGAGAGAGATTTTCTGTGTGTGCCATCATATCGCTTCATTGGATTGATGACTAATGTCTGTGATGGTCCATCAGAGGGCTCAGCGAGAGAAAATGCACAAGTTTTGGATTCTGCACATTTTAGCTTCCTAATTTGATGGTTATTATGAGAAGCTTTCAACCTGCTGATTTTCCTCTCTCCTAAAAGCCATTTTTATCATTAGACATAGTTATACAGTGCCACCCTGTGCTCATAGCGGCCTACTGCACCAATGAGGATGACCATGATCAAGATGATCAGACATTTTTAATGAAATTGTCAACTTTTGATGTGAGTGACTTAATGGTGCTCTGGATCCAGGTCTGTGCTTAGTTAGGACGGTTTCTGAATTACTGAAGCATAGAAGCTCACTCACCGCATTTCATTATAATTTTCTAAAACACAAACTGCCTTAAAACCCACTAAGAAGCAATGCTCTCACATACAGGTCCTGTGAAAAGTTTTCACACACATTAATCATGTGCACAAAAGTTATGCCGTTTTTGGCCTTTAAAAATAGGTTTGAAATACTCCTTTTCCAGGTTAAAATGATAACCTGCTTACAACTTCTGTGATTCTTAAACAGATTAGTATGCACACGTTTGGATTTAACTTGGATTTTCTCCCTAAATCACACTTTAAAACATAGATACATACATCCTATCTAATTTTAGGTTAAGTACCGCTTAACAAAACGCAGAGAAAGCTAATCATTTTTGAAGCTATCAACAAGCTTTCGCTGCACTTCCAGCTCGCCCAAAGCACCCAGCTTTAATCATTTCCCATACGTCTTCAAGACTTTTGCCATCCAAGCATCCAATCATCAAATTAAAACTGTTATTACCTGAAAGGTGTTGAAGCATCACTGTCACTCCAAAGCAGAGCGAGTTTCACATCACCATGCCAACCAGGCAAGAGGCATCTGCTTCAAAACTGACATCTTTGTTCTGGATGGAAATTTTGCACGACCAGACCAAATGTTTTCTAGAGATGGATTTAAGGCCATCAGATGAGGCAAAAGTTGAGCTATCTGACCTCGACAACAGGAACAATGTTTGCATAAGTTCAGACGAGGCTTTTAAACCTAACAACACTGGACCAGCTGTCATGCACGGTGGTGGCAGCATTATCCTCGAGGTCTATTTTGTTTGTTGATGACAGAGGGCTAACTTTAAATTCTTTAACCACACCTCAATTCATCAAGCAGACTATGATTCAACACACACATACAAACATGTTTTGGTCCAGATGAAGTGAGCTAATATTAAAGCCAAAGGGAACACCTGACCTCAACAATATTGAACATTTATGCATAAAAGGTGTGAGAAAGGAAACAATTTTAAATAAGCGTGGTGAAGGGAGAAGCCTTGTCAAAGGTATTTATATGTATGTCCCAAAATCGATCAAACTTCTGTATGTCTGGAGGGTAAACGCTCTAAATTAAACCCTTTATGCCTAGGAATGAGATGAACATATTATGAAAGCATGTTTATTTCTATAATCGTATATAATTGTAAAATGTATAATTAGGTTGGATATAGTCACACATAATGCATTTTGACAATCTCAGGACCAGAGTCTTGGTCAGACTGTAATATGTGTCTGGATGCATCTTTGTCTGCACATGTCTCCTTAAGGTCAGTTTTGTGAACTCTACAGAAACTCCAGCCTGCCAGAATAACGCCAGGACCTTGCTGCTGACCACGAAACACCTGGGTTTTCTCTGCAACTTGCCGAGGAATTATATGTATATATTTGAGCTTTAATGTATAATTTTGACAATTATTAAATCGAAAAAGTCCATGAAATGATTCAGGTCATATGTTAGCAACAATCCACACTGGGGAAAAGAACGGTTAAAATAAATCCTCAAAGAGCTCTAACACAACATCACACATGTGGCAACAACATCTGTATGGAAACTTCTGACCTGAGCTGTTTTCGTATTGTTTCCTGTCTGCTAGCCGCCGCCGCTTACCTGTATGTGCAATTTTCAGAACATGGAGTCTGGAGCCAAATGAGCAAGATTACAGCATCAAGAGGGAAAATCTGTCTTTGATGGCAGCTCAAAAAAAAAAGAAATCAAACAATCAGAGGCAAAGAAAGCGTGAAATTGTGTTTGTTTAGAGCAGTTAAAAGGCATTACACTCTAATTTCACCCTTTTGACTGATGTTGAAAGGCTTATGTCCCGTGGGACGTTCTTTTTGTGCACAATTCGGAAGATTAGTAAGGAATCAAATGAAAAATTATATCTATTTAGGCATTTTAAGTAAACTGTGTAAACTAAGGGCCATGTAACAGCAAAGCTTGAATGTAATCCTTTTTCAAAGACAATCCTAAACCTCACCTATAAGGCAGATCAAACACAGGCACCCGCTTTAGATTTTACCAAGACTCTTAAATAACACAGACGTATTGTTGATGTCACAAGTAAATTAGTGTATGGATGGCTGTGACACAGAATGAGGCGTTTTTCCCGGCCAAGTGGAAGCTCTGTGGTTTGATCTCTGGCTGCTCCAGTCCACATATTCTCCTCGGGCCAGGCAATGAAAGTCACATTAACCCTGATGCTTTCATCATCATAATGAGTTTAAAAACAGAAAAAGCAATGCATATAGGCTAGAATATGCGTGGGATACACACACACACACACACACACACACACACACACACACACACATATATATATATATATATATATATATATATATATATATATATATATATATATATATATACATAAATTCTGCTCTAATGTGCATTGTGAATGTGCTGTTGAATTACCATCTAATGTAGAACAGATTACTGGATCAATGTGTGCTTCTGTGCTTTTTGTCTCTCTTATTGTGTCTCTGCTCTGTCTTCTCTAACCCCCAGTCGGTCGAGGCAGATGACCGTTCATACTGAGCCTGGTTCTGCTGGAGGTTTTCCTTCCCCTTAATGGGGAGTTTTTCTTTCAACTGTCGCTTTATGCTTGCTCAGTATGAGGGATTGCTGCAAAGCCATGGACAATGCAGACGACTCTCCCTGTGGCTCTACGCTTCTCCAGGAGTGAATGCTGCTTGTCGGGACTTTGATGCAATCAACTAGTTTCCTTATATAGGAAATTTTTGACCAATCTGTATAATCTGATTGATTTGACTTTGTAAAGTGCCTCGAGATGACATGTTTCATGAATTGGCGCTATATAAATAAAATCGAATTGAATTGAATGGAAATATTTGTGTAAGTCTAAAAAAAAACAGTTGATTCAAGAGCCGTATGAGTATAGCAGTGATCCGTTCACGGTGTCTCAGAAAAGTATTCATACCACATTTTGTGACATTAAGATCCCAGTTTTTCTTCAGATTTGATGTGACAGACTAGTATAAAGTGGAGCATAACCATAGAGTGGAAATAAGGAATATTATAGTATGCTTTCTAATTTCCGTGAAGAAAATTCTGTGCAATCAGTTGTCTTGGTCACCAAATTAGTCAACAGAAACCATCTGTGTGCAATTTCATACCATCATAAATAAAGCTGTCTGGAGTTTGTTAAAAAAGATATGTGAGATAAATGAACAAACTGTTGCTCAGAAGTTCAAAGCAAAGTTGAGTTTTAAAGCAACATCCCCAGCTTTGAACATCTCAAAAAGCACCGTTCAAGCCATCATCCAGACATGGAAACAGTATGGTACAAGTGCAAACCTATTATGAGGTGGCCATCATCCCCCTAAACTGACAGGCCGGGCAAGGAGAGCATTAATGAGAAGAGCAGCCGAGAGGCACATGGTGACCCGGGAGAATCTTCAGAGATCCACAGCTTAGGTGGGAGGATAAGTTGAGAGGCCTTTTTGGTCTTTATGAAAGAGCCATGAAAAGAAATCAATTGATGAAAGAAAGTCGTGTGAAGTCATTTTGTAGTTTGCTACAACCTTGGAGGTGACACGGCAATCACAGAGAAGAAAATGTGACCATTTGAGACCAAAATGGGACTTTTGGCCTAAAGGCAAAACGCTATGTGTGTTGGAAAGCTATCACTGCACATCACTCTGAACACATCATGATGACACACTGTAATGGTGATGGCACCATGCTGCTGGGGGCTTTTCTTTCTGCTGGAGGAAATTGTTCACAGGATAACTGTTACTCCCACACTTTACAAATCTGGTGTTTATAGAATAAAGTCAAGGAAAATGCTTTTGTAGAAAGAAATCTATAAGAATCTTGTTTGCAGTTTTCCACAAGCCGCGTAGCAATGTGTTCTAGTCAGATGCCGCTGAGATATGGCACACCATCCAGGGAACCATCCTCAGGGTAAAACACGGCAGTGGGCGAATCATGCTGAGGGGATTCTTCAGCAAGGACAGGGAAGCTGGTCAGAGCAGATGGAAACATGGATGAAACTAAATATAGGGTGATCCTGGAAAACAACCTGTAAGAAGCTACAAAAGACTTTAGGCTGAGGCGGACCTACCAGCAGGAAAACATACGGCAAGGGCTAATATGGCTCAAAACATATACATGTTAGAACGAACCAGCCACAATCTGTGCCTCAATCCAATTTAGAATCTCTGGCAAGACTTGAAAATGAACATTCTTGTGGGTCCGTCTCTGCCTCAACGAGAGCTCTCGATTTACCGATGTCCAGGTTCTCACCTTTGGTCATGACATATGGATCATGACCACAAGAACGAGATCTTGGATACAAGTGGCCAAATATGAGCTTCCTCCGGTGGCCGGGCTCAGCCTTAAGAGATAGGGTTATGCCATTTATCCTGCAGCTTCTGAGCTAGCTGAGGTGGTTTTGGGCATCTGATGAGGATGCCCCCTGGACCCCTCCCTTCCCAATATATCTCGTCTGGCCTGGGAGACTCAATAAGTGCCATTTTGGAGCCCCCAAAATGGGCTGGAGGGTGCCGATGGGGAGAGGGATGTATTGCTTTGTCTTGTGGACCTGTTGCCCAGGTGACCCTTTCACCAATAAGTGGCAGACTATTGGAGGGATGGATAGAAAGCTATCAATGTAATCTGACTGAGTTGTGCTATTTTGTAAAGAAGAATAAGCAAAAATATCGGCTTCTAGATGTGTAAAGGCTTGATGACTTGCAGCAGCAAAAAACAAAAGAAAAGGAAAGCGAAACATGGTTTTAATGAAAATGCACCGGGAGGAGACCCAGAGGGAGACCCAGGACACGATGGAGGGACTATGTTTTTCGGCTGGCCTGGGAACGCCTTGGGATTCCTCCTGAGGAGCTGGCCCAAGTGGCCGGGGAGAGGGACGTCTGGGCCTCCCTACTGAAGCTGCTACCCCCATGACCCGACCCCGGATAAGCGGAAGAGAATGGATGGATGGATGGATGGATGGATGGGTGAAAATGCAAATGCATGCTGGTCTTTCCAGATTTGTTGTCTAAAGATTTAAAACCATATAGCCTTTTTCTTTGAATGCATAACTACACACTTCTTCGTGCTAGTCTTTCACATCAAATTACAATACAATACAATTAGGTTTGTGAGTTTGATATCATAAAATTCATGGAGAGGAAATACTTTAGCAAGACACTACGAAAATACATTTAGAGTTTTACGGCTCATATTAGAGGCATGACATAAACACAACTGAGAAAACATCAAATCGACATCCGCATTAAAGAACTCTTACTTCACTAAGTGATAATTGCAGTTTATTTTGGTAAATGAATACAAAACAGAGACTTTAAAATAGAAATAACAATATCTCACCAGAGGAGGAGTACTCATTTTTTTTTCTCAAAAAAAAAAAAAACCAACAACAAAAAAAACAGACATACAATACTGTAGGTAATCACAGAGCTATAATGAGCACCTTCTGCTATAACCGGCATTGTTAGGATGCCTTGGCAGGGGTCCTTCGGAGGCCTGCAGTTACAAACAAGCATGAGTGTGTAATTATAGCAGCTACTTTTGACAGTTTAACTTAAGAAAAGCAGGCTGCCAAATTAACAGTTGTGCTGCCTTACAATGTGCTCATTATAAATATGCACGCACGCACACATGCACGCACACAAACACACCCACGCACCAAGGACTCAATAAGTGCCAACACACACGCAGCTAGCGCACGCACACACACATAAGAAACCCATCAGGACGTCGTCTGTATTTAACACACTTTTGTCTAACTGTTAAAAACCTGCCGTTTCGTTTTGAACTGAGCCAGCGGTGAGCCCAAACGCACCGGCTGCGGGCTAGTCGCATTTTAAACTCATCTGCACCGAGCTACATTCCTGCTTTACAGCCTGCCGCCACTCTATGGGAGGATTTCAAGTAGCTTCGCTTTGCTCGAACCGTACAAACTGAACGATGACGTTATATATAATGTCAGAAGAAACCTAAGCACTGTACAATACTCTACCAAGCTCAGAGGTCTCGCTGCTGCCGTGAACACAGTCAGTGTGTGATCAGAAACAGGGAGAACCTTCTAATGACTGGACTAGACGGATCAATTCAAATTAGGCATGGGCTGCTTACTGGTATCAAGGTATTATAAGGATTTAAAATTTGAAAACTGTCAAATGCTTCCATGGTTTAAAGATGAGATGCCAAAGAAAGTGCTTGGGTGACCGTAGAGCTCTTCTTCTGTGTGAGGCACAGAAGTGTGGTATTTCCCCAGACCACCTGTTGCTGCTCACTAGCTGTCAGCTATCCGAAAGAAGGCTACAAATGTTTTCACTTGCTCAGGATAAAAAAGGGAAATTTGGGTTATTTGGAAATATTTCTGGCAGAACAAAACACGGACAGTTACGGTGTCTTGCAAGAACATCAATGCAGTTTTTTTTCTTTTTGTTCCTGTCTGAGAGACAAAGTATTCACAGTTTCCACAGGGAGAACATCTCATCATGCTCTGACCCATTTTTTTGATCTGCTCTGTGTTTGGGGTCACTGTCTCACTGAGAGGGTTACTGCCCCTGCCAGCCAGTACGGGCCACAAGGACCCGAAATTATGGGCTGCAGGCAGACGTCCACAGACACCCCAATTAGACCCTACTAGGTAGGTTGAAATTGTGAGATTTAATCACACAGGCTTTCAGAGAGTAGAGCTGAATTGGAGTTATTAATTAGGCTTAAAGGTACACCTCCCATTACTCCTATTAGGGTATGACTCAACGGTTTGCATGCTGTGAGCAGCATGTCTGTCAAACAGCCGACTACAGGCTCAGTACCTGAGCAGATAACCCCACTAATTACCCAGCTAATATCCACAATATAGCACCATAGAGTATGGTTATAGTGGGAACGGATCAGCACACGGATCCTTCACCTTCCTTTTGATTGGCCAGTAGTAGAGGAGCTAACCCAACGGAGGCTCACCTTATTTTCATAAGGAGGCAGAAATGCAGAAAGAAAAGTAAAAAAAGGAGCACTTTCAGTTACTCAAATTTAGACCTTTTTGACATCACTACTGTTTAATGGTAAATGGCTTGTACTTGTACAGTGCTTTATGAAGTCAGACGACCCCAAAGCGGGGTCAGTCATTCACCCATTCACACCGTGACGGTGGTGAGCTGTGTTAGTAGCCACAGCTGCCCTGGGGCAGACTGACAGAGGTGAAGCTGCCAAAGATCGGCGCCGCCGGGCCCTCTGACCACCACCAGCAGGCAAAAAGTAAATGTAAGACTAGGTCAGAAAATTAAACTGCTAGTCATAAACTTTCTTATTTACAATAACAGGGATTCCGCTAACCTAGTAACGCAACTGAACTATAACTATTCATTTAAGTTGGTGGGTTTACTTTTATTTTTTCCTTGGCAAGTGACTTCTTGGCTGTTGCGGGTATTTAACCTCACTTCACCTCCTTCTTACGCTCTCTATACAGTAAGGTTCTTAACAACTATACATGGCAGGATTTAGCCAAGTATCCAGACCCCTGTTTTTAAACCACACCTCGTCAAACAAACACCTATTCATGACTCAGGGGCTGGCAGCCGATAAGGGAACAAGAACTATTTCATTTTAGTTTCCCAAATGAAAAAATAAAGCAAATTTAAGGAGCAGGATTTGAATTATGTTGAGAGCTTGGTGATGAATTCATTCCCACTGGGGTGTTGGCTGCCCTCCATCTTGCTAACTTCCTCAGCCAGAACTACACCACACAGAAGGAATGATGGCTGCCAGGGTATTAGTAAGGATAAACATAAATAGAAAGGTTTATGGATGAAGCAATGAAGGAACAAATGTAGACATTTAAAGAAGCGATAAGTAATAATGACACCTTGTGTTTTAAATGGGACCCCCGAGGACGTTGCACAGCTAAATTCAAGATGACGAGTGAAGAAGTTATTGCTGCTGTGAAACACGGCCAAATACACTTCCAACTGACCCCACTGGATTTCTCCTTACTCAGGATACGTATAAGAAATTGTATTTTGTTCTATTTCTGGTCTGCTTCTCTTACTGGCTTCCATGTTTACAGGCTGCTGCTCTTTTGCCAAGACAAAATACCAATTGCTGCACTCTGCTTTGGAAACTCTGGGAACTGTCATATGATTGGCTCAGGAACCAGGAAGTAAACACAGGCTAAACACAGTAAAACTTAACTAAGACATTGTTGATGGAGCATGTAGATTGTTTATAGGGAATGTTACTTCCATCCTGGGTGACGAATGAGAAGGAATTTGGTTAATTTTACAGTAAATTTACTTACTTATTGCTCCTTTAAGGTGTAACTAAATAAGACCTTGAGTGTAAAATCTGGATGCAGTCGTGTAAGACTGCCAGATTTTTCTTCTTGATAACATTGTAGGTTAGCATTGTTCTGATGGACTTAACGAGTTTAGAGCTGTTGTTTTTTTGTATTTTAAATGTTGTTTTATGTTTTGAATGTTTTAAGTAACCAAAAGCCCAGCTATAGGGGCTGGCATTTGCAAACTTAATACTCAACACTTACAAATAAATACATTCAATTCAATTTACTGTATTTAAGACATTTTAAGATTTTTAAATGTATTTTTAAGACCACACAGAAGCCCTAGTTAAAAAAAGCAGTCGGACATATCTACCTTGAATTCTTGTTTAAATACCTTGATACCGTGAAATCTTAAGATCTTCCTCCAGGTTATCATAGGATGAGCATCTCATACTGCTCCATGCCTAATTCAAACAGCAGCCATCTTTTCCCTTTAAAAATCCTGTATGTTGCATTTGTAAATTCAACCAAGTGTAAATGTGAGAAACACCACCATTGTTGCCCTTCGCTCAGATGTACATTAATAGAGAAAAGATGAGGCGTAAGTTTGGGTAATAGGTTATGGGAAATACTTAAGTATGCTTTTTTACTTCTACTGAACAATAAAAACTCCACATGGGGATTTTTTCACAGCGTGGACATCAAACTAACAGACATCTGAAACACACACTGCAACATTAATGTTATAGTTCTGAAAAGTTGATGACAATCTGATTCAGGAGTGAATAAACACAAAAAAAGCAAAGTATCAAAAGCAAAGCCCTAGTGCGTATAAATCTCTCTTCTATCACTTCGCACGATTAAAGTCAAAACTCAAAGGTACAATATTGTTTACTGAGTGTTAAACTGGTTCATCTGTGCTATAATTTACAAAAGTGCTTCCTCCCTCGACAGCATCTCTTTGTTTTGTGTACAGAACTAGAAGTCTGTACCATATTACTCTACGGTACCAGCATGGTTATTACATGAAGGTGTTCTTCTTTCAGCTGGTTCTCCTAATTGTCCTGAGTACAGCAAAATGATCTTGAGGAAAATCCACTTGTGACCCTCAGCTCAGCTGAGGTTTTTTTTTTATTATTATTATTTGATTGTAAATATCAAGTCATCACCAGCCAACAGTCTTTAGAGTCACCGTTGAATCTTTGTGGAAAACCGCAAGAAAACAGGACACAGTATTGCTTTAGCAGTTCTGGCTTTAAGGAGTCATGGGTCTTTGACGCCCAAAGGAAAACGGCGCCCATCTTGAAGGCCAAAACGGGGCATCACAGGGTGAGGGGACAACAGGTCTTTGTTTCCCCGCTGGGTCCGGGCTTCGTCCCTAGTGAAGCTTTACACCTGTGTGGATTTGACTCGACGCAGAGGTTTTCGTCCTTCAGGGTGGGCGGGGCAGGGCGGGGGGATTTCGCGGGGCAGGTCTAGACTGAGCTGGTGAGGCAACGTCTTGAGGGGAGGAGGACATCGGGTGGGGCGGGGCGCAGGTTTGGCTGATGGTCATGTGATCTCAGAATATGGTAACCCTGGAGCCTAAAAAGGAGGAAAAAAATTGAAATTAATTAAAAAAACTCTCAAACCATTTAGGAAGTTACACTGTCAACATAAGACATTAGATAAAACATCCAAACCATTTAAGGGTAGAACCAGATTCAGGGAGGCAAGTGTGAGTCAGTCCGGTCAAAACTCTATCCTACTTCACCTCTTACCTGGAAACCACTTAACTTTTCGAGTGGACTCTCCACACGGGGCAGGCTGAGGAGAGGCAGACTGATGGGGGGCTCAGAACGCTGCGGAGGGGGAGCCGGGGTCGGCGCCGCTAGCTTAGTTGGTTTGAAATTGTTGATCACACATGCCACCTGATGGAGATTAGAAAAGCAATGAGCAGAAAAATCAGATTCTTTCTTTTTTAACGAAAGGTTTGCAATACAGTCAGGTCCATAAATATTGGGACATCAACACAATTCTAATCTTTCTGGCTCTATACACCACCACAATGGATTTGAAATGAAACAAACAAGATGTGCTTTATCTGCAGACTTTCAGCTTTAATTTGAGGGTATTTACATCCAAATCAGATGAACGGTGTAGGAATTTCAACAGTGTGTATATGTGACTGCCACTTTTTAAGGGACCAAAAGTAATGGGACAATCTGCTGCTCAGCTGTTCCATGACCAGGTGTGTGTTATTCCCTCATTATCCCATTTACAAGGAGCAGATAAAAGGTCCAGAGTTCATTTCAAGTCTGCTATTTGCAGTTGGAATCTGTTGCTGTCAACTCTCAATATGAGATCTAAAGAGCTGTCGCTATCAGTGAAGCAAGCCATCATTAGGCTGAAAAATCAAAACAAACCCATCAGAGAGATTATAGCTAAAACATTAGGTGTGGCCAAATCAAGTGTTTGGAACATTCTAAAGAAGAAAGAACGCACCGGTGAGCTCAGCAACCCCAAAAGACCCGGAAGACCACGGAAAACCACTGTGGTGGATGACCGAAGAATTCTTTCCCTGGTGAAGAAAAAACCCTTCACAACAGTTGGCCAGATCAAGAACACTCTCCAGGAGGTAGGTGTATGTGTGTCAAAGTCAACAATCAAGAGAAGACTTCACCAGAGTGAATACAGAGGGTTTACCACAAGATGTAAACCATTGGTGAGCCTCAAAAACCGGAAGGCCAGATTAGAGTTTGCCAAACAACATCTAAAAAAGCCTTCACAGTTCTGGAACAACATCCTTTGGACGGATGAGACCAAGATCAACTTGTACCAGAGTGATGGAAAGAGAAGAGTGTGGAGAAGGAAAGGAACTGCTCATGATCCAAAGCATACCACCTCATCAGTGAAGCATGGTGGTGGTAGTGTCATGGCGTGGGCATGTATGGCTGCCAATGGAACTGGTTATCTTGTATTTATTGATGATGTGACTGCTGACAAAAGCAGCAGGATGAATTCTGAAGTGTTTCGGGCAATATTATCCACTCATATTCAGCCAAATGCTTCAGAACTCATTGGACGGCGCTTCACAGTGCAGATGGACAATGACCCAAAGCATACTGCGAAAGCAACCAAAGAGTTTTGTAAGGGAAAGAAGTGGAATGTTATGTAATGGCCAAGTCAATCACCTAACCTGAATCCGATTGAGCATGCATTTCACTTGCTGAAGACAAAACTGAAGGGAAAATGCCCCAAGAACAAGCAGGAACTGAAGACCGTTGCAGTAGAGGCCTGGCAGAGCATCACCAGGGATGAAACCCAGTGTCTGGTGATGTCTATGCCTTCCAGACTTCAGGCTGCAATTGACTGCAAAGGATTTGCAACCAAGTATTAAAAAGTGAAAGTTTGATTTATGATTATTAATCTGTCCCATTACTTTTGGTCCCTTAAAAAGTGGCAGTCACATATACACACTGTTGTAATTCCTACACCGTTCATGTGATTTGGATGTAAATACCCTCAAATTAAAGCTGAAAGTCTGCAGAT
This sequence comes from Fundulus diaphanus, assembly GCA_037039145.1. Taxonomy (NCBI): domain Eukaryota; kingdom Metazoa; phylum Chordata; class Actinopteri; order Cyprinodontiformes; family Fundulidae; genus Fundulus; species Fundulus diaphanus. Next base: position 44,767,716 of record CM073123.1, on the reverse strand, counting down.
AAAGCACATCTTGTTTGTTTCATTTCAAATCCATTGTGGTGGTGTATAGAGCCAAAAATATTAGAATTGTGTTGATGTCCCAATATTTATGGACCTGACTGTATATGACGTAGAGGTCAAAGTATGTTCTCAGCCCTTCTTGCTAATGTGATCATCAGGCCGATTTCATCCTTCCTCTGTACTAAAAATATACTAACAGAGATGCACCGATCAATAAACCAGCGCTACACCCCACCCCACCATCTTCAGTCTATTAACGCATCAACCAACTTCATACATTGATTTACTTTTTCAGATCCTTTGGGATAAAATATCTGAAGATAAAACTGGTGGGAACAAACTAGAGATGCATCAAGAAATCAGCCACTGACTAGAACTGGCCAATTTTCTATTTGATTGGATTTAAACAGTAACTGCCTAGTCAGAAACGCACACAATGCTGTCTTTGTGCGTCTAGTGAACACGCAATAGCAACATGCTTATGTTTCAGTATGGAGGGCGCGTTTAAGGATGAAACCAGAGGAAACAAAACAGGTGCACGAGGCCATTCCAAAGGAAAACGTATATTCTGTAACATGCTTAATCCCTGCCTACAGTTGAACATGTTAGGCTGTGGGAGAGGCAGACAGGAGGAAGGATGCATGTATCATAGCGAGGTTGCTCTGTTTTATCACTGTCACAGAACAACCTGCATTTGGAAATGTTACCGCCTTTATCTACACGCTCTGGGGAAAACAGACAGAGACTGATTTGCTGTTTTAGTAATGCCAGCCCCACTAGCCGGCATAATTACTGATATGAGATGCTCTGTTACAAACATGGCTTGCATCTAATATGAATAATTAATGTGCAGGAGATTTTCAGTTTAAACAAGGTTATTCTCATGGCTAAATCCTGAAACCAGCTTTTGCAGTTATATAAAGACTGAAATTTAAGTCATACCCCCCACCGGTAAATAGAGGAGCAATCAGCAATAAATTGCTCGCCATAAACTGTAGAAATACTCTACTTTTCAGAAAAATGCATTCGCAATTTGTCATGTGCTAAAATTACTGGGTCCATTTCAGTCAGGGCCTGTTTTAAAGTAGAGAACTGGAATCGGGGAACAGACCCGTTTTACTGGCAGATATATTTATGTTAACTGCGTTATTTACGCTGACAAAAAGTCTGCCTTTTAAATTACCCAGGAGATGACTGTACAGTGCAACACAGACAGCCTAAATCCCAGGGTGAGTGTGGCCATTATAGCACCTATGATATCGCGCATCAGGACATTACCCAATGGTACAGTCTTAAAAGAAAAAAAATACATTAACTGTTATTTATCACACCCAAACAATGGTAAGGTGTAATTACAATAAAAAAAACCCTGAATACAGCCTCGCTGCTTCCATGGGATTTAGCAGGAGCATTAGCAATTAGCTTCTGCGAATTAAAGCGCTTATATGACTGATCATCCGCTGAAGCAGTAGTTTTCCGTTTTGGAGCACACAACTCTGTCATTCTACAGTGAAAAGGATTTTTTTCCCAAATGGAAAACAAAAAAATCAAGGCAACTGCTAACCTTCCCAGAAGTGGACTTCACAGGAAATTTGCCGAGCAATGCTTCCAATGCTTAGAGACACTGCAGAACCTCAACAGCTCTGCTTCAGTCTCTGCAGGACTTAGCGACGATGTTAAAAGTTAAAGCTCCTCATGGAACAAGAAGAAGAATGCATAACAAGCATGGCTTCTCTGAAAGGGTTGCTAGTAGGCAGCGTTCTAAATCTAAACCCGTTTGCCAATAAGCAAACACAGAATACCAGCCAAAACATGCACAGTGGTGAAAGTGTAATGATGTGGGCTTGTTTTCCAGTCAGAGGACATGGGCAGCTGGCAGCAGAGAGTTAACTGTGAACTCTCCTGTGTGCCTGACTATTCTGGAGTAAAAGGTGAAGCAGTCTGTCTGCTGAAAGCGATGGTGTTGCAATGGCCTAGTCAAAGTCCAGACCTGAAACTGACTGAAACGCTCCTGTGGGACTCTAGATCTCTGCAGAAATCCCTCCCTCAGATGGTTGTTGCTAACACACTTCCTGAAGATGTTGAATCAGGGGGACGTGGGTAATTTTCACGCTGTTTGAGTTTTGACTGTGTTTTGCTTAATAAATGACGACAGTGCGAAGTCTGTTGTGTGGTTTGGTTCACTTGAAGTTAGCACTCAATTCTCGTAGAGAACTACGGGCCTCTTTTTCTCGGAGTTTATGCCTTTCACGGCCGTTTTCAGCATTGCTTCCCCTCACCAGGAACGCAGCGATTGCCCCTCCGGTGACAAAACCAGCCAGGACGTCGTTCCAGTGGTTCCTGTGCTCCGTCACTCTCACCACCCCGACCAACACCGCCAGAGACAGCAGCACCAGGCATAAAGTGGGCTTCATCAGACGGGTTCCTTTGGTGCGAAACACCAGCGTCACATACATCTGCAAGACAAACACAGAAAGAAGAATAATACACAACAATAATAATATAATAATAACAATAATAATAAAAAAAGATTCTTTGTTTTGATGTTTAGATTTAGGGGAAGTAGGGGAAACCGTGGTTTGAGTCAGCCAGCTGAGATGATGCAGACTGGGCCGCAGCCTTGCTGTCTCAGCAGGATGCACTGCTGGATCGCTCCACTAGAGGACGCAATCTGCAGCCATTTTACAGCAGCCCAATGCCACAAGAGACAGAAAGCCATAAAAAACAGACCCAGGATCTGTTTGTGGCTGTTTGAAAGCTACCAAATAAAGGTTCTGTACTTCTATACAACACACAGCGAAGCCCAGTATTTATACTCCTGACAGGTTCTGATTTAAAATTATTTTTATTCAGCCAGGTTTAGACAAGCTTCTCTCATAAGATAATAAAAGGATGCAAAAGGAGTATAATTTTTTTATTTCATTTTATTAATTTAAATTTACTTAGAAAAAAAGCTCCAAACATATTTCTACCCTCCTCAGAAATCAGTGGATAATTTGCTGAGCAGCTTTTTTGCATGTTTCCGCTGGCATTTTGGTGTTTTATCTGATGAACTACACATCTGTAAGGTTAGAACGCCTCTTGCCATAACCCTAATCTTTAGCTCTCCCTCCCTAGATTCTCAGACAGCACCAGGTTGCCTGTTGTTTATGCTGAGATTAGATTACAATGATTAATGTTAACACACTGTATTAAATTCAGTTCTAAAAAATGCTTTATCGATCCCAAAGGGAAATAAAACCTGGGCATCCAGGTCAGGAGCTTTGGATTTTTTTAATAGTCTCATGAAGGAAGACGTTTAAAAATTCATATGTAGTAACAACCTTTATGAATTCCCTTAAATGCCCGCAGAATCAAATATCCTTATTTGAAAACAAAAACAAAACAATCGGCAATAAACGCAGATTTGTTTGCATTTTAAATCTGCTTCATATTATTGCTATACTATTAGCATATATTATCTGCCACTGCAGCTGGTTATTGTTTTCAAAAGGTAAGTAGTGACAGAGGAGTCCCACTCAGACTAGGGGAAGAGAAAAAAATAACTCCTCCTTACTCTGCAGAAACAGCAGCGCTCAGCTGCATGCACAGAATCAGGAAGCGGAGATTTTATCCAGTTTGTCGCATTCAGAGTCTGTGAGTCATTTTTCAAACAATTTTTATACAGGGAAGGTAATAATGGAGGCAATGACCTCCAGAGGCCCGGGTCCTGTGGTTTCCACACAAACCCAGTTATGAGGTGTTTGTTTCGACTCTGTGATTCAGACCTATGGAGCCCAAGATATGGCCACAGGGTTTTTTTCCCCCTTTTGGGTTTTTCTTTTCTTTTTTCCTTCCAGAGCATTGCACCATGTGACCTCAGGGAGGACCTCACTGCTACTTTGCCTCTTTTGGTAAGTTTGCATCTATGCTGAACGACTTTCATTTGCAAAACTAGTTAGTCAGTGTAGAATAATAGAGCCCCAGTTATGAAGACAAAGGCCTGGACAGCTTAGAGAGGAATAAGACGTGCTTTTCTAAAATCACTCCTCTTTCTACTTCTTGGCAGGTGTTTTTAAACGCTGCTTCATGTTTTAGACCAGCATATTGCCATAGTAGAGATGTTCAGCCGTTATGATGGTAGGGTGAGGGAGTGGTTTTTACTGACACAGTATGGAAACAGTGAGGATAAGCTCGGGTTCCCACACTCTGCTTCTAGGTTCTGGCTTAGTTTCTGTTAACGATTGACACAGTAGTCGTTCAGCTGAGGTCGTATTGATGCTACCCTAAATGATGATCCGATGAGCCTGTTTCCAGACAAATCATGAGTCTGGATAAGTTTGTTTTTTTCCTTTTGTGTTTAAAAAAAAATGTGGACAGGTGAGGGAAGTGATCTAAATTGTTCTTGCAGTAATATTTGATTTAACATAAAGAAAATTTATTAATTTAAATGAAAAAGTCTCTTAGTATTTTAGGTGTTTAGTTGTTTTTATTGTTTGAGCATTTACTAGACGTCCTACATATTTAAGCACTGACAGGCCACATATGAAAGATATTCATAGCTATCGTTTATTGACAATGGGAGGAAGGGATTATCGTTACCGATCTTTGGTTATGTTCTGGAAACACAGCGAATTATACGTAAATCTTATCTAAAAGATATTTGGCTACAAACAAAATAAACCTATTTTTTCAATTTAAAAAAAATACTAAGCTTAGCAGGAAGTAATAAGTACTGAATAAAAGACATCAGTATTGTTCAGATATTCTTCATGAGCCGAATTATATTCAACAGGACCATTTTCCCAAACCTGAACAAAAACACAACAATCAGACCCGAGTCTAACTTTAACTCGCCGCGCCACTCGAGCAGCTTTGCTTTATTCACACCTGCCAAACCTTTTTCTCTCTCTCTCTTTTTACTAATCTACCAATTCAAGCCATCTTTTTCAGCTGGTGAATCTTCAAGGATCCTACCCCTAAAAGCCTGAGCGTCTCTGATTAGCAGAGAGCGGAAGTGGTGGTGCAACTCCCAGTGAGCCGCTGGCAGCCTCTAAACCCACTGGCAAAAAAATATGTCTAAGGATTCTTATGGAAACGTGTCAAACTGCCAAGAAAACCAAAAATGCATTGTGTAGGTGCCAATGATGACATAATGTGTCCAGATATTTGAACATTCAGAACAGTAACCTGTAACTGTCCTTCTGGTTTATTTTCAGGTTTTCCACAGCGGTTTATTCTGTAGTTTACAGACAAGCAACCATCTATCAGCCACGTCTGAACAACGAGCCAGTTACCATCCAGCTGTGATGCAGCTGCAGCCTGATAGAAGCGGGACGGACCGTTTGGAGAACGTTGAAATGAATGACTCTGTTGTTCTGCATCACATTACTCTCCTCGCTGCCTTTAAAGAACTCAGGTCAACTAATGTTTTCCGTATCAAATTATGATTTCAGTTACTATATTAAGGGAAAGCAAAGCTATAAAACAACACCTACTGCAGCAACTGCCTCCTTGTTGAATCGTGTTTTATGTGATTGGTCATATTTTTTGTCCGATTGAACTCGCCACACGCAGGCCTGATTGCAGCCTGATCTGTAAAATGTGGAATTACTTAAATTCTGAGGGTGTGAAGCAGGCGAGAAGATCTAAAAACATTAACACATCATGCCCCAAAGAGACGCTGAGCGATTTTATATCTTTTAGCCTGGAAAATGTCACAAAGCTAGCTCTTTGTTACATTGGCAGTGCTAAACGTTTTTAAGAGTGGCTGACCTACTAAAACTCATCTCACATTTGCCAAAAAAAACCACCTCAATGATCCCCAAGACTTTTGGGGAAATATTCTGTGAAATGACACGATCAGTGGAGCTTTCTGAAAAGTAAACATCCCGTTATTTCTGGCTTAAAACTAACACAGCATTTCAGAAAAAGAACAGCATCAGGCAGTAAAACATGGTGGTGGTGGTGTGATGTCTGGGCCTTCTTTGCTGATTACAGGATTTACAGGATTTACAGTGATCTATGGCACCATGCTGGCTGTTGTTTAGCAGAAAATATGAAGGAGAATGTCCGGCCATTAGTTAGAGACCATTATACCAGAACTGAAAGTCAATCAAACTCATTTAACACATATTTACCCCTCAGAACAAAATAAAGTCTGACACAGTCTGTTTAACCGTTTTTTTTTTTTTTTACTTCATTATAAATCATGATTTAAGTAGAGAAAATTTAGCTTTACAACAAGTCAACTTCCACATTGTCTGGATGTGACCCGGAGGTCTCATGCTGTTGCTAGTCAGCACATTGTCAGCAATTAAGGCTAATGCTCTCAAAGTACACCTATTTGTATTTTATTTGTATTCTTTTTTCAAATTAGTTCTTTGGTGTGCTTTCCTTGAATTCTCTATGGCTGCAGAAAACCTGCTGAGCCATGAGTTGAAAACACTGCCAAGGTTTCCGGATAATTCAGTAACAAAAACAAGTATAAAAGATGGATAAATGGAGACGATTAAGGCAGACTGAAATGGCCCAATAATCTTTTGAAGAACCAGCCACATATCCTTTAAAACAACCACATTTTCCACCACAGCTGCCAGAAATAAATGCCAAGCAGCCAGACTGACGATGGGTCAATTTAAACCACTTACCCCTAACATAAAAAATGCATCAGGATGCCCCTAACATGCTTCCACATGATACATATTTCATTGTACAGAGGTGTAAAAAAGTGATTTTCCCCTTACAGATTTAATTTTATTATCAGATAAAGAGAACCTGAGTAAATACAGCAGTTTTCAAATTATTTCATTAATTAAAGAAAAAAACTATCCAACCCAGCCTGGCTGGCCCTCTGGGAAAAAGTAACTGTAATGTAGTGACTGACCTAAAGGGTCCCATCATACTGACATGGTAGTGGTGTGATGTTTCAAGCCTCTTTCCCTCAAGACCTGGACAGCTTGCCATCACTGATGAAACTATGAATTTTGCTTTCTACCAGAACGTCCTGCAGGAGAATGTTCTGCCTTCAGAGCAGGACTTTAATCCCCATCACACTTTGGAAACTGACACTGGCACATTAGCAATCCCCCCTCTGGAGAACAAACAAACAAACAAAAACTAAATGAAGTTTTGGAGTGGCCTAGCCAAAGTCTACACTTATTCCAATTTAGATACTGCAATACGAGCTTAAACCCTACAATGCAACTGAATTCAAATATTTCTGCAAAGAAGAGTGGGTCAAAATGCATCAGCAGCGATGCTAAAGACTCAGATGTTGCTGCTATAGGTGGCACAGATAGTTCTTGGCTTTAGGGGGTAATTACTTTGTCACACAGTGCCAGGTTAGCTTGAATAGATTTTTTCCCCATTATTAATAAAATCGCCCGCTTTTTATAATTTCTCTGATTATCTTTGATCGTTGTATAATCTGAAACACAGAGTATGAAAAAAAGCACACATAAAGTCTGCAAGGAGGCAAACACAAAGAGCCTAAAACGCTTTGTCTCGAAAGCAATATCAAGTCAATGTTTTAAGCTTAATAGAGTAAACTGCAGGACAACACAATAATCATCAAGACCTGCAGATTTTATTTTTATATTTCATGGTTTGGTTGTTACTGCGTGGGAGGCTACTGCTCTTAGGGAGCCTCAAAGTGGGCTTGCAAGCTTTGCAGAGAGGAGCAGAGCAATGAAGCTGCAGCTTGCTGCTGCTGAATGATGACATAATAACCAGGCTAACATGCTAATTGTCTCATCACCTGCGTATTCTTTGAAACTGTACTTCATATAAAACGTTTAGATACATTTTTAAAAAATCTGTTTTAATCTGTGTGAGCTGAACTACTTAAAGCAAGTTGTTGTTAAGAATGAACTTGCTCAACAGTCACGTGTGTAGATGGCTCATTTGTACTCAGTGGTGTTTGTGCTGCACAGCAAACCATCCTGTGACTAAGTTGGATTTAACATTAGAGCAAAAAAGCTATGCCTTTCTATTGTCTTTATAATCGACATATTCTCTGCTGATGACCCCCCCCCCCCCAGACAATAGATTTCCTACCACTGTGTAGATGGCTGAATAAAAGCTGAGCGCAGCGTCTTTGGAGGGGAAGGATTTGCGGGCGGACACCACCAGGTAAGGGTTCCCTGTGCAGGCTCGGTTCTCTGTGATGTACTGCAGAGGAGACTGGCAGCCAAGAGCTGTGTAATTTGGTCTGCAGGCGGACAGGAAGTGAGGCGTCTGGTTTCCTGTCACCACCTGACCGGCGTTGGCAAAGATGGTGGTGGCAAAGAGACCGAAGGAGTAGACGCCTGGGGAATAAAGAGAAGGAATGAGGAGAGATGTGATGGTGAGTGGCACCGTTATGGGTCAGAAACAAGGATAGTAACAAAATGACTGCTGCTGTGTGCTGCTTACAGCGTGATGCAAAAAATATTCCTACCCCTTGAACCTTTGTGGTTACACCCACAGCCTTCAATATATTTTATTGGGCTCTACGCCGTAAACCAACCAACGTATAGTTATAAGGGAGAAGGAAAACATCAATATTTTTATCAATAACAACGTTCGCTTTTTGTTGTGACCTTATCTCCCCTGAGCCGATGCTTGATAGCCTCAGATGGTGCTGCAGTCTTTCAGGGTTTGCCTCTGAGCTTTGCAAATCCTAGCACTGAAACGTTGCCCATTCCGCTCAACCTCAGTCAGATCGGATGGGAAGCATGTGAAGCCCAATTTCCAGGTCTTGTCATGGTTTCTTGATCGGATTCGGGTCTGCACTTCAACTGGGCCATTGTAACATGTGAATATAGTTTGATATAAACCATCCTCTTGTAGCTCAGGCTGTATGATAAGGGTCATTATCCTACTGGAAGGTGAATCTCTGCTCCAGTCTCAAGTCTTTCCCAGCCTTCCAGGATTGTCCTGTATTTACCTCTATTCATCTTCCCCATCAACTCTGATTCCCCCCCCCCCCCCCCCCCCCCCAAATCCCTGCTGAAGAAAAGCATCCCCTCATTGGTAGGTTTGCAGTAACGCCATACTGTCTTTCTGTTTTCAGAGCATGGATTGAGCAGCATCTGTGAGATGTTCAAGGCTTTCCATTTCGTTTTGGTTTTCATCTCGTAGCATCACTGCACTGGTTCCCAGTTCATTTTAGGGTCTATTTCCAAATCCTCAACTTTCTTTGGAGCCATGAAAGGACAACGTCCTTTGGGAACTACTGGTTTATCCCTCTGTCACGTCAATGAACATCATCAAGACAAAACCTGTTTGATGTATCAAGTACTAGAGATAAGCTGGAGGAGACAGGCCTATCCAGGCAGCCTCGCCTTTACTATCAATGCCTTTTCTTATGTCGCTGATTAAATTCTGTTGATCAAATAAGAAAATAAAAAAACAAAAGAAGAATTTAACAAATGTTTACTTGAACATCTTCTATGTTTTCTGTTTTTCTAAGTTTTTTTTTTTTTTACTCTGACAATTCAGATCCATTACTTTCGAGTTAGTTAACTTCTAAAAGCAATTGGTTTTTATCTAGGAGTATTTAAGGAGTTGAAGTCAATGGCAGGCCACACCTTTCCCTCCCCCTAAAAATTTAAATTACAGCCAAGGACGAAAATGAAAAATTAGATTATTTTCATTCAACCAAGAAGTTGAATTTTTATAGGAAATGAGACAGAGATCTCTCAAAAACAACATAAAAGGAGCATAAACTCTGAAGCATTCCCATTTAATGAACGTTTAATCGAAAAAAACATTTAAAAAAAATTATCTGCTACCTTCTGAATAATCAGTGGAAAACTTGTTATTGACATTACAGCCACCAAAACCTTCCTATAATTATTGCTCAGCTTTCTGCATGCCTCCTCTGATATTTTTTTTTATGATTCGTCTTTGGTGATGGGCTCCAAGTCTTATGATGTAAAATTTACATCTGGAACCATGCTGGACCAAAATGTTAATATAACTTCCAGTAAAAAGAAACATGTTAGTAAAATAAAATACAAGAAGGATAGAAAGATTTAAAACTCTGAAGGGAATGAATAGTTTGGGGCTTACCTAAGTATTACGTTCCCACCAACATATAATTATACACCTCTTTGTGTTGGTCTGCCCCAGTAAATCACATTGAAGGCACTGTATATGAAACTTTAGCGTCTGTGTCTGCGGGACAGAGACCGACCTAGAAAACGTACGATCCTCCGGAGGAGAGGGTTGAAATAACAGCAGTCAGCGGTCACTATGGTCTTCTCCTGAGATCCCTCCGTCTTCACAAAGAAGCTCGTCACTTCCCCAATCAGAATCTAGGACACAAGGAGCAAAGCGGAGACAAACGTTTATTGTCAGACAAAGGCTAAAGCAGCATGGTTGAGGGCTGATCAGCTTCTATGAATATTCTGCCTGGTAAATATGTGGCGCAGCAAAATTATTCATGAGTTTTCCTCCATCAGACATGCCTTGATTAAAAATTCGCTCCGTCATGTGGCCGATTATCTGTTCCTCCATAACGTCCCAACACCTTCAGTTTCCTGTAATCAGTGGGAGAGCTGGTATTTATTCCAGTTTTTATGCACAGCCTTCTGGAGTTCCACTTTATTTCAGACCCTTAAAAAAATAACAGCCATCACCAAGCATTGCTAATGTAATTTTTATAGAATAGCCCAAGTATTTAATGTGTTGGCTCACCCATAGAGCCACAGTTGTGCTAATACAGCCGGAACACATTTGGAGCACCCATTTCAATATCTGCCCCCCCGGCGTTTGGCAGCCGCTTGAGAAGCAGCACGGAACGTTTCAAGCTAAATCAGCAGGACCTTGATTTCTTCTGACAGGGGAATAAACTGACTAAACACCAAGTCACACATTCGCGGACACCATTATGGTCTGCTTATGGATTTTGTCTCGTCGGGGGACGTCTGCTGACAGAGGCGTGGATGGATGTAGGTTACATGCTCATACAATATGCATGGCTCAGGGAGAGGAGCGTGGGATGATGCTAATGCACCACGGCTCCTTGCCCTCAGTGTGACAGATGATCACTACGTTGGCACCAATGTTATGAACTAAAAGCCACCAGCGGAAGGTTCATTGATACTTATCGGACATGTGTACCATCAGTAATGGTGTGGTCTGTACGGAAGAGGTGACTTTAAAGTTGCAGGAAGCACAGAAAGATGATATTTATGCACGTCAGTCTCGGATACAGTGCGTTAATGTCTCTGAACGAGACGTCGTTTCCAGTTCCGCCACATCATTCCGCCTGATACTGCTGATTTCTACTTTGGAAAACAAAGCATTCCTGCGCTCACGACGTTAGCGATGTTTCCGTCAAAAAGAACAAGAGCAACGCAACCCTCACCCTTCATTGGGGGTGTTACCTACAACACCCTGCACACATAATGTCACATCTTGTAAAGATGTGCAGAACGACCAGACATAATGGAATCTTTTATTTAACAGCTTAATTGCCTACTAAACGTTAATGAATAACCCAAACTTCGATCTACGTGCGCACATGGGAAAAAAAGGGCCACACGTAGAAATAACTGTTGTAATCATCACTCCCTCAGTTTTGTGTATGATTTGGTTTATGATAACTATACTATGCAAAGAGAGCTAAATCTTTTCAGTAATTATTCTGCTTACGGAAAGAAAATGAGTCTTTTTTAGTTTTCTGGCAGACTTCACCTGATTTTTTATTTTATTTTTGGATCTCTCTGCTTTTCAGTAAGTTTCCAATGCCAGGCTCTCTAACGAGGGCCAGGGCTTTTGGAAGAGAAACAGGCCCACAGCATCACGGATCTCCTGCTGTAGTCAACAGCTGGCATGAAGAGCTTTTCCAGAAATTCAGATTATCATTCTAACATGTTTTCACTTCTCTTTTTCCTTTTTGTCACCGAATTCACAGGAAATCCAACATTTCTGAAAATGTATCTATATCAGCAAGCCTCTAAAAACTTTAACTAAGCTGAAAGAAATCATGACGAACCCCCCGGGTTTACAGCAGCAGTGCGTCAATATATGAATGTAAACATGATATTGACTTAAGAACCTTGTGGCCACTTGCTGTGTTGCTTTAACCTGGAGCAGCTCAATGCACCGTTCACAAAGACAGATCAATATGTGTCTGAGGCTGAGCTGCCAAAGATGAATTTGCATTTCAACTACTTGGATCCATTTTGATGTAGAAGATTTGTCCCTATTCCTTCAGCAAGTTGCTTTTTGGGCAGTTGTTACAGATAAAAAGTCTTTGGATGCAGATTTTGTACTGCAATGCATACGACACGATCGCACATATGGTTAAGTAAAGGGTTCAAGTAGTTTGTGCTGTTAGTATGCAAACTGTGAAGTTACTGCAGGCCAGGATACACTCACACACACACACAATGTGTGTATATATATATATATATATATACATATATATATATATAAAATTCTCCCCCACATTTGCCCTATTTGTTTCTATAAGTTGGGTCAGACATAAGTTCTCGCCCTTGAAGCTGTAGCGGTGTAGTATTGTGCCGTAGCTGGTGGTTGCCAGAGATAACACTGCTGGCTATTGACTTCCAAGCTGCTTACGAGTGTCATTACTCTGCATATAAGGGAAATGACTCCATACTGGGGCTGCACAATATCATTACGCTTCCAGTGTGTGTGTAATATTAATATCACACAGGACTGTTTTATTGCAAGGCTAATATATTCCAAGTGTTATGAGCTCACACTTTGCATGCCAATGTAACATTCATCCCGTTGGATGGAGTCTCACAACTGACACAAATGATAGTGCCCAAAACGCTATAGGTGAGAGAGAGTTTTGGAAAACACGGACGAGAAAGAGAGAAAAATCTGCATCTGTCCCAACTGATGTCAGCATTGTTGTCCCACAACTAAAATCCTACAGCCCTTCTTCATAAACATCGAATCACTGGGCGGGAGGAGGAGTACACTCTGGACAGGTTGCCAGTCCATCCCAGGGCAACACAGAGACACATAGCACAACCGCTCACAGAGAGTTTGTGGAATCAAAAGGAAGAGACCTTCCTGAGGAACTGAATAAACTGTTTATAGCTGTGAATGTTATCACCATATCGAGTGCAGAATGTGAACAGGGCTTTTCCCAGATGAATCTGATCTGCACCCCTCCATAGAGCTTCTCTACATGTTACCTACGTCTCTGACCTGCTCCTTCTCAATATTGTTGGACCTCCGCTAACCAAGTTCAAGCCCGTCCCTTGCGTGAAGCCGTGGGTGGCTAAAGGACGCAGGTGTGCTACTGAGACACAGAGGAAGGTGCGGAGCAGGGAGGAAGATGAGGAGGCGCACCTTGCCGCGTTGTGGGATATTACTAAACAGCTAGCCAGGTAGGAAATGGTCCAGCACTGAATATACTTATAAATCCACTATTTGAACCTACGGTCCCATGACCTTTTATGTTTTAACAATGCCGGCAGCTGTGGTCACGGGAACATGGACCTGCTTGGAGATGCATTTCTAGCCTTTGTCTTCAACATGAATATGTATAAACTGCATTCTGAGCTCCTCAGACAGCTCTTACCTTTGCTTTCTGCTGCTACTCGACGTTCAGTGTGACGCACACAACCATACCGAACCACCCAGCACCCAGTTAGTTCCCCTTTAAACAAGCTGAATGGCTGATGAAAGGTTTGAAAGCACCTGTGACAATAATATAGGCTAAACACTAATTTAGTCTCTTTATGTCCATCAGGAAATGTTAATACTATGTCTAAAATAAAAGGCAAATTATTTTATTTCTTAATTTTCTCTTGTAAAACTAACTTACATATGTTGTGGTTACACCGTGCAGGGTATACACCTTAGATAATTTATAGTCACGTTTTAGGAAAAAGTTAAGCATCGTCTCAATGTGATACATGGGTAACTACAAATTAGTCATTGTCTTTAGAACTTTAGAAAGAGCAAACATTTTACTAGTACTGCACACACGTACAAGAACATGAGCGCCATTGAAAAAATAAATAAGTTCCAGCGAAGGAAGGACTCTACAGCTCGGCTGAAGACTGTCAGATGTGCACAGAGGCTGCTGCAAAGCTTTGTTGTGCAGAAAACAAAGCACTCTACCCTTTATTCCTTGAGCTAGACTTATGTGTAGTTTTAGTAAAATGTAAAATGGTTACAGAAGAAGATCAAAAGTTACAAAGCAATGGAGGATTAGACAGGAAATCACATCAGTAAATTATCAGCGGCTTACAGTGAACTTTGCTTTCAGCATGTTGTCAACACTGTGAAGACTAAAACAACTTTTTTTATGGCAACCGGTAGAATTTTTTTTTGTAAAAAATAAGGATGGAACAATGCCTCTGAAGAGCAACCTGAAAGAGGAAGACATCTCTGCAGGGGAGCGGGATGCAAAACCAGCATGAGTGCAAGCCACAGCTGCAGAAAACATTTAATACAAAATGCAGCTAAAGTAAAAACACACGCACATAAAGAGGCCAAACCTCAATAAAATTTAGTTTTTGCATGTTTTTAAGGGCATTATGGTCTATTTTTTAATATAAAAAAGAACGGAGGCATTAAAGATCCCACAAAAATACTAATCACCAACTTTTTTTAATTATGTGTTTACTATTTTCATCAGCTAAAACTTATGAGCAATGACAGAATTTTTGGCCCCTGTAGTCTGGCATCTCTTGGTAATGGTTGAGAGACGTGTTGAGGGCTCTATTAATTTTACGCCAACCTAACATAGATACTGTCAACTCCAACCATCCCAGTCTAAGACATGTTGTCCATAATCAGGCATCTATTTATATTCAACACTATTAAGAGGCTGTTTCTTGGATACAAGGTTTCATAACAGAGCCCAAGTCAGAGGCGGGCATGAAATGAAGGGGAAAAGACAGAACCATATTTATGACTGTCTTGTAATCACAGGTGGGTAGTAACTAGTTATATTTACCCAGTTACATTTACTTGAGTAACATTTTGAACAAAATGCGCTTTTAGGAGTAGTTTTACTACACTGTACTTTTTACTTTTCACGATTAATTTTACTAAGAAGTATCAATACTCTTAAATAACATTTCTGGCTACTCCACCCACCCTGAGTAACTTCACTGAATAAAGAACAAATTTGTTTTTAACCAAAAATGCACCAGAGAGACACAGCCACATCTTATGTTAAAGTGATATTTCTTGTTTGCTGTGTTATTGTTTTGTTTTTTATCTGCCATTTGGAGGACAAAGCAATATAGTAAACAGTAGATATTGTTGAGTTGCACCGTTCTAACACACAGCATATACATTGACTACTGTAAATACTGGTTTCATAGGTTTTATGATGAAAAGAAGTATTGATGGTTTACTATTCATGCATTTGTTATTTTGTAATTGTTATTTTTATATATGTTTTTATTTTAGTCTTTAGTGTAACATAATTCATACATAACTTTGCACTTTTGACTGTCTGCTTACATCACTTTTAGATATTAAATCGGATGTTATGATTAGATAATCAGTAATTTAGTGTCTTCTTATCCAAATAGTTTTTCACTCGTTTGTACTGTACTTGACTAATTTCTTGGTAGGCAATTTTTTACTTTTACTTGTGTAAAAATATTTTGAAGTAGTGCTACTGTTACTGAGTACAATTTATGGTTACCCTACCCACCTCTGCTTGTAATAATATGAAAACAAGTCAAGACACGTACAGTGCTGTCCGTATTTACAGTACTGGTGACCCTCGTAAAGATAAATAAAAGTCTGGATAAGTTCATTTTTTTATGAAGTAGCAAATCTTCTGGGACTTTAACTGGAACATAGATTTAAGATTTGTGACAAAAACACTTAGGGGGTCTTGGCTTGAACCACAACTTTGAATATGAAAAAGCACCTCTGTCCAGTGTTAAATGTGGTGGAAGATCTGTAATGCTGTGGGCCGGTTTCTCTTCTAAAAGACTCTGGGGACCTTGATACAGTGCAAGGCTTTGAAATACCAGACATTTTAAATATAAATCTGTTGTTTT
Organism: Fundulus diaphanus; assembly: GCA_037039145.1. Taxonomy (NCBI): domain Eukaryota; kingdom Metazoa; phylum Chordata; class Actinopteri; order Cyprinodontiformes; family Fundulidae; genus Fundulus; species Fundulus diaphanus. The sequence goes on along the minus strand of CM073123.1, from coordinate 44,751,730 downwards.
CTGCCTGTAAACTGAAAATGGGTCTTCAGTGGCAAATATAGAAACACTGCAAATTTAGAAAAGCTTAATCAAAAAGAAATGAAACCTTCCACTACCTTCCATGGACATCTCAGTCCCCAGGCATAAATCCTATCCAAAATCTCTGACATGAGCAACAGAGAATAAAGCAGAAGCGAGAGGACCCAGGACTCCTCAGGTTCTAGAGATCCGCCTCCCTGTATGCACCAACCTTGTGAAATGCTGTAAGACATGACTAAATGTTTTCCTATTGTCAAAACGGGAATGTTCACAGTCTCAACAGGGGTAGCAATAATTGTGTCGCCACTGATTGCGTTAAAAAAACAATTATTTCTTATGAGGGATTAGTTTTCCCACTGAGAGGATTGATTTTTCAAAAGTGTTCGGTATGAGATTATGATGCCGCAATTAAATATGTAATTATTCAAAGGCTTCTTCATTTCACCAGGGTGCCAACAAATGTGGTTGGTAATGCGTTGACAATTTGTAATGGCGTAACTAATTCCTCGCTGTGTTGCAGCGGTACTGTCAGGTGCCTGGTCATAACTGCCTGGTTTTCTCTCTATGAGGGAGAATGAAGGCTATTTTCTCACTAGTAAAGGTTGCCACGTCACTGTTTCATTGTCTTTTATTCAGCTGTAAACCACATAAACAGTTAAGGGATCAGAATTTCCTATCTTCATGTAAAAAATGCTTTTTTTACATGAAGGTATGCCGACACTTGACCTTCTATATTTTTCTTTACCATTTACAATTACGCTTATTGTAATATGATTTCTCCAGCCTTTGCTTAACCTTTTTATCCAGGCGTTTTCATACCTTAACATGCGACTACACAGGACCTCAGTATATTGGTGCACACTAGTTTTTCTTGTTTTGCTTGTTAATTCTATGTTCTGCCACAGCAGAACATCACCAGGGAAGAGCCCAGGAACATCAGGGGAATAACTCCATCAGATGTCCAGCCAACTTTTCTGCTTCCATCTGTGGAATTACTGGACAGTGTGGCCAAAGGTGCCTTCACCTTTGTTCGTGTCGTGAGATGTCGCAGGAGAGGAAGACGTGCTGGTCTGTCTCTGTCACTCTGTTACCGGAAATATTTCTCTCCGACATGCGCTCACTGGCCAACAAACTGGACGAACTTCCGCTACATATAGTGGGAGAAACAAAAACTTTTTCTGTTTTGTGCCTGACGGAGACGGGGAGGTGTGAGCTGATACCAGCTGCGCTGCAGGTGGCAGGCTTTCAACTCTTCACAGTGGATCGCAACACAGAACTCTCTGGCAGACAAAGAAACAGTGAATGGTGTAACGATGTGACAGTCATCCTGCAGCTTTGCTGTCCGGATCCGGAACGTTTTCTTCACAAACTGCAAACCCTTCTATCCCCCCTTGAGTATGCTTCGTTCATTCTTGTTGGTGTTAAAATTCTACCGCAGGTCAACATGGAGGACAGACAGCGCATGTTCACTGATCAGATACTGAGGGAGGGATTGACAAACCCGTACTCCTTAGTTATGGTCCTTGTTAGGTACTTTGGGACTTTAGGTCAAAGGTAATCTCAGTGACACACTTCTCAAATACAGACTTCATTAGATTTCCAACCAGGGAGTTGAACTTTCTGGATCACTGCCACACCACTGCAGACCCGGCGGCATGGGCGGGCATTGGGGGGCTGTGCCCGCCCTGGACTGGAAGCTGTCTTTTTTTTTTTTTTTACCTCGGAGTGGCCATCGTCCTTTTAGTACTATCTTTTATGTGCCAATCATACAATTTAACCAATCAAATCAACGACTGACGGCAACATGCTAGCCAATCACAGCTGGAGTGGGGCGGGACACCGAGTCATAGCAGGGAGGATTTTGTGTAACCTCGAAAAACCAGAACCTGACAAATAAGCTTGAAGAAAAGAAGAGAGGACACAAGGAAGGAAGGAAGAAGGCAAAAAAGGGAGTGAGGAAGTAAGGAAAGGATGAAGGGCATAAGGAAGGAAGGAAGGAAGGAAGGAAGGAAGGAAGGAAGGAAGGAAGGAAGGAAGGAAGGAAGGAAGGAAGGAAGGAAGAACAAAGTGATAAGGGATAAAGTCTGAAAAATACTTTTCATTTTGGAAAAGAGAAAAAATATTTTTCCATGATGCAATCTGGAAAAATACTTAAATCAAATTCCTGATTTTTCCAGACTTTTTCAGGTGGTGTAGAAACCCTGCATGTATGAGTGTGAGTGAGCAGCAGAGTAGAAACTTTTGCAAGACTTTCTCACAGCATGAGAACAACTCTGGTTCTGTTCTACACTCACCGGCCACTTTATTAGGTACCCCATGCTAGTAACGGGTTGGACCCCTTTTGCCTTCAGAACTGCCTCAATTCTTCGTGGCATAGATTCAACAAGGTGCTGGAAGCATTCCTCAGGGAGTTTGGTCCATATTGACATGATGGCATCACACAGTTGCCGCAGATTTGTCGGCTGCACATCCATGATGCGAATCTCCCGTTCCACCACATTCCAAAGATGCTCTATTGGATTGAGATCTGGTGACTGTGGAGGCCATTTGAGTACAGCGAACTCATTGTCATGTTCAAGAAACCAGTCTGAGATGATTCCAGCTTTATGACATGGCGCATTATCCTGCTGAAAGTAGCCATCATGGGTTGGGTACATTGTGGTCATAAAGGGATGGACATGGTCAGCAACAATACTCAGGTAGGCTGTGGCGTTGCAACGATGCTCAATTGGTACCAAGGGGCCCAAAGAGTGCCAAGAAAATATTCCCCACACCATGACACCACCACCACCAGCCTGAACCGTTGATACAAGGCAGGATGGATCCATGCTTTCATGTTGTAGACGCCAAATTCTGACCCTACCATCCGACTGTCGCAGCAGAAATCGAGACTCATCAGACCAGGCAACGTTTTTCCAATCTTCTATTGTCCAATTTCGATGAGCTTGTGCCAATTGTAGCCTCAGTTTCCTGTTCTTAGCTGAAAGGAGTGGCACCCGATGTGGTCTTCTGCTGCTGTAGCCCATCTGCCTCAAAGTTCGACGTACTGTGCGTTCAGAGATGCTCTTCTGCCCACCTTGGTTGTAACGGGTGGTTATTTGAGTCACTGTTGCCCTTCTATCAGCTCGAACCAGTCTGGCCATTCTCCTCTGACCTCTGGCATCAACAAGGCATTTCCGCCCACAGAACTGCCGCTCACTGGATGTTTTTTCTTTTTCGGACCATTCTCTGTAAACCCTAGAGATGGTTGTGCGTGAAAATCCCAGTAGATTAGCAGTTTCTGAAATACTCCACCACCAACAATCATGCCACGTTCAAAGTCACTCAAATCACCTTTCTTCCCCATACTGATGCTCGGTTTGAACTGCAGGAGATTCTCTTGACCATGTCTACATGCCTAAATGCACTGAGTTGCCGCCATGTGATTGGCTGCTTAGAAATTAAGTGTTAACGAGCAGTTGGACAGGTGTACCTAATAAAGTGACCGGTGAGTGTAAGTGGACACTCTAAACTCTGACAAGTACACAGAAAAGCTGAAAGGACATTCAAGGAAACAAGTTGCACCAGAGGCTCTGTGGGCCCTAATTGCTTCTCTTTCATTTTCTACTTTTGCGACAAGATGACAGTTCATTCTTGCATGTGCTTCTACCTTTGAATGAGAAAGCACTGCATAGATTTTCAGCTTACAAAGTTAAAAAAAAACTCAAGAAGAAGAAAAACAAATGAAAAGCAAAGCGAAAACTGAGAGCTCATCAACACTCAGCTGGAAACTCCCCCCCGAAAAAAAAAAACGCCTGGGGAGAGAATAGACCAGTCAACAGGTAAGTGATAATGAGCTCTAGAGGCACAGATTTTAATACCAGAGTATCCTGGATGTTCGCTGAAGAATTACTTTGTAGCAGACAATCCGCACCAATGCAAAGATGTTTAAAGTGAAAAACAGCCTGTGATATGAACACAGACATCTCCCACTGTGACTTAGAACAGCATAATATACACACAGTGTGTGTACTCTGAGTAATTCCAGCAATCGTTATCAAGTGATGCAGCATTAAAAGAGGATTTGACGTCAGTGCATAAAAAAAGAAGGAAAAAATATGGAAGCCTATGTGGGAGTGAGGAAATGAACGCTAGCGCAGCTGCCCTTTTTGATGTTGCAGATGTGTTGGGGGTTTTCATCATTAAAGCCTTCGGGGATATTACGGGAAAAAAACAGTTAATTTGACTTTCCGTTTACAGTCAATCATATTTGGCCTGGTGTGTTATGTGCGCTGGAGCTATTTCTACAATATTCATATTTTGGAAGTAATTCGTTTCAGTAATCCTCTCACAGATGATGATGTCAGGCTAAATGTGCATCATAAATAATGACTGTGAATAGAAACAGAAGATCGTGGCAGGCTATACAGAATCTGCATGAAGCTTCTGCATATATCATATGGCATCTGTTGACATTGGAGGCCCAGTGCTCTACTTTTAGTGCGTACGCAGACACACGCACGCACACACACACACACACACACACACACACACACACACACACACACACACACACACACACACACACACACACACACACACACACACACACACGCGAAGCCTCCTCATATGCTACTGCTGGTAACCATGACAATTTTGCTGCTACAGCTTCAGCATCACCCACTCTCTTCATCCATCTCCTCCTCTCTGTTTCACCCTGTCTTTATTCTCAGCTTTTTTAGGGCAGTATTTCCTGATCTTTGTGGAGGAGAAATTGGACTACTAAAAGCATTTACTTTTTTCTCTCTGTTTTTCCACTTTTCATACAGATCCAAAGTGTCCTCACTTGCCTCTGTGGTTCTATCCAGAGTCCCTTCACACAGCTTAAATCCTGTTAGACTCAGAAATTTATTTTCCTGCAGTTTGAGGTATGACCCCAATCTTTTCCTGTTTCATTTGCCATTTCCTCTTTGTGCTCCAGTCCCTCCCTTTCTTTGTCCCATGTGTGCTCTATTTGTCACCATCTCCACCTGTTTTCATCCTATTTTTTGTCCATATAAGTGAAGTTTCATTCCCCCTGAAGAAAGGAAGGCATCAGTGTGGGAGGAGACCTTCAAGCTAATCTTCCACAATGCACAGGAGTACCGCCGGATTAGGGTTCTCATCTACGGGTTAGAACGTGTCTTACAGGCTATCAGGGTGGGAACAGATAGCTGGTCCAGCGTATCAACATGGGGCTCTGCGCCCCGGCGTCTTCATCTCTCATTCCTCCATGTAGTCTGATTGGCAGCTCCGGGGTAAAGCTGGGATTATCTCTTATTATCCCTGCCCCTCTTCTCCCTGCTCCATCACATAAGCATTACTATTGCTGATTTCTCATTTTTCTGCTGCTCTTGGTGTCTTCGACTTTCTAACAGTCATTGCTTTGAACAAACAGAACTATATAAACAAATGAAAATGAAATGCATGAGAACGTGATCATCGTAGTTTATTAAGATTTTTTTTCAAAGATCAACACAAAGTAGAGCAAAAACAACAAAAAGGAGTAATTATGCTGTGTGTATTTCAAACTCTTAATAGTATGAGAAGTATGACATAGTGGGTGGAATTTACTCTGGAATATAAAATCCAGTGCAACCAAGATGGCCTGATCAGATGAGTCACAAATTGACCTTTTTAGCATACATGCAAAATATAATTTCTGGCAAAACACTAACCCTACAGATCACTCTGAATACACCATCTCAACGGCGAATCATGCTCAGCTATTCTTCAGCAAGCACGGGGAAGCAGGTGCGAATTGAGGGGAAGATGGATGGAGCTAAATACAAAGCCAGGATAACACTGGAAGAAAACCTGCAAAATGCTTCAGGCTGGGATGGAGATTCATTTATATATATATATATATATATATATATATATATATATATATATATATATACATACAATCAAAACACATGGAACAAACTGATGTGTTTGCACACCTTATCTCTCCACTAACACGCATGCAGTAACACAAACAAACAACAACAATGGCAGACTTCGCAGTTATTGTTATGTTTCAGACACTATTCAGTTTATTGTGGATTTTACATTTTGCTCCTCTACCACCTATCTCCTGGATTTGTTGTTTGTCCCTTGCTCTTTTTCACAAGACAGGCCCTAGTGCAATGTAATTATCCCAACTGGGCTTTCCCCAAAGCAGTAAAGAAACGCCAATCAGGGCTCCAGCCAGCCATCGGGTTAAAAGGAGGACCCCTAACCAAGACCAGTAGTCATTCCGTACGTGCGAGAGTTTCAGACAAACTGAGACATTTATTTTCTAAGCATGACGTCCCAGTGGCAAAACATATTATGGCAAAGACTTGTCCACCCCAAAGATCTGGTCCTCTGGGACAAACAGAGCAATGTTCTTTATGCTGTTCAGTGCCAGGACAGTGACCAGTTACACATTGGGGAAACAAAGCAGCCACTGGCTAAAAGCATGGCTGAGCACAGAAGAGAAACATCACCAGGCAGTTTACACTCATTTGCCGGCCAGCTGTCACTCTTTCAGGGAAGATGTTCTCATCCTGGATAAGGAGGAACATTGATTTGAAAGGGAGTAAAGGAGGCCATTTCTGTGAAGAGAAACTGCCCGTTAAACAGGGGTGGTGGCCTCCAGGTCTATTTGTTCCCCTCTTACAATGCTGGTATTGCAAGTATGACTCAGCTCTCTGGGAACTATAACACTGCATGAAAAGTGTGATTTTCGTCACTATGCGGCACTGTAGATTGTCGTGGAAGTTCAGGTTAACGGCTGTTCACGGTAATTTGCAGGCAACACCGAAAACTGCCGTGAATTGTCAGAAATTGACGTGGGCCTTGCTTGGCGTGGTCCCCCCATGACCCCCCCTCCTCCTAATTCTAGGGGAGGCTTTAACATGTAAATGAAAATGCTGTGAGCTATACAAATGCAAATCAGGGTTGCAGGGGGAGTTTACCCATGTCTCGCATTCAACTCCTCTTCAACTCCTCTTGGACGCGATCTACAACTTTCAGCCAGTCCGCAGACTGACGAGAAGAAACTGCTGATTGCTATCAGTGGACTGTCTCATATGAGTCAGTCGGTACTGAAGAAATGCCAAGAGCGTGGAAATGTTCAAGTCAGAAGTTTTGGTTGGGTCATTCAGGTTAAAGTAAATGAAATGGGGTTTAATGAACTAAAAATAAGTCCCACTTTAATGGAGAGGTATAGTGAGGATTTAACTATATACAGATGCATCTAAACTAACTGATAAAAGAATGGGTGTTGCTTATGTCATTCCAAAATTAAACATTAAAGTTGGAAAAAGAATGAGTGATGATTTAGCAGTTTACACAGCGGAATTGATTGCTGTGTGGCTAGCTTTGCTTTGGGTGGAGGACAATAGCTTCAGATTCCAGCTCAGCTTTAATCAGTATTAAAACATTTCAGTCAAAATCAAGGCAAGACATTGTGTATGATATACTGCAAGCTGCAAATAATCTAATAAAGTCAGGAATTAATATAACTCTGGTATTGTACCAGCTCATATAGGAGTAATAGGAAACGAGTTAGCAGATAAAAGTGCTAAGCAAGCAGCTAGACATTCTAATATAGATGTTGAAGTGCACTACAGCAAAGAAGAAATTAAAAGTATGGTCAAAAACATAGTTAAGGGTAAAAGGCAAACATTATGGGACGGTGGGCAGACTGGAAGACAGTTCTATAACATTCAGAATAAAGTGGGAAAGAGCAGAAATACAAACAGAAGCAAGGAGGAGGAGGATGTATTTTCTAGAATGAGGTATGGACACACACGTCTAAATAAAACTTTGTTAATAATGAAGAAGCATGCTGATGGCAACTGAATTCTGTGGTAGTCCAGAGACTATAGAGCATGTTATTGTACACTGTAATAAATATCAGGAAGAAAGACAAAGACTAGTCTTACAATTACAAGGAGAACAGATGAGGCTAAACTTAGAAGAAATTCTGCAAAAAAAACACAGGGGAAATGAGTGTAAACTACGTAATTGGCTTCCTGAGGAATACAGGACTAATAAAAAATAATTTAGTATGATCTTTTTGTTTGTTTTGTTTTGATTGGTTTGTTTCGTTATGTTTGTTTGTGTGTTTGTTTTATTTTTTTGCAACCTATTAGGGAAGGTTAGACTCCAGTTTCACACTCCAGTCCAGTTGGTGGCGGTAATGCACCATTAAAGTTAGTTGCCAACCACCATAAAAACCGAAAGAAGAAGAAGAAGAAGAAGTGGACCGTCTCGTCAGCTAATAGTGCCGATATGAAGGAGCGGTTCACTTAACTGCAGAATTCGGTAAACTCCAGGTTGCTGTCCATAGAGGACAAGTTGGCGGCTCTGCAGTCGAACAACTGTGCGGGAGAGACTAACTCCAAGAAGAGAAGACGGGTGCAGAATCCCAAGCTTTGGTAAGAATATGTTCGGTGACTGCTAGCTAAGCTAAAAGTAGCCTAGCCTACAACCAAATCTAAGATTAGCCTAGTAGCCTTGCAAAAGAACAAGCTTTATTAAAGTGTATTTTCATTTACAGGAAGCAGTATGCCGTCTTCACAACTCGGAGACAAATTGCAGGCGCTATGAACCGGAGCGAGGCGGTGACCTCCTATTTGCTCGGAGCTATGTCTGCAATTCCAGATTGACACGATGTTGATAAAGACGACATTATCTGTAAGTGACTTGTTTTCACTGCTTCTCCTTCCTTGTTTAATGTTATTGTGACTTGCGTTTGATTTTTATTCATACCACTTTCATTTAATTATTTTCCAGCCTGGCGAAGAAGATGGCGTTGTTGGCGTGGCTCTGGATGGATTGGACGGCCGCCGCCATTTCGTAGGCCGGTGTTGTGCGCAATTCTGTTTCCCCCGTGTCGGGAGCGCACTTTGCAGCCGTTTTCCCGGCGCTTCTAGTTGATTTCTCGGTAAAACAAATCCTATAATCATGTCAAGGTTGTAACATTCAGTTTAATCAGCAGCTGTTTACAAAATTGTAAAATAAAAATAAACGGTCTTTCAGACATCTCCCGAAAACTTTGGGAAATAAAGAGCAAATGTTTTTAAATTCTCAAAAATTATGTGTGATAGCATGTAGTATACTAGAAATTTCCTTAATCCAGTAAACTGTCATATTTTATATTACAAAGGGATGTACTGGGAAGTCTACACTCTTGTGTTTTCAGGAAGTCTTAGGCTGTTTCTCAATTCACGAGAACGCGCTCGCATTCTCGTGAATTGAGAAACAGCCATAACAGTGTTTCCCGCAGGAATTTGGTTATGCGAGGCGGGGGGTTGTTGGACGACACGTTGCCCGCGGACCGACTCGCGGAGCGGGGGGGGGGGGGACGACACGTTGTCCGCGGACCGACTCCCGGAGCGGGGGGGGGGGGGGGGGGGGGGACGACACGTTGTCCGCGGACCGACTCGCGGAGGGGGGGGGGGTTGTTGGACGACACGTTGCCCGCGGACCGAATCGCCGGGGGGTATCCATGTGTTTTTTCCCTGCCATTCACGCACGCGCGAAAGCAACAACAACAAACCGCGTGTTAACGTCACTTTTTTTTTTTTTTTTTGGGAATGTTGGCGAGGCGGTAGCGTGAGTTTGGCGAGGCGGCCGCCTCGCCAAGATAGCGCTGCGGGAAACCCTGCATAATGTTTGTGTCCTGCTATCAGCCATCCCATCCTCCTCTTTCAGCAATGTAAAATCATAAATACACAGTAGGTGCTGGAATAGTGTTTTATGGCTTACTTTTATTTGTCAGGTTAAAGTGACAAAAGTTGGAAAAAGACCGTTTATCTTGCCATTTATAATAACACAATACAGCGTAAGAAGACAGTTTGTTTATTTGTATTCTACAATTTTGTAAACAACTGCCGATTAAACTGACTGTTACAACCTTGACATGATTATATGAGTTGTTTTACCGATAAATCAATTAGAAGCGCCGGGAAAACGGCTGCAAAGCGCATTCCCGACACAGGGGAAACAGATTTTCACGGGGGAACAGAATTGCGCACAACACCGGATCTCTCTGAACTCTGTGTGAAGCTGCAGTCCCGGTTAGAGGCGACGCCGAAGTACAGAGCCACGCACAGTAGGCGTCTGCACATCGGACCTGCCTCAGAAAGAACGCCGCCAGCAGTTACCTACAACCCCGAGGAGGCAAACGGACAGTTCACGGGGTTGTAATTTTTGGATCCTCGCGTTGTATATAGTTGTTTGTTTTAATAAAGCTCTTTCTTTGCATAAACATCTTCCTGGCAAATGTTCATTTCCTGTATAAATTCATTCATGTCCTTGATGGTAGCCTAATAATAGTGTAGTAGCTTACATAGGATAACATGAATATACAGCATAATATGAATGAATAAATAAATATATATATAATAAATATATATAAATATGTAAATAAGTTATTGGGGATCTGCCAACCAATCAGGAGTGATTTTACTTGTTTGAAAGAAGTGGTTCCATCCAATACTCAGTAAGAACATTCAAGCCTGGCTTGGCCACGTGTGGTTTTGCTGCCAATCAGGAGCGATTTTACTTATTTAAAAATAGTGGTTTCAGCCAATACTGAGTAGGTTATTCAAGCCAGACCTGGCCAGCCGCGCGGGTTCGCTGCATTCATATGCTAATTAGGGCCATTAGTACAGCTGATCGCTCTCCACATACGTCAGAGTCCGGTTCCGACAATTTGTGGCACTGAAAACGGCAACAAGCACGGGTTGCAAATTGTCGTTAACTGCCGAAAATGAGGGAGATCTGCGGTAGTTTACGGGGACGAAAATCTCACTTTTCATGCAGTGTAAGTAACCATCGGGGCACCAACGATCGGTTGGAAGCCTGATGGTCCTCTTTTACATGTGAGCAACCAGTTTTGATTGTCACCATTAAATTTGTTGATCCACTACATGAAGGTACTGCTTTATATGGCTGAATTTACCTGTAACTCCTCATACTGAAGAAAGCTCTTGGAGAAAACAAAGAAGAACCCATCTGGAGGACCTACTCAACTTTTATTGTCTCTTTTTTTTAAACTTCTTCTTCTGTCTTTTTTATTACCGTAGCAGTGTTACCGCACCACTTACTGGTGTGGCATATGTATTACAGGGCCTAATAAGGCTCCTCCAGCTTGGTGTGGTTTCCTTTTTACACTCAAACTTTTCTGTGTAGGTGCAGTATTCAGCTCTGTGTGGATGCAGCCTCAGACAAAGACGTGGGGCAACAATAATGAGGCATTCAGACCAAAGCATTGCAGTTCCAGTTTATATAGCCCACAATTGAATAAAATGGGAAAACAAAGACATTTAAAAGTGTTGTGCCATCAAGCCATGAGGAAAAATTAGGCTGGGTTGTAAGCAAAATAAATTTGACACTCTCACAGGCACCAAGGAACTGCCCCCCTCAGCAGGGGGCCGTTGCTACAAGGGCTTGCTGCCCACAGACAAATGTCCTCTTTTCCTGCTGTTTCGTAGGAACAGCATTGGGGGGAAACACATTTCCTGCTGCTACGCAGCATAGTGGGGAACTCTCGTCGTCCAGAGGACCTGACTGGGCTCAGAGAACTGCAGGCTGGATCGCAGCTAAGTATGCAGTCTAACTTCTGCGTAACCAGACGCCGGAGTAAAGAAGCCATCTATGCCGAATCTAGCCTTGTGTTTTTTTTCCCCCAGCTGTTGCAGGAAGCAGGCTCCAGACGTTGTGGAGCGGCCTGTAGTGCAATTATACACTGTTTAAAGTTATTTAATGTTTCATAAATAACTCTCTGTCTGTTAAGTATTGTCTGGTGATGATCAGCTCTTAAGCTGATATCAAGACAACGGTTGAAAGGGATGAATTCGAGCACTAGCAATCTTTTAACAGCAAAACCTGCACACACATAGAATAAAGGAGTGACAACTTCTTTTCAAGTCCAAGAATTTAATAACAGAAATAAAATGAACATCCAGAGAACATCACTATGTAATGCTGTTTATCTGAATTAACACAATATTTCGATTAACAAATCCTCTCTACTAGGCTAGTGAAACTTAACTAAACTATTAAGCAAAATGAAGACAAAAAGAAGCTAAGCTAAGGAACTATTTACATGCAAAAACAAACAAAAGACAAAACAAAGGTGGTTGGTCATAATCAGAGTACTTCAGTGAATCCTGGTTCACTGCAGATCTGATTAAAAAACATGGAATAGAGTTAAAAACATTGGGCATGTGTTTCAACCCATTCACAATGCAAAGCACAAGTTAGACAAAACATTATTTGATTAAATAATCATGTTTGTCCTGTAAAATCATTTAATTCAGAATCGCTTGCCTTTGTTTATGCGATTCTACCTCCGGGCGCTAGGGGTCGCTACAGCGATCGTCGCTAACCTGGTTAGCTAAGTCTATAGTTATCAAAATTGCCTTGAAAACCAGCATTAATATACCATATTGATGCGGGAATAAGGCTCATAACACCATCGAAGGATGGCGGAGCAGAACAGTTACGCTTTATGCTTTAAAACGAACTCCTTTTGAAATGTCCGAAACCGGATGTTAGCAAGGCTAATAGCAGTTTGGCTAGCGGGCGTTCGGCACTGACAAATAAAGGCTTTAGCTTTATTTTTAGTCATAATGAGTGGGTCGGATAACGTAAACATTAATGTCCCATCAATGCACGAAACCCTTGTTTTGTGCATTGATGGGACATTAACAGGAGTGTTAAAGTTTTTAACAGGAAGATAACCTTCCTGTTAAAAACATAAAATACACTCAAATGATATTAGCAGTACCATAAACGAAAGGCTAGCGTGAGCTATTTCGTTAGCCCTTTGTTTTAAGCATCATGTGTCCAACGGTTTACAAAACATTTCCCAATAAACCTTTTTACTTCTCCCTCAGCTCCCTGACCAAACCTGTCGTTTGCCTCGTGTCAGTTCTGTCCACTTTGGCCATTCCAGGAAGGATGTAAAAGCAGGGAAGTTGTCAGTTGTTGTTGGCGGCTAGCGTTCAGCTCTGCAGCATGAGCTAACAGCGTGGCCGGGGTCGGAGGCCTGGTCCCTGCCGCGTTCTCTGACCCGGTTGCAGTCCGATTTGAGCCGGGGTTTCCTCAGCATACAGCTTTCAGCTCCATGTGGGCTGAGAAGGAATACAACAGAGCTGTTTCGCATGCAGGATCTTTGCTCCTGCTACCGGTGATGATGTTAAACAGCAGACTTAGCTTTGTATTTTGTGTGTTGTTTATTTTGTTTGTCCGGATTCAGTCAGGTCCTCTGCTGAAGCAGGCAGTCGGGTCTAGCAGACCCTGGATCAAGCGTGGCTGGTCCAGGCAATCTTCTTTCAAATGTCCTAGCAGAGGAGGCCATATGGCCTCATGGTTCAGGCCTTCTCCTTTGTCCTGGAGAGGTGGTCTGTGCAGCTGCTGTAGAGCTGAAGAAGTCTGCAGAAGAGGGCTCTTTGTCTGTGGGAGGAAAGTTTTATCAGCAGCAGGGGACCCCCTGGTGAGAGAAGGAGGGGCCGTCCTCTGTGCCTGTGTATCCTTTACAGCAGGAGTTGGGTCTCATGTTAAACTCTTCCATTGTTCAGAATCCAATCCGAGATCAATTATTTATCATGCCGTTATTATGGCATAACAGGCCTCTCGTCTTCAGTCAGGACGGGACCCATTTTCCCAAGCTGAGAGCAAAAGCTGAGCTGAAATTACCCGCTGCAACTGGGTCAAAGACTCGCATGAAGGACCCGGAGCGGCCTGCTCCAACCGCCACGTTCGGCTAGCCATAGCCGCAAGCCTGCTGCTGAGATAAGCAGCTTTCACTTGGAGTACTTCAACTGCTTCCAACTGGATGCCCAAGGTGAACTGAACTGACACATAGGCACCGACAGGTTTGGCAGAGAAATAAACAGGGAAAGTTAAATGGGTTATTTAGAAGGTTACTTAATGCGTTTTCACTGTGTTTTTGAAACACGTGAAGCTTACAGGGTAGCTCCCGCTAGCATTCTTCAAACCATGCCATTGCTGATGTAATTCGAGTGTGTTTTTACTGTTACAACAAACGTTATCTCCACAAGGGTTACATTGATGGGATATTGATGTTTGTATTATCCGGTCCGCTAATTACGATTAAAATAAAGCCGAAGCTTTTGAAAATTAGCGCCGAATGTCCACTAGCCTAATACTATTAGCTGCCGGGTAACATTCGCTCTTCCCGGATACGCGAATACGGTTCATTTCAAACAGAAGGTTTGTTTCGTTTCAGTCCACCATCGTTTGATAGTGCTACGAGCATTATTACTGCATTAATATGGAGTATTAATGTCGATTCAATGGTGTTTTTGTATAACTTTAGGATTAACCGATTTTAGCGACCGATCACTACAGCGACACCTAGCCTCCCGGAGGTATAATCACATTAATAAAATTGAGCGTTCTAAAGTTTACTTATTTTACTGAGAAAATCATTCTTTAAAATGTTATTTTATCAAATAATGTTTTGTTTAACTCAGGATTTGCATTGTGAATGGATTGAAACACATACTAAATGTTGTTCTGAATTAGTTAAGCTAATTTAACCTCATTCCACATTCTTTAAGATGAACTTTGGTTCTTTAACTCAGATCTGCAGTGAACCAGGAGTCACCGAATTATTATTATGATGATGATGATCAACCATTTTATTTTGTCTTTTTTTTGTGTACATAGTTCCTTAGCTTCTTTTTATCTTCATTTTGCTTTGTAGTTTTAGTTAAGTTTCACTAGCCTAGTATAGAGGATTTGTTGATTGAAATATAGTGTTAATTCAGATAAATAGCATTCTATGGTGATGTTCTCTGGATGTTAATTTTATTTCTCTTAATAAATTCTTGAACTTGAAGAGTTGTCGCTGATTTATTCTATATGTGTGCAGAGTTTGCTGTTAAAAGAACGCCAGTGCTCCAATCATTCCTTTCAACTATTGTCCTGATATCAGCTCTTGGGCTGATATTCACTGGACAATACCTAACAGATTTATTAAACATTAAATAACTTAAAACAGGGTGTAATAGCACAACAAAAGCATGATATGTCCCCTATAAAACTCACAGTGAGACAACGGGCATTTGTTTATGGTTACTTACTGTTAAAAGAAAAAGCTATCTATAATACACGAGTTTAACATCTGTTGGATTCTTCTTTTTCTCTAACACCCTTCCTCAAAAGATAATCACACAGACCTGTGATGCCTCACAACCCATTCATTGTTTCCAAAGAAAATGACGAGCGAGTTTCAGAATGACATCTTTTCTCGTGCTATACTCAGTCCTGTTACGTCTCTGATGTGTGTCTCTATTATTCATGAAGGATTATGAAAACCTTTGGTCTATTTGCATATGGGCATATTTTAATGTGTGCGTGTGAAAGAGTCTGTGGTTGTGCTTGTTTTTGAGGGTGCACTCTGCCACCAGCTCTGATAAAATAAAATAATTGCAATCATTTCAAAATGTCAAAAAAAGACATACATGAACTACTGCTTGTGATTGCAATTTTGTGAGCAGGGGTCCTTCTGCGCGAGATATATCTTTTGTGCTTCCCATCAAAGATGACAACTCTGATTACACTAACAAAAGAGAGTAAATTTAGAGCAAAGAAATGCAGCAAATGAGAACAGGGAAAGCCTGGATTTTCTGAACAACATAATTTGTTAAGATTACCATAACAATAGTGCTGTCAGGGAGCATGATGAGAGCCGTTTAAGGACACCAGAACTCTGATCTCGTTTGGATCACCTACAGCCACCCATCATTTGACAAAAGAAAGACACCAGTGTGCGCCTGTACTGAGAGTCAGAAAGAGAGAGAGAAAACCAATTTCCACATGCAGAAGTGTTGAAGCGAGGGCTGTTGCTGCCTTCTGTCACAGCTGACATTTCCATATTATTCCTGAGGTCTGATATGGAAGATTGAAGTCTTCTAATTCTGCTGAAAATGACTCAAACAGGCCCAATGGTTATATTTACAACTTAAATAATCCTTGGGTCTCAACAAGGGAAAACCAGAGAGTTGGTGTAAATCCAGCACATCCCATCACCCGAACAGCACCATCCTCAGAGTGAAACATTTTGGTGGCTACATCATGCTGTGGGGATGTTTTACAGTATCAGGCACTGGGAAGCTGGTCTGAGTGGAGGGAAAGATGGATCTCGTTAAATGCACAGATATACGTGAGCAAACCTGGGTCACTCTGTCTGGGATTTAAGACTGGGTCGGAGGTTTACCTTCCAGCGGGACAATGAGCCAAAGCATACTGCTAAAGCAACAGCACACCCACCACAGGTTGCTCAACTGCGAGCCGCTAGAATTGAGAAAGACACCTGGATAGGTGTCGAAACGTTTTCAGAAAGAACTGAGCGAAAGTCTGGTTGCCTTTGATAGTGAAAAGTTCAACGATTGAGATATTGTTTTACATCTACAATATGTGTCATTTACTGTCAAATTGACTATTATGCACTACTTTGTGTTTGTCGGTCACGTAAAACCCCAATTGAACAGTTTTAAAATGAGAAAACGTGAAAAAATTAACTGGTATTAATACTGTTATACGTTTTTATATACTAGTTTTACATTTATGCTACAGTACAGCTTGCTCTGTTTTTTTTTTTTTTTATAGGGAGTACCATACTGGATGGAAGTCTCCACAACTGTGTGGATGACAGAAAGAACCCAGTTTGTCCAGCTGAAGGAATGAGCGAACAGGTGGTCAGCAGGATACGAGCGCCACAGGGAGCTGTGCTCTAACCCGGTACGCCTGACACTTTCAGCACAACACGGAGCCCCATCATCTGCAAAAATTCTGTGATGGCTCTGCCCACAGCAGTGGAGAGTGCAATTGTCTTTGCAGCCATCTGTTGGAGCAGCTCTGTGCCGGAAACTATAAGGAGGCCATTACGGCTCACTGCAATAACCTCTGACAAAGACCCTGGCCCCGATCCACTAACAGGTGGTATTAGCTTTAATTTTCGCCCCTCTTTTCTGTCTGCGGTCAGTTCCCTCTCAGTGTGTCATTCACATGGCAAATAGCAGCGTCTCTGTGAAGACGTGCAACATTAAAGATTCATGAGCTGAAAAAAACAGTTTGATTTCAATCAACTGTGATTAATTCAGTGTTTGGATTCAACAGAACACGACAGTAAAGCTAAATCAGGTTTGTGATAAAGCAAATCCAACAACAATTGATCAAAACTGTCACAAAAAAATCACAAGATAATAAAGGACATCATAAACACACAAAATACAAAAACAATGGTTTTATAGGTTTTAAAAGTTGCTGAATAGAAATGTAGCTTAATTTAATTAAATCCAAGGATAGGATAACACAAGGGGATGAGCTGCCTTGTGGCTTGATCAAGAATCACGGTAAAAATATATATTTGGTTTTTTGAAGAAGGACATCTTGTATTATAAGTCTAGAGAAAAGAGCCCAAGTCAGCAACTCTGCCTTTAAACAAGTGCTGAGCAGCCTTTCAGTGATTTAGCAGCGAGCAGCAAAAAGTATTTTCTTTAATTTGACGTTAAAAATATGTCAAACTTTCAAAGATGAATGTATATAAATGCATATGAATGGAAAATGTAACCGTAGTAACATCCACGGGATGCAAAAACTATTCTCATTGCTAAAATTATAAAAAGAATATAATCGTAAACAATTTTTTCAAAATATTGAAAGAACAATAATGGCAAATCACAATTGTACACATAAAACTAAACATTATTAAGCACTGTATTTAACCATTATGCCATACAAGTACGGTTGTTTTTTTTAGACCAATAATTAATGAAATAAAAGGCTCTAGACCGATTTAATGCTAAAAAATCTTCAAGAACAATGGTCGTTGCTACTCAGAAAAATATGGGCCGTCCACAGCAGAAACAGCAGCAACAGCATAAACCCTAAATGTTTTCATACACAAATGTACTTTTTATCTTCCAGCTGAAAAGACCGGATTTCAGCATTACCAACATTCAAAGGCAATGCCTCTAGATTTCATCCAAGCGCTGCGTCTGTATATTGGTATGAATCCATAAATCTTTACGTCCTTACTAAATGCTAGCAAAGGCAGGTCACTTTCAGCAGATGTGGATGATTTCTACACTTTGTGGGGAGTCTTGCCTCACAACCCAAATGTGTTGTCTGCCACAAACCCATGCAGTCACAAATGTGACAGAGAGGAAAAGCAAAACTCTCTGCCTCAGCAGATAAAGTATCAGGGGATTCTTCCCTGATGGCTTTTCTAAATCAGTGAGTATTGTAAATGTTTTTCATACATGTCTAGAGACTATAAATAACGGTGGAATGATTCATCCTTTTACACAACTCACTCTGAAGACATGAAAAACATTGACTAAAGTCAAAAAAACGTATGACTGCACACATATTTATTATACGCCTTTCAAGCTACTTACACTTTGAGACATAATGCCAGACTGAAAAAAAACAACACTTTTGCTTTTTTAAACTGTTATTGCATAGCTGTTATTTTCACTCAAAGGCCTTGTTTTCAATCCTGGCTGCTTGAAGTGTGTTCGCTGTGACAGAAGGGTTTGCCCGACTCCCCCCACCCTCAGCTCAACTCCTGGCCAGGCAGACTGTCTCCAGGCTTATTTACTCATTTTAGTTTGCACAATGCAAAGAGTGGTGGTCATTGAGAAACAGACACTTTGTGCCTTGGATGTTATTTGCATTTAATATCTACAATTATTTCCCCTGAAAGCATGCACACTGCCTCATCTAAACGGAGGTAAGCTCTTCTGCTGGAGGTTTTTCCTTCCTGTTAAAGGGGAATTTTCTTCTCCACTGTCGCTTCACGCATGCTTGGTATGTGGGATTGCTGCGAGGCCATCATCAATGTAGACAGTGGTGCTACACTCTTTCAGGAGGAGTGATTGTTGTTTGCTAATGATTCGATGCAATCTGCTGGGTTTTCTTAGATAGGAAACTTTGTGACTGTCTGTATGATTTGATTGAATTTTACTTGGTAAAGTGCCTTGAGATGACATGTATCGTGAATTGGCGCTATATAAATAAAATTAAATTGCATTGAGGTGTAAATTTCTTTTTGTGACTTAAGCGGGAGAGAAAAAAACATGTAGCAAATAAGCTGGACAGTCTCTCAAGAAAGAGTACGGCCTTTGAAACACCAAGGCAATGACCTGTTTTTAGGTCATATATTAACTTTCCAAACATTCTTTGCCCTGTTCAGACTCAGGGATTGCTGCAGCCTTTCCCAGCAGTCAGCAGCTGAGAGGAGGGTTGCACTGCACACAGACTACCAGGTCATCAGAGATCACACACATATTAAATCAAGCATGCATCCACACCACAAGGTAAATTTAGAATAACCAATTAACATGCATGGTTGTTGTTTTTTTTTTTAACTGTGGGAGGAAGCATCTTGTGAAAACCCACTCAGGCATGGGCAGAAAAATGAGACAACAGTGGTATATCACTATGTAACCTTAACAAACAGTTTTCTTTCAAGTGAAAGGAAGACATAAAGACAATTTAAAAAAAAAAGACGTGTATCACATCATACCTGTTTATCATTTCCACACAGAAAATATATACAGAAACTGTTAAGCTTAAACCATCACAGAAACCTATTCTGTTTGTATATCGGCTCACAGTGCTTTTCACAATCTGCTTGGGTCCAGATAAGGGCTGGGGATCATTTAAAATCTCTTGTTCTAAGCTTTAAAGATGTTCAATAGAAAAAGAAAACTGAATGGCTAAAAGAAAACATTTCTGTGCAACAGATACCCTTTGAAGTCCTGCTTAAAGAGGATGGACACTAATAATGGTTGCAATTGCAAATTGCCTGTTGCCTCAAAGTTGATGTCAGTAAATTCCACCATTAATTGCTCTTACACTGCGGTCCATTAATAAATTAGGTGGGTGTTACAAAAAGGTCCTACAGAAATAAGAACAGCAAAAGAATATAGTTCCTGCAATTTGAAAGGAAACAACAATAGAAACCAGATTTAAAGTATAATGGTAAATGGCTTGTACTTGTATAGCGCTTTAACTAGTCTTGACGACCTCCAAAGCACTTTACACTACAGTCTCGGTCATTCACCTATTCACACCCTGACTGTGGTGAGCTATGTAAGTAGCTACAGCTGCCCTGGGGCAGACTGACAGAGGTATAAGAACTGTGAAAAGTTTTTGAATACCGTTTTTGAACAAATCTGTATTTAGATTTAGATATACATCCAAAAGGATAGGGTGGGATGGATCTGCCAAAAGAGAAAGAAGAATCCAAAAGTTATTAAGTGATGTTGTTTGAAGCTATTGTTGTTATTACACAATATATAACAAAAGTATTTGTTATATATTTTTGTGACTTTTGGATGGGGTATGAGCAGAGCATACACAAGAGTGATTGACACTGCTAACAACCAATCAGAGCCAGACAATTCTCCTGGCTGTGATTGGTCGTTTCTGTCAGTGAACTGCTAATGGCAGTAGGACCACTAATCCAGAAGAGCTGGATTTTTTTTTTTTACACATTATCTGTTTAATATTTTACTATTAGGACATAGTGACAGTTTTAGGAAATATATATAGACTATATACATTTATGCAAAAGTTAACACCAGCAGCTTTAACCCTCAAATATAAAAGAAAGTATTGAGATGCATCAGGACATTAACCCTCAAATGTTATTAGATGTAAAATATTTCAAAGTCATATGAGAATAAAATTGTTATTGCCATCAACAACTGAATGACTTTAGCTCGACATGTACTGAGAAAATAGCCTGATGGACACAATCAGATATGCTAACGATCAGCTATCCTTACGAGTTTTATATGAAGACGTGTTGTCGGTGGAGGAGGAGTATAAAACACGCAAAGACCACCGTAAATCATTCTATTTACCATTTTCTGTTGAAATGGAGGACCACCCATACTCTTTGCAAAGCGAGAGGTAAGAGAAAGTAAACAAGAAAAGAAAAAGAAGTAATACCCGGGAGAAAACGACAGTCTACATCATTGTGGCTTTTACCAGATGGAGATAATTCATGAAGGAGCGGGACTTCAAAACGGATGCGGAGGTTGCAGGATTTCTCCAGGATAGCAGGTAAGTTAATTCAATATAACAGTGACGTTTATTTTGCCTTTATGTTAGAAACAGGGCAGTTTGTTCATCTTCGTCTCCCTCTCACTTCATCAGATGATCGCTGAGTCGGCAGGTCACCAAAACCATTTCACACGATGACCATAGCCATTAGCTATTAGTTTATATAGAGAAAAAGGTGTTAACATCTGGGGCTTAAAGTAGCTAGGTACCAGTGCATGGAGGACATAGGCTACTTGTTGACATTGTTTTGACACTGCAGCTTCTGTAGTAGTCACTATGTGCTTAACGGCGAGGGTGTTTGTAATTCATTTAGCGCAACACTAGATGCATGTAAATCTTTAAACTTTAAATTATTGCATGGGAAAAGATGGCGAACTGATGATCTTTAAAGCTAATGTCAGACCTTAAGTTTAACACTGCGGCAGACGATGCAGAAGACAGTTAAACTAACACTTTCTTAATTATGCTGTTTTTACTTTGAAATAAGTAGTAAGTCCTGCTCAGGTGAGGAGCTCTTTCAGTGACTGCTCTTTCTTTCTGTCTCAAAGACACACAATGTGATGTCGCCTCTATTCCTAGAACAGAAGATAAAGATTAATCACAACAGAAAGTTAATGTATTTTTAGGATTAATTAATGAATGAGCATTTCTATCCCTCATATAACATAAAAACATTTTTTTTAAACCTTAGCTCTGAAGTTATCAAAACAGCAACTTTGTATTTTATTTGTTATAACCAACCTTATAAACGTGTAAAAAAAAATAAATAAAAATTTTAGCTAGGTTTTCTCTAAAAACCTGTTCCAGAACCTGGAGGATTTTACTGGATTCGAGGGGAAAATCTGTATCTTAATTCTTTAGTTCTTTTCTTTCGCTATAAATGTTTTATTTTTAAGAAAGGTTAATTTAAAACAAATCAAGAAAGGAGGGAAAAATTACTTTGAACGTTTCTTATTGTTCAGAATTGCCTAAAATTGGTACCACTAGGACAGTGCTTTATAAAATCAGAAAGCACAATTGGATCTAAATCCCTGATTGGTGCATTTCTAATTTTAGCCCATATTTTCTTCACCTCCTAACTGTTCCTATTCATTTCTTCAAATCTCTTGAAGGAATGACAACAGTACAATAAAGTCTTTTGTGCAGCTGAATCTCTCACTTGATAAACTCAGCCCGCCTGGATAATGTGGTCTCTCCTTTGTGATTTTGCTCAATCCCCATCTTTCTGTCACATGGAGATGCATTATGCATGAGGCCACGTTCCAGCATTTACCAGATAACAGCAAACAAACTTGGAAAAGTGAGCAGCCGCTCAAAGACTTCAGACTCAACTCCTCGTTTCCTCCTTTTCCAGATCCAAATCCTCTGGCTTCTCTGCTTCTGGGGTTTGGTTGTCTTTTGTTTTTCTTTTTCGTTTTAGCTTCTTTATCTTACTGTGTCATGTTTCCAGCCAATTTAAACATATCTTATGTTTAAATTAGCTGAAGTTTAAACATACAAAGGATGCATTTAAATTCCAGCAAATTTAAACGTTTCCTGTGTCTCATTTTCAAAAAGGGCTCTACCAGTCTCTCTCCTGCGGTTTTAGAGCTTTTAATCAAGGGCATAAGAAAAAATATCCCCGGAGCAACATTTTGAATTTAATTTCTGACTTTCATTAAAAAAAAATATACAAAAATGAAACCCAGCATTCCAAACATTTACTCACTTCCTGCGTTCCTATCGCTCGTATGTTTGTCTGGCCCAGCAGGACTCTCCATGGGCTGTTAAGGCTCACACCTTGCCACAAGCATCTAAAGCCTGCAATTAACATTTGATCCTCTGATTGGTCGCTGCTAAACTGTGCCGCCTGACAGGTGGGTCGGGGCGCGCAATCAGCGGAAGGTCAGCATTGCAAAATACATGCTCTCAAGTACATGTACACAAATAATCAGTAAACAGTTCAAGCAGCCCTTTCCTTTAAGCCAGCCCGGAGGACGGTAATTGGAGTGAGAGCAGAAATGTCACCTTCAATGCATCTGGAGCATGCTCTGTTCATTGACTGTGCTAAAGGCGACCCGCTGGATTCTGTGCGTGAGCATGTGCGAGGAAGTGATTTCATTGCAGAGAGTGATATGGATTGCCTGCAGGTACTCTGACTTGTTCATATTGTAGCTGTAATGCTCACATTCCGGCTCTCATCTGTGCACACAAGCAAAAGTTTTCTGCAGCAGAGGAGGAGAGCCTGCGCGCCATCATCCACCCACATGCTTACCTTTGCCGATACACAGAAACCTACGGAATTTTCGCCAAGTGCAACATGAGCGCACCTGTTTCACTCAGCCTCTCTGCTCGACACTACCTAGTGCTCGGCTAATAATTCACACATGCACACGCACCGTGAGTTGAGCTATTCTGATCTTACAGGCTCAGTTTAGCATGAAAGAGAGCAAAAGAAGGCGCAGTAAAATCTAAATAATTGTAGTAGAACAAATGATACTCCCAGTTCAGCTCATAGCACCGTAATGGTTTCTAGTGGCATTAAGAGTTTTAGGCATAAACTGCAGAAAGACACAGACATAAAAGTGTACTAAATATTTTTTGATCAGGAATAAAGATAGCAGAAGCAATAGTTGAAGAATTTAAGCCTGATTGAAGATCAAATCTGTTTTATAAAATGTTGAGTTTGCTGAGCTGCACCAGGAGAAATCCCAGATTTTCCCTCGTCCGAGACCCAACCTAAACCCTGAGTCTGTTGTACTGGTAACCATGGTGATCGAGTCAGATACCATGGCGAGTGACTCCGTACCCAGCCGCCAGGTTTTTCTTTAACTAACTCTGGGGGTCCTGTTAAATAATCCTTTTTGCTAAGAAAAGTTCCTTAGTGAGTGACATGACCCAGAGGTATCGGAGTGGCAGCCATAAAAGGAGCCCTTTGAATTATCTAAGAAGCTTTTTCCTTCCCTGCCAGCTGAGGAAATACCCATGAAAAGAAAGCATTCATTTTCTGTCTCACCACTCTGTCACAGAGTAACGCTTTGGCATTATTGCTGGGGTTACTAACTATGAGGTCCGATTTGTTTGCTTGCCGTCTATATATGCTGTAAAGCATTCCTGTAGCTGTCAAAATTTAAATTAAATAAATCAGCATTAAGCCCTTCAGATGTAAAGCAAGTTAAAATTTCTAGGAGATGACATGATCAGTATGCTGACTGGTGAATTACGTCACAACCTATATTTACTGTTTTTTAAATTTGCTTCAAAGAACAAGATGATAAATATGAGCTAGAATCAGTTCCTTCAAGAGATGTGAACTGAATTAATTTATTTTAACCTGGATGAAATTAATTCAGAACTAGTTCTGGTTAAAGATGAACTGGCACAACACTGTGGGAAGTACTGTCCCCATTGTATGTGCTAAATGAAAACACAAGGGGAAGTAGCACAGCACCATGTGCGCCTGATTTTTTGGAATACACTGTGTCAGAAAGAGCCAAGCCAAGCCTACTTTATTCATAAACCACTAGAAAACAGCCAGAAACTGACCAAAGTGCTGAACACCAAAGTTTAAAAATAATTCAACACAAGTAGTAATAAATAGTGATAACCCTGCAATATACCCACAACTATGACTTTGTGTTATAGCTGCAGCTAACATATTAGATCCTGATTGAGGGCCTGCCTGGAGATTTTTAAATTACAGGTAGACGTTATTGTTGGAAGCAAGACAATTATAGAAGACTGCTACGTATTCACATTATACTATACTACACTACACTATCGTGCACCACAATGTACTGCACTATACATTACTGTAGTATACTATACTACATTACACTACACCACACTATACTATACTGTACTACACTATACTATACTACACTATACTTTACTGTAGTATACTATACCACACTGCACCACACTATACCGTACTACATTATACTGTACTACACTTTACTGTAGTATACTATACTGCACTACACTGCACCACAATGTACTGCACTATACATTACTGTAGTATACTATACTACACTACACCACACTATACTATACTGTACTACACTATACTATACTACACTATACTTTACTGTAGTATACTATACCACACTGCACTACACTGCACCACACTATACCGTACTACACTATACTGTACTACACTTTACTTTACTGTAGTATACTATACTGCACTACACTGCACCACAATGTACTGCACTATACATTACTGTAGTATACTATACTACACTACACTACACCACACTAAACTATACTGTACTACACTATACTATACGACACTATACTTTACTGTAGTATACTATACTACACTGCACTACACTGCAACACACTATACTACACTGTACTACACTATACTTTCCTGTAGTATATTATTCTACACTGCACTACACTATACTATACTATACTACACTATACTGTACTGCACTATACTTTACTGTAGTATACTATACTACACTGCACTACACTGCACCACACTATACTATACTGTATTACACTATACTGTACTACACTATACTTTACTGTAGTATACTATACTACACTGCACTACACTGCACCACAATATACTATACTGTACTACACTATACTGTACTACACTATACTTTACTGTAGTATACTATACTGCACTACGCTGCACTACACTATACTATACTGTACTACACTATACTTACTGTAGTATACTATACTACACTGCACCACATTATACTATACTGTACTACACTATACTTTACTGTAGTATACTATACTACACTGTACTACACTGCACCACACTATACCATACTGTACTACACTATACTGTACTACACTATACTTTACTGTAGTATGCTATACTACACTGCACCACAATGTACTGCACACTACTGTAGTATACTATACTACACTGCACTATAATGTACTACACTATACTTTACTGTAGTAAACTATACTACACTGCACTTCCCTGCACTACACTATACTATACTACACTATACTTTACTGTAGTATACTATACTACACTGCACTACGCTGCACTATAATGTACTACACTATACTTTACTGTAATAAACTATACTACACTGCACTACACTGCACTATAATGTACTGCACTATACTTTACTGTAGAATGCTATACTACACTGCACTACGCTGCACTACACTATACTACACTGTACTACACTATACTGTACTACACTATACTTTACTGTAGTATACTATACTACACTGCACTATGCTGCACTACACTATACTATAAAGTACTACACTATACTTTACTGTAGTATACTATACTACACTGCACTACACAATACTATACTATACTGTACTACACTACACTATACTGAACTGTATTATACAATACTACGCTACACCACACTACACTATTCTCTACTATACTATACTATACTATAAAAAATATTTGCGTACTCTGTTTTATAGAGCACTCTTTTATCACTTACATCTCTTCCTCCACTGAATTAAAAGCTTCTCCTTGTGTGCCTGCAACCACCTTTTTTCCCTTTACCTAATTATACATTTAACTCAAGGTGAACAGATGCACACTTAATTGGATTAACTCTGTTCTTATTCTGTTCTGATACCTAAGCTTCAGAATTTCAAGTTCGAGCTATGGCTTATAGTTTCACTTAACATTAAGCAAACTAAATCATGTAAAATTAGCTCATGTTCTCAGCAGACAACAAGATACAGGATAAAATAAAACAAGACAGGGACTAAAAACAGCACTGAGAAAAGAAGCAGTTAGACAAGGATGGAGCTTCACAATATATGATATTGGAAGACGATGGAAAAGAAAAATAATGAGGAAAATGTGAATTTTTTAAGATCACTTTCATTATCACAAAAATACCTCAAAGTCAAGGTTTTTATTTACCATACAGCCCTAGATAAGAACATGGGAGAAGCATCATGTAAAACAAATGTTTGTTTATATAAAACAGAAAACTTAACAATTATTCTAACATACATACCAACTATTATGGCAAAAAAAAAAATCACCTCAATAACATTTGTCTACGACCGTTGTGAATTTGATGCATACACTTGAGGACAGATAAATAAACACTGAATTTATTTGTTGTCGGCAGAAAATGTTATGCTTAATGCATAGAATATTATAACTTTTGCACACTGGGAGGATGTAAAGCTGATACTAGCTAACAGCAGTTGATTAGCTTGGGTTGTCAACAATATGAATTAGTGGGCAATATAAATTAGACATTTTATCGTAATGTTTTGCGATTTGTATCACTAAACTGCCACGGTCAATCCCATTTAACAATACTTTGAATTTATTGACAATTATTGATGCTCCCATGCAACCAATGGTGGAGAAAATAGTAAAAATGACAATCCTGTCAATACTGTTAGCTTTGGAGGTTCTCAAACATCACTAGATGGAATTTCTAGTTGTCAGGATGAATCAGTATTATTATCAAGAAATAAAAATCCCATCAACAATACCATAAATGTCCATCCCTTTTATCATCCAAGGAAGCTGGCCTGCAGTCAGCCAAATTTCTCTTTCATGCAGGTAAGGTAAAAGTGTAGCATTGTTCTTTAAGCCAGTTGACTGGCAGTGCACAGAAAGTCTATGCTCCCAGCAGCATGACCACATCAGCCACTTTAGCATTTCCTCTTTTAGTGTGTTTTTAGTAACCTTTTCAAATCGTGGTATAACTTGATATTGCCAACTGGCCCAAGCCTGGTGTAAATTAATCTAAATTACTCATTGAAAACCCTTTTCTGACATCCTGAATGTGCATGTACTTTAAAAAAATTGCATTGTTTATGCCTATTTTTACTCGCTAGTAGGCTTTTCAAGCAAGGCTTTAATTTGAATAACCTATCTGAATTTGAGAAACAGCTTGTCTTTCAAAATTACTGATCAGCATGTTATCAGTAAGTAGTATGTTAAGAAGCTTAACTTGTGTCAAAGCCATCAAAACCAAAAAATTAAACAGGTAGAGATATACATAGCTAGATGATCCACGGATCAGAGGCCTCAACAAGTTCCAGATGGTGGATTTTACCACCGCTTACTGGTCCCCGCTTAGATCCACTCACATCGTTATTTCCAGCAACCTCCTAATTATAGGTTAATCATCCATATCAGTCTCTCTTCATTTCTGCTTTTGCACTTTTTTTGGTTAGTTTTGGTCTCCTTGCTGCAGTTGGATACTTAATTTATTATATATTATTTGTTTCACTTCATGTAAAGTTTGTGTCCTCTCCTCATGTTGCTTGTTTTCGTCCTGCATTTGGGGCCGCTCCTTTGGCTCTTTGAACACATTGTGATTCACAGGATCTTGATGCAATAATTTTGCATGATCGTAGTCTCTAAGCAATAAGGAACTGAAGCATACTTAAACTGAGATTTGTTTGCAGGTGCAAGAACAGACTGAGTTTATGCACTTTGTTCTCTAGTGGGAACCAGCGCTAAGCAGTCAGGTGAGTCTTGCGTCAGGACAAGGAGAAGTATGAAAAGTTTTTAATTAAAGTCAAACAACAAAAGTGACACAGTGCAAATATCTCTTGCCAAATTTCATGAACTTTGTCCAGTGTGACACTGTTTATTCAGCAGATATGGTAATAAAAGTTAGCTGTCAGGGGGCAACTTTCTTCCCCTTTTCACCCCTCACGAACCCAGCAGGGATAAGGCGTGTTAGAAAATGAATGATGGATGGTCTGGGCTATTTCTTTTTCCTTGCCATAAAGATCTTTGCCAACTGGCGCCAGAAAATGCTATTATTGGGCTTTCTTCGTCTGGAAACAAATGTTTAAAACACTTTACGGGCGCAGCCATGATGAACTGTTGAACTCGCTCAGCTGACAATACAGCGATCTGATTGGCTAAGTAGCAAAAATAAAATCACGTGACAGTTTAGATTTTTTTTATCAGCAATAACTTATTAATGTGCAAGTGAAAACGTGGGAACATTGGTGTTTTGAGATCACTGCTATGTGTAGCAATTTATCCAAGTGCAAGAAAGTTGCCCCCTGACAGTTCATACGAAACTTCTTAAGGAGACGTCCTACAGATTCTGGCCCATGGACTAGTAAGGCCAGAGTCCCAGATTTGTGTTTTTTCATTAAAAAAGATGATTTCTAATTAGGTCATAACATAAACCAGGCCTTCCAGCTCTATGTGGGATCAGATTCTGAAGCTTTCCATATTTGTGTGTAAATCCTACTATTATTTAATGGCTTACTTGTAAAAACATGTTTTTTCATCAATCATTAATACAAAACTTATTTGAATAAAAGAAGTTATAGGGAAGCATAACTGTTGGAAACCTGACCATTATAGGCCTACCAAGGTTTCAACCAATCCGCCTGTATTTTACATGTTTTACAGTCCAAATTTTTACACACTTCACAATGTTTGAATTATGAAAAAGCTAATCTGAAGATCCTGTATCTTTACATCTGCTTATCACAGTCAGAGTGTATTCATCATTCACACTAATTTCATTACTCTGATTTCAAATACATACACATAGCCCATTGTTATTTTGACCCCTATAAACTTGCAGAGACACTGCCTGCTTTTTGTAAACATCAACAGGTTTCTGGTATAATTCTTGTTGTATATGACCAATGTTTTTTTTTCCAGGCATTGGGGTCATTTAAATGTCTAAGTTTTATGTAATTGATCTAGATTTTTAGAATTATCCATGCATCAGATTTTTAGAATTGTCCATGCATCTTCGATAGAGTTGAGGTCAGGCCTTCCCAGAAGCTTAATCTTCTTTATCCATGTGTATTTTTGGGCTCAATGTCCTTTTTATCCGACCTGTATGTCACCGATACTCGACAAACGTCACTATTCTGCGTCCTGCTATGCAGAAGCGGGAAGAAAGACGACACCCATAGCGGACTTCAATGAGAAGAGCAGTCAATGGAGGGAAAGCTCCGGTTAGAAAATAATTTAATGACCGCAAAATGCGCGCCAGCACTATAATCCATGTTTACTTCCGCAAACACTGAGAAAAAATCGGAATTGAGCATTAAGACCTGCAGTGTGAACGTAGCCTAAGATTCAACTATCTAGCTTAGGATTTGAAGGTAATTCGAAAAATGTGGAGGATGTCCTCTCATTATGACATTCAGTTTGTGTGATCCAGCAGTACTATTGACAGTAAAAAAAAAAGAAAATCCAACTACCATTTTTGACAGTTGGTTGCTGTGTCCTTAGGTGTGAAAGCCTCTAAGCGTACTATGTCGCTGTCACCAGCAGCTTAATTGTTGATTAGTCTGTTCTCTGGAAGGTATTTGGCTTGTTTATGTGGGTCCTTGCAAATGGCAGATCGATTGGTTTTAAACTGGCTTTTTCGTGAACAGTTTAAATCTTCTTACAAAAGAAGATGTTAGGTACAACACACAGTATTTGTTTCTTAATAACCCTACTTTTTGCCTTTTAATTTAATATTAGATAGGACCACATTTCTCCGGTAACCTTTATATAAAAGCAAACTTTGGTTCACCCAAATCTGATTTTAATGTTTTTTTTTCACTTTGTTGAAAAACAAGTGTCCCTCAAAAGTGACCTAAACCTTGTTCTTATTGGTGAAAATTGACTAAACATTTTTATTTTTTAATATAAATCTTTTTCAATTGAGCTAACATTTGCAAACTGGATGACCATCTTTTAATAAAGAAACAGGGCAACACCGGTTTTAAGTTTTGTGTTTACAATGATTTAGATATCTTTTTACAACCGAAAATCTGACTTTTTAAATTAAAATATTGAACGTTTAGATTATTTTGAGCTGAATTTTTTGAAATGTCTGGACACCGCTGAGGTGGTCCAAAAGACCATTGATCACAACTGCTTTTGGAACAGATAAAACAGGCTAACAGCTGGAGTCATTACAGAGCCAACCTTTACCCTTTTGATAGTTCCTGCACTATTCTTATAAAACAGGTTCATAGAGGAAAACCAACCAGTAAAAACTAGCCCTTCAGTTTCTTCGAACTGTCCTAGAAACTTGTTGGTTACAACATGTCGCTTGCCAAGGTGCAACTTGCACAGGGTGATTCATCCTGATTTTAGTAGGGGTGCATTTATTTATGTTTTTTGTCATTTGAACCTGTATGTATAATTTTGATCGTCTGTGTATGACATAAAATCCACTATGAACTAAAATTTTGGCAATTAATGTTTGTTTTTAAAATCATGGGTATGTTCATCAGTTAAGTCATTCTGAGTTAATTGAAAAAGAATGGCTTAAATACATAATTAAAAGCTCAAAAATAATATGGGTTTCACACCAAACACCACCCTTTGAGCTATCTCTGGTAGGTAGCAGAATATTGAAGAAAGATGCTCTGTCTTCCAAGGAAAAGTGGGTTTAACCACCGGCAAACCTATGCCATCCAGCTCTCTCAGCTAGCATACTTTCAACCATAAGTGTGCCCGCCAGGTGCACGTCGAAAAAATAAACAAACTGCTTAAATAAAAGGACTGCGGACACAAATAGTTACATGCACCTGGACATTTGTCCGGTGGTAATTGGCTTATGACTTAAGAGAAAGACTCTTAAATAATTATTAAGGCAAAATGTGCCTATATTAAAACATTAAAATGATAAATAATCTACAACCAAACATAAATAAATCAGGCCCTTTTGCATCCCTTCTAAACTGCTACAGCAGCAAATAACTTTGACTCACTGGACAGACTTTGCTATAAATACCATGGAACTCCTTCAACATAGCTCAACCTCTATAAAACTAAACTAAGCAGTCAGTTTTTATTATTTCTTTTGTAGTTTCTTTGTAAATCATTATCTGACTGGTTAAAATTAACTTTTGCAACAAACCAACTTCTACATCCCTTGCACGTCCCTCAGATACATCATACAGGGCATTAGGCAGCAGAAAGGAGTGTGGGTAAATAAAGAAAATTGAGTGAAACTGTTTCAGTCTAGATGTGCTCTTGAATGGTATTTACTGGTTTTCTGTACTGCTGCTTCTAATGAGATGCCTAGATTTCCAACAAAACAAAAAAAGGCATGGAAGAGGCTAATGAAGCGGACACGTAATAAACCGAAATGACTGGATTTAACATTCAAATACCAGCTACATATCTGAGTGGGAATGTGGAAAACCGCTGCATCATCTGCCAACACTGCAAAGAGTGATCACAGAGCAGAGTTGTAGTGGCTCCCGTCAATCCAAAACCGGAGGGAGGAACTAACATCAGCATCCATAATAGATGCTGATGCTATATGACTGACACTCA
Source organism: Fundulus diaphanus (assembly GCA_037039145.1). NCBI lineage: Eukaryota > Metazoa > Chordata > Actinopteri > Cyprinodontiformes > Fundulidae > Fundulus > Fundulus diaphanus. The sequence continues at coordinate 44,719,371 of CM073123.1, read as the reverse complement.
TATTCTGGCTCATATAAGATAGGATCCCTTGCAGTGGAAACGCCACCTTCATACAACCTTTGTCGTATTTTACTCAGTCAGAGCTAAAATCCTCAGAGGAAAACACCGTCAGGCAGGATGGGAATTATGAAATCCACTTTAGAATCTATCCCTAGTTGCTCTTCTAACATAGCAACCATTATTAAACCCAATCTTCCTGTTGACTCCCGCCTGCTCCGAACCCCGTGACATCAATAACCTGGATGTTTACAAGGTGGAGATTCTTTTTTTCAACCATCTTAAAAAACTTTGTATTTTGATTAAAGCCTTTTTGGGGAGAAGGGGGATTGAGCATTTGATTCAAATTGCACCGTTTTTCTTTGGTCATATGTACAATTGTTGAAAAGAAAATACGACTCTTTGCCATTTGCTTTAAAGCGTGGCCCATGGACTGACATGTCATAATGCTGCCTAAATGTATCACATCTAGAGAGACGAGGCCTGAGGGCCAGATGAATCATGGAGGTGGGGCGCCGAAGTCGATGCAAAGCTGTTTCCTTATTTATTATTTCCTGTTATACGGCGAGAGAGTAAAGGAGCTGTGATGAAATCCAGCTTATTAGCTTGTAACACCAATTACTGTATGTGGAAAATGCTTAGCGATGGTAAAAAAAAAAAGGAGCGTTAAATCAAATGAATGAAACCCTCACCCTGACCTACTTTTTAGAATTCAGTGTTTATTTATTAAACACACTTCCTGTGCGGTAATCTCACGTGAGAATTGGGTGGGGGGTGGGAAGGGGGGGGGGGGGGGGGGGGGGGGGGAATAAGGCCAGTGTGCATTTTGTGAACAAGCGAAAAAAAACATCTTCAAAAACCAATGATTTCTTTGGTTCCTTTTGCACACTATTTGAAACAGGAACAGACTCTCTGCACAATGTCTCTGGTTGCTCTACGGAGGACAAATATAGTGCCCGTTGCCATGGTTATGCCAGGGAATGCATTGCCACAAACAGCTTTGAGCACCACGAGGATGCACACCTACACACCCACACACATCCCCCCCCCCCCCACGACATTCTCTTCACCACGTGCAGCTGAGCAGAAATTACCCCTCTGTTTATGACTCCCGTTGCATTAAAGCAGGCAATCCTCTCATCTGTTGATGCTACATGTGAATTTTTCTCCGCAGGTGCACGGCGAGAACCTGTGGAGGAGCGTTCGCTGTCTTACTTGCTGCCCTTTAAATAAGTTGCAGACAAACTCACCGTCACAGTGGGGATGGCGGTGACGAGGGAGTAGACCAGGACCGGCGGCGCCTTGCTGTTGTCCTCTGGTCCCGGGAATGGCTTCGAGTAGGCTTTGTCGAAACAGAAGAAGCCCTGGATGTGCACGGGGAACGTGTCCGTGTACTCAAAGTAATACGCCAGCAGAACGGTCCCTGCCATGATCACCAGCTGGAAATAAAACATATTGGTAGCAGCGTCAGGATTGGGGAAAAAGATAGGGCAGCCAGGAAAGGGGAAAAAAAAAAGAGAGGAAGAAAAAAGTAGAAAATATTTTCCCTTCACAGAGCAAAATGACGGATGCTTCCGTAATGTGTAAAGTGAGCCATTTGTGCGAGGAGAGAGAGAGCGAGGGAAGAGGTTGAGAGGGAGGGAAGTAGAGATAGGGACGGAGGAAGATGGATAAGGAGAAAGCAGGAGAGGATGAAAGAAAGCAGAGTGGGAGAGTGAGAGGTCCCTTCAGCAGTGTCAGTGTTCAGAGTAGGAGGGGAGAGAAACAAATCGAGCTCGCTTCGAAAAAAAAAAGAAAAAGAAATAAAGCTTCATGCAGAAGCTAATAGAGGGAATAAGAAAGGATGAGGGGGAGAAACAGATGGGTGAGCGGAGGAAAAGGGGAATGAACAGAGGGAATAAGAGAAGTAGAATTACATATGCATGTGTGGATCTGTGCATAACTTAATTTACTGCTGTTCTGACATTTCTAGTGTTCCAGCAGCATAAAGAGCACAAGGCATGAAGCAGGCAACATGACCTGCATAACTGCTAAAAATACAATCACAATCATTCATTAGCAATTCATGACAGAATGCACGGGTAAAACGAGAGAGAAAGAGGAATGATAAACACAGAAAAACATAAAAAATATGATCCACGGGTTCTAATTATTCAGTTCTAATTCAGTAAACAGCACAATCATGATACTGCTTTTATATAAAAAGAACAACCAATCACAATCCAGGCACCTCTCATTCAATGTCTCTAAACCTATGGTTTGTGCAATATCCTGACAGTAACCTAAAACCTTATTTAATTCAGAAAACAAGCAAGGGCAAAGCAAAGGCAGCTGTTGATTAGCTTCATATTCATTCTGCAGCCTGGATATTTACTTGATGAGCTTCATTTGGATTTGAAGGACAAATTTGTCAAGAGAAAAACATGAGGGGGGCTTCTGAGGGCGAGCTGAGCTGGGTTAAAGCTGCAGGGACATAACTCTTTGCTGTTTCAGCTGTTTGATGGTTGTTCATACAGTAGCTATTCTTGCTCAACAAGAGCAGACAGTGTATGTTGTACTGTAGCCACACACAATATTTCATTTACAAAGCAATGCTAAAACTTATCGGTACATTCCAAATAAACTAAACATTATAATAGTGATCAGAACACATTCCTGAGGAAAGCCACACGAGGATTACTTGTGCAGGATGTTAGAATGAAAACCACTAAACCTCTACAGAGTTGCTAATGATTGAGTTGTTGATTTTAAATAATAATAATAATAATAATAATAATAATAATAATAATAATAATAATAATAATAATAATAATAATGCATTTCATTTAGAGCCAACTTTCTGGACACCATACCGTTAAAAACTGAAGTACAATAAAAGAAAACATAGACAGAAATACAATAAGATTAGAGATTATAAAAAATGTACAGTAGGACAATTTAAGAAGGATGGCTAAATCTGAAGAGACAGGTTTTTAGACCAGTTTTGAACAATGAGAGTGAAGTGTCATAGGTCAGCAGGCTGTGAAGCCCAGAGTTGAGGAGCAGAGCGACTGAGGGCCCTGCACCCCAAGGTGCTAAGGTGGGCAGATGGGACAGAGAGGACAAAGGAGGAGGCTGATCTGAGGGAGCGCGTGAGGATGGAGACCCTTAGAAGGTCAGATAAATATGGACGGGTGAGATTGGGAATGGCTTTAAGAGTAAGCAGAAGCATTTTTGAAGACGATGCGAGATGTAGCTTGTGAAGCTGCTGCAAAAAAGGGAGTGATTCAATGGCAGTGACGACCATCTGGAGCTTGAGAAGGGATTTATTGGGGAGACCAAAACGTCAATCCGGGATGTCACATGACTGTGGACAAGGATGGCAGCAGAATAGGGCAGAGAGATGGAGACGACATTGCAAAGGTAAAAATAGGCAGATCGTGGGACATTATTGATGTGGAACGTGAAGGTAAATGTGCTGTCAAGGATAAAACCCTCAGAATTAACCTGAGGGGGAAGCAAGAAGTTGTTAAGTGGGAGGAGGAAACATTTAGATTTGGAAAGAGTGTTTTTAGCGCCAACGAGGATGAGCTCTGTGTTATCACTGTTTAATCGGAGAAAATTATTAGAAAACCGGTGATTGATTTCACTGAGCCAACCAATGAGGTTGAAGGGTGGGAGTGTAGAGTTAGGTTTGGGGGATAGGTAAAGCTAGGTGTCATCGGCGTAACAATCCGTGTTCAAACCCCCCACTCCGACTCTCTTAGTCGTTGCGTCCTTGAGCAAGACACTTCACCCAGCTTTGCCTGCTGGCGGTGGTCAGAGGGCCCTGTGGCGCCAATTGTATGGCAACCCTGCTTCTGTCTGCCCCAGGGCAGCCGTGCTGTGGAGACAAATATAGCTTACCGCTGACAGGGTGTGAATGTGTGAATGAATGGGTGAATAAAACGCTATACAATAGCAGGCCATTTTCCATTTAACAATGAAAATGGGTGCCAAATTTACTAAAGATGTGACCCAGATGAAGAAGGTAAATAATGAAGAGGAGGGGCCCAAGGACTGAAGCAGCCCACCGGTAGAAACAAGGGAAGGACGAAGAATGAAAAGACTGAAGTTGAATGAACTGAGTGCTGCCAAAGAGATATGAGTTGAACCAGTCTGAAGGGGTACAAGAAAAGTGGATTGAGGTTAGTCTGTTGAGTAGCATGATACGATCGATGGTGTGGAAGGCCACAAGAACAAGAAGAATGAGAATGGACCAGAGTCAGCAGCTAGAAGGAGATCCTTTGTACCTTTTATCGGGGCAGTTTTGGTGCTTTGGATGGGTAGTAAACTAGACCGAAACTCTTCATACAAGTATAAGTGCAGTTGACTGGCAACTGCTTTTTCAAGAACTTTGTAAATGAAAGGTAGATTAGAGATAAGACAAAGATTGTTAAAGTTAGAGGGGTTGAGACCTGTTTTTTTCATGATAGGAGTAACAGCAGCAGGGACAATACCAGAAGACAGAGAAGAGTGGTTGGTGTCCGTAATAAGGAGCAGAGAGGGGAGATGAGTTTTAACAAGAACTGTGGGCTGACAGGAAGAGAACTTGGGTTAGTGAATAATGTCTGCAATGTCAACAGCAGAAAGGAGGGAAAGACCAAGATGGGGAGGGAGGGGATTAAGAGTTCGACAGAGATGCTGGGAGAAGAGTTTGGGTTGAAATGTATATGGATGGAAAAAAAAATATCAGTAAAAAATTACACGAATGAGTTACAGAAGATCAAGGAGAGCTTGTGAGGGGGTATAGAGTTTGGAGATTTAACAGCACAGTTAAGGAGGGGGACAGAGTCTGAGGATTGCCTGTATCGGAATAGATAATGTCAGAGAAGTTGATTAATTTGGTTTGAGCAATGCTATCCTTGTACTGGAGGATGTGTTCTTTATAAAGTTCCTTTTGAACCGTGAGACCAGATTTCTTATAGTTGCTCAAGCCAAGGTTCAGATGTGAACCAGGCACAGAGCTGGAGAAGGAAACCTTCTCCAGCTCTCCAGGGATCAGGGTTTCAAAGGAAAACGGAAATTAAGTGTGTTGGTGATACCGTTATTTTAGAAAGAAACTAGGTCATGCCTCTGAATCGATGCCCTATGGTAATATGAATGCCCAGCCATAAAGAGTTTAAATGGCTCATTTTAACTATAAATAAAAAAACATTGTGTTTGTAAAACAAGTAAAAAGGACAATCAGAGCATTTGATATGTTCAGGCAATTGGCAAATACACAATGGGCCTCATTTGTCAAAAACTCCCCTAGGTCTGGGCACAGTAATGATCATAGTGCAAGTTTCAAACATGGGCCATGAAACCATGTGCATCCTGGGAACAACAGGGTCCAAATTGTCAGGTGTTGATATATCTGGCGGCTGGAAACAATTGTCATTTACAGACTATGCCCCACAGAATTTGAGACAAGGATGTAAATGCTCTGTAATATCTTATTTTATTATATTCCTTCCCAAATATGAATATATTGACAGTCCAATTCAAGTGTCTCTGTCTGACAGCTCTCAGACCCATATTAGTTCAGTAACTTTGCACAGCATCAAATTAAACCCGGCCGTCCAGCGCCATATCGTACAGAGCGGCACGGAACAGAAGGACGCCACGCACTTTCCAGGTTGTGTTCATCACAAGTCCTCCAGTCGATCCAAGACACAACCATCACCTCTTCAATAGTAGCATGTAAGTAGCAGTCCAGAGAATCTGAATACATCCTTTCCCCCCAGTGATTGGTTTATCTGTCCACACTGCTGTCGGTCATATATATATATATATATATATATATATATATATATATATATATATATATATATGTATGACTGAAAGTTACTGAGGAACTCCAAATGAACAGCAAAGTCAAACAAGTCAAGTATGTTGGCTTTCTGACAAATGTGTCTTTCAGTGTCCTTGAGTATTTTGAAAGGCGCTTGAAATAAAATGTATTATTATTATTAAATGCGTACACTTCAGTTATATTTTATCTGGGGTCCACATTACCTTACAGTTGCTCCAATTTCGCCAAGTAAGCCCCATTCCACAAGCTATAAACCCTCAGCTTCTTTTTGCATCAAATAGCTTTGTTTCTTGATTGTTTTCTTTCATCTTCCATCATTATAGAGCTTTGTTTGTGTTTTTGCATTCGATTGTGTGGGTGTGTTTCCATGTGCACTGAATTTGAGGATATCTGTTGGTATGTGGGTGCATTTCCATGTCTCATGAGGAACGCAGGCACAGGCGGCCGATGGTGAGTTTTTCTTTCCTTCATCCAATCCTCTGTTCTGGCCAAGCTACAGAAGGCTTGAGGGAGGGAAGTGAGGAAAGGTGGGAGGACGAGAAAGATAGAACATCTACAAACACTCATTGAAGTTAAATATTTGAAGACAACTGCTGAAATGCTCCTTAGAGGTTTATGTCTACATTTTTATATACATTTTTGCCATATCTCTATATTTACACTTCTCAATCAGCAAAACGTGCAGCACAACATGTGACTGGAGATATCCATCCATCCATCCATCCATCCATCCATCCATCCATCCATCCATCCATCCATCCATTCATCCAACCAACCCAGACATCCCTCGTCCCAGCAACATTGTCCTGCTCATTTTGGGGGGGGGGCAAGGCGTTCCCAGGCCCCTCACCAGCAAGGACCCGGCTGGTGGTTGAGCATTAACAAAGGGTTTGGGCCAGGAAAACTACAGGAAGCCTCCCACTTTGTGAAAGGAATGTTGGGATTGCGTGGCATGCATAGTAGGGTGGCAGGTGAGGGCGGGAGCCTTGGCGTTCTAGTTCCTGAAGACACGACTGGAGATAGAAAAAAAATCATCTGTTGACCACAAAACGATTAAATTTACTCTTTACAGGCCTGGAATAATTATGATATGGTCGGAAACTAAAAATCTGTACGTGTTCCCCATCAGTGAACACACCGAGGAGTGTTGCTTTTGAACGTAATAACACTCCTCAGTGTAGAAGGTATTAACAAAGGAAGAATACTCAAAAATAGCTAATAGTGAGAAAAGCTTCTAGAAAACTTTTTTAGAACTTTTTTACGATATGATGGCTAGTCTGGCTCCTTAACAGGGGGGGAAAGTTCAGCAGATTACAGGAAGCTGAACACAATGGGCCAAAATTGCTTCATTTTATCATTTTCAAGAGTCAGATTCTGTCCATCATGGAACGTGCTGGAAAAGGAAATCTTGGCATCCTTTTGAAAATTTCCCAGTTAAGGTAAAGATCTTCTAAGACTACCGTCAATACTGACTGCTAACTGCTAAAGTTATTATTAGACCTAAACTTGATTCGCTTTTTAGCTGAAACTAAACTGTGGTATTGTACAAAGACATACCATTCCTACAGTATGTATAATTTACTAAATTTAATAAAAACAGTAACATTTAATTGCTTTTCTAATAAATACATGGTAGGCTCATGCCCTATGAGCTTTTCTTACACCGCTTACTGCAGCCACTGAAAGTTTTTCCAAATACCCCTGAAGGTCAAAGAGACTTCAAATTGATGGTTTTCTAATTAGCATCAAGGTGCCGCTGCATTCTCCTTGGAATATTAATTTGCATAAATGAAAGCCTTGTGCAAAAAGCAAACAGATTGTTAGAGGATCAACGCCAGTATGCAGTTGCTCTTTGTTTGCAAAGACTTCCTTGAATTTCAGGCAAAGAGAAAGCTTTCAAGTGTAGTCAAAGGTGGTTTTGCGTGGCTGATTCAGGCCAGAATATTTTACAGAGGCCGCCTCCATTTGTCACCTGATGCCCTCAGCAGAACCAAAGTTGAGGCACCCTCTCTGAATTATTTCAGGTGGGGTCTTTTTATGGTCAAGTACAGTACAAGTATGTCTTATCAATTATGCCTTATGTCAGACCAAGTCTTTGAATTGATTGAAATATGCCAACTATAGAAGAGATGCGCAGAGAAATTGGTTGGTGTCCAGCTTGGTTGGCCCTAATCAGTGATCAGCCAGTCAGAAACTCAAAAATCTAATCTCTTTCCAACCAGTGACTGATCAGTCTACAACATATTTTGTCAATCCTTTTTTTAGAAACTGTTTTGAAATGCGATAAATGAAAACTTTTTAATCCTCATGCAAACTGCTAAACTGGACTTTGTGAAGATTTGGAAGGCAGGTGGCACGTTTAGCGCCGGTTAAAAAATAAAAGTCTGTGATTGTTTTGATTGTTGTGAATATGTAATACGGTAACAGATCAGTGACAACTCATTTCCCCTCCTGCTGAATTGTTGTTAACTAACTTTCAAATTTCCCAAGTCCTTTCTGTAATGAAAGCTTTAAGAAGCCTGCATTTAATAACAAATGCTTCAGCTCAGCTGTTGCGGCAATTGATTTGTGTTGTCTCCCTGCCTGAGGGTCGCTGAATGAAACTGGATTAAATTAAATTTGAGGTTGTATTATACTGTCAGGGCAGATTTAGCCATAGGATTGAGCATGAGCATAAAAAATGAAAAATGTCCCATTCAAGCTGAGTCAGTAAAGTAGAGGCATTGATCAGGCTGCTTAATGAAAGCTTGAAGCTTAAAGCTCTAAAGTTCAAAAGCATCCAAAAGGAAGAAATCACATCACAGAGAGGGAGGAAAATCCCCAACAGACCAAAGGCCTTAGACTGAAGATGTGGAGAAAACATTTGACAAAATCATAGAGCATTATGGGTAGAGAAAAAGCAAGGTGAAAATAGACTGGGCATCAGTAACGTCTCCTGGGGCCAAACTGAGTTTGCACGTGCAGTAAATGGTGCATGTCCACCTACGGGCCGTGGGGAGCAGCCAGATGGCAGAGAAGTCAACTGATAAAGTCAAACATGTTTACAAAGGTGAGAACGTGTGGACAGAGGCTGGTGTTGAGTCGACAGCACCTCGCTGGTATACCATGAGTGTCAGGATGATCCAGACTCAGGCTGCTTTGTTTTCCTGGTGACAAGCCTGGTGTGTTTATGAGTAAGCAGTAGTCAATCCTGAAGACTGAACCTTAAAAACACTCTAAAACACCTGATCTTTTATCTGTGTGCAATAGAGGTTTTTGTTCTTTTTTTGGGATATTTCTGCCCAGTTGTTATCTGCTGGTATGTTTTCAATTGTTTTTATCCGAATATCTGAAATGATAATGTCAGCACTGCAGTTATGTAAAACAGGACTACGACTAAGCTCTCCAAACATCAACAGTAATTGCAGATATTTGAGTTTTAAAATCTGATGCTGGTATTTTTCAATGTGCCATGTTTTCTCAAAAAAAAAAAAAAAACGGTCCTTTGTGTGTTTTTGGGTTAAGGATGAGCAAAGCTAACACAAAAGTCTGAATTTCCTAGTTTTGAGTTGGAAAAGTCATCAGGTTGCTTGACTGGAAGCAAAATTCAAATTAAAAAAATTGAAAGTTTCTCATCAGTTCTGTCTTAAAAATTCAAATATGGTTGCCACTCATGATAAATTGAAAGTAGCAGCTTAACAATAGGGAGAAGTTAGGCACTGCCTGCATCAAAACTTCAGATAATAACTGCAGTAAACATAAATTACAAAATAAACGGGATTATCACATCTGTTCGCTCATAAAATGTGCCTGACCTCACACATAAAACGTGTGAGTGTATGTGGACAGTTGCATTAGCCGTCTCACTATGTCTGTAATGCAGCAGCGGGGTGAGCAGGTCTCTTAATAGCTCCTGTTGTGCAGCATGATAACCAGGATAAGAGGTTCTGTTGGAAAAAGCCAAGCCCAAGTGACTTCAAATTGAAAAACAACCCCAACTAAACCACAGCCCATGCCTCACTAAATTTACAAGCAACTTTAGAAAAAGAAGAAAAATAGGCCCAAAGTAGTTTATACAGTAATAATTGGACTTAGTCACACTGGACACCGGCTACATGAACGTTTATGGATCTTATGAAACGTTCGCCTTCCATGGGACTTCATGCTGATCTCCAATTGGTTATTTAATGATTATTCTTGGGACACAGTTCTATGAACCTGTGGCCAATCAGCACACTTTGTGTCATTCTCTATCCAATCAGATTAATTTGTGATACCTGTCAAACAAAGTCACACTCCTAGCAGCTTAGATGCGCGAGGCGGGCACAAATGCCATTTGAACATATAAATTCAAACGACAGAGTCAGACAACAACCACAACCACAAACAAGAGAGAATGGAGCAGTGATAGCAAATTTGCTAATTTATTTACAAAACAATAATTTCACAAGGCTTTCACTAGAGGAAAATAAAAAAATTGGATAAAGAATTTAGACTGGTTCAACAACCATGCTTTAAAATCCTGCAGCCCTAATGTCCCTGCTTGACGTGTGACCAGACACTGATGGATTTTCTGTTTGGTTGGAGGGCACGCCTAACAAACAGCTGGAGGGAGTAATAAGTAGCCTCCTTTAAGTGAAAGCTTACCCAAATCATCATCATCATTATTATTAAAAAATCATGTTCTATTTGGATTTAATATACAGAATACCCGATATCGTCAAGCATTTTGAGAGCAGTTAATGAATTGTTATCATATTGCTATTAATTGCTATTTAAATTTAGTGCAGTTTTTCAGGTCCGGGCCCACTCCTGAGGAGGTCCATGTTTTTCCAGCTGCTTGTGAATATTAACTTGTACTAACAATGGTTAATTTGCCTGTATTTTTTTTTTTACACTAACAGCAGCCCAACTACCACAGTTTGAGAACCGTAAAGAAGAATAAGATGTTGAATTCCTGACAAGTTAGAATGAAACGCAGCAGGTATCAGCATGGACCCAAATGGAGACCAAAAAGGAATAAGTTCTGATCAATAACCTTCATCAATCAGCATACAATATGGGAACATTTCTTCCAAGTTAAATAGGAAAGGCTAGCAAGAAAACAAGAAGAATATACAACAGGCTTCGATCCAAGTGGTGTAATTTTGGCACATACTATCTAACGTTATTCCTAACCACCAGATTGGAGTCAGAGGCTGTAGAGGACTATAGCTACCGGGGTGGTTATCGGTTCAAAACGTGCAAAGGGGCGCTGGTCATTTCATCCCTTACTTATTTCTTTTTTTTGCAGTTTAAGTTATTTTTTATCAGACCTCTAAGGTACCAAAAGCAAAGGTCTTGTAAACTGCTTTGACATCTCAGGATGTAAGGTAACTGGGGATTTTGCTCAAACTGGGGGATTTTTTTGTAGGGATCAGTCTTAATAAACCCCTGATTGAACGTAAGTTTAAATATCTTCTCGAAACTGTCCCCAATCTGAAGCTAAGTCTTCCCAAAATTAGCTTGAGATGAGGCGGCACCTCTCTCCCTAGTTTTCAAATCTGGTTTCCAGATGAGCACACATAATTACTAGCTGGTGTGAATAGAGCACTCTGATTTTTTGACAGCAGCTATGGGTTTAATTCTCTGATTTGCAGCAAATAGGCTTAGACAGTGAAGGTTGGAATTTGTTTTTAATTGCATACTGTCAGAAGGTAAAAGCTGCTTGATGCTGAGCATCTAAATCATTACCTTCACCCCTCATTTGGAAAAGCCACATGTGACTGCTGACAAGGGCAACATACAAACTGAGCTTCATAAAAATCATAAAATCAACACTGGTGAATACAAATATATAGCCTTTACTTCCCCCTAGTGGCTGTGGATTGTACTCAAACAAGCTGAGTAAAAAAATAAAAATAAAAGTAGATGAGACTGAAAGCAGTGAACTAAAGGGAGAGGTAGGGTCCAAAATATAGGACTGGGGGCAGTAAAGGGGAAGTGGAGGGAGATAAAAGATGGGTAGAGCCGTTAAAGAGACATTAACTGATCGCAAAAAGCAGCAGAGCAAAGCTGAAGGTGCCACTGGGAAATAAATCTAAGGGTGCAGAAAAACATCAAGAGTCGGTCCAGAGGAGCAAATAAGGATATATGAGAGACTGAAAGAGGGTGAGAAAAGCAATATACAAAGCAGGGGACGATGGCAAGGGGATGATCAAAGGAGACACTCATCTTATGGGCACCAGCACAATCTCCCTTCCTCCTTCACTGCCCTGCCTGCTTCGTTTTCCCATTTCCTGAATCTGTTTTACCACCTTAACTCTTTCACCTGTTGCTTTTTGCAACAAAACATGTATCCTCAATTAGGAAAGCACCCATTTGAATTTTGTGGCTAATCCCTGCTGTTGGTAAACTTCAATCTGTGTATACAGAAAACCTTAACGTAGGATCTGAACAGCATACAGGTTGTTTTCCGGTTTTTGACTGGCCTTCCTTGTCCTAACAGTGATCAGATATTTTCAGGTTATAAAACATGTGTTACATAGGTCCAAATTTGAAGACATTTTGGAGTTTTTGGGGAATATCAAATGCTGCCCTGTCTTTGAAGTTTGTGTGTTGCTTCTGATGCACGGAAATTACAAAACAAATGTGTGTGTACTCAGATCAGTGGAGTGCAATTTAGTGTTCTGCTGCGTCATGACAGGTTAGACTACATTTCCAGGACATCACCGTCTCATTTTCTATACTTCATATCAATGGACCAGCTGACCATCTGAGAACAAAATTTCAATGATTCTTTAGCAGTGGTGCACATGTGCTACATGCATACGTGATGTTTAAGAGTTGAGGGACTCGTGAGGTGGAATGTCTCAGCCTTTCTCTTGTGCATGGGGATCAAATTGTGTATGCTACAGAGTCAGATGCATAAAAAGCCAAGGTGGTGCATTATTTTCCCATGGCATCATGTCGTACCTTACCATTAAACTGGTGCATAACAGTTTGACTGGGTTTTTAGGTGTGATTAGTGTTGTTGGTATGGCTAACATGACTAAACAGCATCTTCAAGTGTATTACCTAGAGAAGGTAGACTCTTAGCTTAACTTTGAGAGTTCCTAAAGTCTGCCAGTATTTCCAAACCCAGCATGTGCCATAAGAGAGAGGTAGGAAGCTCAAAAGGATGGAACAGGCTAACATTACTGCTCTGTCACTGGACCGGCAGATCCAGCTGAAAATCAGCCTATTGCAGCCAACTGCTGATTCCTCAGTGCATTTTCTTTAACCTCAGTGTTGTGCCATTACGCACTGTTTTAAGTTATTTTGTGTTTAATAAATAACTCTCAGTCTGTTAGGTATTGTCTGGTGAATATCAGCTCTAGAGCTGATATCAGGACAATAGTTGAAAGGGATGATTCAAGCACTGGCGATCTTTTAACAGCAAACTCTGCACACATATAGAATAAATGAGTTACAACTTCTCTTCAAGTTCAAGAATTTATTAAAAGGAATAAAATGAACATCCAGAGAACATCACTATATAATGCTAATTATCTGAATTAACACTATATTTCAATCAACAAATCCTCCCTACTAGGCTAATGCAACTTAACTAAAGCTACTAAGCAAAATTAAGATAAAAAGAAGCTAAGTAACTATGTACAGAGAAAAGAACCAAAAGAACAAATAAAATGGTTAAAAACCATCATCAGAACCAGTGAACCAGGATTCACTGAATCCTGATTCACTGCAGATCGAAGTTGGAGAACCAAAGTTCATCTTAAAGAATTTGAATTGAGGTTAAATTAGCTTAACTAATTCAGAACAACATTTTGTACGTGTTTGAACCCATTCACAATGCAAATCATGAGTTAAACAAAACATTACTTGATAAAATCACATTTTAAAGAATGATTTGCTCAGTAAAATCACTAACTTTAGAACGCTTGATTTTATTAATGCAATTATTCCTCTGGGAAGCTAGAGGCACTGTAGCAATCTGTCACTTGATGGGTTAATCCTAAAGTTATGCAAAACACTATTAAATCAACATTAATCTTCCATATTAATGCGGTTATAATGCTCAGAGGTGTGGCTCGCTCCCGGGTCAGCTGTTCTCCTGCACAGCTTAGAAAGATCATAAACAGCCTGTTTCATGGCAGTCGTCTGTTTAAGTTCCGATGTCGGAAAAAGCCAGGGATATACTCAGCGCGGCCGACCCAGCATGTTTGTAGGTCTCTCCAGAGTGGGAGGAGAGCGAAGGAGAGCATTAGTCCGTGGCCAGGGGGTTTTATACAGTGGCCCCCTGCTGTGAGAACAGTCCCCTGAGGGCCTGTAAAAGTCTCACAATTCAGTAGCTTTAAACTTTAGTCTGATTTTATTCCTTGTGGCTTGATTGCACAACATCAGTCATTATTAAAACTCAGACTTAAAGTATCACCCTGGCCAACTCAGCATTTTACTCTATGTCTTTCTATTGTCTTTACTATCAGGAGCTTACTCTTCAACTCTATATAATCCACACTTGGCCCCTGTAGCTACAGCATCTGCCACAGTCCTTGACTCCCTTCAACCATTCTTCTTTCCTTTCAGGTCTTACTTCCTTTCATCTTACGTAGTTGAGTCACAAACACAAATCGGTGAATCATAACTGAAATACAGGAAAAAACAGTAACATGATCCACCAGAGCACATAGTCTACATCAGGGGTCACTAATTAAAAATCAGCGGGGTGCGAATAACAAAAATCAACAACCAGTAAAGGTCCGAACACATTTTTAATTACAATCCATTACTTCACATAGTATTTAACACTGAAATAAAATGTTTATGCATCCACCTTATACATTGACTTTTTAAACAAAAAAATTACATAAAAATAGAATGTTTTTCTATTTTAAAATCCAAAGTGCTTTTCGATTTTGATTTTGCTTTTTTTTTCCTAAAAAGTAGCCAGCAGCAGCAAACCTGACTGACACAGCTCATTGGCTAATTTGGATCACGTGCAGCCCATATTTTCCTGGAGCCGTGGACATCATGCTGCATTAGTTGCTTATTGTGCAAAGTCAACCAAATCTGGTACTTTTAAAATATCCATTGAAAATTTCTGTATCTCTGCCACCTTTCAGCTTTAAAGCCTTTGCGTCATCCTGGACAGCCTCTCCATCACTTTCCACATCCACATCATCATCTGGGTTACTTTAATCTCTGCAGCATCAAGTTCTTCCTTCACACTGTTGACAAACTGGTCCACAGTCCACTTTATAATCCCAGCTCCCTGTCCTCCAGAAACCCTCCATAAACTGCAGCTAGTACAAAGACAGCAGCTTCATCATTACAGCATCTACTTCACACCTGTACATTAACTCCACTGGCTCCCTGTCACATTCAATATAAATTAATCCTATCATCATACAAGGCCAAACACAGCCTTAGAAATGCAGGACACATCACCAACACTATCATGACATAATACATTTTAATTTGACACAGATTGCACATGACAATAATTCAGTCTCTGCTTTGCCCGTTATTGTTCACCAATTAATCATTACAGTTTATAAAAAGGCATGATTTAACTTTTTTGAAGTTTAATAAAATGGTTATATTTTAGCCCAGTGACTGGAGACCTGTCCAGGATGAACCCTGTGTCCGCGCTCCACTTTAACTTCATAAAAAAACTCTCTGAGAATCGCCTTTCTCTGGCCTCACCCAGTTAGAACCCGCTCTCCAGTCCATGTTGTAGCTACAGTTTATTTGTTTTATCTTTTTGATGTAGTTTTCTTAACAATCTGTAAGCATCAAAATCCTTGTCATTTTATTTAGTGTCCTGGAGCGCAGCTGCTCATCAGGTGAACACTGCTGCATACCGACAACCGATGCAGCTCTGCCTTCTTTGCTTCAGAACAGCGCAGGTTTTTTTTTTTTTTTTTTACTTTTTCCGAATCGGACCCAGTCAAATGCGGCACATTGTTTCACATTCTGACTTTTCTTCTTCAAGGGTCACGCTAAATTAGCCTGAGCTAGCGTGTTACTCTTCTTTGTGTTTTAAATGAAACATAATGGCGAATCACGAGGAGATCCCTGGTTGGTCGCCGCGTCAGCGAGAGAATAAACGGTGACAGACGACATGGCCACAGGTGGAAATAATTCATCAATTAACTGCTGGAGCAGCGACAGAAACGCTTACCGAGGGAAGTCGTTGTCAGCGTTGTCATAAATCCAAAGAAAACCTTTGACCACCGCTACTTTCATTCATGTCATCTGTGGCCAGTTTGAGATGCTCTTCCAAAGGTTAAAATGATTAAACA